>CAWUFW010000959.1:2400000-3000000 GCA_963921515.1 Calotriton arnoldi | reverse complement strand
TGAAATAGATATTTGACTTCCATTAAAAATTTTAATTTTGGTTTCCAATTTTCTTCCATTTGCTCTACAACGTTGTAGCATTAAAATCAGATATTTTCCAAATCTTTCTATATGCAATGTAGACAACATCTCTGATCTACAATGCGAGCATCTCATGTCCTGATTGGCTGTTTTTATCAATTTGTTAAAAGGTACTGATTTGCAGTATGGTATTGTCAAGTATATGAATCCTTCTGTTTGTATTTCAGTGCTAGAAATAAATGAACACTCTTCACATTTATGCTCTCATCTGCAATTTAGTCCAAATAAGTTTTCAATCTGTATTCCTTCATTTTCTAATACTCCAAGCATAAGCATTAGAAATTCTTGTGCATCTTGTTGTATATTGAGAGTAAATGCCAAAGAACCAGTACATATATCCAAAAGATGCAGAATGCCAGAAGCAGTGTGCATTTTACTTCTGTCAGTTACCAACTGTTGAAATACATGATGTAGTAAGAACATAATCTTTTTTCTCGATTTACCATGATTTCATGATGAAGATCTTGTAGATAAAACACAACATTCAGAATCACATTAGCATAACAGCTGATACCTGAACTATTTTCCAACTGATATCCTTCAATGTAATCAACAGTTTCTATTTTCTTTTCTTTACGCCTTTAAGTTTCTCTTCAATTGTTTTCTTTTTTAACCTCAATTGCATCTTTGACATATTTCCTTTTGAACACACTATACGTTTCTCATATATGGGATAGTCACCTAAATCAGGAGTATAAAGTCTTCTTAAACGATTGTACTCTCTTACACAATTTGCATCTGCACTAACCTTTTTCTCATCAAAATCTATCAAATACAAACCAGACAATGTTCTTACTCGAGACAATGCAACGACTGCCATTCCCTCTTTGAACACTGTACTTCCAATATTTACAAATGCAGTGTCTATACTTAAACCTTGAGATTTATGAATAGTTACTGCATATGCTAAAGACAGAGGAAACTGTTGTCTGCAAACATACAAATCTTTTACAAGCAAAAAATGTACAACACAATGCCCAATCTGTCTTACCTCTCCAATCTGATCAAATTTTATAATCAAACATTCTATTCCATCTCTATTCTGAAATTTTACAAAATCAACAACGTTTCCCATTGCTCCATTTACTAAACCTTCTTCTACATTCAAATTATGCTGTAAAAGTACCCAACAGTTTATACATACATGTAAAGTCTTTTCTAAGCCTGCAGGTTTGGATACAGACTTTTCCAAATAATCCAATTTAGCCTGTAGTTTCTCTGTAAGAAGAATAGTCACTCCCTGGTGTTCAATTTTATCAATAGCTTCAATTTCCACTATTTGTTGTTTTTCCAGTTTCAGAAGTTGTTGATTAAATAAAGAACACTCTTGCAGTGTAGGCATTAGGCAAACTATAGACTGCTTTTCTCAAAGCATATTGTACATTGCTTCAGCTGCTGTATTTCAAGTTATAAACAAGTTCCTCAGTAGCCAACTTTCTAAAGCTTGTTTACCATGTTTCGTCAAGACACCAATTCTTATTTCTTGAAGAATATTTCAATAATCTTCATCACTTGCTTGTCGCATATTCTTAACAAGTTCTTTATATTCAAAATGTAACCAAATGTTCACATTTCCAATACTTCCCAAAGATTTCCTTTTACAGGAGTAAGTTGTAGCAGATCTCCGAATACAATTAAATGTTTTCCTCCAAACAGAACATTGTGATCTGTTTTTAAAATCTGTTGCATTCTTACTCTTATTCATTACTCTTGAGACTTCATAACAAGCTTCTCCAGAGAGCTTCTGATATTCCAATTTATTATCATCTTCAACTGGTAGCATAAGTAATCGATGTAAAGTAATCCCTTCAATGTTGTGTGCTGCTAATCCAGTTGGAGCTGTCACAACACAAGATAAATGTGATTCTGTACTTTTGTGTAGATAACTGGACAAAACTTTAATTAAGAAACTTTTTCCTGTTCCAGCATGACCATTGATGTGCATTAGAATAGGTTTAAATGATGAACATCAGCATTTTTTTTTCGTGCAGCAAACCATATTGTATCTGTTGTTTGACTTGTAGATATATTTCTTTCTGTTCAATATTTAGTTGTTCTTCTAACTTTTCCAACTGAATAATATCCTGTTGTGCTTGTTGCATTGCAGTTTCTACCTTGCTTCTAATTGCTGCTTCATTTTTGATAATTGGTTGTCCCAGTGGATCTTGACTCAGTAGACCAGAACATTGACTATCTTGAGAACTTTCTCTAGCTATTTCAGCTGCAGTAGTACTTTCTTGTTCAATCTCATCATTTAACATTTGTAGATATGTAGGCAAAATTGTGCACTGAATGCTATCTTTACTTGCATTAAAAGAATCTTCATAGCAGTCAAAATCTCCAAGTAATTCTGTTTCATTACGCCAAGGCTTAAACAGTTGCAGAAGTGCTAAATAAAAAAAATTCCCCCTTATCTGGACTTTCGCAACTGAGTTTTCTGTGGTAAATAAGATTTCCTTTGGCATGTTTTACCAAACATCCGTCACATCCAATTACTGCATATTTTTCTTCTTTTATATTTTCTGTAACTTTTCTTTTAAAGCTGCAATGTAGAAGTATTTCATACAGAGATAGGTTTTCTAGATGTCCACTCCTTTTGGGATAGTATGTATCCAACATATTAGTTTTAACAATATCTGTTCTGGTTCATTCTGTGCTAAGTATTCGATTTCTTGTAAAGATTTCAATACTCTATTTCGTGTGGTGGCAAGACCTAGACTCATCCAAATGATTCCTCGTGACTTTGAATATAAACTGGCTGAGCTCAAGCAATCCGAACATTCATAGGATCCAATCTCTCGATGGGAAAGCATTTTCAAGCTGAAGCTGTACAATTTCTTGCTAAGACTCTTCTCTTGTGAAATTTCTTCCCACATTTCTTTCATCTCTGTCTTTTCAGATTTGGTTATATATGATGTAACATAGGGAGCAACAGCAATTGAATTATATGCAACATACTGGATATCCATGTTTGCATTCCACATTTTCAAAATAACTGGATTGTAGTCATTAATGTACTTTGAAGCTTCTGTTCTTTTTAAGTTGTATGTACTCTTGGGAGATTTCTGAGTTTTGGTATGCCTTACTGCTGACAAAAAACTATTTACTCTTCCTTTAGAAATTATAGGACGTGGGAATCCAAAATGACATTTTGTATAAAATTTCCCTTTACACTTATATTTTCGTTGGCAGTATTTCCCACATCAATGACATTGAAACCGTAAAACTTGCTGTCTCAAGCTCTTTTCTCCTACATCTCTTGGAATGGCACATGTAACATACTGTTCGATGAAAGACAAAACAGTTTCATCAGTATCAGTTTCAAATTTTGGTGCATTCTTTATCCATAATAGCATGTGTATATGAGGAGCACCTCTGGCTTGGTACTCCTTTCTCCAAAAGAAATCTGTTACCTCTCCAAGAGGTGGATTATTTTTATTGCAGATAAATGACATCATAGCTTGAAACCTATGATTAAAATACCTGCACACATTTACAGGATCCAAGGAACACAGTTCTCCATCTGTCTTCAATTCAATGTTTTTAACATTTGAATTTGCTTCTCGTAGAAACTCAAGTAAATCTTCCCACGCATATTCAGCACAGCTAAGTGTTACAAATCATGTAGGAATACCTACGTTTCTTAACATGCATTTAAGTTCTCCATGACGACGATACCAATACTCATTGGTACCACGGTAGATAGCCATCAAATTAATTAATTGAGATTCTAAATTTTCATCTCTTTGTTCAACTTTGTCCATGAACTCTTTTGCAGAAACATGTTGAAAATGAAGTCCTGTTTTTAATATGTGGTTCACCGCATACGAAAGTGCAGACAAATCGCTTTCAAACACAAGATGAAATATATATGGAATGCACTGCCGAAATCTTTCATCTTCACAAAATATTCTTGTTGATCTGTATTCTGAAGCTGGAAACTGTACATCTCGCTCATCAAATCATCCACCTTCTCCACTGGGGAATAGCTGGGGAAAACAACGAGCTTCTAAACGTTTTTCCCATACAGTCATGGGACTTCCCTTTGCTTTTTCATTTGAAATGATTCAATACTGTTTCCAATTATTTCTTTTGAATGCAGAGGATGTATTGTATAATGTTCATAAATCTCTTCAGTTCTGCACTTGTCCACTTTTTCAATTTGTCCAGCTGAAATTACTGTTTCATCTTGTAAACATATTACGTCTTCATAAACATTCACATTCTTATAATAAAAGTTATTCTGTCTCAGGTATATTGAAGCCTTTTGAAGTTTACTAACATCTACAAACTCTTGCCAGATTTTTCAACTCATTGTTGGTACACCATTTACTAGAATAACTACTGGCTCATTTTCTTCTCTGTCTACACCAACAGTTTCAATGTTTTTTTTAAAATCTAAAGGTGAGTAGACAACTCTTCCTTTCAGACCTTTTTGTAAATTTGTTGGTGGCAGCTTACCTGTTTTAGGCTCCATACGACGTACTATGGCCTGAAATGGGTGTACAGATTGCATAAGAATAGACTCATATGTATTTAAATCAGCCAGTTCTTGAGGAATAGGTACCAACTCTAAGTTGTTATGTTCTGCTCTAGCTGGCATTTTGTTTTCTTCTAATTTGTTGTAACAATATTTACAAATAACTTGATCAGTACCCAATTGAAACTGACCTTCTCCTAACAAATAAACACCAAATTGCTGCCATTTATCATTATTTTCTTTTTCACTTTTTAAATATAAATCAACATTCCTAGTTTGACTTCTATAGTGAGTACGACGACAACAAATACAAACAAAGTTTTGTTTTTCAGATGAAACTATGTTAAACTGTGTAATTTCTTTCGCAAAATCATCAATACTAATCTCTTTCTCCTGTTCTTCAACACCTACACTTATCAAACTCTCAGTTTCTCTACACTCGTCTTCTGATCCAAAAAAACGAAACTGTATATCATCACAAACTTTCTCTATATCTGATACAGAACCTTGCAAAAGAGCTGTGTTCATATCACTTAAACATAATGCAGGAGTTTTTACATAGTAGAGTCTCCTTACCAACTTCCGCATTTAAGAGTGGTGTGCAGCTAACATTCTTAAATGATGAAAAGTTCTTTGGCAGACGTTTCTTGAAAGACAAGACAGAAATGACCTTGCAACTTAGTACATTTTCTTATTTTACATGGATCTAGTCCTTGTAACATCTTAATCTTCTGTTTAATACTTTTTTTGGCATATTCTCGTAAAAAAAATCGCAGAGCCTGTGATGTCTTCTGTATGAAGGTATTGTGGAGCATCTTACATAGCCTGTTCAATAACTAGGTGTTGTGTTTTATGACCAGAAAGGAATACATACACTTTCTTTTACACACATGTAGAGAGCATGCGCTGTGAAACACAGGTATTCAATTATATGTATGTTTTTTTATGTATCATGCCATTAACAAAAGGCACAGACTGATGCGGGTATGCTTTGAGAAACATGGTGAGACTTATAACAGTGACATGAGAAGGGTTGCTGCTTTAAATTTGACTAGGCCCAAGATTCTGAGCAGTTGGTGAAAACTCGATCTGCAAGAGAAAAGTGAGGTTTAAGACATGTTAGCAAAAGGTTTAGTGATTAGACTACTTGCTATGAGTCTGTGGAAAGGTACACTTGAAGTAGGCCGTATACGTTTAAGTGTCTGCTTCAAATGAGAAATGCAGTCTGCCAAGTTTAAAGATCTGCGTGCTCTTGTGAGTGAGGTATTTATCTATTTGTACATGTATTTTCTCTTGTGTTATACATCTGAACATGATAGCTTGACAACCAGGTCGGTTTTCCTACCGGTGGACAAATCTCACAGTTCTGCTCTGTCATTCGGTCGCACAGCTTGTGATGTCTTCTGTACATAGGTGTTGTGGAGCCTCTCACATAGCCTATTCAATATCAAAGTGTTCTGTTTTATGAGCAGAAAGAAATACAAACACTTTCTTCAACACAAGCATAGAGAGCATGCACTGTGAAACACAGGTATTCAACTATTTGTATGTTTTGTTTATGTATCCTGCCACTAGCAAAAGGCACAGACTGATGCATGCATGCTTTGAGAAACATGGTGAGCCTTAGAACAGTGACATGGGAAGGGTTGCTGTTTTAAATTTGGCTAGGCCCAAGATTCTGAGCAGTTGGTGAAAACTGAAGCTGCAAGAGAAAAGTGAGGTTTAAGACATGTTGGCAAAAGGATTAGTGATTAGACTACTTGCTATGAGTCTGTGGAAAGGTACACTTGAAGCAGGCCGTATACGTTTAGGTGTCTGCTTCAAATGAGAAATGCAGTCTGTCAAATTTAAAGGTCTGCGTGCTCTTGTGAGTGAGGTATGTGTCTACTTCTACATCTATTGTCTGATGTGTTATGCATCTGAAGATGGTAGCTTGAAAACCTGGTTGGTTTGGCTACTGGTGGGACAAGTCTCTCAGTTCTGCTCTGTCATTCGGTTGCAGAGCCTGTGATGTCTTCTGAATGAAGGTATTGTGGAGCCTCTCACATAGCCTGTTCAATACCCAGGTGCTGTGTTTTATGAGCAGAAAGGAATACATACACTTTCTTTTACACAAATTGAGAGAGCATCTACTGTGAAACACAGGTATTCAACTATTTGTATGTTTTTTT
The DNA here is from genome assembly GCA_963921515.1 of Calotriton arnoldi. Taxonomy (NCBI): domain Eukaryota; kingdom Metazoa; phylum Chordata; class Amphibia; order Caudata; family Salamandridae; genus Calotriton; species Calotriton arnoldi. The sequence goes on along the minus strand of CAWUFW010000959.1, from coordinate 2,993,268 downwards.
ATGTATCATGCTACTAGGAAAAGGCACAGACTGATGCATGTATGCTTTGAGAAACATGGTGAGACTTATAACAGTGACACGAGAAGAGTTGCTGTTTTAAATTTGACAAGGCCCAAGATTCTGAGCAGTTGGTGAAAACTGGAGGTGCAAGAGAAAAGTGAGGTTTAAGACATGTTAGCAAAAGGATTACTGATTAGGCTACTTGCTATGAGTCTGTGGAAAGGTACACTTGAAGTAGGCTGTATACATTTAGGTGTCTGCTTCAAATGAGAAATGCAGTCTGTCAAGTTTGAAGATCTGTGTGCTCGGTGAGTGAGGTATGTATCTATTTGTAGATGTATTTTCTCATGTGTTATGCATCTGAAGATGGTAGCTTGAAAACCTGGTTGGTTTGGCTACTAGTGGACAAATCTCACAGTTCTGCTCTGCCATTCGGTTATAAAGCCTGTGATGTCTTCTGTATGAAGGTATTATGGAGCCTCTCACATAGCCTGTTCATTACCCAGGTGCCATGTTTTATGAGCACAAAGGAATACATACACTTTCTTTTACAGAAATTTAGAGAGCATGTGCTGTGAAACACAGGTATTGAACTATATGACAGAGCAGAACTGAGAAGATTTGTTTACCTGTAGGAGAAGCTACCAGGTTTTTTAAGCTAGCATCTTCAGATGCATAAATCGTGTGCTTTCACAGTCTCAGTCTTCTCAGAAGAGTTTTCCCCTTTCTACCACTCTCCACTCGGAAGACCTTGGTACAGGCACTGGTATTGTGCCGTCTGGACTACTGCAATGCTCTACTGATTGCAGCTAATGAAAGCTCTTTGAACAAATTGCAGGTAGTCCAGAACACGGCGGCCCGCTTGGTGGCCAATGCCCCCAGAACCGAGTCTCTCCCCCTTCTCCATAAACTGCACTGGCTACCAGTGCAAAAGAGGATCAAATTTAAGATCTGTTGTATGGCTTACAAATCCTTAAACAACTTAGGTCCCAGTTACCTAAAAGACAAATTCATCAGGTACCTGCCCTCCAGACCCCTCCGTTCCGAATCCAAAGCACTGCTCCAAGTCCCGCGCTTCAAAAAAGCACGAATGGGTGGCAAAGCCTTCTACCACCTGGCCCCACGATACTGGAACCAACTCCCCATCCACTTACGACAATGCACTGGCTATCTGAGGTTTAGAAAGATGTTAAAAGCGACTTTATTCTAATTTGAATCCCCTTAGATGCCTATAGCAGTCCAAGCGCGGAGATACCCTGATGGGGTGATTCGGGCGCTTTATAAAATAAAATAAATAAATAAATAAAAATAAATACATGTACAAGTAGACAGATACCTCAGTCACGAGAGCAAGCAGACCTTTAAACTTGAGAGACTGCACTTCCCATTTCAAGCAGACACCTAAATTTATGTGGCGTACTTCAACTGTACCTTTCCACAGACTCATATGAAGTAGCCTAATCACTAATCCCTCTGCCAACATGTCTAAAACCTCACTTTTGTGCTGCAGCTTCACTATTCAGCGATTACTCAGTGTCGGGCCTAGCCAAATATGAAGCAGCAACCCTTTGCATGTGTCTGTTGTAACTCTCACCATATTCCTGAAAGCATGCATGCATGTGTCTGTACCTTTTGCTAGTGGCATCATATATAAAAGAAACATACAAATAGATGTATACCTGTGTTTTATACGTCTAGCATCTTCAGATGCATAACACGTGTGAAAATACATTTACAACTAGAGACATACCTCAATCACAAGATCATGAAGTCCTTTAAACTTGACAGACTACACTTCCCATGTCAAGCAGACACCTAAATGTATGCGTTGTACTTCAAGTGTACCTTTCCACAGACTCATACGAACAACCATAATCACTAATCCATCTACCAAAGTACACATATTAGTATGCACAACCTTTTCAATTGTCATCTCAGTACAATAAAACAAACTACAATACACATTACTATATTTTGTAACATATTTCAAACATTACAGTTCTCTAATAATTTGTAAACTTTAAAAATAATGCTTATCAAAGTTAAAAATATCACTAGAAAGAGTGAAGCACTACTACAAAATACATAACACACCTTACAAATTTTAAACTCACCTTTCAAATAGTATTGCAGAATATGAAATATCAGAAACTCATAAAAGATTTTCTTTTTCACACAATAAATGTAATGCACCACTTTTAACAAGGTAAAACCAGTAATGGCAAACTTTCGCTCTCTTTCTGCACACAAATAAATGTAAGTAGCAAATCAAATTGCTTCCTTCATTATTTCAAATTGTGAAACACATTTCTATTGGTTAGACATATTAATCCTTTCTAAGGGGTCGATTCCGATTCGGGCCGGAAATTTCTCCGACCGAGCCGGACCCGGAGAGATTTCCGACCGAATCGGACCCGTGCAGTCCGACCGAACGAGTACGATGCGGCCGTATGTTATCGGACACGAGTCGGTCGGACTCCCATTGAAGTCAATGGGAGCCGGTCGTACAACGCGTGCGCGGGCTCCCATTGACTCAATGGGTGCGAGTCGGACAAGGGCGCCCCTACAGCGGGTACGCGGCGGAGCGATTCGTGCCGTACACGCACAGGTAGGGGGACCCATGGGTCCCCCTGTGTGCGCCTCGCACGGGTGCACGCAGTACAGGGGGTCCGACACGGACCCCCAAAGTACGGCTCCGACAGCTCCTACGAGCCGGAGTGCGCGGCTCGGTCGGACTGCTCGCGGCGCGCATCGTACTCACCCGGCCGGGAAACGTCTCCATTGCGCGGTGCGAATCGGGTCCGACCGAGTCGGTCGGAGCGGTTCGAGTCCGAGCGAGTCGGTCGGAGTTGTCGGGACGCCCGGACGAGTCGGTCGGGGAATTCGCATCGTACTCGCTCGGCCGGACCCGCGTACGGTTCGGTCGGGAATCAGGCTTTCGCATGGCTTTTTTCCCGACCGAATGGTATTGGGTGCGCCTCCGACCGAGATCGGAATCGGCCCCTAAGTGTCTTCTAAAAGTACCCAAACTGGTTCTGTAATTTACTGGAGTCCCGACTCCACCGAGGTGCCGCAGTGTAGCGTCGCGATGGAGCCGCAAACCCTTATGGGAGTTCAAAAACCAATTTCCAAATACTAGTATTATTTTTTAACAACACACTACTTCTAAACATACTACTGATTTGGAAAAACTCAATTTAGTGACATATCACTTATACATAAGTTACCATTTCACATTTTAAAACCACAGTTAACCACAGTTAAGTTTCAACCCTTCCCCCATTCTGTTTAATCCTAGTTTCCATAGTAACACTTTCTGCAACATTCAACGGTACCAGAAGGTCACAAGTTCACCACATTTTCAATTTCAGCACTGAAGCTTACAAATACAAATAACAGGTGTGGTTGACTTTTGCAAAATATTACCTTATCCTATCTACTGTACCTGTCAAACATTTATTAATAACCAATAAGAAACATGCTTCTTCAGGAAAGTAACATGCATCCTATTTTTGAGTGCACAATGTTGATGAACAGCCAATTAGTTATCGGTTTTCTCAAAAGCAGCATATTCTCTACCATTTTAGATACCTCTCATTCTACCAACTGACTACCTCAGCTACAGACATCTTTTCATTCCTTCCAGACATCCCTTCAAGATGCTTACAGTATGTATTGTAGGGCACAGCTATGTTTTCTGGTGCAAAAGGTATGCTGAACACAGAGGTATTGACAAAGACCTAGGTTTGCAAAATGTGGTTTAAAGTGGCACCAATTGATGCCTTTGGTTATACCTTTTTGTATCTTCAACCCCCTGACCTCATGATTGTGACCTGTGGTGCACTGTAGTGGCATTGACCTAGGCACATTGACTGGGGTAGGGCTGGAAATCCTAATGAAGGATACCTTTGCACAATTGATATTGCTTTTGCCTCAAACCGTCTTTGTATACTCTAATTAAGGGTGGGCGGAATTTGCGTAGTCGCGTTACGCAAATCTCCGCGGAATTGCTAAAAATTTCCACGAGCACGCGGAAATTCCGCAAAATCGCGGAATTGCTGGTCCCGTCCGTTCGCGATGTGTTTTTGCGTGCTCGCGGGGAAATATATCGCTAACTTGCCCATGCGGTCGCTAACGGGCACGGCCATCTTGTTTTCACTTGTCCCGCCCGCTCGCGATGGTATTTCCTGTTCCGGGTCGCGTATTGCATGCTCCCGCCCGCTCGCGATGCTTATTTCCAGTTCCGGGTCGCGTATTGCATGCTCCCGCCCGTTCGCGATAAGGGTTTCCTGTTCGGGAACGCGCATTACGTGTTCGCGACGCTTTTTGCGTGCTCGGGGGGAAATATCGCGCGAACTTGCCCATGCGGTCGCAATGGGCGCGGCCATCTTGTTTTTCAGTCTATTGCTATGGTTCTGGGCCTGCTTTTCAATCCTCCCTCTATCTTTTCAATCCTTTGTTTCTGTAAACTTTTTTTGGGTCTTTTTTATTTATTATCTATCTCTCTATTTTCCTGATTCTATATTTTGAGTTTTTTTCTACTTTTTGTGTGTTTTTAACTACTTTTTCACACTTTTTCTATTACCTGCTTTTTCATTTCTTTTACTTACTTTTTTGTAATTCCTACCTTTTCTTTTCCGTCCCCCGCCTACCCAGAACCATGGCAAAGGGCCACAGCCACAGGGCTCGAAGTCGGAGCCAGAGCCGCGACCGCCTTCCTTGCGGAAGGCGGCGCCAAAGAGGGTGCAGGCACGGGCCTTATTCAATGAGTCGGAGGTGGCCGCTCTGGTTTTTTTTGTTCAGCGCCACCTCCCCTTAACCCTGGCAGCAGGCGGCAGGCCTGGGTCCGGGTACGGGCTCCGGGAGCGTCGGCAGCGGTGGGGCAAGGTGCGTCGGGCAGTGTTTCGCTGCTCTGGTGTCCGGCGCACCAATAATCAGCTGACGCACCGGTGGTCCGATATTCTGGACCGGGAGCAGGACCTGCTGGACCTGCTAGGAGTGGAGGTCCCGGGGCTTGGTGAGTAGCTATTTAATATTACTACTTTGTGTTCTGCTCTGTGTTATATATTGCGAATATATATTTTTTTCCGACCAGCAAGAATGCTGCTGCTTACATTGCAGGTAAATTACGTTTACAAATCTGTGATTGTTATGACACAGGCGCTCGGCGCTACTAATCTTACTTGTTTGCAACTTTGCGCTCGCTTGGCCTGATGATTATGTAAGAGTTTACTTTAGAGAACTTAAGTGATGTAATGCTAGAGAGAGTAGTCCTTCCTTTGTCCTCCTGCCACTAAGAAGGGATAGTGGTGGATTGATAGGTTTAGTTACTTATTAGTTGGTAATTTGTAAGTGGTGTGCGTGACGCATCCTCTGTCATGTCACGTGCTGCTGAGTGCTGCTTACCCCAGTCCTTCGCAGAACCTTTTGTAGTTTGTTTTCTGAGTGTTAATAGGCTTATATCATCACTAGCAGAACATCAGCAGCAACCAGCCAACAATTTGGTGTATGCAAAAATGTATGCATGTGTCCTCCATCTATGCATTTTTGAGGACTAAAATAAATGGAAATGCAGACTTACTGAACAATTGGCCCGTCTGGATTGGAATAGGTGGGCTAGGTCAGGTGGTAGTTAGGCTTGCTAGACGGTCCGTGAATCTCGCAATACTACCAGTCGATCAGATAGGTCAATTTTATTGCAATTGTTGTTACCAAAAAAGTTTTTGGTGCGTATTTTAAAATATTTTATTTATTTCACACCAAACTTTAATTTTTGTCTCTTTCTTTATGAAATCTTACATGATCAGCAGCACCCAGGGGCAAGAAGACGGGGTCGCAGGCGGTGGGCCACGAAGATCTACAAGATGCCTCCCAGGGACAGGACCGCTCCTCTATCGAGGGCTCTGCTGCTGGCCCCAGTAAGTCCTCCAGTGGTTAATATTATTAATTATATTTCCCAAACTTTTCCTGCACCTTATTTTTTCCGAACTATTATTTCGGTATCCTCCTAATTCGAATTTTGACAAAATCTTCTTTGCTCTATACTATCTGTTTCTAAATTCTTGTTATCCCTGCCTCTAACTGCGTCTGCTATGACTCTCTGTACTACTACTATTAGTCTGTCTGTAGCTAAGCTTGCCCAGTTGCCCACTCTTTATTTAAAATATTTTAAATAAAACTCATATTCACCAATAGCTATAGCCATTGAGTCCAGTCCTTTGGGTTGTCCTCTTCTACTACTTCTAGTCTTCTTATTCTTGAGGCTTTTCGACAATTCCCACCAAGAAAATGCCCAACCACATTTTAGAATTTTAGATAGGATAGGACATACTACTACTGTTGTAGGGATTCTGCACATACAGAACTTTGCACAAGAAAATAGGACGTTGGTGATGGGAGGTTGGACCTTCCTCACACCTCAATCAGAAGCCACCACAATCCCCTGACCAACTAGTTATAGTGTCTCATTACTCCGAAACGCCCCCCCCAAAATACCCAATGAGTAGACAACCCAGACAACATAACACTCCCAACCTCTGTCGCGGAAGCAATGCACACCCTTTTGCTCACTCTCTCGTGTAAGTCCACACCAAATACCACCGAGTCTATGTAAGTTCAAAAGGTTTATTTTTATTTCCAACTGACAAGCTCTGTACGTTGTATAATGCAGCAGCAACAGCAAAATGCATAAGATTAAAACAATAAACATTGTTACACTTAGTTAGACTTACAAGTTACTTACAACTACAAGTCCATAGAAGCCAAAAGGCGAGATCATGATAACTGAACAGTGGTGGAAGAACCACCCTCCCCTTGGTAGGAATCTAGTTTATATAAAATTATAAATGGAGATGTGAGAATTCTGGGGAGCCCTCACCTTAGAAGAACCTAGTACTGGTTACATCATAAGGTCTGCAAAGCTCTGGTTCTTCGTATAAGGGAATCTTCCGTCTGTAATGAGAAAAATGGTGCGCGTTAGTATAGTGCAAGCATTTCTCAGTCGTGCCAAAAAGTGCAGTTTTTTTATGGATAAGCAATATGGACTAACACCAGAACTCCATAACAAAGTCGGTTGTTTTTCGACCTTGTACGCAGCGCTCAGACAGTAGCAGTATGAGCTCATGTGGGCTCAAAGGCGTCTTTCACAACAAGCTGCGAGGTAACTTGCGCAAAAATAAAAGACAGAGCTAAAATGGTTGCATGGCTCGGGGTAACTTAGCAAAGACTAGAATGACCCTAGGGACCATATAACACTACCAGTGTCTACTCTACTACCTGATTTATACTAGTGATGTATGTTGTATATGTATTATGTATGTATTAACTTTTTTTTCATTCTTGCTAGTCAAAAATAGGGGGAGGTGTATATGGCATCTGAAAAATGTGTAATGTTTTTTCTAGGCGTACTACCGACCACCAGTACCGGGGCCAGCGGCGAAGGTGACGCGGCCGCTGAGGGTGCAGGCGATGCGGCAGTTGGAGGAGCTGCAGGGGGTGAGCCAGCAGCAGTGGCGGGCGGTGGTAAGTTATATTCCTAATCCTTACTTATTGACATTACACTCGCTGCAAGGGTGTAATGTATACTGTACTGTTGAGACTTAAGTAAGAAGTTGTTGTGAACGGTTGAAGAAGACACCCTTTACTTAGCATTAGCAATAGCATTAGCGACGGGAGTGTACTGAGAGTAACCAATGGCCTCTTCTATCGGACTTCAACTCAGCTGTGAAATTTTTATGGAGAAGACAAAGTCTGATCAGATGACCTTGATGGATGGGTTGAACGAAAAGGGAAAGAAGGGTGGAAGGAGGAAGGACGGGCGAGATTTTATATTTATGACTGGCAGAGAAGGATACGTGGGATGCATGCATAGGTGTGTGATATGAATCAGATGCATGGGTGGTGGAATGCCTGAAACTCCCACAAATGTTCGAGGCCGAGGTAGTGGGAGGATAGATACATACCACAAATGTTACGTACTGTGCTTGCTAGTGCTACTGTGCCACTATGTGTAGAATGAATTTGTCTGACTGCTTTGCTAAGAGTATATTTTACAATAGTCTTGTTTTTTCTTCTTGATATAGCGACTCCTTCCAAAGGTAAAGTCGACAGGAAGGAGTTGGCAGCCAAGGCCCGGCGCCGGAAGCTGGAGGCCATACAGGCCGAATACCAGCGGCTGGTTCTTCTAGAGGAGGAGGAGGAGGAGGCGGCAGCAGCTGCAGCCTCCTCCAATGCCCCGGGCCCCAGACACCCCCTACAGTGTTACGGCGCCACCGCCTGTCAGCCGCCCGCCGCCACACAGCAAGAAGCACTGCTGCCCCCCCTGTGGATGCAACTGCCGCGCGCTGAAGCACCGCGTGGCCCGCCTAGAGGAGCGCATCCGTGTCCTGGAGAGGCGAGCCCGCTGAGACCCCGTTTATTTATTGCCCCTTTTTTATAGCTTCTTTTGGTGGGTGGGAATCGGGCGTTGGGTTTTGGACTTTTGGACATTTGTTGGACTTTTTCGTTCCGGGACATGAACATTGGTTGGGGTTAGGGAGAGGGGTGGGTCAGGTGTTGTGGGATTTTTTTTACATAGTTTATTTTTGTTAGGGTATTAAATTACATATTTAGACTTTATATACGATGTGGTTAATGTTTTGTGGGTGGGGTTACTGTTTTACGTCACACGGTTTCCTTGCTGGTGCAGTGCCACAGCCAGTGTTTGATTTAAATAATTGGCTGAGTTACTAAGACACAAACAGACAGATGCGGTACCCCTCACTGAGGGACTTGTCCTACTAGTACTGTCAGTCTCTCCTCCTAATCTATGCATTCTGCAACTGGACTCAAAGGGGTGTGTGAAATAGAATTAATGAAAAAAATTCCGTTATTAATTATGCCTCCCCCAAACTTCTTCTCTTACCTGTGCTTGATGTTTAACTTGGGCACGGCGATGGCTGCATGGTGATGATGGTTTTCTTTCCCAACATGCCATGGTTGTGGTGGTAGTAGTAGTAGACCCTGGCAGTTTCACTTGCAAATAAAAGAAAATGAGACAGTCAGTCGCCTGAGAGAGACTGTGGGAGGAGTAGTAGAACGAAGTACAGTACGGAACTTACTGCCAAACAATAATATGCCAAAATACAAGGAAACATAATGGTTGCGGGGATAGCCTAGTACATAGAGTTACAAACTCTAGCTGTGTCGAGTCACTCGACTAGGCCTACAGTACACCGTGACTCGACACAAGCGTAACCGTTAGTGCTGTTTCGGAGGATGACAACAAATCCAATCTATGCCGGCAATTAATGTTGATGGATTAGGTTCCTTTGGTAAAAAAAAAATCGCAAATATACTGCTCATAGGAGGGTGGGCAAGCAGAAGAAGATCCGCGCCCTGCCTTGAAAATGCATTTTTGTTGCTTTAGCCACATCCGCCCCAGCAAGCGTGTGATAAATTATTGGTGTACATTTAATTTAGTCACACCTCAATAAGTCACACAGCCCGGGGGAAGAGGGTTAGGGTTTGATGAATGGTTGGGAAGGGGGTTTTGGGAAAGGTTTGACAAAGAAAAACAGTACGCATGGACAACAACAAAACACAATCTTGGCAGACAACCATATCCATAAATCAGTTAAGGGAGAAAAAGGAAATGCATGCATGATGATGATAACTTGATGGTTAATGATAGTACTTACTAACTACTACTACTAGACAATTAGACAGTACAGGGCAGCAGTATATTATGCAATTTGCCTTGCCTGTCTGCCCTCAGAGAGACCCGAATTACATTCAGTTTCTGTTCTGTTGTACCGGCCCGGGCTTAAAGATAGCAAAGAAAAGCCAAAAATTGCTGTAGGGATGAATTGAATTATAAGCAGAGAGCAAACATAACAACAACAACACACAGTAGTAATGATTGAAGACAAAAAATGAATCAAATTTAAAAGATGATGAAAGTTGATACTGTTACTGTATGTTATCCTGGTCAAAATGTGGAGTTGCATCTCGGCATTCGTCTTGGTCCTCCCTTCCATGGACGCTCCGGCCATCAATCTTGGGTGACGCCACTGCCTGCCTGGCAGATGTAGATTCATTGGTAAGGTAAGTGAGAGTTGTTTTTCCCAGTGTAGCACAGGGTAAGGGCCGGCCTGTAATTGCAGATGGGAAAACAAAAGGGATATTGAAAAATCAAGTAGAAAAAAAATGCCTAAATTACGGTGGAGTGCAACAAGAACACTTTCAGAGGCGGCATGGATTTGGATACATCATGTCTACTCTAGTCTGTTTCCAGCATTAACCTCCAACAACAACAGGACAGAGCAGGCCCACGGCACCCGTGACACATCCTCCATTTAGCGTACATTTTTTGACAGAGGCAGACAAAGCAGATATACAGCAACATAGCATTTTACAAATTAAGTGACTAAATCAATGCCCCGCTGTCAGTCATACCACCACACTCGACTCCACCACTACACAGACATGTAGGTCTGCAGTGGTTGTTGTTGACTTGGTTACCTTTTAATGCACTCATGAAAAGCACTGAGTTATTCCATCAATCATCTCTGATCGTACTGAGTGACTGCGAAGAGATAATGTCACTGTGGTCATCATCATGGTGTGTTGTCCAACTCAGTGTGCAGTAGTGTACAGATTGAGTCCCCTTTCCATATTCAAAATGCAATGGATCGGCCTGCAGTAGAAGTAGAAAATTGTTATTGAAAAACAAGAATGGAAACAAACATTGCATTGAGTTACTTTTAGTGTGTAGATTAGATAATAGTACACAATGAATTACCTTCATGCACTACAAACAACAACAACACAAATCACTCAGTCAGCGTCCAATGCATGTCATCATTCATTACCTGTTCCTTCTCATCTTCAGTTAATGGGCAGTCTGTATCGGCTCGGAAAGGAGGATAGCTATAGTAGTCATCATCATGTTCCACTTCTTTTGGAGAGACTCAACGAGGCAAGATTTTAGTTTTTCTTCGATTATGCTACATCCAATTATCATCTGGCTTGAGGGCAATAGATTTAGGTCGATTCAGGAGGAGCAGGACTCGGAGGAGTGGACTGAAATGCAGAGAGCTGAAACTCATATAAGGCAATAAAATACGAAGACGGTGGTGATGGATTTGTTGTGATTTGAAGTTTCCAAACAGAAAGACAGACACACAAATAGAAGTAAATAAGGGAGAACCACAGTAAGAAGTGGAAGCCTAGTTGTCAGGGAAGTATAGCTCGTCCTCAAACTCTGGAGGTTCAACCAGAAGTAGGTAATCAGCATCCAACACGCTACTTCCGTCACCTGAGCCGCTGTCCTCATCTTCCTGCGTTGATTCATGTATTGTGTAATTCGGTGGTATAAATTGCTGATTCATTTTGATCATGGTTAACCTCTCAACGTTTTTGGGTGAGAGACTGGTCCTTTTCACTGTTACAATGGAACCAGCAGCACTGAAAACACGTTCAGAAGAGACACTTGCGACAGGGCAAGCCAGATAGTTTATCGCCAGCCTGCTGAGCACTGGCCATTGGCCCCTTTTGCCATACCAATACCGCAATGGGTTTTGATCAATGTAGACCTCTGTTTGGGTCATCCAGGTAGGCCTGGACCATTCGGTCAATGTTCAGGGGTGCTAAACTTAGTGCGGCCTCTTTTGTCTTTGCATCAGCACTGGACCTAGCAAGTCCTTGCTGTAAATACCAATCATGTGCCGTTTGTACTGGGGCTGATGATCCGGTTATTGCTGTTGTCGATAGTGTTGGTGACAGCTGTGAACCAAATGCACTGCCCACAGGCTCTGAAGTTGAACTTGACGCCGGATGCTCTGCTGCAGTACTTGACGTGGGTTTGAGGCCTTTAATTACCAGCCGTTCATTTTCCAATGTACTGGCTGCCTCAGCTATCCAAGTTTTGTACCGGGCAACATCCACTTCTGAAAAAGGGAGTAATGTCTTACTGTGCAGTGCCGATTTGTACCGTGGATCCAGAATTGTGGCACAAATGTAATGTTGTTGTGACAGAATCTTATTTTGCACCCTTGCATTTTCACTTAAGCGACATGATAAGCTCTCCACCAACTCATATGCTTCTTTTTTCCCTCCACACCTTTGTACGCTTCACACACCCCCTTCAGCTGTTGCTCTAGCATGTGCAACAATGGGATAGCTTGGCCCATAGTACAGTCCTCCTTGCTGACTTCACGTGTGAAGACCTCGAAAGGAAGAAGCATCTCTGTAAGAGATTTAACTAGGCACCATTGGTCCATCTGAAGGGTCATGCCTTTCACAGTAGCATCCGCCCTTCGCATGACATATTCATTGATTGGTCTGTACTGCTCAAACAGACGGTCAAGCATGTAATACGTTGAGTTCCAACGTGTTGCCACCTCCTGGATGAGTGCTTTGACTGTCATTCTATAGTCACGTTGAATGATCCTCAGCTGCTTCCGGGCTTTAAAAGAATGGCTGAAATGCGTGCATATTCTGCGGCAGGTGGTCAGTAAGTTGCTGACTATGGGTTCTTTTTTCAGAAAGTCTTGAACTATAATGTTAATGCAGTGCGCCAAACACGGGACCCTGAAATACTCACCAAGCGTCATGGCCTTAAGTATATTACTGCCATTATCCGTGGCAACAAAACCAATGTGAAGCCCTCTGGGGCGCAGCCATTCAAAGACCTTGCTGTTAAACTCTTCCAAAATGTTTTCAGCAGTATGAGATTTCTCCATGGCGAACATGGCTACAGTTGCATGTTTCCGAGAAGCATTAAAAATTGCAGCTGTGTCAACAGCACCTACTTCAGATAGCTTGTCTCTAACCCCCACAAAAGAGACCCAGTGTGCAGTGATGCACATGTAATCAGTGGCTTGGCAACTGGTCCACATGTCTGTTGTCAGGTGGATTTTGTGAACAGCACTCTGCTGCAAAGCTTGTCCAACCAATTCCAGCACATCGTGATGTAGTGCTGGAACAGCAACTCGGGCGAAATAGGACCGGCTGGGAACCTTCCATTTAGGGCAGATGGCTGACACAAATTCAAGGAAACCCACCCCTTCCACAAATGAAAAAGGGAGAAGGTCCAGCGCTAACATTTTAGCCAGCTTCGCATTGTACAACCGTGCCGTTGGGTGGTTGCGTTGGTACTGCCCCTCCGACCTAAGCATGCTGTCAATGGTAGGCTGGAATATTTTCCTTTGTGGTGCACCTTTCTTCTTGAACCCAGCTAGGCTCAACGACGCTGCACTTTTGCTCATTGCAGTGCCCGGTTGCCTTTGTGTCTCATGTTGACTCTTACTACGGTGCCACTCAGATGTTGCTGAGGATGTGGGCGTTACCAGTACACTGCTGGGGGTAGGGCTAGAAATGTCTCCCTCTTGTTGACCTTCCACCGCGATCATATCTTCCCCTACTTCTTCATCCCCAACAACAGCAATGGGTCCAGTTTTCCTTTTTTCTAAGTGAAGTAGGTGAGCCTCCCACTTGATAGTGTGGTGTTTTTTGAGATGACTTGTTTGTCCTCCGGTACCATAGTTTGTACCAAGCTTACCCCGCCTAACAGCCTGCCGACAAATTGAGCATATAGCAATGTTCTCCTCCTTACTGCTAACCGAAAAGAAGTCCCAAACTGGGGAGGAGAACTTTCTGGCGCTGCTGGAGGTGCCACTTTCAATACCAGATGAAATGGAGGGTGTGCATGGAATTTGACTCTGTGCACTTACATTACCACCACCTACTGAGGTGGTGGTTGAGCTGGATGTAGGTCCCTGCCGGGCCTTTGCAAAGGCAAATATGGAAGCTGGAGGTCGTGTTGGCGTTACCTGTGTTGGTGGTATCCGTGCTACATCCCTCGCAGCGATTTGGGATAGTCTAATAATGTTGGTCTCCATCTCCGCAGGCCCAGGAGTGATGTTCGTGATGACTGGCTCTTCATCATCATCATCATCACCCCCCTCGTCTACATCTACCTCCATAACTGTAAGGCTTTCTGGAACCTTCCTTTTCACTAGCCTTGTCTTGTGGCGTGCATCACTCTCAGGCTGAGCTGGTGGCTTCCAAGTGGCATCTAGATCATCAGAAGCGGGGCTTGAAGAAGAAGTTGATGGACTAACCCTCCTTTTCCTTGCTGGGGGTATGGAAGACAATGGATCTTCTGGAACAGTGGCTTGCTCCTCTTCGTCTGCAAAAGCTCGATTTCCTGAACTGCCCCTACTTCAGGTGGAACAACTACTATTGTGGGCTGTGGTTCCGGCTGCGGCTGTGGTTGCGGCTGTGGTTCCGTCTGTGGTTGCGGTTCCAGCTGCGGCTCTGGCTGCGGCTGCGGCTGGGGTTGCCCACTTATCTGCTGAGTTTCCGCCTGCGAGTGCGTGGATTGGGTACTACTTTGCGATAATGACATTTCAACATCACTGTTCGTTAGTAGACTGGCTACCTCTGCCACAGTCATGGGCTTGGGCCTAGGTTGCAGGGGTGGGCCCACTGATGCAGAGGTGCTGCTCCCAGCTTGGTCCCCGCTGGACACCGCTGCTGCAGGCGTAAGTTTATTTTTTACCAGAAAACACACCGGCCGGCACACCAGTCTTGGCAAGTGCCACTTCCTTCTTCTGTCCCTTCTTCTCACTGGCAACTTTCTTGGTACTGGAGGACCTGGTACCTTTCTTTGGCGCCATCTTCTTCAGATGTCAGCAGGACGCAGGTGCACAAGTTGCAGAGATGTCTGTGGTCACAAGTGGACGTAACGCGCAGCAGGACTTCTGCCTGGCAGTACAACGGGTGATGATGACACCTCCTCCTCTGTCTTTTTGTGCACCTAAAAGCAAAGAAGCCAGGAGAAGAACATCAGTGAAATGTTGCATTGGTTGTTGTGGTTCAATTACTAGCAGTACAAACAAACAAATAAAAGATATAAATTAGTGTAGCCATTTGTGAGACTGTCAACAAGGGCTTTCATGGTATACTGTGTACACTGTCAGGAAGGATAGGAAAGAAGAGGAACAACAACCAAAATACAAATGTAATAGAAGTGGACCCTGTTTGGCATTAAATTATTTGCTCAGTCATCACATCATTCAGGGAGCTGCAGCTGGCAAAGGGGATGGATGCAAGCAGTAAGCCAAAAGGAAAACCATGCAGGCCTAAATGGCAAAAGCAGCACACTTAGTTAACTCCCACCAGAAATGGCCACCAGCCACATGGACACTCACAAATCACAAGCAACAAGCATGAGGCCTGGAAAACAATGTACTGAAAACAGGCCTACGATAGCCAGGCAAAGGCTGCATGGTAAACCACACTGCTTTGCCTGTAATGCAATAAAATGCAAAAACAAAAATACACAGGGCTAAACAAGGCCTGCAACACACCACACACAACTAAGGCATGTATTTAACACACCCCAAAAAACTGAAATACACCCAAAAATCCACATTTTGCCATTCAATCCAATGCCATCCATGTGCCCTAAATGATGTTTAAATTCAACAGAACACACAGAAACAGTTGTTTCATGCACCCCTGACTACCTCTGGGCCCACTGGATGAAAGGCCTGTTGGCAGACTAGGCTACAAGCTTGCAGGCCTATGGATAAAAGCACACTACCGGCCTTCAAAATGGCCGCCAGCCTCATGGCCAGGCCCACAACAACAAGAAACTGAAGACAGACAATGCAGGCCTATGGCAAAAAGCACACTGCCTGGCTTCAAAATGGCCACCAGCCTCATGGCCAGGCCCACAACAACAAGAAACTGAAGACAGACAATGCAGGCCTATGGCAAAAAGCACACTGCCTGGCTTCAAAATGGCCGCCAGCCTCATGGCCAGGCCCAAAACAACAAGAAACTAAAGACAGGCAATGCAGGCCTATGGCAAAAAGCACACTGCCTGGCTTCAAAATGGCCGCCAGCCTCATGGCCAGGCCCACAACAACAAGAAACTAAAGACAGACAATGCAGGCCTATTGCAAAAAGCACAATGCCTGGCTTCAAAATGGCCACCAGCCTCATGGCCAGGCCCACAACAACAAGAAACTAAAGACAGACAATGCAGGCCTATTTCAAAAAGCACACTGCCTGGCTTCAAAATGGCCGCCAGCCTCATGGCCAGGCCCACAACAACAAGAAACTAAAGACAGACAATGCAGGCCTATTGCAAAAAGCACACTGCCTGGCTTCAAAATGGCCACCAGCCTCATGGCCAGGCCCACAACAACAAGAAACTAAAGACAGACAATGCAGGCCTATGGCAAAAAGCACACTGCCTGGCTTCAAAATGGCCACCAGCCTCATGGCCAGGCCCACAACAACAAGAAACTAAAGACAGACAATGCAGGCCTATGGCAAAAAGCACACTGCCTGGCTTCAAAATGGCCGCCAGCCTCATGGCCAGGCCCACAACAACAAGAAACTGAAGACAGACAATGCAGGCCTATGGCAAAAAGCACACTGCCTGGCTTCAAAATGGCCGCCAGCCTCATGGCCAGGCCCACGACAACAAGAAACTGAAGACAGACAATGCAGGCCTATGGCAAAAAGCACACTGCCTGGCTTCAAAATGGCCGCCAGCCTCATGGCCAGGCCCACGACAACAAGAAACTGAAGAGAGACAATGCAGGCCCATGGCAAAAAGCACACTGCCTGGCTTCAAAATGGCCGCCAGCCTCATGGCCAGGCCCACAACAAGAAGCCTAGGCCACAAAGGGAAACACATGCAGGCCTTAGTATATGGCTAAAGCAGCACACTTGTAACTCCCGCCAGAAATGGCTACCAGCCACACGGACACTCACAAATCACAAGCAACAAGCAGGAGGCCTGGAAAACAATGTACTGAAAACAGGCCTATAATAGCCAGGCAAAGGCTGCATGGTAAACCACCCTGCTTTTGCTTTGCCTGTAATGCAATAAAATGCAAAAACGAAAATACACAGGGCTAAACAAGGCCTGCAGCACACCACACACAACTAAGGCATGTATTTAACACACAGCCCAAAAACCTGAAATACACCACAAAAAAACAAATTTTCCAATTCAATCCAATGCCATCCATGCCCCCTAAATGATGTTTTTTAATTAATAAATACATCACACAGCAATCCATGACCCATGACTAGCTCTGGACCTACTGGCTACCCACAACTATTTATTTTTAAAAATGATGAAAAGTACCAAAAATGAAGTTGCAGCAACTGCAATGCCCCAATCAAACAACACCAACTTACTTGTAAAATCTCAAATCCCAAAATCCTCAAATCCAATGATAATGATGCAGCAGACACAAAGAGTGATCCTTCCAGCTCAAATCCAAGTGAAAAATGAACAGGAGATGGACAAAGCACTGGGAGGAGCCTGCTGGACAGGAACAGGAAGTAGGAGACTCTGTGGCACTTCCTCCCTCTCCCCCCCAAACAATTTGACCAAAAAGGACAGCCAAATATCAATCTGAGGTTTTTTTTCCAGCCAAATCATCAATTTATAGAAGGTTTGATGCTGCTTGCGATGTTATTGTTCTCCAGATTGAAAATTTTGCGTGTTCGGGATCGCGAGCTGTACAAAAATATCGCCGGATGTCCGATGGCGCGCTCGAATGACGTGTTTGCGGTCGCAATCTCTCTCGCGGTGCGCGATGGCGCGGGAATGACGTGTTCGCGATCGCACACTCTCGCGTTGTCCGATGGCGCGGCGAATGACGTGTTCGCGATCGCAAACTCTCGCGGGATAACGCGGCCGGCTACCGAAATCTCGTGGCGCACGCGAACGGATAGGAAAACCCGTTGGCGAACGCAGGAATCCCGGTAAGTTGCTATCGCGCGCGCTAGAACGCATTTTTAAAGCGCGACAAGAAAATAATTCCGCTACGCCGCGGATCGCGGAATTGTTGGCAATTCTGCGTTCTCCGCGGAACGCGAAATTGCCTAAATTCCGCAAATTCCGCGAGCGGAGCGGAATTGGATACCCAGAGTTAACTCTAATATATGCCAAAGACAGAAATGGAAGTGGTCAAATCAATTTTGTCCACAGATTGAGAAAGCTAGGAAGAATATTAATAAAGCTGTTTCTGCTTACCTCAGAGACCATAGGATGGGCTCCATCTATACCAACAATCTACGTTTTAATATGCATGACATCTACAGAACTGATGGAGTTCATTTCACAGATGAAGGAAACAGAGTGTTTCTCAACAACCTTAAGCTGTGCATCTGCACTTATATGTAGCTCCAACAAAAGTCATAATGAAAACAAGAGCTCTTTTTAGAGCCACCCTATAACCCAACAGTGAATCTTATTTATTTTTTAACATACATACTCTTTTAAAATATTTTCTGGATTCGTGAATCCAACACGAATTTGCAAAACAGAAGCACTAATTCAATGTACTACAACACAATACACTTTTCAAATATAACTTTTAATTTTTATTTTTTTATATTCTTTCTAACTCTAACAAATTTAATGTAATTATTAACTTCAATCTCACTAGCTCTATAAAAAAAGCTCACAAATGCAACACTACCTTCTGAATTATATACTATTCAATTTTTTATTTAAGATGGATCCACGAATCCAAGCGACGTTACACTGGGGGGGCCGCGCTGAGAGTCACGATAGGGTCGCAACTCCTATCACGAGAGAAAAAAAAAATAATTAATCCCCCCCCGTTCCATTGCCCGATGTCAGCCCCGGGGACCCCAT
Organism: Calotriton arnoldi; assembly: GCA_963921515.1. Lineage (NCBI taxonomy): Eukaryota > Metazoa > Chordata > Amphibia > Caudata > Salamandridae > Calotriton > Calotriton arnoldi. Next base: position 2,974,592 of record CAWUFW010000959.1, on the reverse strand, counting down.
CCCCTGGGGCCCGGCCATTTTAAAAAATAAAATAAAAAAGGGAGACGGCCTCTTCAGTGGCAGACCATGTGACATGACGGCGTGCGGCAACAACCAGTAAATCCCCGTAATAAATATGCTCAGGTGAACCACCTGAAGCAATGTTTCCTGGGTCTGGTGGTTCAGTAAAACCCAAGTGGGTCGCCGCCGCATGCCAGGAAGCATTGCTTCAGGTGGTTCACCTGAGCATAATTATTACGGGGATTTACTGGTGGCTGCCGCACGCCGTCACGTCACATGGTCTGCCACTGAAGAGGGCGTTGGCCCGAAACGCGTCTGGCAGGAAACCAGAAAAGGACTTTGTTCATGGCGTGTGCCCTTGCTTTGGCGTAATTTCCACCTGGGAGTGCATCCCACCTAGAGGCAACTCTTTTTGCATTTTGTACAGCGGCCTGCCTGGTCGCGGGATTGCACCACCGTGAAACACTTGAGGGTCCACGGCTGCTTTATTGGGGCAGCTAACTGTGGAACAGGAGGTGCCTGTTATATGCAGGGGTGCCGGCGTGAACATCGGCAATCCTTTTAAAGACATTTTTGAATGTGAGTGGCGGCGGCGACCCAATTGGGTTTTACTGAACCACCAGTCCCAGGAAGCATTGCTTCAGGTGGTTCACCTGAGCATAATTATTACGGGGATTTACTGGTGGTTGCCGCACGCCGTCACATCACATGGTCTGCCACTGAGGAGGGCGTTGGCCCAAAACGCGTCTGGCAAGAAACCAGAAAAGGACTTTGTTCATGGCGTGTGCACTTGCTTTGGCGCAATTTCCACCTGGGAGTGCATCCCACCTAGAGGCAACTCATTTTGCATTTTGTACAGCGGCCTGCCTGGTCGCGGGATTACACCACCGTGAAACACATGCGGGTCCACGGCTGCTTTATTGGGGCAGCTAACTGTGGAACAGGAGGTGCCTGTTATATGCAGGGGTGCCGGCGCGAACATCGGCAATCCTTTTAAAGACATTTTTTAATGTGAGTGGTGGCGGCGACCCACTTGGGTTTTACTGAACCACCAGTCCCAGGAAGCATTGCTTCAGGTGGTTCACCTGAGCATAATTATTACGGGGATTTACTGGTGGTTGCCGCACGCCGTCACGTCACATGGTCTGCTACTGAAGAGGGCGTTGGCCCGAAACGCGTCTGGCAGGAAACCAGAAAAGGACTTTGTTCATGGCGTGTGCCCTTGCTTTGGCGTAATTTCCACCTGGGAGTGCATCCCACCTAGAGGCAACTCTTTTTGCATTTTGTACAGCGGCCTGCCTGGTCGCGGGATTGCACCACCGCGAAACACTTGCGGGTCCACGGCTGCTTTATTGGGGCAGCTAACTGTGGAACAGGAAGTGCCTGTTATATGCAGGGGTGCCGGCGCGAACATCGGCAATCCTTTTAAAGACATTTTTGAATGTGAGTGGTGGCGGCGACCCACTTGGGTTTTACTGAACCACCAGTCCCAGGAAGCATTGCTTCAGGTGGTTCACCTGAGCATAATTATTACGGGGATTTACTGGTGGTTGCCGCACGCCGTCACGTCACATGGTCTGCCACTGAAGAGGGCTTTGGCCCAAAACGCGTCTGGCAGGAAACCAGAAAAGGACTTTGTTCATGGCGTGTGCCCTTGCTTTGGCGTAATTTCCACCTGGGAGTGCATCCCACCTAGAGACAACTCTTTTTGCATATATATATATATATATATATATATATATATATGTATATATCTATATATATATATCTATATATATATATCAATGTATTTATATATATATATATCTCTATATATATATATATATATATATAAATATATATATATATATATAGAGATATATATATATATGTATATATATATACACATATCTATATATACATATATCTATAAACCTAGGGTTTTGGATAGACACCGCCCTCTGTTTTCGAACCCAAACCATGAAGGTGGCAGGGACTTGTTTTGGGCTATTGCGAGGGCTCAAACCCCTGTTGGGCTTTTTTGATCCCACTATCAGGCAGGTTATCATTCAGGCCTTGATTCTGTCAAGACTGGACTACGCCAGTTCCCTCTACTTGGGGGTCAACCAGTCTGAGATTGTCAGATTACAAAGGGTTCAGAATGCAGCGGCTCGTGCCCTCCTTGGTTTGCCGAGGAGGTGTTCTACCTCTAATACCATTCGCCGCCTCCATTGGCTGCCTGTGGCCAAGCATTCAGAGTTCAAGGCCCTCTGCATTACTTTTAAAATTCTTAATTCTTCATCTCCTTGCATCTTGACTAATCTTCATACCTTCTATATCCCCTCCCGCCAACTTCGTTCTATGGGACAGAATCTTGTGGCTGTCCCTAGGGTCAGGAGGACGTGCGCTGGTGGGCGCTCCTTTCATGTGCTGGCCTCGAAGCTCTGGAATGCGCTCCCCATCTCCATTCGCAGTTTAAAGTCCTACCTGCCTTTCCGGAAAGCTGTGAAAACATACCTCTTCCCTCCGCTATAAGCTGTCTCGTCTTGTGATTTGCTTTGTAGTTTTCTGCGCTCAGCGCCGGGACGCCCCTCTGCTGGGGCAGCCGTGCGCTCTATAAAAATTTATAACATAACATAACATATATGTATATCAATTCATTGAAAAAACCAAGGGTTACAGGGACGTTACAGTTAGGGGGGGGTTTCAAAATGCTTTTTCTCCATGTTAATTTCCATAGGAAACTGTTGACGCAGCTACAGCCCCAACTGCTGAATGGAATTACACCAAATTTGACAGAAAGGTAGCTCTTGGTTTAGTAGTTCCTGAGAAATGTACACATTTCTCAGAAATGCAATTCTGGCCGCAGAGGATCCGCGAACCCTCCAGATCTCGTGCCTGAGATCTGATTGGCTTCCAACACTTCAAACCAGGAAGTCTTGACAGCTATCTTGTGACTCGGTTGAACCCAGTGACAAGCAAAAAGGTTAAAAAATAAGAAAAGGGGGCAGAGTAGAAACACCCTGACCTCCTAGGCCAACTCAGGGCCCAAAAAAGCATTTCTAAAAAAGCATTTCAGCAGGATTTGCATTGTATCCACAAATGCGGCAGAAAATAAAAAATAAAAAAAAGCGTGGGCTCCCGGGCTTCGTTTAATTTGGCCCCGTGGTGGGCCAGGTCCCAGGGGGAAATCATCAAAATACATGTGGGGCCCGCATGGGCCCCTGCAGCCCTGGGGACCGCCAACTCCCCGGGGCTATGTTCATTAAATGCGGGGGCCACATGGGCCCCCCACAGCCCCGGGGACCGCCACCACCCCGGGGCTTTATTTTTTAAATAAATGTATGGGGGGGTAATGCCCCCCAATGCAGCCCCAGGGACCACCACCTCCCCAGGGCCATGTTCATTAAATGAGGTGGGCCATGCGGGTCCCGGCAGCCCCGGGGACCGATCACCTCCACGGGGCTTTAATTTTTAAATAAATGCTGGGGCGGCTTGCGCCCCCCCACAGCCCTGGGGACCGCCACCTCCCCGGGGCTTTTCTTTTAGTAAAAGGTGGGGGGCTCCTGCCCCCCCACACTGCCCCGGGTACCACCACCGTCCCAGGGCATGCATTATATAAATGTGGGGGTCCGTTGTGGACCCCCTGCCCCGGGGACCACCACCTCCCCGGGGCTTTAAATTTGATGGAAGGAGTCCTCCATGGTCTTGGGACCTCCACCCCCCAGGGCCGGCTCCAGCAATGTCCTGGGGTGCCCACCCCCAGGAGATTGCAGTTTGCTATAGCATGGCGGGAGCACTGCTCCCACCATGCCATAACAAACTCTGATTCGCTTCATGAAAGCGAGAGCATGAAAAATGCTCTCGCTTCCATGAAAAAAAGCAGAATTGCTCCCTCTGCCCAAAAGCAATGCCGGCTCCCGCAAGAGGTGGGGAGCCGGCAGGGACCACGGGGGCCTTGGGGCTCCCCGCGATCCCCAAGGATGGGGCCATGCCCCAGGGGTTGAGGTCCCCGGGGCTATATCGGCCTCAGGGGAGGGGGGCCACGCGGCCCCCCTTCCTTAAAAATAAACAAAAAATGTTTTTTTTAAAGGCCAGCCACAGGGGATGGGGTCCCCAGGGCAGAAATCAGTGACGTAATTTGAGATGTCATCAGGGATGTCACTGACCATCTCATGAGTGATGTAATATGTGAAGTCATAAGCAGTGCATTGCGGGGGGCGAGTTATAGTTAGCTCAGCTAACTATAACAGCTGAATTTCTCTGGTTTTGTACAAATGAAATGTCAGACTAACTATAACGTCCCTCTAACCTTTGTTTTTTTCCGTACATTTCTTAGGTTTTTTAAATGCTAATTCCTAACTATATTGTCCCTGAAACCTGTGCTTTTTCAGTGAATATATATATATAAATATATATATATTTTTAAGCAATCCTACATATTTGCTCAGTTGTCTCAGGAGCACTATCGGTGCTCAATTTGAGCTGGTGGATTCCGGTGCTCAGCACCGGCACTTATTTTTCAACACCGGCGCTAGTGACAGTCTGCCACAAGGTGGCACTGTCGGGCTAATTTAGAGATGACCACAAGAACAGTTAATTATTAATTCAATATAAATTAAAAATTACTATTACTTGCTTTCCAAGTCATTTTTATTGCTTTTGGGGCCTGAAATAGTCAGAATTGTCATACTTGTGAAGTGTGAAGTTTAGTAGTTGTATTTCTACTGTCATTGGCAGCGCTGGCAGGGGCAATGTGTGGTGCAACCTGCAGTGGCCTCCTGACAAGAGCCTTGGCACTTAATTGTTTACAAATAAAGCAATGATATAATATTTTGGAATGAAATGCTTGTTCTTTTTTGTAATCATGAGCAATCTCTCCACTTTTTGAGGTGTGAGACTCATCCTTTTAACAGCGACGACTGTGCCAGCTGCACTGGAAACATACTCTGAAGATACAGAGGCAGCCACCCATGCTAACTACTTTATTGCCAGCCTGCTGAACTCTGGCCACTGTGCCTTCTTCTCATACCAATAGGTCAATAGTCTTGATTTCTGGGACATCCAGATAGTCTTGGCCCCTCTTCTGAATTGATATTGGTGCTGCCACTTGCTGTGCCCGCATTGCCTGTGCCTCTTAAGCCTGCACTTGGCATAAGTCCTGCTCCATAAAACCAATCCATTGCAGAGGTTGGCAGTGAACTCAAAGAGGTTGCTTCTGTGGGTTTTGCAGTGGTTGGCGATGCTGTTTGTTGCTGCTGCAGAGACTGGAGGCAACAGCACTGCCCTCTCTGGTGGTTGAACGCTGCACTTCAGAACTTCTGCCTGGGCTTGTCTTTGCTGTCATTCTTCTTCTTGTTCACTCACTCTACCAACCATCCAAGTCTTGTAAACTAAGACATCCATCTTTGTAAAAGGAATGAAAGTGCCCCATTCTTTTTTTTATTGTGGATCCAGTGTCATGGCATAGCTATAGTCTTTTGGAGGACACAGTCTCTTTTCGCTGTCTGATTATTTTCAATCGAAGGATAAAGCTATCCACCAAAGAAGCTGCTTCTTCATTGACATTGGTGAATATTTGTTCCACCTTTCTCAAATGATCCTGTAGCAAATGCACCACCAGGATTGCTTGGCTGATAGTACTGTTCTCCTTGCTGCCTTTCCATTTCATAATTTTGAAAGGAGGTAACATTTTTGTGAGGCACTCCACTTGTTCCCAATTGTCCACCTCCATTGTCATGGCTTGGGCAGTTGCATCCCCTCTCCTTTGAATTACAAGATCGTTGATAGACATGTACTGCTCAAACAGGCAGCATGCAGTAGGTTGAGTTCCAATGTGTTGGTGCCTCCTGTATGAGGTCTTTTAAAGGTACTCTATTAGTACACTGAATGACCTCAACTGCATCTGGGCTTTGAATGATTGACTAAAATGAGTGCAGCTGAGCAAGGCGATGTAGGGGGGGAGGGCCCCCCGGGGACTGACCCAGAGGATTGAAAACGCATGCACACACCACAGTTCTAGACTAACTGAGACACTTTGTCAGTTGTCACACATGGTATATATGCATACACATCCACACGTTGCCACATGAGGAATGAACACGCAGGCAAGAACCATAGGAGTTAATGTATAGGACCTAAATAAGGGGGCGGGTGAGATGCTCTGACTTTTTGTTTGTTTTTTAATTGAATTTTATTTGGTTCCCATGCCTTTAGTAATGTTAATCAGTTTATTTCACATGATTTCCGCAGGTCATCCCGCGTCACGCGCAATGGAATGATAATACGTTGTGGGCGGGGCTGATTCACTTGCGCTTACATGGGTACGATAATATGCCACATGGAGATCAAATGTACTATACTCGGGTAATGCTGCTATGTGAACCGACGCACCATTAGTACCATTGAATCATACATGATGTAACAAATGCTCTGTCAATGTATGGTGATGTATGCACAGCAAACTGTTGATAAATTGAAAATCTAATAAAACATATTTTTTTTTTAAATGAGTGCAGCTGAGCAGTATGCTGCTGGTTATGTCTTCTTTTTCAAGAAAGTTCTGCACCAATATATTGATGAAATTGCTAAACTCAGGAAATACCCATCATCAGCCATGGCTTTGACTGCCTTTATCAGTGACAACAAATCCATTGGGAGACTCTGGGTTGAAGTAATTGATAAACTTTGGTATTAAACTCGTCGACAGTGTTGGCAGTTGTACATGATTGCTCCGTGGTGAACATGACAAATGTTGAATGCCCCCAAATCTCCCAAAAATCATCATAAGGGCTGGGACTAGCAGATTAGCATTTGCTTAACTTCCTGGAAAGAGATCCAGTGTGCAATGCTGTACGTATAATCTGTTGCTTGACAACTGGTCAACATGTATGTCATGAGGCTGGTGAACTGAACGGCATTTTGCTTCATAGCATTACCAACCACTTGCAGAACTTTGAAATGCAGCACTGGCACAGCAACTGTGGCAAAATAGATTCGGCTGGACACCCTCCATTTTAGGCAGAGGGCCTCCACAAAATCCAGAAAAATCAATTCTTCTACAAAAGAAAAAGGGAAGCGCTAACATGTAAGGCAGCTTCCCATTGCAGAAACAGGTGTTTTGTTTTAGTGGTTTTGGTGATACGGAAAAGACTTGGTAAACATAGCCTTAACCGTAAGCTGTTTCTGATGTTGTACTACTACCACAAGTAATCTATGGGTACCACAAAAGGTAGGCTGCTTGGGTGCTTTGGCGTGAAAGTTGCTGTATCCGGTTGTGCCTTCTGCCATACAGAGGTTGCTGTAGGTGAGGATGGTATTCAGTCAAAATATCGAGTTGGAAATGTCGACTTACACTAATATAGAGTTTTAAAAATCGTGACACAGAAATATCGACAGCAAGAACATCATGGTCAAGAATATCGACTTTAAGGTAAGAAATATCGATTTAAAAAATATAGAAGTCATTACTATCGTTTGCAAAATTATAGTTGTTTAAAATATCGATTTTTTAAAGAGTGTTAAGTATTTTAATATATATTTTAAATGTATGTGATGTATTTTTTTGTATTAAGTATTTTTTATGTTTTATAATACATGTGTTAAATTTTTTGTAGTTATTTATTTTATTTTAATTAAATTTGGCATTTTTTAGTTCCGTAGTGGGTTGTGGGTTTATAGGAGAATAGGCTGGGAAGTAATTTAATTATAATAAATTAATAAATATTTTATATTTATTTAATTGAGATTTTATCATGTTATGTTATGTTATATTAAATGGCTATTTATAGAGCGCGCAGCTACTCAATTGAGTGTCCCGGCGCTGAAGCAGGATGAAGGCCTGGCCAAGCAGTATGATCCCCGCACTGGATATTAAAGCTGAAACAGCCAAGTTTTCAGTGATTTCCTAAATGCAAGGAGATCCTGAGTCAACCTTAAGTCCACCGGTAGATTATTCCACAATTTTGCTGCTTGCACCTGGAAGGAGCGACCCCCGATGCGTGCCCGGAGGTATCTGGGGGTCAGAGCCAGCTGAAGTGCTGCAGACCTAAGTGCACGGTGAGGGTGGTAAAATTGAACTCTCTTCACAATGTACCCAGCCCCTATGCCGTGGAGAGCCTTAAAAGCCAAAACCATGGCCTTTTGCGGACAGGGAGCCAGTGTAAGGATTTCACCTGAGTGGACATACGAGCTCTGGGGCCAAGCATGAGTATTGCTCTGGCTGCAGCGTTCTGAGTCACCTGCAGTCTTGCCAGTAGATACTCAGGCAGCCCCAGGTAGAGTACATTCACGTAGTCCAACCTGGAGATTATTAATGCCTGGACCACCGTTTTTCTGTGGATGATAGACAGGAGGGGCAGGAACTGTTTCAGCATTTTGAGCAGGCCAAAGCAGGAACCGGCCACTGATTGGATCTGTGCTGCATGGAAAGATTATCATCCAGCTTCACCCCCAGATTTTTCACTATCTTTACAGGGGGTGTGGGGGGGGGGACATGTCAGCAGGCCACCAACTGCGCCAAAGGTTGCTGGGGCGGTGGCCAAAGAAGATAATCTCCGATTTACCAGGATTACATTTAAGCTGGTTGCGCTGGAGAATACTTCTGTTAGACAGCTGTTAATCATGTCTCCCTTGAAGTCTGTGTCTTTGTTGCAGGTGAAGAGCAGCTGCGTATCGTCGGCATACGATATTATTTTTGCTCCATGGTTCTCAGCCAGAGTTGCTAGAGGTGTCATATATAGATTAAAAAGGATGGGGCTCAAAATAGAGCCCTGGGGCACACCCACCTCTAGAGGGGGGATAGGGGCAGCAAAAGGTGGGGCCCACACTGTTTGCTGGCGGTCCTTTAAAAAGGAGGAAAACCAATTGAATACCGTACCTCCGAACCCACACTCCCGAATGTTAATTGTGTTTTTACTTTTTTGGGTAAATTTTTGTTGCAGGCTGTGGGGTTTATAGGGGTAAAGGGTGGGAAGTAATTTATTTTTAATTAATTAATAATTAGTTGCTAATTTATATTAATTAATTAACAATTAAATATTGAAATTGTGTAATTAATTTTAGTTGTGGGTTGTGGGGTTTTTAGGGGTCAACGGTATTTATTTTTAATTATTTAATAATTAGTTGCTAATTTATATTAATTAATTGACAATTAAATATTGAAATTGTGTAATTAATTTTAGTAGCGGGTTGTGGGGTTTTTAGGGGTCAATGGTGGGAATTAATTTATTTTTAGTTAATTAATAATTAGTTGATAATTAATATTAATTAATTAATTGATAATTAATTAGGGTGATTGTTGATTTTTTTTTCTGGGTTTTGGGTTTATAGGGGTGATGGGTGGGGGTTAAATTAATTTTACTTACTTTATAATTACTATTAGCACTATTAGTACTATTAGTTATTTAATTGAATTTTTTTTAAATTGTGTAATTCATTTTTTACAGTTGAATTTTAGGTGTGGGTTGTGGGGATTATAGGTGTAAAGGGTGGGAACTTATTTAAATTTTATGTGTTTAGGTGTGGTGCAGCAGCCAGGGTGGCTGACTCCGGAACCCGGGGGCTCCTGGTTCGATACCCAGCGCCGGATGCAGATCAGCCCACCACCATGTGACTCTGGGCAATAGCTCGCTTAATCTTCCCGACGGCCCCCAGCGCCTTGACACCCTCGGGTAATTGTTCGTGCTTTACAAATACTGGACATTTACATTTTAATTTGCTTTTTAATTGATAATATTTGTATAATTTACAAATAATTATAGTAATTATGCAAATACATTTTTTTTCAATGTGGATTGTGAGTTGTGTGGTGTTATAGGGTAGGAAGTAAATAGACTAAATGTATGTAATAATTAATGTTTTTGTTAAAATAATTTCTAAATAAAAATATTTATTTGTTTGAAAATATTTTTTTAATTTTATTTAATAAAATATTTGTAGGTATTTGTGATATGTATTTAACATTATAATATGTTTTTATTTTTTTATTTTTAATATTAAATATATTAGCATTTTAATTTTTAACATATTTATATATTTTTTTATTTACTTTAAAAAATATATTTTTATTTTGTTGATATTTTGTTTGTTTTTAATTTTGAACTCACTGGAGTGAGAATGGTACATTTTACCCCTCTGCAATCCAACACTTTCCCTAATGATGCACTGACTGGAGTGGGAATAGTAAATGGTATCCCTCCGCTATCCAACACTTTCCCTGCTGTTTCACTCACTGGAGTGGGAATAGTACATTTTATTCCTCTGCTATCCAACACTTTCCCAACTGTTGCCCTGACTGGAGTGGGAATAGTAATTTTTACCCCTCGCCTATCCAACAGTTTCCCTACTGTTGCACTCATTGGAGTGGGAATAGTCATTTTTACCCCTCCGCTATCCAACACTTTCCCTACTGTTGCACTCTTTGGAGTGCGAATAGTAATCCTTACCCTTCTACTATCCAACACTTTCCCTACTTTTGCACTGACTGGAGTGGGAATAGTAATTTTTAACCCTCAGCTATCCAACACTTTCCCTACTGTTGCACTCATTGGAGTGGAAATAGCAATTTTTACCCCTCCGCTATCCAACACTTTCCCTACTGTTGCACTCTTTGGAGTACGAAGAGTAATCTTTACCCTTCCACTATCCAACACTTTCCCTACTGTTGCACTGACTGGAGTGGGAATAGTAAATTTTACCCCGCCGCTATCCAACACTTTCCCTACTGTTGCACTGACTGGAGTGGGAATAGTACATTTTATCCTTCCGCTATCCAACACTTTCCCTATTGTTGCACTCACTGGAGTGGGAATAGTAATTTTTACCCCTCCGCTATCCAACAGTTTCCCTACTGTTGCACTAATTGGAGTGGAAATAGTAATGTTGATCCCTCCGCTATCCCTACTGTTGCACTCCTTGGAGTGGGAATAGTAATTTTTACCCCTCCGCTATCCAACACTTTCCCTACTGTTGCACTGACTGGAGTGGGAATAGAAATTGTTAACACTCTGCTGTCCAAAACTTTCCCTACTGTTGCACTGACTGGAGTGAGAATAGTAAATTGTATCCTTCCGCTATCCAACACTTTCCCTACTGCTGCACTCACTGGAGTGGGAATAGTAATTTTTACCCCTCCGCTATCCAACACTTTCCCTACTGTTGCACTCATTAGAGTGGGAATAGTAATTTTTACCCCTCAGCAATCCAACACTTTCCCTACTGTTGCACTCATTGGATTGGGAATAGTCATTTTTACCCCTCCGCTATCCAACACTTTCCCTACTGTTGCACTGACTGGAGTGGGAAATTTAAGTGTAAAGGTTTTTAAATAGTTTAATGTTTTAATATATAATAAATTGTTTTTATAATAGATTTTATGTTATCGGTATATATATTTATTTGTTAAATTTTTATATAATTTTAAAATTATATAATACATTAAAATCATCAGTTTAATAATTGTTTTAAAGTAAATATATAGATATGTTAATTATTATATATGTATGTTTAACTTTTTAAAATTAAGTTTATTTGTTATATTTGTTACAATGTATATTAAATCTAATTAATTTTTCTTAATTAATTTTATTCTTTAATATATTTAATATCTTTTAATTTTTTATATATATATATATACATATATATATATATATATATATATATATATATATATATATATATATATAGCACAACAGTCCCGGTTTGGTTACGAGGCTGTCAACAGGCGGTCCGAGTTCGTGCTACCGGGTAACCCCAAAATTGCACAACTTATTCTCCAAAATCAGTAGAAAGTACTCGGACACTCCGGCATGCTTCAATAAAGTTTTAATGACATCAAACGACGTGTTTCGGCTTTACGCCTTGCTCACGGTCATAATACGTGAGCAAGGCGTAAAGCCGAAACGCATCGTTTGATGTCATTAAAACTTTATTGAAGCATGCCGGAGTGTCCGCGTACTTTCTACTGATTTTGGAGAATAAGTTGTGCAATATATATATATATATATATATATACATATATATATATATACAAAACAATATTTTGTACAACTATATTTATGACATCAATATTTTTTTCCGATATTTTTGTACTTACCATTATAAGTATAGGATGTAGATGTTTTTGACATCGATATTTTGGTCACGATATTTTTGTATGGGGATATTTTGGGTGTCGATATTTTGTCAGTGTACCGGTGAGGATTGTACACTATGGGGCCGATTCCGATGTTGGTCGGACCGGAGTTCGTCCGATATCAGTCAGGAACTGGAACCGAACGACCTCTTGTGGTCGGTTCCAGACCTGAAAGTAGGATCGGTCGCAATCCTATACTTAACAATGGGAGCATGCATTCCGAACGGAATGCATGCTCGCATCGTTAAGTGCAGAGGTGCAGTTCATCCCTGCACCCTGTGGCAGGCACCCCAAGGTGCCTGCCACTTGGTGCAGGGATCAACAAAGCCTTGCACCCATGGGGACCCTGCTGGGGGCCCCCAAAGACAGTTTCCCACTGCCTTTCTGTGTCGGAAAGGCCGGCACAGAAAGGCAGTGGTAAATTTCCATCGTACTCCCTCGGCTGGAAAGAGGAAGTACTGAAGGGTGTTTTTGGATAGTGGACGGGCTCTCTGAGCCCGTCAGAAGCCATCCGGAAAACCGAGTCAGATTCTTTCCGACTGAGCCCATCGGAATGGCTCGGTCGGAAAGGAATCCGAACGGGCAGGTCCGATGCGGTTAGGATGGCTCCGACCGAGGGTCAGAGCCATTCCTAACTGCATCGGAATCGGGCCCTATGAAGAAGACCTACAGTGCTGCTTTGTATAATGCTGCTGCTGGCATTTTCTTCTTCCCCCTCAAATTCATCATCTATCACACCAGCAGCTATGTTTTAAAAGTGCTCTACCGACATGATTGTGTGTTGTTTTTTCAAATGGGACAATAGGCATCCGGAACCATAGTGCCCATCTGGCTTACCACAACAAACTTTCTTGGGATAAATGGAGCATATTGAGATGTTCTCCTCATGCTGGCTAAGCATAAAGAAGTCCCAAACTGGGGAGAATAGCTTTCTCATTGTGCCAAAGCCAGATGAACTATAAGTAAAGCTTGGTGGTTGTGCTGTTTGCCTTTCTGTAGGGCGTGTTGTGACTGTGTAAGAGTGGTGTTGGCTGCAGGTGTCTGAGGTCTTGAAAATATGGGAGCTGGTGGTGTTGGTGTAACCATATGCTTCTGAGCAGGTTGAATAGAGGTGAGTCATTGTTCCTCCATGCCACTCTCCACTCTGATAACGATCACTGGCTTGTGATCAGCATCACCAACCTACTCATTTGCAAAGCTTTCAGGAACCTTCCTTCTCCCTTTTCTCTCAGCTGGGGTCCAATCCATGTGCAGATCATCAGAAGTGGGTCTTTCCTTTCCTTGCTGCAGAACTTCTCAAAAACATCCTGCTCAGCAGGAAGATCAACATCCTGTTCTGCTCCTACTTCTGGAAGATCTGTTGTTGACTTCATCTCTTGGTGACTTTCCAGCAATGATTCGGTTTGCAGCTGAGGCAATTTCATTTCAGATTCACTGCTCTCCATGATTGTATTCACTGCAAAGCTGAGAGACATGGGCTTAGGTTTCATGGAGGTGGTGCCGTTGATGCAGGAGCTATCCTCCCAGCCTTCTTCTGCCCAGTGGAGGGTGCAGAAGCTATGGCACATTTCCTAAAGAAAAATGAGAGCTTGATTACCAGTGGTGGCAACAGGCTTCTTCTCCTCCCCACTGCCCATTTTCTTGGCAGGGACCTCATTTGTTGGGGTATCTTCTTAGCACTAGCAGTTGGCACTTAGCAAGTGTAGAAAGACTTAGAAGAGGAGGACTCATGTGTCTCTGTCCGCTGATTTGTAGACTGCTCTCTGTATCAGTACTGCAAACAAACAACAAAAAAGTAAATGAAACGTGGGCAATCAGAATCAAGCCAATGTCATGTGTTATTGCAGTGCCGTTAAACTGCAGTTCAGCCAGAACATAGTGGTACCCCTGGCAGCCATATATATTTGTCATATACACCGCAACTCACATATGAAATTTTAACTTTGATGCTATTGATGCATTCTCTGCACCATTTACTATGGCCGTAGAGGAAAGTTGGGTGAAACCAATGTAATTAATAGCATTTTGGAGCAAATTACATATAATGTGGTTCTCAATGGCAGTGACACTGAGCACAGATTCCTAATACCAGAAAAAAGAGGGTCTAAACAAAGGTGAATAATCAGGGATGACCATGTAGAAAAGTCGTATTTCCTACAACCGAACAGACCCCAGCAGCTCCACATTTTGCTCTTTGTTCATCAGCATCTGGATATACGATCAAAATATCAAAGTAAATAATCACAGAATTCATTACTAGACCATGTCATTACACTTGCTATGCTGTCATGAAATCTCCGGGTCTAACTTTCACTGTGTTCAAAAGTCTGCTTGAAGAACGAGAAAGCTTTCAGTTAACAAATGTATTGGTTTTTTCCGTTTATTGTTTAATCCGTTCAGCCGTTTATTGTTTAAGCCATTCAGCAGGTTTGATAATAGATTTTTTCATCAGTCTGATCTGAACATGTCTTTCCGATAGGGCAGTCAGATGGTTTCAGAAGCATGCCCTTGTTTGATTTGCTTGCATGAGAAAATAAATAAATGTGTCTCACACCATTTGCACCTGTAATCTGTGATCAGGGTCTCCGTCTATAATTGTATGATTGCCTTTGTCCTACAGTCATGTGAAGTGAATTTCCTAAAGAAGCACAAATGCAAATCTTCGAAAATTTAAGATTGAAAAACTTATGTTGATCCTTTGAGTATCAGCTTAATCTGGACGATCCCTGAGCTCACTTAGAAAACAAGCATTGGCATAGCCAATAGGTCTCGCTTTTGGGACCTTATAAGTGTTTAGCCAGAGCGATTGGTTTTGCCAATGTCTTTAAATTAAGTTGTAGAGCAGTTGAAAAGTTATAATAAAAACGTGTTATAAGCATTTTTGTTACCTTATATATAACCAAGAAGACATTATGTACAACTGAAAGACCATATTAAAAAAAAAAATTAACAAAAAATATCTTCTATTTTTTTTTGTCCTTGCAATGCTGGCACCTTCCTCCTGCCTGTTCTAATGCTGGTTTGTTATATATATATTTTTTTTTTAGGGGGTGGGGACATAAGCAACAAGAGGATGGAGGTTGTGAAAAGGTACCTGAATTACAACACTAGCAGCGGACGGAGACTAAGGGAGAATCAACAGATGCCAGATTCTGAAGGGAGACTGAGGTGGTGCTGAGTGATGCTGAGGTGGTGGTGTGCTGGTGCAGAGGTGATGCTGAGTGATACTGAGGCGGTGCTGAGTTATGCTGTGGTGCTGAGTCAAGCTGAGATGGTGCTCGGTGGTGCTGAGCTGGTGCTCAGGGTTCAGGAGCTGCTGAGTGATGGTGAGGTTGTGCTGCGCTGATGCTGAAGTGGTGCTGCATTGGTGCTGAACTTCTGCTGAGGTGGGGCTGTGGTGGTGATGCACTAATGCGGAGGTGGTGCTGTGCTGTTGCTGAGATGGTGCTATGCTGGTACTGCATTAGTGCTGCGCTGGTGCTGAGGTAGTGCACTGATGAGGAGGTGGTGCTGTGCTGATGCTGAGATGATGCTGTGGTGGTGCTGTGCTGTGCTGATACTGAAGGCGGAGCTGAGCGATGCTCAGGTAGTGCTGAGATATGCTGAGGTGGTGGTGCTGTGCTGGGGCTCAGGTGGTGCTGAGTGATGTCGAATTGGTGCTGCGCTGGTGCTGAGGTGGTGCTGCACTAATGCTGAATTGGTGCTGAGTTGGTGCTGCGCTGTTGGTGGTGCATTGATGAAGAGGTGGTACTGTGCTGATGCTGAGATGGTACTGTGCTGTGCTGATGCCAAGGTGGTGCTGAGTGATGCTGTTGTGGTGCTGCGCTGGTGCTTAGGTGGTGCTAAGTTGGTGCAGTGGTGATGCGCTAATGCTGAAGTGGTGCTTTTCCATCTTTTTCTTCCTCCCTCTTCCCTTCTGCTGCTCTCAGAAACAGTCTGATGAGGAGAATTAAGTGCCAGTGCCCCGCCACTGGCTCAAATTAACCACTAGAAGCATGTAGTAGTGGTCAGTGCTTGAAGCTGCACTGGTGGACAGTGTAAGAAGCATCTACTAGTGACCAGCACTAAGAGCTACACTAGTGGACAGTGCAAGAAAATGGCATTAGTGAGCAGTGTGAAATGTAAACAGTGTGAGGAATTGGCACTAGCTGACAAATTACTTGGTACTGGGGGCAGGCTTGAAGCGTACAAGTCCAGGGTTCTAAATAAGGCACTCTTAGGCGTATTAGGTATACCCCTAATCCTTCATAGCGCCTAGCTGCGATTCTGTTACTGTGGGCGCTACAGAAGGACACCAGATTACTCACAGGGTTCCGGCAAGGCATCAGCACGCCCCTCGAGAAGCCACAGATCACGGCTTGGCTGTTAGGAGAGTGTAGAGAGCTCGGAAACGATTGGGGAGCTTCTCAGCTTCTGTTTATAGAGCACAGAGGAGAGCGGGTGAGCCATGGGCAGGCCTCGGAGATTAATTACAGCTGCGAGCCCTGCGTACCCCGGACCCCCAGCCCCTCTACACAGGCAGACACAAGGGCTGCCAACACCTTGCAGGGACGGCTTCTCCAGATGAGGCATCCTGGGGGTGGGGGTAAGAGGGCGCACCCTGCTTTCTGTGCCCCCTCGGAGAACCCACAATGGGAAAAATAATTTGCAGTGAGAAGAATTCTTTAAGCTGAACTACGTTTTTTTACATTTACAAAATAAAAAGACCATTTGCAATGCCAATAGCTCCAAATTTCACTAATGCAAGACCTATTGCATTGCAAATGATTGTTAATGTTTGGGCAACGTGAGGTCACAGTGCGACTTGCCATAGCAGCGGCATTGAAATTTCGGTTTTTCGTTGCCTGATTTAACCAAGGCAGAACCAGCTTTTGAAAGGTTATTACTGTTTGTTCCCTGGAGTCTAGGATGGGATGAGTGCCTGCTTTTACGTGTGATCTCTAAAGAAGGTGTAGAAGAGGATCTTAAAGCAAAGCAAAATTCTGCAGTTGAATCTTGGAGAACATATTATATGGCACCTGCATTCAGGAACTCAGATCATCTATTTTTTTATTGTTGTTTTAAATAGAACAGAGCTCAAACCCAGACAAGCCAGACAAAAAACGCTCCTTTTTAACAATTGTGGCAAGCAGTGCTTCATTTGGTTGCCGCAACTTATTTTTATTGTAAGACTCAAGCGAATGGGAGAAAGTAGGTATGAACAAGAATATGCAACAGTTAGTTTAAGAGACAGGACGTGTAGGGTGGTTGGAGAAAGAGGTGTGGCTAAGGAATAGAGGATAAGCCGTGTTAACATGCAACAACTCTGGAATTCAGCTCATAGGTCCCTTTTAATATTCCCTCAAATTGCTTTATTGAGCAGAGTTAAGTTTGACACTGCTGTATGCACTCAAAGTGCTCGACTACGCACCCATCCCTGTTTCACCTGTTCGCTGTTGCCACTGGGTAGTACCTAATTGTGTCCCGGCTATATGCCTTTAACTTTCCCCAAGCTTTTCTGTCACTGAAAGAGACCTTTTATAGTATATGTCGCACCTAGTCCCCTCAACCCACCTTGCACCGGTGTGGGCGCCCTGGGGAAGGGGGACAGAAGGAGCAGGGAGCGCTCAGTATCTCCCAACTCCCTCCAACCCCATCTCCCGGCGAGGTGCCTTGCACACCCACCCCAGTCCAAAGAGGTTCAAGGGATGCTCCTGACCACAGCCAAGTTATGTTGGCAACCCAAGCCTGTGGTAACCATTCTGCTTTATTTACCCACTTGGTCCGAACCTGGCTGTGTGTACCACATCGCCCAAGAGGCTAAGGTACCTGCTGTAGAGTTCGCCATTTGCCCAGACTTATAAGGTGACTAACTACCAGTAATGGACAATGCAACTGCTGAGGCGATCCATGAATCTGTGCAGTCTCAGCTCTACAGCAGGTTAATGTTTTGTGTTCCAACTTTAATGTGCTCCCTGGATCGCATGTATAACCTGCTGATCTGCACTCCATATAGGGGCTGTACGCTTAAAGTCCCACCAGAACCACTGCCTTTGCCAATGGTTATCAGCTATTTACCATCATCACAGAAAACAATAATTTTTTTGTAAATTGTGAACTTGGGAAATGCGTACTTGTGCACTTGTCAGTGTGACTCAACCTCCCTGAGGGCTGTGAAAGGGGTAGTGGCTTTATAGTGTCACAATCACTCCATTATGTTCACTCTATGTGCAACATATTCACCTTTTTCTTTCTATACCTCCCCCTTCAGCTTATCCTTCTTTTCACTTTCACCTGAAAGTTATTTATTTATTTTTATTTTTCCTTTCCTATTTCCTTCACTCCCTGAAATGCGCTACACACCCACTAACTCATCCCGTCCGATACATTTGCACGAAAACCCCATTGCAACTAGAATACATTACCATTGCTCCCCGTAGAGAAAGTATTGGATGACCCTGCACCCCGAACACCTTTTGACCCACTGATAGCTCAGTACGAAATCCTTCCTGCCATCTGCATTAGCCCCAAAGCTCTTAACAGTGGCAAATTAGTGACATTTGAGGCTACTGATTACAAAGTATACACCATACGCCAATGCTGTAGACATGAAAATTACAAAATATAACCCAGGGATTCTGCAAGCAGTGTAGGAGATACAAGATTAAATAAAGCATGTTTATTATAACTATGAACAACATATATTATCCTACAATCAATCCTGTCGTCCCTGCTTGCTGGGCCTATAGTGTCATCCCAAGCCCCCACCTTAGTGACCCAAGCCTCCTTTTGTTTGTAATCCCAAATTAGGGCAGTTTGAGATCTGTGAGTTCCGAATGTGCACTGCGCAATCCAACCTGTACCGCACACAACCATCATCCTGGCCCCACACATCCTTAAATCCCTGAGAAGGTTTTACAGCCCGCTGTAGCAGCGCTATAACCTCTCACGCGCAGCAGGCGGCGCGGGACACCTCTGTAAATACCCCTACCAGAGGAACTGGGCACCCACGTGCATTACCCCACCAGGGTGTTAATTGGGCCGGGCCCTGGCGGTGCTCAGCACCGGCAGTTCTAAAAAGCAGGTGCCGAGATGGGTCTCTATCGGGCTCTCTCTATTGTTGCCCTCATCCTCAGGGTGAAAAAAAATAGTCTTAAATCTGCAGCAGTGCCACCCTTCACTGCCTTTGATGTAACTTTAAAGACACTCGGTATAGTTCTTTCACAGTCTCAACATTTCAGAATGGAAGCATTTCCAATACTGTATACAACGAAGCCATAGTTGTTGCTAATTTATCTTATGCAACTAACAACCATTGGTAAAGCTAATAGTCCTGGCTTGTTGTAGGTGTAATGTTACTTGTTGCGTCATATATCTTGATGCAATGACAGAAGCAGCAAAATACCAGTTGGGCAGCACACTATGCTGAGCACAGATTTTTAGCTTAGGTGTTTTTAAGCCACGCCCTTAAGTACATCGGTACGCCCCTTTTGAGAGACTGCCCACCCTCAGTTTTTTCATCCCACTTAAAGCCCTGAGGAGCACAGTCTCACCCACAGCACAGCCCCGACTTAGGGTTCTCCAGCGACAAGAGCTCACGGTGTCACACAAATACCCCACGGACACACTGCAGAGGAACCCACACTAGTTAGCTTCATGACAGCAAACCGACACCCCTTGTACAAAACCCTGTGGCAACCATGTCCCCAGCACTGCATATCCTGTGGTCTCCTCGCATGTGGCGCACAGTCCTTCCCTGAACTCGACTGCACGATGCACCCCGGGCAGCCTTGGAGCTCACATGCAGTGCTGTCCACAGCAGACATTCCCAGGGCTACAACAATGTGCCGCCCGCACTGCATGCACAGCCCACACACCTTCGTGACCGCCCTCCCCTCTACAAGCCAAGTGCCTGTGTGTGGGCCACTCCAGTCCCTCCCTGCATCCTCCAAGCAAAGCACCATAAAAAACCATGGTTGCACCCAACCCATGTGCAACGCCACATACATGCGACGCAGACCAAGCATCCCAACCATTTAAGCGTTTTTAATTTTATTTATTTATTTATTTTAATTTTTTCTTTACTGCCTTTTGTAGCAACTGTCTATAGTATATACCGGGCCCCCACTCGCCTTGAACTGTCTTGCATCTTAGCCCTAATTAACAATCCCATTGTAAAGGGAAGCAAACATTAATGCTTGTGACCTCAAGGTGATTGTGGACCTAGCACAGCATGGATAAAATGCTGGCTGCCCCGCCCGCCATGGTCACGAGCACCCTTAAGCTGTGCACTTTCTTCCAGACTAGGGGCGTCCCGGCATGGTCCCTGCAGTAATATGCCCACTGCCTACTGCAACTAGCGGAGACCAGCCCACACAAGCCAGTGTTCTCCCCTGAGCACCAAAGGCCCCCCCTCCCGTCAGCCACCGAAGGGAGGGGGGCTATGGCCCCCACGGGAAAGGGGCGTCCGTTTCTGAGCCAGCAGGAGATGCACCACTTATAAAGGACAAAGCCTGTACTGCCTCCAAGCACAGGACACACCGCCACTATCTCCATATCTGCTGCAACTCTGCATCCAGCCCTACGCACACACGCCTTGTCTGTTGTTCGAGCGCTATGTCTCGTGCTGCCACCATAAAGGCACTAGTGCATCGCTACCCCTGGATGCTCTTCACACCCCTCCCCTGGCGTTTCCATTCGCTTTGTCGTGTGCCTTGCTGCTCCTCTCAGACTCCGATGTTGTGAACAATGTGTCTGGGGAGGGCCGCTGGCTTGGGAGGTGGCACTTTTCTCAGCTTCGATCTGTGTGCGATCCTGCAAACCGGGGCCTATTCATTCCCCCTGCCCTAAGAAAACAAGCATTTGCAATGCAATAGGACTCGCATTTACGCGAGACCTATTGCAGTGCATCACGGACAACGGGGGGAGCACGGACAACGGGAGTGCGGGCGGGGGAGGGGGGAGAAGGGGGCGAGAAGGCACGGACAAAGTAGTGCTCACAGTCTAAATAACACATACTGTACCGTGTAACACTCAAAGTAAAGGGGCCAGTAGCCATGTGAGGGTACAAATGACGATATGACCATAATAAGGAGGGACTAACAAGCCTCATAATCAATCAGAAGGCAGCATTTACAAAAGACAATGACATGAGCCAATTAAAAACATGGGCGGAGAGTGGGCGGAGCTTCCACTGCACACTCCATTACTGCATGCCTCGCAGAGCGAGCAGCACATGCGCGCTGCCGCTATAGGCTCGAGCTAAAAATCATGGGTGCTAACTCCATTTATTACTGGATATTAGCTACTAGGTTGTTTTGCAACACATAGACCCAGGGCAAAGAGAGGGTGCCAGTTCAAAACACTACCAGTGTGGAAGAACATTAGAACTGATGTTTTGAACTACTGTAACAGTGGCATCAACTAATAGAGTAAAGCAAGAAAATTGCACCCAAACTATGCTGGAAGCCTCTTAATGGTTTACCAAACATGGTATTTTTGATAATAAACCTTTCATGTGGACCAAACACATCACAGCTTTTGCTCACAGATGAGATATACAGAGGTGGTAAAAATATTTTATTAATGTAAAGCATAAAGTGAAGACAAAAATTCAGCAGTATTCAAAGCAGTCAAACATTGCTCAAAACCTTTGTCACCTCCATTATCCTGCACAACATTATGAACATTTCCAACCTCAAAATTGAAACCATAGGTGATATCATTTAGCTCATATGTTCCATTGTGAAAACCCTTTTCAGAATTTGAAATTAGCAATCGCCAAATCTATTGCAGGCTATTACAAGATAGTGACAAGTGAAATTAAGGAACTCTGACAGATGCCACCACTTGCATACAACTACTCAAACAAGCTGCTGATTTCTAAAAATAAAAAACAGACATTTAATAAACACAGCGGCGAAACATAAGCAAAATTCCTAGTCCTGAAAAGATCTAAGCTGAAGAAATACATGGTTGGAGAAAGGTAGACTTTGTGTGAGGGCAAGTGACCTTTAGGACCAAGAACAGAACAAATGCACGCTCACACTCACTTACAGCACTACGGGAGATATGCTGAGGACTTCAGAAATCCCAAAGCAGTGAAATAGCACTTGCCAGCTGCCGGGTAAATAGTGAATTCCCGCTTATATGTATAAGGCTGCTGGCTAAAAGCAGAGATTATGCACTGTTTACAGGAGGTCATATAAATCGGTAGATGTCATTATTTACCCAGCCGCCAACTAAAAAGCAGAGGCTGGTACTTTTTGTCTGGCTGCCGTGCAAACAGCAAAGATACTTCAGTATTCACCCAGCTGCCGACTACGTTGCAGAGATTATGAACTATTTCTCCAGCAGCCATGTAAATAACACAAAAACTTCACTATTTACCCAGCCGCCTACTAGATACCATAGATCATGTACTATTTGGGCAGCTGACTAGATAGCAGTGATCATGTACTATTTGGCCAGTGACTGTGCAAACAAGAAAGAGACTTCACTATTTATCCGGCTGCTGCCTAAAAATAGTAGAGATCATGGACTATTTCACCAACAGCTAAAAAGTTTCACAATTTTCCTGGCCTCCAAATAGATAGCACAGATTTTGTACTGTTTGCCCACAGCCAATTTGGCCAATGGTTGTGCAAAGAGCAAAGAAAATTCAATATTTACCATTCCCCAGACTAGGGGCAGAGGCTGTGCACTATTTTGCCAGCACCAGCGCAACCAGCAAAGAAGCTCCATTATTTACCCAGCCACCGACTAGACAGCAGAGATCATGTATTATTTGGCCAAATAGCACATAAAATTCACTATTTTCCCGGCTGCCAAGTACATGGCATAGATCATGTACTATCTGGCCAGCAGCCGTGCGAATAGCAAACAAGCTTCACTATCTCGATACCGGCAAACTAGCAGAGATTAAGTGCCATTTGATGAAGTAAGCTTACAATGTATATTGTTTCCAATTAAGTAGCAGACATTCTGAACTAGTAAGCCTGTTGCAGATAACGATTGAAGTTTCACTGTAGATTAGGTGCTCATGATGACTACGTTAGTTGCAAGTGGGGGGAGGAAGGATGTTGTGGAAGTCACACAGGGATGGTTCATAACATGCTGGGGCATGATGCACATAAACTTTGGGCTCTTCATTTCTGTTTGTCTCTGCTCTTCTTCTGAAGGCCTTTATCTGCCTCTGGGATCACCAGCCTCTGGCCATCCCTGTACTTCTTTGTGATGTATTAATCTCTCTATGACAGTTTTTTTTGTTTCACCTTCACTCCTAAGCAAACTGTGGCCTATGATTTCCTCAGTGTGTGTTCACTGTAATGCTTTGGTTGTTTTGGACTCTGTCTGGCTCCTTACTCTCTCAGGTTGTCCCTGGCAGTCTCTGCTTATGACGTTTTTTTGCAAGCACAGGGCACCGCTGATCCCCTTCAGTTTTGTTATTGTTCCAGATTGTACCTCATATTTAGACTCCCAGTCTTGTGGTGAGGGGATGACGCAGGTAATGATATCACTGCAGGCCAACCAATGGCCAAAAAAGCTGCTTCAGCCTTCAATTAAGCTTGGTAGTCACACTGGTTTTGTAAAGAAATTCAGTCGCAGCCAGCCACCGGGTAAATAGTGAATTTTCTCTGCTATTTACTTGGCCGATGGCTAAATAGTAGAACTTATTTACTATTTGACCTACAGCCTTGAAAATAGCAAAGAAACTTTACTGTTTACCCGGCCGCTGGATAAATAGTAGTGTTTCTGCACTGTTTGGTCAGCAGCCATGCAAATAACAAGAATAGTTCACTATATACTTGTCCGCTATCTAATTAGCAGATGTTATGTACTATTTACCCAGCAGTCAAACAACAGCAAAGAAGCTTCACTCATTACCCTGATGCTGGCAAAACAGCATACATTATTTACAATTTGGTAAGCAGTCTTGCAAATAGCAAATAAACGTAATTAATTTGCTGGCTATTGGTTAAACAGCAGATATTATACACTATTCCACCGGTAGCCTGGGAAATAGCAAAAAAGAAATATTTACCCTGCTTCTATTTAAATAGCAGAATTTATGTGCTGTTTGGCCAGTGGCTTTGCAAATAGAACAGAACGTTTCTTATTCACCTGGTGGCTTGCTAAATAGCAGATAGTATGCACAACTTTGCCAATAGCCATGCAGATAGCAGAGGAACTTCACTGTTTATCCAGATGGTATCTAAACAGCTTAAATATATCGT
This sequence comes from Calotriton arnoldi, assembly GCA_963921515.1. Lineage (NCBI taxonomy): Eukaryota > Metazoa > Chordata > Amphibia > Caudata > Salamandridae > Calotriton > Calotriton arnoldi. Next base: position 2,950,265 of record CAWUFW010000959.1, on the reverse strand, counting down.
GTTATTATGCCGTAGCCAGATTTCAGCACTTCCTTACCACCAGGTAGAACTGCAAACAAGGAGTGAATATAATTGGCATTCATCTCCTTATGAAAGCTGCCAAATTAATGAATATATTTTTATTATTGAATTGTTAATATTTTATGGTTTTATTGTATGTAATATATATATATATACGTATATATATATATATATATATATATATTACATACAATAAAACCATAACAATATTAACAATTCAATAACAGAAATATATTCATTAATTTAGACAATAAATTAAATATTACAAATTTTAAACCCCAAAAACACATTTTTATATCTATATCTATATCTATGAATATATATATATATATATATATATATATATATATATATATATATATATATATATATATATATATATATATATATATATATATATATATATATCCAAATAAACTCCTTCTCGCTTGGCCAATCTCCTAAGGCACCAGGAAAGAGCGCGGACCACCGTGGTTCGTCAACTGCAATTTTAATCAAACTCCCCAAGAAGTGCAGCAGCCATGACGCGTTTCGTCCCTCACAGGGGACTTGATCACATGACGCGCTATCGGCCATGACAGTCCAATTAAATACTTTTTCCTCTTTTTAGTGATTAACATCTTAAAGTGACAGTGCGATTTGAACAAAGTGGCAGGTAAATTGATTAATATTTGATTTGCTGACAATTGTTTAGAGCATAGTTGTCTACATTTACTGTCATTCAATTGCATGTATAATGTAAACTTTTGTCGACATGAATTTTTTCTGCATGAATGCAAGTTTTATAAAAACTGAAAGTTGTTTAAGAAACATATTTAAACACACAATTAATACATCAATATAAATATATATAAAAATATATATAATAAATACATATAAAAATATATACGCCCATAAATATCCGCTGCATTTGCAGAAATAAACAGATAAATCTGTTTTTTGATGTAATTTAATCCTAGTTTTAATACCTGACAACTACCTAAAAACTCTGTCTGTAAGCTAGATCTGAAAATAGTTATAAATGCCCCTGATTGATTTCATCCGGTTACAATATTCTTCCTATTTACACTGTTATTTGCCTGTACCATCTTGTTCCACCCAAAAGAACATTTTTATGTGTTAAAAGTGATAAATGCTAACTGTGCTTAAAAACCGAATAAAACATTTTTTTGCATATAAGAAAACATTCCTATATAGAGACTTTGTGAGCGGTTTGGCTACATATTAGTGTATTAATTGAAAAACTGTTTAAACATAATTCTATTTTTTATTTTTTATTTATTATTATTATTATTAATTTGTTTTTTTAATTTGTTTTTTTAAATTGTTTTATTGAAAGGAGAAGAAAAAGGAGCCAATTAAATACATCATTGAAGCTCTGTAACCATATAAATATATACAAATATATACCTAAAATGTAATAAATATATAAATATATAAATATATAGATATGAATCTGGTTGGCATTTCCATAAAAAAGTTATATGATTACACAGTATCAAAATGTTGTGATATCCATTGATGGTGCAAAATTTAAAATCATTAGATCGCTCAGATTACAACGTTAGTAAAGGCCAGACCCCACGTGTTTAAATATAAAGACTGGCATGCAATTCCTCAGTGGCGTTCAACCCTCTGGGGTGTTTTGTATAGAGATTTAGAATATAATACAGCTCCAATTTCCGGAGTGCTTTCTCACGATCTCCACCCCTTTTGTTCATGGGAATGGAATCTATTAGATAATATTGTAGTTCCTTGGAGTTGCCGTCATGTTTCTCATTGAAGTGGCGAGCCACTGGATATGCCAGATCATTATTCCTGATTGCTCGTATGTGCTGGAGTACCCTTTTGTGTCCTTGCAGAATAGTACTGCCAACATATTTCAATTTACAAGGGCACTCCAGCACATACACTACAAATTCAGTTTTACAATTGAACACCTTGTCTATAGGTATTTCTTTTTCACCGAATGGGGTCTTATATTTAGTCATGGATATGCCATGTTGGCAGGCTTTACATGTTTTGCACCTATGGAAGCCCAACCGTTGTGATAGCCAAGTGCTTTTAATTGGAGGGCCGCATGGGTCGTTTTTGACCAGGATGTCTTTCATTGATTTACCCCTGCGGTATGTTATTGCGGGTTGTTTAGGGACCGTAGAGCCAATGACTGGGTCCTGTCTGACCAAGTGCCAGTTTTTCCTAATTATTTTTCGCACAGCACCCTCTTGTTGGTTAAATTTCAAGATGAATCTAAATTCATCTAATGTATCAGTTCTCTTTTTGAATTTGGTTTTTAAGAGAGCTGCTCTTGTTCCCTGGTTACTATTGGTGAGTGCATTATCCAAACATGTCTTGCTGAATCCCCTCTCCCGGAATCTCTTTATGCATTCACCCTGAGCCTTGAGTAGGTCCTGCTCATTGCTACAAATTCGCTTTAGCCGCAATAGCTCACCATAAGGTATACTTTGTATAAGATGCCCTGGATGGGCACTGCTGGCATGCAGGATGGCATTACCCGCTGTGGGTTTTCTATGAAGTCGTGTTTCCATTTTATTATTGTCAATGTAAACTTCTATGTCCCAAAAATTAACTGATTTATCACTTATACAGGCACTGAAGTTTAGATTGAGTTGGTTTTTATTAATTTGCGCAATAAAACTTTCTGCTTCAGTTCGTGTGCCATGCCAGACTAGAAAGCGGTCATCAATGAACCTCCACCATGTTTTTACCTTATTTGTCATGGTCTCTATATGTTCTTTCATGAGAACCAGCTCCTCCCACCAGCCCATATGCAAACATGCATAGCTGGGGGAGAAGCTGGCTCCCATGGCGACTCCTCTTGCCTGCTGAAAATAAGTATTTTGGAACAAAAGATATTGCTAGTTAGGCAGCTCTCTATCATGTTGATTAACATGTTGGTATGTTCCATGTACTCAGTACCCCTACGTGCAAGATAATATTGCACAGCTCTAAGACCATCTTTGTGTTTGATCGATGTATATAAGGAGGTCACATCCAGAGTAATGAGTAAGTATTCATCTTCCCATTGGAAATCAAGCATTTTTATCAAAAAGTCTCCAGTATCCCTGATATAAGAAGCCAATGATTGGACATATTCCTGGAGAAAAAAGTCAATATATATTGAAGTTTTTTCAAAAATACTGTTCTTGGCCGAAATAATCGGTCTGCCTGGTGGCTTACAAGTATCCTTGTGGATCTTGGGAATAAAATACAGTATCGGTGTTGCAGGATTGTTATTTCTCAGGTATTTGTATTCATCCATAGAGATGAGCCCTGTATTTCTCCATGCCGCCAATTTCAGATTGTAAGCTCCATGTATTGTATTTAAAGCCTGTTTACTACTGCAGCAGTAGCAGGAGATATCATTCAATTGATTCATGGCTTCGCTGATGTAATCTTCCCGTTTCCATAGAACCACATTTCCGCCCTTGTCGGCGCTCCTGATAACTACTTCACTGTTATTTTTTAGTTTCGTCATAAGATCATGATATTGAAGTTCCTTAATGTTTTTGTTTTTGTTTTGTATTTTTTTATTGGTATTACTGCCAGAACCAATACTTTGAATTTTTCGATTAAGGTTTTTTAGATCATGCTCTACTTGTTCTTGAAAAATGTCTATCGTGTCTTTCAACATCACAGGATAAAATGTAGATGGTGGCTTGAATGGGGTTTGGCCAGCTTGTTGCGTACTGACCGGTGATATATATATATATACACAAGAGATTCTTACAGTTAGAAGAACCGGAGGGACACAAAGGGGAATCCAGGTAAGCAGCTTTATTTCATCAGAGCTTTGGCATGACGCGTTTCGACATAAAATGTCTTTTTCAAATGCCTGCTGACAGAAATGTTTCCCGCCAGTTCACTTTAAAATACCACCATCCATTCTACCATTGGGTGCGCCTCCAGGTGGGCTGAATCAGAGTCCCAAAAAAACACTGCAGCTGCATCGGCAAACTACAGGTCCCAGCATGCACCTCTCACGGCATGCTGGGTGAGTGTCTCCTCTCAGCTTCCATATATCCCTTCCTGGGTCATGGAGAAATTAAGAACGTGGGACAAGTATGCTGGCAAACATCGCTGTAGAAATAAAACTTCTATCCTAGGTCCCCAAGACGTCTCAACCGCATATTCCCCAATTCCTGCCGACCTGGAATCGCGGATACAATGACCCTAGACTCCTCTATGCAGTCATGGACTGCTTTTGTGCAGCGGCACTATTGCTGGATCTGGATGCGGTGGGTCAGAGCTTGACCAGTACCCTAGAAAGACGAAGATTGCCGAAGCTGCCCTTGTAACTCTGTCCACTTGATGAGGCGGGTCTCCTCCAGCGCGTCCGGGGCCAACGCGCGTATTATGACACAAGAGATTCTTACCGTTAGAAGAACCGGAGGGACACAAAGGGGAATCCAGGTAAGCAGCTTTATTTCATCAGAGCTTTGGCATGACGCGTTTCGACATAAAATGTCTTTTTCAAATGCCTGCTGACAGAAATGTTTCCCGCCAGTTCACTTTAAAATACCACCATCCATTCTACCATTGGGTGCGCCTCCAGGTGGGCTGAATCAGAGTCCCAAAAAAACACTGCAGCTGCATCGGCAAACTACAGGTCCCAGCATGCACCTCTCACGGCATGCTGGGTGAGTGTCTCCTCTCGGCTTCCATATATCCCTTCCTGGGTCATGGAGAAATTAAGAACGTGGGACAAGTATGCTGGCAAACATCGCTGTAGAAATAAAACTTCTATCCTGGGTCCCCAAGACGTCTCAACCGCATATTCCCCAATTCCTGCCGACCTGGAATCGCGGATACAATGACCCTAGACTCCTCTGTGCAGTCACGGAATGCTTTTGTGCAGCGGCACTATTGCTGGATCTGGATGCGGTGGGTCAGAGCTTGACCAGTACCCTGGAAAGACGAAGATTGCCGATGCTGCCCTTGTAACTCTGTCCACTTGATGAGGCGGGTCTCCTCCAGCGCTTCCGGGGCCAACGCGCGTATTATGACACAAGAGATTCTTACAGTTAGAAGAACCGGAGGGACACAAAGGGAAATCCAGGTAAGCAGCTTTATTTCATCAGAGCTTTGGCATGACGCGTTTCGACATAAAATGTCTTTTTCAAATGCCTGCTGACAGAAATGTTTCCCGCCAGTTCACTTTAAAATACCACCATCATCCGTTCTACCATTGGGTGCGCCTCCAGGTGGGCTGAATCAGAGTCCCAAAAAAACACTGCAGCTGCATCAGCAAACTACAGGTCCCAGCATGCACCTCTCACGGCATGCTGGGTGAGTGTCTCCTCTCGGCTTCCATATATCCCTTCCTGGGTCCTGGAGAAATTAAGAACGTGGGACAAGTATGCTGGCAAACATCGCTGTAGAAATAAAACTTCTATCCTAGGTCCCCAAGACGTCTCAACCGCATATTCCCCAATTCCTGCCGACCTGGAATCGCGGATACAATGACCCTAGACTCCTCCATGCAGTCATGGACTGCTTTTGTGCAGCGGCACTATTGCTGGATCTGGATGCGGTGGGTCAGAGCTTGACCAGTACCCTGGAAAGACGAAGATTGCCGAAGCTGCCCTTGTAACTTTGTCCACTTGATGAGGCGGGTCTCCTCCAGCGCTTCCGGGGCCAACGCGCATATTATGACACAAGAGATTCTTACAGTTAGAAGAACCGGAGGGACACAACGGGGAATCCAGGTAAGCAGCTTTATTTCATCAGAGCTTTGGCATGACGCGTTTCGACATAAAATGTCTTTTTCAAAGGCCTGCTGACAGAAATGTTTCCCGCCAGTTCACTTTAAAATACCACCATCCGTTCTACCATTGGGTGCACCTCCAGGTGGGCTGAATCAGAGTCCCAAAAAAACACTGCAGCTGCATCGGCAAACTACAGGTCCCAGCATGCACCTCTCACGGCATACTGGGTGAGTGTCTCCTCTCGGCTTCCATATATCCCTTCCTAGGTCCTGGAGAAATTAAGAACGTGGGACAAGTATGCTGGCAAACATCGCTGTAGAAATAAAACTTTTATCCTAGGTCCCCAAGACGTCTCAACTGCATATTCCCCAATTCCTGCCGACTTTGAATCGCGGATACAATGACCCTAGAGTCCTCCATGCAGTCATGGACTGCTTTTGTGCAGCGGCACTATTGCTGGATCTGGATGCGGTGGGTCAGAGCTTGACCAGTACCCTGGAAAGACGAAGATTGCCGAAGCTGCCCTTGTAACTCTGTCCACTTGATGAGGCGGGTCTCCTCCAGCGCGTCCGGGGCCAACTCGCATATTAAGACACAAGAGATTCTTACAGTTAGAAGAACCGGAGGAACACAAAGGGGAATCCAGGTAAGCAGCTTTATTTCATCAGAGCTTTGGCATGACGCGTTTCGACATAAAATGTCTTTTTCAAATGCCTGCTGACAGAAATGTTTCCCACCAGTTCACTTTAAAATACCACCATCCGTTCTACCATTGGGTGCGCCTCCAGGTGGGCTGAATCAGAGTCCCAAAAAAACACTGCAGCTGCATCGGCAAACTACAGGTCCCAGCATGCACCTCTCACGGCATGCTGGGTGAGTGTGTCCTCTCGGCTTCCATATATCCCTTCCTGGATCCTGGAGAAATTAAGAACGTGGGACAAGTATGCTGGCAAACATCGCTGTAGAAATAAAACTTCTATCCTAGGTCCCCAAGACGTCTCAACCGCATATTCCCCAATTCCTGCCGACCTGGAATCGCGGATACAATGACCCTAGACTCCTCCATGCAGTCATGGACTGCTTTTGTGCAGCGGCACTATTGCTGGATCTGGATGCGGTGGGTCAGAGCTTGACCAGTACCCTGGAAAGATGAAGATTGCCGAAGCTGCCCTTGTAACTCTGTCCACTTGATGAGGCGGGTCTCCTCCAGCGCGTCCGGGGCCAACGCGCAAATTATGACACAAGAGATTCTTACAGTTAGAAGAACCGGAGGGACACAAAGGAGAATCCAGGTAAGCAGCTTAATTTCATCAGAGCTGTTGAGATCTGAAAACTTACCTCATGCCCCATGCATAATCACCTCTGTGCTCACAACAGTGCAGGTCTGCAGGTGACCTGAGAGAGGCACTCACGCAGGGGCAGATGGGGGAGGTCGATGAGAGAGGAGATGGGTGGCCTCACAAGATGGCAGGTGAAAACTAACAGAGTGCTGGTAACGCAAGTTCTTGATGCCGTGGTATATGAGGACATATTAACCAAACAAATAAGCACTTACTTCATATAGTTAAGAGAAAGTATCCTTGTTTGGTGGAGATTTACCTCTATGTAGTCTTGTTGTCTTCTTTATTGGAGAATTCATATTATCACAGATTTATGGATAAAGATGCACAAGGAACAATTACATTGCTGAAACGCATTCAAGGTCACTGCAGACATTTGCTCATGGTCCATTAACCAGATGTAATGTAGGACACGCACTGGACATTTAACTAATGAGGTAGTTCTTAGAAATTAACTAGAAGAAAGTACTCTAGTTAGGTAGGCAATTTGTTGAAAACTGTTCTCTTGTAGGATAAAGGGGAAGCTGAGGTTCTGTTCTGGTGCAGTCACTCACTCAGCTACTATTCTGTCACTCTCACATCCACTCACAGATCCATATAGCCACTAACATCCACTGACCAATCCATACACCACTCACTCACACACCCACTCACACACCCACAAAACCACTTACACACCCACTTATAGACCAATACGACTACTCACACACCCACTCACAGAGCATTACAGTCACACACATACCCACTAATTGACCTATACAGTTGCCGAAAACAGCTGCAGCCAAACTGCCGAACCGAGACCGGGGACTCTAAGGCCCAGGAAACAACACGCCAGGAGGTATATCAACAGGGGGCAGGTCCAGCATTCTAAAGCGCTACAAAGCGCAATATCATCTCCCGCTGCGTGGAATGCCGAAAACAGCCGCAGCCAAACCACCGAACTGAGACTGCGGACTCTAAGCCCCAGGAAACAACTCACCAGGAGGCGTGTCAACAGGGGGCAGGGTCCAGCATTCCACAGCACTACAAAATGCATTATCGTCTCCCGCTGCACAGGATGCCGAAAACAGCCACAGCCAAACCGCCGAACCGAGACCGGGGACTCTAAGCCCCACGAAACAACACACCAGGAGGCGCGTCAACATGGGGGCAGGTCCAACATTCCACAACGCTACAAAGCGCATTATCGTCTCCTGTTCGTGGGACACCAAAAACAGCCGCAGCCAAACCGCCGCTCCGAGACGGAGGACTCTAAGCTCCAGGAAACAACATGCCAGGAGGCGTGTCAACAGGGGGCAGGTCCAGCATTCCACAGCTCTACAAAACGCTTTATCATCTCCCGCTGCGCGGGACGCATGGGGGCCACGCCCGGGCTAAGGACGGGCCCATCCGTGCCTGTCAGAGGCTGGGCTGGGCCCCCCTCGTGGTTCTTTGATCCAAGGCCAGGCGTTGGGATTGCATGAAGAATTATGCACCCCAGGATTAAATAAGGCAAGATATCGCCACAGACAAACGGTTACACCTGGGAGCAGTGCGGTAGCAGTGCTTAAAAGGTTGGAGGGGGGAATCCCCACAGTTACAGCCGCAGCCAGTACTACTTATTGAATATTCAAGGATTCAAGGTTTTGATAACAGGAGTACAGTTACATTTCCTTTCTCTTTCCTCGTAACTGTTAACCTGATCCGGAAAAAGACTAAGCAAGGAGGAAACAGTGTAAAAATAGCTGCTTAAGTGCACTACAGTAGTACATTATAAAAGGAACTGCGTTTGGGAACTCTCCCCGAACTTTGCTGTTTAAGGCGAGGGGAGGAACAACATTGCACAAGGAAACAAGAAAACAAGAAATAAGAATTTAAATTTGGTTGGACCTGTATTGTGTTATAAAGTGGATTTAGGTGTGAGTGGAGTAAATGATTTACGTGTCATTTTATGCGCATTTCGTTTACTAGCCACTTTGTAAATAATTCTTGAAATCAGGTATGGGCAAAAGGAAAAATGCAGGGGATGGTGGGAGGCCCCATACACTGGAAAAAACTCAAACATCACTATTGAAATACATTTCTGGAGCTATTGGGGCCATTGAGAAACAACTTTCCACCGTAGAAGAAACATTATTAGTCTGTGGGGATCATATAAAGACCCCTACAGTGTCCTCTGACTCACCCACTGATAATTATGGAAAGTGCGAAACCATTGATAAAACAAATGACAAAGGTAGATCCCCAACGAATTATAAAGGTGAAAACGGGTGTATACAGCATGTACCTGAAACTATTAACTCATCTAGTTGTGATTTTCTACCCCCCAAGCACATAAAAAAACCTCAACAACGTTCCACCATTTATACCTCATTTAAGGAGACAACTCAAAGTAAACTACCAAAATTACAAAGCAAGTCACTGAACAGGCCAACTGTAACAAACAGTGAAATTAATCAGGAGACCAATGTTTTAAAGACCCAAAGTATAAATTCATTATGCTTGGCAGTTAAATCTTTTGAACAATTTATGAAAGACTCTATAGACTCCATAAATACTCGTCTAAGAAATCTAGAAACTAAGTGTACCAACGTACTGGATTTATTGAATAGTAAAGTACCATATGACACGACATCTAATGCTATTACACACATAAGTAGTACACAGAGTCGATTAAAGTAAACATGTCATCAGAGTAGAGAGGAGATAACAGACACAGCACATTCTGAGAGAGAACACACTGGAGGGAAGAATGCAAGTAATGCCCGCTCATCACTGTTTAATGCCAGCCACCCACAAGCCGTTTCGGCTAAGTCCATCGACTTTTTAGATCTACCTCCGGCAGCTATTCCTTATGTAATCATCTTGGCTAATGTACCCACTCTACACCCACAGAGTACAGAATCCTGGATCTCCCTTAAAAACAAGGCCTTAAACTGGCTAGGGGTTAGAACAGGATTAACTGAGCAGTTGTTTGAGCATATAAAAATGGTTAGGATTGCTAAATGGGTGGGCAGGTCACAGAAAACTTTGCTTGGAGACTGTGTTGTACTCTCTTTCAAAATGCCAAGACTGGTGGAGACAATCCTGATTAGTACAAGGGCTACATATGTATCAGCAACTACTGTTTCTTCTCTCCCCCTTGGCTATTTTTATCAACCGAGCTTGGCAGTGGATATCAATCGATCATCAAATGTATCTGTCTGACTCCTGATGTTATCAGTGATGTCACTGACCATGTCATGAGTGATGTAATATGTGAGGTCATAAGCAGTGTATGGCATGGGTGTAAGTTATAATTAGCTTAGGTAACTATAAATGCTGAATTTCACTGGTTTTGTACAAGTGAAACCTGAATCTAACTATAACATCCCTGTAACCTTTGGTTTTTTCAGTGAATTTCTAAGGTTTTTTAATTCTACTTCCTAACTATAACATCTCTGCAACCTTTGGTTTCTTCAGAGAATTTCTTCTATAACGGCCCTGAAACCTTTGTTTTTTCAGTGAATATTTATATAAATATATATGTTGTGTGTGTGTGTATATATATGTAAAAAAATACATATAAATGTGTGTGTGTGTATATATATATGTGTGTGTATATATATATGTGTGTATTGCTTTAATAGCGACACACATTAGCACGATGGTTTTGGGCACTTGCCCATTATACAAAATGTATTATGTATAAATGTATTTTGTATCATTGTGTTTATATCAAATTATGTATGATCAATTTTAAATGTTGAATTTTGTGGTTGATACAGTGTTTATTAAGAAGGGTAATTTATTGTCAGCTATTGGTTTTAAAGATGAGGCTATACATATAGTCTGTTGTCGAGTTCTATTGAGCGGGAGGGAGGGATTGTTCTCCCAGGGTGTATCTATTTATTCACGTTAAGGGTCCCGGCACGTCATGTGATCATCAGTAGGTAGGTATAGTTAGGTCTGCCCCCCCATAGATGGAGCATTTGTTTGGTTTGCTAATAACTTTCACTCAGTTTGACGGATCTCCACTAAACTTTCCAAAACAAAAGTTCATCAACATCAGCTCCTTTTTAGAAAGTTTTGGTGTGATCCATCCAGCAGGGGCCTTTAGAAAAGTGTGGTCCCTAAATGTAAAATCTCCATGCATTTTCCACATACTTCCTTAAGACAGGTTTTAGCAAAAACTGCTGAACAGAGTTACACCAAATTCAGCAGGAAGCTAGATCTTGCTCTGCAGATTGTGCTGCTTGTGATTTGGAGTAAATCTGTTCAGTAACTTTTGACAAAGTAAGGGTCGAAAATAATTGTATATTTTGGCAGTTGGGCTCGCAAGAACCCAGTGAGCCTCCCACAAGAAAAAATGAAGCCCTGTGATTGGTAGGGAGTACCATTTTTCCCATGAGCCTTCACACTCTCGCAGGAGCGAGAGGTTCCCTCTGGTCCTGCGAGCCCTCTGATTGGCTGGATTTTTGGAATGTTAGAAATTAAATGGATGCCATTACTGTTTACTGTAAAAAAATCAAGGTGTTGTGGAAATGAAATTTAAAAAAGCTATATAAGGGGGCAGCAGAAAGCCATGCTGTCCCCCTACGTTTAGAGGTGTCTAAGGGATAACTACTGTGAAGAAAATAAATGTATTGTTTTTAGCTAATTTGTACAATCTTGCAGGATTATCATGAGATTGTGAATAGTAAAAAGGTGTAGATTAGTTCTGAATACACCTCATTAGTACGAATGCACATCGTGTTCATTGTTTTTGAGAGGACGCGTATAAGAGATAAGTACTGTGATGAGTAGATGGTTAATTCCCATTTTGCAAAAAAAGTTACGATCTCACGAGAGTCTTGAGGGATTGTGAACAGTGGAAAGGAGTAAGTAATGTTTGAATAGATTGTAGTATGCATACTTGCTACTGTTGGAAGGAGTATTACTGGAGATGATGTTTGTTAGAGTGCACTATTTATGCCCATCGACTTTGTAAGAGTTGTGAGTAGGGCATAGTCTCTTTCCACACCCTATTATGCACATTCATTATCAGAGAGAGGGGTGTTAGCTGGGAGGACAGTCCTTGGAATGAGCATACTATGCATACCTGTCATCCAAGAGAGAGGTCTCAGCGGAGAGGCCAGTCTCTCTCCACACACCTTACTACGCACACCCATCATTTGAAACAGAGTTGTGACAGAAGAGCCCAGTCCATGTACACAGCCTAATAGGCACACCGGTTATCTGAGAGACAGGTCTTGAAGGAGATGGTAGTCCACATATGAACCCTAATAGGCACAGCCATCATCTGAGACAGAGGTCTGATTGAAGAGGGTAGTCCATGTACACACCCTAATACGTACACCCGTGATCCGAGAGAGAGTACTTAGTGGAGAGGCAGTCTCCCTTGATACACCCTACTACGCAAACCTGTCATCTGAGAGAAAGGTCTGGATGGAGAGGGCAGTCCATGTATATACCTTACTATGCACTCCGTTTATTTTAGAAAGAGAGGGCAGTCCTTGCAGACAGCCTACTATGCACACCTTTCATATAAGAGAGAGGTCTGAGGGAAGAGGCCAGTCTCTTCTCACACCCCACTACGCACACCCATCTTTCAAGAGAGGGGTCTCATTGGAGAGGCCAGTCCCTCCATTCACACTACTACGTACACTTGTCATCTGACACAGAGGTCTATGTGGAGAGGCCAGTCTCTCCCTATACCCTACTACATACACATGTCATGTACGAGATAGGTTTCAATGGAGAGGATACTCCATCCCACATACTACTATTTCCCTACAATTTTGCTGTGATTCCACGAGACTCTCGCAAGTGTAGTTCACAAGGTTCTGGGAGTGAAGCTTGCTGCATGGACACGTGCAATCTCGCAAGAGGTTTGAGAGACCCAAGGAAAAATTACTGAGTCTGCCACAAGGTGTTTTACGATCTTGGGAGCATCTCAGAAGACTCACATGGAAAATTACTGGGCCTGCCATGAGGTGTTTTACGATACTGCGAGAGTCTTGCAAGATTGTATGGGGGAAGTAAAATAAAAGGGCCAAGGCTCAACTAATAGTTACCATTCTTATTGCATGGTTGAAGAAATGCTGTGATGTGATTGGGTGCAGAACCAAGGATAGGTCAGATTGTTCTTGGTGATTTGGAGGAGAAGGAAGCCTGCAGGAGTTGTGTTCAGCAGAAGTGACTGAATTTGGAACTGAGACAGGCTGGCGTCTTCAGCTGTATTTATGAAAATGCTCTAAGTTCAGGTATTTAGAAATATACTTTATGAACTTTTTCGAGAACTGTCAGTAAGTGAACTACTGTTGGCAAACTTATTCTATACAAGGTTTAGAGTGTCAAAAGCTGTTTGGAGAGGTAAGTGTTTAGTAATATAGGTTTTGAGAGATAGACTTTAGAAGGTTGAGGAATATCACCAAGTATTGGACAATGTGTTAAAAAAATGAAATGTTCAATCTGTATATAGTTGTGAGTAAAAGAGGCAGTGTTTCTAAAATTATAAAACAAAGCATCTGCAATCTGTTAATACAAGGCCTAGTGCTTTTATGAACCTTACTGTGCACATATTTTACCCCTATGAGATGTTTGAGTGGAGATATTGCCAATTGTAGAGTAAAACACTGTGCTCCCTGTTAGGAAAGGTGTGTAAAGAGGAACGTGTTACCTTACAAATTGTTATGGAACAAAGTTTGATGGCATATTATAATTTAAATGTGAAAAAATGCTCTGGTTGAGGGTGTTGAATTCTTCAAGAGAAAGGAATATGAAGATAGTGGTACGGCACATATAACTATGTGACTGCGGGTGAAAAATGTAAAAAAAACTTTAGAGTATGTAGTGATGTATCACTGTTATCAATTATTGATCAGTATGTAACAGCAATTTTTGGTTTTGAGGTGGAAAATGGAAAAGAGAAGTTTTGAAAACAGAAGTATCATGCCACAAAATATATGAAGGAGAAAAACAAAAATTGTTCACTTTGGAAGAAGGAGGGCACAGTAACTGTGTGGAAGCGAGCAAAACATTTATTTGCCCAGCTGATGTTGTTGTTACTGCCTACGGTGACATTTGTACCCTTAAAGAAGATTATTCTGTGTAGCTCTCCTTGTTTTTGATGATAAAATGATCTCCTTACTTTAACAGCAAATAAGTGCTTTATTCAGAAAAGAAGGGTTGTAATCTGCCTGAGCAGGTGTAGGTTTCTGTAATGGTGTAACACACTGGTTGTTTCTAATTTCCTGGCTTAACTCTTTTTTTTGCAAATTTATTTTAATTTTTTTTAAGTCACTGTTTTGCCACCTAGCCTGTCAGAAAAAGACTATTAATGCAGATACTGTTTGACAGGCTAAGGTGGATGAAACAAAGGAAAATAAGATCTACGTACATTAAAATCCATTAGGCAAGTGAAGCAGAAGGGGAGGATGCGTTGGTGCCGGAGTGAGGAATTTTGTTTTATATATTAGTTAAGTTTGTTGTTTTGTTTGTTTTACAGTTGTTGTCGTTTGTTAATGTTTTTGTTGTTTGTAATATTGTTAAATTATTTTTTTGTAATAAAAAATTTAAAGTTACTACTGATTTCTTTCCTTAATAGGTTTGAAAAATGTTAATATTTTTACAGTCTTGCAATGTTGACTTAAAGTGGCAGTTCCATCTTCAAAAACTGTAACTGTGCTGCTTGATGCATATGTATGTATAAGGTACTATAGAGAGATTAGTGCTTCTTCCCACTAGTATAAAGATTTTTATACAAGAGAGAGGTTTTGCCACAGAGGCTAATGCATCCTCATAGTATACTGTGCACTGCTCTCAGCTGGTGAAGATGGCAGTTCTTTTGAACATATTAGTATATATGCTTGTCACTCTGGAGAGAAGTTTCTGCACAGAGGTATGTCTCAATGTACACCTTACTGCACATGCCTGTCCCCATAAGGAGGTGTCTGAGAGAGAGGTGAGTGTGTCCTTACATTCAAATATGCACACTGGTTGTCCAAGACACAGTTGTCAGCAGAGAGGATACTCCCTTTTATGCTCTACTAATGACATTCATTATCATAAAGAGAGGTATGGAGCAGAGAGAGCAGTCTCTACCCATAGCCTATTTTGCACATGTGTTACTCTGGGGAGATGTCTGAGCTGACCTAGCAGTATATCTATACATTATGATGTATGCTTGTCATCCAAGAGAAACCTCTCTGTATAGAGTTTAATTTCTCTCTGCACCATAGTTGTACATCTGTCATTCAACAGAGATGTCTCAGCAGGGAGGCCAATCAGTACAACACACTACTATGCATACTCATCATCCAAGAGAGAGATCTAACGAAATGGGACAGTCCCTCCCTACACCCTATTACATGCATCCATCATCCCAGAGAGAGGTCTCAGCAGAGAGGTCAGTACTTCCCCACACCCTACTATGCAACCCTGTGATCTGAGAGAGGTCTCACTATACAGGACAGTTTCTTCCTACACCCTAATACACACACTATTCATCCAAGAGAGAGTTCTCAGTTTTGAGTCCAGTCCTTCCCCACATTGTATTGTGCATCCTTATTGTTCTGGGGGAGGTCTTAGTGGTGGAATGGTCAGTCCCTATTATAGCCAAGTGTGTAGACTGGTTATCCTGTGGTGAGTTGTTTTTGAGTTGCATATATAGATTGATAGTAATTTGGATTACTCTGTTTCCTAGAAATTGTGTATGACTTGTATATTTTTTGTTCTGAAGAAGGCGGTGTGAACCATCTCGAGTACCATGCTGTGTCGACAGAATTGCTCTTGAGTTGTTTTTAAAATTGTTGAAAAACAATTTTAACGACATGAAATACAACTTTTGTGTGAATCTTAGGATCCATAGATGTATTAGAAATGTTTGCACTGTGGGAAGCATGTTTTTAATTCATGTGTGTGATTTTATCTATGTATAACATATAATTGGATACTATAAAAATAAATGTGAATAAATCTCTACATATCACTTTCCGCCAATCCTTACATTTGCGCTTCCTCCCACAGGATTGATGCAGACAACCAGGTATGATGCTCCAACAAAGTTATATTGCATTGACATGCACGCCATAACGCGTTTTGGCCGCAGCAGCGGCCTTGATCACATAAAAGCGGCGGTGCCATACTGCTGGAATATATGTTGCCCATCAGCTGAGAAATCAACAAGTCACAACAAAAAGAGCGATGTCACATAAAAAGCTAAAGCCACAAATTCA
The DNA here is from genome assembly GCA_963921515.1 of Calotriton arnoldi. Classification (NCBI taxonomy): domain Eukaryota; kingdom Metazoa; phylum Chordata; class Amphibia; order Caudata; family Salamandridae; genus Calotriton; species Calotriton arnoldi. The sequence continues at coordinate 2,933,978 of CAWUFW010000959.1, read as the reverse complement.
AAGCATAGAATGCAATAAACATAGTGAACATAATGAGCTCACCAAATACACCATTAATACTTTTGAATCAGTGCAAAAGGTAGTACACAAAACTAATAAAGCCTCAGTGGGCTGACTCTGAATCTATCGAGATGGTGAGTCAATCAATCAATCAATCAATCATGTCACTTATAAAGCGCACTACATACCCGCGAGGGTCTCAAGGCGCTGGGGGAAGAGGGGGGTGGTGCTGCTACTGATCGAAGAGCCAGGTCTTGAGGAGTCTTCTGAAGGCCAGTAGGTCTTGGGTCTGTCGGAGGTTGGTGGGGAGGGTGTTCCAGGTCTTGGCGGCGAGGTGGGAGAAGGATCTGCCGCCGGCGGTCGTTTTCCGGATGCGGGGGACTGTGGCGAGGGCGAGGCTGGTCGAGCGGAGCTGGCGGGTGGGGGTGTAGAAGCTGAGTCGTCTGTTGAGGTAGGCTGGTCCGGAGTTGTGGAGTGCTTTGTGTGCGTGGGTGAGGAGCTTGAAGGTTATCCTCTTGTTGACAGGGAGCCAGTGCAGGTCTCTCAGGTGGGGTGTGATGTGGCTGCGTCGGGGGATGTCGAGGATAAGACGTGCAGAGGCGTTCTGGATGCGTTGCAGCCGTCTCAGGAGTTTAGCCGTCGTTCCTGCGTAGAGGGCGTTTCCGTAGTCCAGCCTGCTGGTGACGAGGGCCTGGGTGACTGTTTTTCTTGTTTCGGTGGGGACCCACTTGAAGATCCTGCGGAGCATTCGGAGGATGTTGAAGCAGGATGAGGAAACGGCGTTGACCTGCTTAGTCATGGAGAGGGTGGGGTCGAGGATGACCCCTAGGTTGCGTACGTGGTCGGTGGGTGGCGGGGCTGTTCCCAGTGATGTTGGCCACCAGGAGTCGTCCCAGGCTGAAGGGTTGGAACCAAGGATGAGGACCTCCGTCTTGTCCGAGTTCAGCTTCAGGCGGCTGGTCCTCATCCATTCGGCGACGGCCTTCATTCCTTCGTGGAGGTGGGCTTTGGCGGTGTGAGGGTCTTTGGTGAGGAGAGGATCAGCTGGGTGTCGTCGGCGTAGGAGATGATGTTGAGGTTGTGCTGTCGGGCGACGTGGGCGAGGGGTGCCATGTAGATGTTGAACAGCGTTGGGCTGAGGGAGGAGCCTTGGGGTACGCCGCAGATGATCTTGGTGGCCTTGGATCGGGAGGGGCGAGGCGGACGCTTTGTGTTCTGCCGGAAAGGAAGGATGTGGTCCAGTCCAGGGCCTTCTCTTGGATCCCGGCGTCGTGAAGGCGTGTTCGTAGTGTGTGGTGGCAGACCGTGTCGAAGGCGGCTGATAGGTCCAGGAGGATGAGGGCTGCTGTTTCTCCGTTGTCTAGCAGGGTCCTGATGTCATCGGTGGCGGCGATGAGGGCGGTTTCGGTGCTGTGGTTGCTGTGGAAGCCGGACTGGGAAGGGTCCAGGATGTTGTTCTCCTCGAGGTAGCGGGTCAGTTGTTTGTTGACGATTTTCTCGGTGACCTTCGCGGGGAACGGGAGCAGAGAGATGGGTCGGGAGTTCTTGAGGTCCTTGGGGTCTGCCTTGGGTCTGCATGAGTAAGGCGGTGATCTCGGCGTGCTTCCAGCTTTCCGGGAAGGTTGCTGTCTTGAAGGAGATGTTGATTATTTTCCGGAGATGGGGCGCGATGGCTGTACTGGCTTTGTTGAAGATGTGGTGAGGGCACGGGTCTAGCGGTGAACCGGAGTGGATGGTGTTCATGATCTCGCTGGTGTCCTCGTCGTTGATGTTGGTCCAGGAGAGCAGGCGGTTGGTGGTTGTGGGGGCAGTGGTCTCGGTGGTTGCCGGGGCGGTCGTGGTGTTGAAGCTGTCGTGGATGTCGGCGATTTTGCGGTGGAAGGAGGTGGCCAGTGAGTCGCACAGGTCTTGCGACGGCTGGATGTCGTTGGTGTTGGAGCTGGGGTTGGAGAGTTCCTTCACGATGTTGAAGAGCTCTTTGCTGTTGTGTGCGTTGTTGTCTAGGCGGTCTTTGAGTGAGGCCCTTTTGGCGGATCTGATGAGGTGATGGTGATTGCGGGTGGCACTCTTGTGGGCGGCGTAGCTGTCCGCTGTCCGTCCGTCACATATGTAATCACAAGCATGGCGGGTAGAAAGCGTCAAAAATAATAAATTAAAAAAAGATGAAGACTATCAGAATAACATTGCTGTATATGCAGAGATACAACGCTATTTCTCATATTCAAAACTGTGTATGCATGAGAAAACTATTCTCAATGATCAGAGGGAACAGACAAGCCATAATTACAGAAAATTGTGCAAATCCTCTTCACTATTTAACTCACTGGGAGATTCGGAATCTAGATTTAATATGTACATTGATTCCAACTTTTTTAGAGCTTTGACACGATCTCCCCCTCTTTTGTTGTGTGGTACAGTGCCTATAACATAGTATGTCATTTGAGATATGTTGCTGTTATGAACTTCAGCACAGTGTCTGGCAACTGGATACATTTTGTTTACATTGGTGATTGTGCGCATGTGCTGAAAAATACGTTTGTGGGCTTGCAAGGCAGTGCTACCCACATATCTCAAATTGCAGTTGCATGTTAGCACATATACTGCATGATCGCATTTGCAGTTAAAACTGCCCTTGATTTTGACCATTGTATCACTGAAAGGAATTTAGTTTTCCCTGGTGTTGATGCCAATAGAGCATGCTCTACACCTGGAGTATTTGTAAAAACCCTTTCTCCCAAATAGCCAACCTGTGGCCCTACTAATCTAAGGGCTCGTTCTTACCAAAATATCTTTCATGGCGGCAGCCCTGCGACACATTATTTTTGTTTTTTTAGGCTCTAATGGCCCTGTCACTGGATCAGAACGAATTAGATGCCAGTTTTTCCTGATGAGAGTAGTTAATTCATTGCCATGGTTGCTGTAAGTAGTTATAAGTCTTACTGTTCCTGTCGCCTGTGTTTTAGCTGGGGTTGAAAACAAAGGGGCATATTTACAAGCCCCTATCTCCACAGAAACATCACTTTGTTCGACGTTCCTGTGGGGATACAGGCTTGGCCTTATTTACAAGGCAGTGTTAAGCCACTTGACGTGGCTTAACGCTGCCTTGTAAATAAGGCACCCTTTCATGCTACACTTAGCATGAAAGGGGTGGGCAATGGGTGTTGTGGTGGCCGTTCCACCGCAACACCCATTGATTTTGACGCTGCCCCATATTTACAAGGGTGGCGTTAATATGGGGCAGTGCCAAAATTAAGACCAAGAAAACCTTGTCTTAACATGACGCAACAAGGAGAAATGCTTTATTTCTCCTTGTTTTTGCTGTTTGTATGTGTGCTGCATTGTGCAGTACACTTAAAAACAACAAAACGCCATGCATGACTGTTTATGTGCAGGAAGGTGTCCCTTCCTGCACATAAACAATCATTTTAAAATGATGAGTTGCAGCTTCTATGTGTGCTGCACAAAGAAGTTACAAATCGCTATTTATGATGGTTTAAGTGCAGGAAGGAACACCTTCCTGCACATAAACAATCATTCCCCCTAACACAGGCACCCTTGCACTATGGTGTTGGCAGCTGTATTAGCGCCAGCGCGGGGGGAAACGCAGGGCTGCACCGTAGTGTTGTAAATACAGTGCAGCCCTGCATTTCAAAAGTGGCAGAGCGTGGCGTTAAGGCAAGAAGGCTAACTCCGTGCTGTGTCACTTGTCTTGTAAATATGCCTCAAAATGTTTTCCCTGGTCAAGGTGTTAATTTTATCTAGGGGAGCTTATAATGTTTTGTCACTGTATCCTCTTTGCTTGAATCTGCCCATGACTTCTTTCTGACATGCTGTTATGTCTGTTTGTAAGCTGCAATTGCGCTTGGCACGTATCAGTTCTCCATATGGGATGCTAGCTATAAGATGCCTGGGATAAAAACTAGTTGCATGTAAAAGCAGATTACCTGAGGTTTTTTTTCTCAAAAGTTTAGTTTCTAGCTTCCCACTTTAAACAAATACATCTAAATCCAGAAAATGTATCCTGTCCCGACTGATCAGTGAAATGCAAGTTTAAGTTATTCACATTAATCAAGTTTACAAAACGTCTGTCACTGTCCTCGGTGCCCCTCCATTTTCAAGTAGATTATCTATATATCATAGCCAGATGACCACGCTTTCATCCCAGATAGCACGGTGCTCTCGCTCCTACCACCAGCCCATTTGGAGACACGCACAGCCGGGGAAGAAGAAGGCGCCCATCGTGGTCCTGCATATCTGGTGGTATAGATGGTTATCAAACAAAAAATAGTTATTCTACAGACATTCCTTGATCATATTTATTAGCAATTGGGTACTCTTGTGTAATGAGAGTGATCTACTGTTCAAAAAATGTTCCACCGCCTTCAACCCTTCAGTATGGCACATACTTGTGTACAAAGATGAGACGTCTAGAGACATCAGCACAAAGTCTTCTTTCCAAGGAATGTCATAGATGATTTTTTTTTAAATCTCCAGTGTCCTTGATGGAAGAAGCCAGATTCTGGACATGAGGCTGTAAAACAAAATCTATATACTTAGAAATGTGTTCATGTAACCCCCAAATGGCCGATATGATGGGTGACCCTGGTGGCATTAAAGGATCCTTGTGAATTTTGGGTATGAGACAGATCACAGGCATCCTAGGATAATCATTATGGGCCTGAGTACGATCTCACTAGGAAGGCCTCCAGATGGGTTCCGGAACGAGCAAATCCGATTTGGATCCTATGTTTCTGACCGAATCGTCCCCCGTTCCAAACGACCAAGTTCGATGCGAAGATCTCGTCCGCGTCGACCGAATCGTTTCCGAACCCGATCCTGTCAGTTCAACTCGTTCGCAGTCGAATCGTGCCGCGCAATGGAGCCGGCTTCCGAATGAGCGATTACGGTGCACGATTCGGACACCTGTATCGACTCGGTCTCAGCGAGACGAAACGGCTGTGGGAATCAGACTTCAGGGGGCTGTAGCAGGCCCCCCTTCACCCGGGGCCCTCCTAATCAGTCCCGTGGGGGGTACCCATGGGTCTCCCCTTTCCATGCATTCACAGTGTGGCGGGCACCCCTGTGGCAGGCACCATAGTGTGCCCGCCACAGGGTGCACGCTTTTCCCCACCCACCCCTTTTTGCTATGGGAGCCTGTGTACGCGTTTGGTATACAGGCTCCCATAGAGTTCAATGGGAATCCGAGCGAACAGAGTCCGTCACCATACGGGTGCATCGTACTCAGTCGCTCAGACTCGCAGAGCACAATTCGCTAGGAAAGCCCTCCGTATCTGAGTCGTACGGAGGGCTTTCCAAGTGAGATCGTACTCGGGCCCTAGGTAGGAAAGAATATTCCTGTTGGGTTAATAGACCATCATTGCTCCATTCTGTGAGTTCCGATTTGACCTGCATTTTGACTTGCGTCCATTGTTCCCACGTGCAGCTGGTGTAACAGTCAGTCTCATTAAGTTGACAATATGCCTCTTGTTTGTATGCCTCTACTGGCCAAAGGACAATATTGCCCCTTTGTACGAGCTAGTTATGACAGTGTCATCTCGTGCCTATAATTTCTTGATCATCGTTTGATAGCGATGTCCTTTTATGTTCCAGTTCCATTATCTTGCTTTGCTTTCAGTGCCTATCTTCTTTACTTCATGGATTAAAATGTCACTGAAAACATCAATGGCATCATAAGGTGTGATGGGTAGAAACTTGGAAGTCAGTTTGAAGCGCGATTCGGCTTCACCCCATATATCCAATTCCTCATTTTCAATCAGATTTTGTTCCATGATAGGTTCATTCAACCCTATATTTTCATCCTGTAGAGCCGTGAGTTCTTTCAGTAATTCAATGTCAGCTACCAGGAGACCTGGTTGACATGAAATAAAATTTTCGTGTGAATCTTAGGATCCATAGATATATTAGAAAAGGTTGGACCGGGAAATCATGTTTTTAATTCATGTGTGTGATTTTATGTATGTATTACATATAATTGGTATTAGAACATTGGAATGTTGGGTGCTCCATTGAAGACAATGGAGTTGCTCTGGGCTTATAATGGCTGGTATAAGCCCAGCGCTCCAACATTCCAATGATTGTCTTTTTGTTTCTCCATTTTTAATTTAGAACATTCTACCCTTAGTGGGTGGAATGTTCTAATAGCCTTATAGCCCTTCTGCCTCAGGCTATACCGGTTGTTAAAGGCCCTCTCCCTTGTTATAGGCCCTTGCCTGTGGCTCAGGCCTATAACTCGGGATCAGGGCCTTTAACAGCCGGTATAGCTCTCGGCAGCGGGCTATAAGGCTATATTATAAAATAAATGTGGATAAATCTCTACATATAGTGAGACTTTGTTTATTAATCTCCATTTAAATGTGATAAGGCTTTTCATTGTATGAATCAATGTTTCGTGCATTCTCATTGTTTCTTGGTAAGCAATCTTGAATCTCACTTAGGGCGGTTGCACAAAAAAGAATCCCCTTTCTAGATGGATGTGTGGGAAAGGCTACCTTGTAAAGGTATGTATGGTAAAGGCATGCGTGGTGATGTCATACATCTGCTACTAGGTGATCTAGAGAATTTGCAAGAGGAATTACTTATGGTAGCCTAAAATCTCTAGCCAGGATATATATTGAATGTGGAATTTTGGATAAAGGTATTGCAAAACTTGACCATTATTGTACAGAGTCTACAGCTGATAAGCGTGACCGAAATATATAACATAGAGATGCCTTCAGAGTTTGTGAAGCACTGCACGAGGACAACGATAACCTTGTCCATGGATACCCATAAGGGCAATCATGTTATTACAAAGCAAGTGGACAGCCATAATAATAGAAAATAATCATTTTGAAAGAAAAAAAAAAAAAACAGCTCATGATATTATATACTTGTTTGATACCATGTGGGGTGGAATGGTTTTCAAGCCATTGTTAATGATATTCCAATATTTCCCCATTGGTTTGCCTGTCCAGATGTCCCATGAACTCCCTGTCCTCCTGCTCCCGCTATCTTTAGCTGATTCTCAAATATCACATTTGGACTTTTGCCTGTGCTGTCTTGGTGTATCTCGGTATTATTGTGGTGGTGATGTGTATGGTATACAGTATTCAAACAAAAAAGTCAGTATCACATGAAAAAACCAATAACAAGCTAAATGGGACATATGAAATTTATTCCATAAAAAAGCACAAATAAAGTTAAAAACATTTCATATTATAAATTTATAATACAATATTGCATTAATATACATCACAAGAAAACAAAAAGGTCGACGCTGCGTTTCGGTGAGTTGGTTATAAATCACCTTCTTCAGGACAGTTTTCAAGGTAGGAAAGTGCTCAAATTTAAAATTCACTGGGCACTTATAGAAGCAACGTGCTTGAGTTGAAAATGGGGTTTGAAGATATCCCGCCTCGTATTATAGAGGTTACTGTTACACTCCTTAATTTAAAAGCCAATAAGTATCCTGACCCGGAAGCTGTTCGTTGGTGCAGGGAGGCCGTAATATTTTTAACAGGTTTATTTTTAGACGGCTGCATGAATATTACAGCAACCAGATCAGATGTGAAACCTGCGGGAGATTGCTAAATTTTGTTATCTTCAACCACGGCTCATCCATTATTGGTGTATTTGGATTAGTCCATTCACTTTTTGAACTTTTCTTTAATAAAATATATATTGGTGGCACCAACGAACCTAACAAATGCTTATTGGCTTTTAAATTAAGGAGTGTAACAGTAACCTCTATAATACGAGGCGGGATATCTTCAAACCCCATTTTCAACTCAAGCACGTTGCTTCTATAAGTGCCCAGTGAATTTTAAATTTGAGCACTTTCCTACCTTGAAAACTGTCCTGAAGAAGGTGATTTATAACCAACTCACCGAAACGCAGCGTCGACCTTTTTGTTTTCTTGTGATGTATATTAGTGCAATATTGTATTATAATATGAAATGTTTTTAACTTTATTTGTGCTTTTTATGGAATAAATTTCATATGTCCCATTTAGCTTGTTATTGGTTTTTTCATGTGATACTGACTTTTTGTTTGAATACTGTATACTTTAATGTATTTACCTTTGTGATTATTAGTCACAATACTGTGTAATACAAAAGGGGGATGATGGACGGAACGTTTGAGCCAATCAAACACTCACCCCCAGTCAACTGATCTGGGTTTAATCCATCATCATTCTTTAGCTCACTCCACCACCCCAGTTCAGACATGGCCATATGCAAATCAGTCTGACCCTGTGCCTCATGGGAACAGTCCAGCACGAACTGCCAAGCCATGTCTTCCCTGGACCGGAAACAAGCATCCTAGGACCGGTTTCTGGCATTCCAGCCGTCATCAGCCAGGCTTGCTTGAATCCAGTGGCAAAGTGAGCAAGGGACCCACGTCTGGGCATACCCCCGCCAACTTAGGGCGAACAAAGCGATACAAAGGGGATGATGAGCGGAACGTTTGAGCCAATCAAACACTCACCCCCAGTCAACTGATCTGGGTTTAATCCATCATCATTCTTTAGCTCACTCCACCACCCCAGTTCAGACATGGCCATATGCAAATCAGTCTGACCCTGTGCCTCATGGGAACAGTCCAGCACGAACTGCCAAGCCATGTCTTCCCTGGACCGGAAACAAGCATCCTAGGACCGGTTTCTGGCATTCCAGCCGTCATCAGCCAGGCTTGCTTGAATCCAGTGGCAAAGTGAGCAAGGGACCCACGTCTGGGCATACCCCGCCAACTTAGGGCGAACAAAGCGATACAAAGGGGATGATGGACCGGAACGTTTGAGCCAATCAAACACTCACCCCCAGTCAACTGATCTGGGTTTAATCCATCATCATTCTTTAGCTCACTCCACCACCCCAGTTCAGACATGGCCATATGCAAATCAGTCTGACCCTGTGCCTCATGGGAACAGTCCAGCACGAACTGCCAAGCCATGTCTTCCCTGGACCGGAAACAAGCATCCTAGGACCGGTTTCTGGCATTCCAGCCGTCATCAGCCAGGCTTGCTTGAATCCAGTGGCAAAGTGAGCAAGGGACCCACGTCTGGGCATACCCCGCCAACTTAGGGCGAACAAAGCGATACAAAAGGGGATGATGGACGGAACGTTTGAGCCAATCAAACACTCACCCCCAGTCAACTGATCTGGGTTTAATCCATCATCATTCTTTAGCTCACTCCACCACCCCAGTTCAGACATGGCCATATGCAAATCAGTCTGACCCTGTGCCTCATGGGAACAGTCCAGCACCAACTGCCAAGCCATGTCTTCCCTGGACCGGAAACAAGCATCCTAGGACCGGTTTCTGGCATTCCAGCCGTCATCAGCCAGGCTTGCTTGAATCCAGTGGCAAAGTGAGCAGTTGACTGGGGGTGAGTGTTTGATTGGCTCAGACGTTCCGTCCATCATCCCCTTTTGTATCGCTTTGTTCGCCCTGAGTTGGCGAGGTATGCCCAGACGTGGGTCCCTTGCTCACTTTGCCACTGGATTCAAGCAAGCCTGGCTGATGACGGCTGGAATGCCAGAAACCGGTCCTAGGATGCTTGTTTCCGGTCCAGGGAAGACATGGCTTGGCAGTTCGGGCTGGACTGTTCCCATGAGGCACAGGGTCAGACTGATTTGCATATGGCCATGTCTGAACTGGGGTGGTGGAGTGAGCTAAAGAATGATGATGGATTAAACCCAGATCAGTTGACTGGGGGTGAGTGTTTGATTGGCTCAGACGTTCCGTCCATCATCCCCTTTTGTATCGCTTTGTTCGCCCTGAGTTGGCGAGGGTATGCCCAGACGTGGGTCCCTTGCTCACTTTGCCACTGGATTCAAGCAAGCCTGGCTGATGACGGCTGGAATGCCAGAAACCGGTCCTAGGATGCTTGTTTCCGGTCCAGGGAAGACATGGCTTGGCAGTTCGGGCTGGACTGTTCCCATGAGGCACAGGGTCAGACTGATTTGCATATGGCCATGTCTGAACTGGGGTGGTGGAGTGAGCTAAAGAATGATGATGGATTAAACCCAGATCAGTTGACTGGGGGTGAGTGTTTGATTGGCTCAGACGTTCCGTCCATCATCCCCTTTTGTATCGCTTTGTTCGCCCTGAGTTGGCGAGGGTATGCCCAGACGTGGGTCCCTTGCTCACTTTGCCACTGGATTCAAGCAAGCCTGGCTGATGACGGCTGGAATGCCAGAAACCGGTCCTAGGATGCTTGTTTCCGGTCCAGGGAAGACATGGCTTGGCAGTTCGGGCTGGACTGTTCCCATGAGGCACAGGGTCAGACTGATTTGCATATGGCCATGTCTGAACTGGGGTGGTGGAGTGAGCTAAAGAATGATGATGGATTAAACCCAGATCAGTTGACTGGGGGTGAGTGTTTGATTGGCTCAGACGTTCCGTCCATCATCCCCTTTTGTATCACAATACTGTGTAATGCCCATGATCCAAATTAGTGTATATAGTGAATAGGGACTCTTGTTTTTTTGTGTTGATTACCCAGTCCCTTTTCTGAATAGAAGGGTTCTCCCCCTTTTTTAAATAGGTGATGTGTATGGTGCATGGAGAAAATGAAATAAGATGCAAGGTCGGTCATGTTCAACCCTTTAGGTTTGACTTAACAGACCAGCTGTCGTTCTGCCTTAGGTGAGTACCAGAGAAAGAGCTTTAAGTAGTACAGAGAAGGCTTAGGCTCCACCCGCATGTTAATTTATTTTTCTACAAGCTTTTGATTGGGCAGAAGTTGTGTGCTTCCACAGAAATAAAATATTTGTATTACACTTTTTCTTTTGTGTAAAAGCTTATGCTCAAGACAGTAGTCCAGGTGTCAAGACAATGATTAAGGCTATAGATCTGACTGGTTCATTTTGAAAAAATATGTCTGATGCCATGGTTCTGATCTGTTTATCATAAAAAGGTTCAACAAAGGCAGTAGGCCTGACTTATTTATCGTGAAAAAAGTATACTAAAACAATATACTTTTAATGGTGGGTTCTTATTACATTTAGTAAAACCTGTATTTTGTTACATGGAATGTAGAAATTACTATTGTAGGGAAGAATTTCGGCAGTTGTCACCTTCTCTATAAACCTAGGGAATAGGAGATTTTCACTGTGATAATATTTGGGAAGGTTCTGTTAAGGGGGCGGGATCTTCTTTTGCCAAATGTAATTTACATTCACTTAATAATTGTAGTACAAAACAGACATGCACATCTGCCATTGTTTAAGGAAATCTCACCATCCAGTCATTGGCCTGGCAGCCATGACTGACAGTTTTGGGAGTGACTCAAAAAGACCTTCTGTGGATTTTCCAGTTTTTTTAAAACAGTTTAAAACAGTTTCTAAATGGAGCAAATTGCTGCCAAATAAATGGGTTGAACAGGTCTTTTGCAAATGTTGTCATTTGATATCCTCAGCTTTTACATATGTGTAAGAAATAGGGGATATTAGTTGAGGGGGTGGGAATCCACCTGAAATTATAACTACAATGCTTGTTTGGATGAACCTTCAATATCACTAATTGGATCTGAGCTCAGCCACCTGGTAGCCCCCATGTAGCCCTCTAGTGGCACAGAGCAGACTGGTTTAACTTAGAGGCAATATGTAAAGTATTTCTGGAAGTACTCAAACAATAATAAAGTCAAAACAAAACAAAAGAAAAATCCCAACCAATTTAGAAAAATAGAGCAAATTCTAATTAATAAAATGACACCAAAAAGACAAAAATCCAGTAAGGTAAAATGAAGATATATATTGTTAAAATTTCAAGTTCAAAATAGAGCCAAAAAATATTAAAAAACAACAGTGGTCCTCTTACCATTGGACTTAGTCTCTAAAATGAAAGTCAGAAATCTTTAGCAGGGCAAGGCAGCAGTCTTTGGCTGAAAAGGGGTCCACTTCATCAAATAGCCGCTGGACGAGGTCAAAAGCCTTTGACTTTTCAATATCGTGCTCGAGAAGGTTCATCACTGGATGTATGCTTTGTGCACCTTCGCATAGTGTAGATTTGTTCATTTAGCCTTAGGGCCTGATTACGATCTTGGCGGTGAGATACTCCATCGCAAACGCGATGGATATCCTGTCCGCCGTATTACAAGTTCCATTATATCCTATGGAACTTGCAATATGGCGGACGGGATATCCGGAGTATCCCCCGCCATGATAGTAATCAGGCCCTTAGTCACTTTTTTGGAGCTCAGATTCTTCCACCGGAGCAAGGCTGCAAGTTGTAGCCAAAGAGGGCTCCACGAGGCTTGATACCTTCTCTGAATCAGATTTGCTGCTACAGGAAAGCTCTGAGCGGGAGCAACCTGAATCTTGGCCGAGCTGCAACGCACATTCATGATATCGGCTTGACAGATAGGTCCTGGTCCTCCGAAGGTCTTTGGAGCCAAAATGTTTCAGGCTTATGGAAAAGATTGGAGGAGTACACTTTGACAACAGCCAAGGGTCCAGGATCTAAGGGACAGCACTTGGGGACCAAGGCTCATTTCACCAGAGGCCAGCAGCAGGCTCTAGGGCAGGTCCAGTTGGAATTGGTCAGCTGTGCAGTTCCAGGAAAGGTAGCTTGTTGTGCTGCTGTGACTAGAACAGGAGGTCAACCTTATGACCCTTGGACACCACTTTCCTGTTCTGGGTACAAGCAGAGGAAGAAGGTCCAGTCTTCTAGGCTCTTCTCAGGTTACAGACAGCAGGGCAAATCCTCTTCCATTCTTCTTCGATTCCCAGAACGTCTGCAGAAACAAAGTTCTTCCACCACTTCCCCTTGAGGTTAACCCTTACTATCAGAAGAGATGACTGATACCGGTGGATAACCATGGGAGGGAAGATGGTTGGAGAGAGAGAAAGCAATGGTTCTGGTATACCTTGAAGCTCCCGTGAGCAGGTTGGTGGGTGGTGCTAATCTAAGCAGAAGCCCTCAAGATCTAGTGGCAAGGCTCATTCCTTCAGTCAGGATAAGTACACTGCAACAAGAACAATCTCTTCTGTTCTGACAACCATATGAATGCTTTACAACCAGCCTTAGGTGTGAGTCCTTAATGAAACATATCAGTCAACAATTACTATAACAAATTCAAATCCATGTGAAGGGCCCTTGTGCACAGACCCTTGTGCTGAATCCTGAGTTCGGATCATTTAGCCTCTGCTCAGATGATTCTGAAATCGTTATCTGTCCTTAACTTTGTGTTACTTCACAAAATTAGACTTTTTTTCTCTTGCCAAGTCTTTCTTATTTAAACTCAAATTGCTAGTGTGCCATGAAGAAAAGGGGATATCAAAACTAGAAGTGCTGGTGAGTGCAGTGCTTAATTTGAGCAAGTGGTTTCCAGTGCTCGGCACCAGCACTTAATTATCAGCACAAGGTGGCGCTGCCTAGCTAATTTAGAGATGACCACAACAACACTTAATTACTAATGCTATATTAATTAAAAATTACTATTACCTGCCGCCCAAGCCATTCTTATAGCTTTGGGGGACTGAAATAGTTCGAATTGTCACACTTGTAGGAGTGTGAGGGTTAGTAGTTGTGTTGTGTTGTTACTATCACTGGAGGCATAGCAGTGACAATATATGGTGCGAGCTGCAGTGGCCTCCTGAGGAGAGCCCTGGCACTTATCTTTTTACAAATTCAAGTCAAGTCAAAGAATTCTTTATTTCGGCCGTTGAGGCCTTAAAAGCACAGATAAAAGATACAGCACAATTCATTCGTTTAATTTTCCCAGTAAGGCTTTCATAATTGATAAAGTGCATGTGCATTACTATAATATTTATAAAATCCAATAAAAAAAGAAATTTAAAATATAGTAAATAATCAAAAGGATACACACTTGTAACGTTAAAATATTGCAGGATAAAATTAAAAAAAGACCAATCACAGTGATAGAATGAAATGATCAATTTAGGGAAGCCCTAGTTTTAAAATAGCTCGACGTGCACACCACATGGAAAATAGAAAATGAGAAACTGAATACGCAATGGGCATACTGGTGTCGTATTTTAGTATCCTAAAAGCCTGTGCGCAATGATTTGTTTCGAGGTTTCTGCACAACTGCAGTAACCATCGGTGTCTCGCCTTCTTGTATGCCGGACAAAAGAATAATACATGGTAATCCGTCTCCGGTACATTATTACATACCGGACATCCCTGAATTGGAGTACCCCCCCCAGTTATTTGTAAAAGCGCATAATGGGAGTACTCCATACCTAAACTGTAAATAAAGCTTTTTAGCAAGGGCTGGCTGAATATCATCAAGGGCAGGTTCTAACCTATATTGTTGTTTTATCTCTAAAAATGCTGCGGTCAATGTCCCAGTCGCAGAGCTCCCCTGTATCTGAGCGAATTTGTAATCCCTCAAGCTCTTTGACAGGGCCTTCCTAGATGTTGTCAGACAACTTTCTTCAGCACTAACCCATAGGTCGCCCATTCCCATAGCTGTTAAAGAATTTTTACAAATTAAGCACTGGGTAGTGCACTAACCTGAAGCCTGTGTAAAGGGCCAAAATATCTGGTCGTAGTCAAGGCAATAGAGAACGGCAGCGACAGTTGATCGACTTGGTTCTACGGCTCAGGGTTGATGGATGCTATCTGGAAGGGACTGAATTCCAAGAGGGGTTGCAGGCTGATCGACAAGGTTCCAGGGTTCAACGTTGTTGGAAGCTGTCTCAAAGGAACCAAGGGGCATATTATCAAGGGCTTTATCGCCGCTTTAGCGGCACTTTTTGCCGCTAAAGCGGCGATATTTTTATCGCCCTATCAGCAAGTTGTCGCTAACAGGCGTTAGCGACAGCTTTCAGGCGATAGCGGCCGGTTTTCACATCGCCTTGCATGCCAGCGATAATTATCGCTAATGACATGCAAGGTAGGCGTTCCCCACTAAAAGCGACTGAAAACAGTCGCTAACACAACTTCCCCCTATTAGCAAGGCAGTCGAAGCGATAAAATAAATCGCGCTAAGCGCGTTTATCGCTAGATTTTAACACCTGCTACTGAGGATGACTTACCTGTTTGTAGTATAGGAGGTGGATTGTCAGGCTAAATCCACCTTAGCGTTAATGCGAGAATATCGCTGGTTTTCCAGCGATATTCTCGCATTTTGCTGCTATCGCTGGAAATTTTATCGCAATGGAGATAAACCTTGTTAATAGGGTGTTATCTCAGCGATAATTTCCAGCGATAGGCGGCGTTAAAAAAATACGCGCTAAGCGCGGTTAACGATAAATATCGCAACTCCTTGATAATATGCCCCCAAGTTCTAAGAGGGGTTTCTGCCCCTCCCCAGCTTCCAGACAAAGATATTGAGGTTATTCATGTTGCAAGCGGTGGGGCTCGGAACTCAAGGTCTGTGCTGATGGGAGACCCAGCTCTCTTTCAAAATGGATTGAAGAAACCAAGCAGGGGACTGTATTTATAGTCTGTCATATAAGTGTTTATCTGAAGCCTTCTAGAAGATTACTGAGTGGTTCCTGTCAATTAGAAGGCTATCTCCAGGGAGAGACTGGGGCAGGAAATTGAAGGTTGAGTAAGCAATCACAATAAGCACTGAAACTTTCCTGAAGATAATTGAGTGTTTCCTGTCATTTAGAAAGCTGTCTCTGGCAGGAAACTGAGGCAGAAAAGGAAGGCTTTTAATTAGATGTCAGGGCAGCTAAACAAATAAATAACACACAAGCATACCAGAGACCTTCACCCAACTGGGAGAAGGTCTCTGGTATGCTTGTCAAACTTGCCCTGCGCTACAACAATAGACCCATTTTGATTTCTCTATATGCGGATGATATGACTGCTTCGTGGGGGCGCTGGTGGTTTCCGGGTATGTTTGGAGCGGAACCACCATTTTGGGGGCAGGGAAGGTCAGTGAGTTAGTCCCTCCCCTTGACACTACATATGCACGGGCTGACGCGACCGCGCAGCGCCACTAACTCCTGAGGCTTGAGCCGGGAGACACCTATTGCGTGATTTGCACATTTAGAATTGCACTATTTTCTTAAAGCCTCGTCTTTCATCCGTTTTTAAAAATAATTGTTTTACCTTGCTGTTATTTTAAAGTTGCTGAACTGTTGTGGGGAGGTCGGGCTCGCTTCGTGGGGGGGCTGGTGGTTTCCGGGTTTGTTTGGAGCGGAACCACCATTTTGGGGACAGGGAAGGTCAGTGAGTTAGTCCCTCCCCCTGACACTACATATGCACAGGCTGACGTGACTGCGCAGCGGACGCGCGCAGCGGGCACACAAAAGGCAAGCCCATTTGCACCCGTCAGCGTCCCGGAGGCGGCCGGCACCGGCCCGGCTGCTGGAGACCCCCCTGTTATTGGTAAGCCCCTGCGCTACAGTGGGATGCAGCTTATGGCCATAGGCAGGAGAGTGAGCTGCTGCTCCCTCATGCCTATGCCCAAGGATTCCCGTCTCATGGTCTGCTCCCACTGAGATTGGGTCTCCTCCAACACTAATACAGGGGTGATACCTGAAAGAGTGTCCACGGGTAATCCTACTCTTTATGAGATTAAGCCGGATAGGGGGAAAGGCCATTTCAAGGCCCTGCTTCTTAACACTCATTCCCTGAACAAACATGCCCCCCCATATCTACGATTTATTAGTTGACAACAGCCCGGATTTCCTTTTTTTGACGGAGACTTGGCTCAAAGAAACATCAAATCCCACTATTGCCATGGCCATTCCCCCTGGCTATTTAATGATCAGGAAGGACCGGCCGGTGGGCACTGGCGGAGGCATTGCCATAATTTTTAAGCATCATTTCTCCTGCACCACGGTTCCTTTAGAGGATATAGCAGGTGCCGAAAGTCTGGGGTTTCACGTAAGGGTGTCAGCGCATCAATTGTTGGCAGGCATCCTAATTTATAGACCCCCCCGGTCCTGCGGGCAGGTTTCTTGACTCTATTAGCAAAGCTGTCTCTCCCCTCACTATCAAATATAAACATTGCCTGGGGGGGCGCTAGAGGGCGCGCTGCGGAATGGCTGCACGATAGTGCTGCTCCGCTGGTCGGGGACAGTATTATGTAATTAACTGCTGCTTTGGTACAGATTCTCCTGCCAATTTCATAGTATTCACCATCGCAATCGCCCCGCTTCCCGATCCTGGCTTCAGCGACGCTGTGAACTCCGCTGCTGGGGAGTATTTTGAAATTGAAGGCAGACCTCCGAGGACGCGGCGAAGTCTGCAAAATGGCGGCGCCATAGAAACGACAAGGAGAGTACAGAACACACAAGGCTGTTTCTGGGACGGAAGCGACGACTACATCGCTGTCGAGGTGCGTCCCACCGCCTGGGATCTGTCCATTCGCCGATCGCTGGTATGCTGTGGCTGATGCCTCGGCCACGAGGACTGTAAGTGCCCGATTGGACTGGCAGGGAGCTCCGGCGGCGGCTGGGCGTGCGTCGCGCGACCGCTCGGCGCCGCGGACTGTACGGCGCTGGACCCCGATGCTGCGGAGTTGTGCGGGGCAAGCGGGGGCGCATTATATCGCTGAATGGAAGGTACGCTTTGGGATTGATAGCGCTATCGCAAGGCCATTGTTCCACTCGTACCACTTGGCGCGCACCACAGCACGCTACTTAAAGATTTGGAGATTGGGCGGCTGTGCGCTGCCCCATGGTACTTTCTGCGATGCTGGGTGGCCCTCAAGACTGATGGTGCAGTGACCGGGCAGCCTTGTCGCGGTGCCGGGACACCGCCGACGCTCTCGCGGGTCGGTGGTCACGCGCTTCCGTGCCGCTGACGCTGGAGGTCCCTTTTCGCCAGGTGGGGAGTCAGCGCTAGAGGCCTGCAACTCTGTATGGAAACGGCAGAGAGCCGCCATCTTGGGTATTCAGCGAGTTCAGACTGCACACATCCCAGCCCTGTACCTTCGCCCTGCTGTGAGGCCGATCTACCCAGCAGATCCTAACACACCAGCAGATCCTAACACACCTAGAACTAGGTGCTGCTGATAACTGACATAGCCCTCAGGTCGGTGATTCTGCCCCAAGATTCTTGCGTGAGTGCGCAGTGGTGTTTGGGCCTGGTCGGCTTGGATTTATGCAGGGGCCGCTGAGAGTCATAGGCCGCCCGTCTGCAAGTCGCCACTATGGGGAAGCCCGACAAGCAGCAACCCAAGATATCCTTTGACAACCGTCGATCGGTAAACAGACGGCGGCACATTCTGACACAGAACTGGACTCGGAACACGCACAGACCTCTAAGATGGACGCCGCTTTACAAGCCATCCAACAAAGCCTCCACGCTATAAATGGCAAGCTCGACACCCTTACACAGAGGATGGACACCATGTCGTCCAAGCTTGATAAACAGGGCGAGAGGCTAACTGTGGCGGAGGCTCGTATCTCGGCGGTGGAAGATGAATCTACTACGACGGCACGCAAATGTGAGGAATTCGACAGGATCCTGGAGACATATGTGGAAGACATGCTAAGAGACACCTTTGGTGCGGAAAACTTCTCCCCGTGCTTATTATGGAACGGGCCCATCGCTCGCTTGCCCCTGTGCCACCACCGGGCGCTCCATCGAGGCCCATTATAGCGCGGGTGCTCATTTACAGAGACAGAGACGCGATCCTACGCATGGCTCGTGAGAAGAAGCAAGTAAACTACAAAGGTAACGAGCTATCCTTTTTCCCACACTTCACGATGGCCGTGCAGACAGCACGCAAAGATTTTAACCCTGTCAAGAAAAAGTTACGAGAGATGGGGATTGAATATGCGATGCTGTACCCGGCGAGACTGCGCATCACACACGAAGGGCGCACAAAAATTTGTCTCACGCCAAAGACAGCACAAGCTACATCAAAAGGATCATCTCCAGCCGCAAGACCCAACGAAATGCGACCTCAGACCCAGATTCAGACTGAGCATGCGGCGACTGGTGGTAACGTATGCAAGTGGCGATACGAGTGAAGATATGCATAGACACTAATTACTAGCCAAAGCAGTTCATGGACATGAGCGGTATACTGGCTGATGTTCTCCCTAACCCCAGACTTTGAGATGTCACACATGTATTGCTATAAGACACTAGTGATGCAGACACTATGGCCTCGACCCTTATTTACAATGGGACCTGGAACTCCAGGATTAATGTTAGATATACGCAAACACTGTAGATTGCTATGAATCGTTGACGATATACTGAAATGCAGGGTACAATGATATAATAGTTTTAGAGGTTATGGTAACTGCTGTTTGCGCCTTCTCATACTATGGCAGATGATTACGACCAGTCGTCACTGCGTAAATGCACAGGACTGGACCCTGGAGCTGGGAGTTTGTGCAGGGTACGGGGCTAATCCACAACTTGCTTATGATTGGATCATGGCGCTACACGGAACACGTAACCCCCCCACAGATGTGGCAGCTTAAAATTGATCCCTCTATCATGATTAGCCATGTTCATGTAATGCACTAGCACGGGATGTAGACTCGTGAGGATTGGCGACACCCTCATACCGGTAGGATGAACAGGCGTGGGCACTAGTATGAAAATACAGCATACTACAACTGCACCAGATATATTTAACGCATCCCCGGGTCACATTGGACCGGATCGTTTCCATGCACTCAGTCATCGGTGCAGGCACTGATGGCTGGGTGACTGTAGGGCTGGGTCTATGGGGTGCTACGCCAATAACGACGTAGCGGTGAATGCCCATGGGTGTCCTCTTCACCTGGTTTGGTGGTATGTAACAGAGAGGGAACGCCCTAGTGTCAACTGGGGATACTCGCACGTCCATTGCTCCACATTATATGCAGATACTGGGGCTTCACCACCTGACTATAAGGCAGCCACCTACCACGGGGAGGGTATTGGAAGGTGCATTACATTATGGATCGTCAAGGTAGTTAGTCTGCCTTTAAGGTACATTTGTAGAATACATGATATAGTGTAACAATGCTGGTATGGGCCCATCGTTTACTTACAGGATGTGACAAATGTGCAATCTGTCAATTTGGAAGGTACAATGACTATTTGATTGCACGTATCTCTATTTGCTGTGCTGTGTTGAATTGATATTAGTTTTGTCCTAGATGGGTCACAACTGGGTTCATGTTCTGTGTTGTACGATGTAGCAGACCTAGTGCTGTGCTGGGCAGTTTAATGTAGCACAGGGTGAGCTCTGTATCTCAGTTAACTCGGATAACTAGCCAGCGAGGCTAATAGCCGCTGGCCCTTGAACTCTTCTACGAAATGTTACTTACAGGGTGAAAGCATGTCCTGTACCAAAGCCGGATATATGTATCCCGACCACGTCCGTACCCACGGATGTCGAGACGAGCACTCAGCGGCCCCCCCGAGGGTGCTCCCCATCTCTGTTTGTGCGATGGCACTATTGGTTACTAGGGTATGGCTTTGGCATGTTTGGGATGCTAAAGTGCGTGGGGGGTTTGAGGGAAAGTTTAATGTTTATTACGGGCTCATATACTTAGACAGCTCCATATGCAGTGCAAAAATGTGTAAATGTATAGCAGTAAGAATGGTACGGATCTATGTTACACCTCACGATGCAACGGGACAACTGATGGGTTTTATCCACATGTATTGTCAATGTAACCACTGAGTCCAAATTGAAGTCTTCCTACATCCGCTGCCTATCTTGGAACATAAGGGGGTTAAATAATCCAAAGAAAATACGACAGGTTTTTGCATACCTTGACCGTCATCACATAGACGTGGCTATGTTACAAGAGTCCCACCTTGCAAAAACGGCCAGATGTCCACTGGGTAGCAAATGGGCTGAAACCGTGATAATGTCTTCATATTCCAATTACTCGAGAGGGGTGATTTTACTAGTAAAAAAGGGCATCCAATTTATTATGGACCGCACCCTGACAGACGAACAAGGTAGATACATCCTTATCACAGGGCATATTCGAGGACACTATGTGTGTCTACTCAATACCTACGGGCCGAATGTAGATGATCCTGAGTTCTTTCATAATATTTGGCGTTGCCTCCGAGATTTGCCTGACATAGAAATATTATAGGGCGGCGACCTCAACCTGTCTCTTGTGGAGGACTTAGACAGATCAGGGGTCACTAAAGAACCACATAAGCGGGCGGTACAGGCAGTAAAAGAGGGTATGTCGGAATTTCACATGGTGGATATATGGCGCCTACGCAACCCGCACTCCAGGGAAGCCCCACATTACTCCACTCCACATAACAGCTGGTCGCGTATTGACTACTGGCTGGCTACAGAGAAAATTGCCACATGGACCAAAGATATCCAACACCTGCCAAAAACACTCTCGGACCATAAACCTGTCCTCCTGGTGCTTGAACCCCCTAACTATACCCCGCCACCGTATATGTGGAGATTCAATGCTAAGGCACTATTGGACACCTCCTACAACACGTCCATTAGGGCAGCCATTGAGGAATATTTTGCATTGAACCAGGCCTCAGTTGATGACCCAAGTATATTGTGGGAGGCCTTTAAGGCAACCATACGTGGCGTATGTATTAGTACATCGGCGGGCATATTAAAAGATATAAGACAACAACTCACATTACGCAAATCGAAGCTTAAAAAGCTAGAAAAGGAGTTCGAACGTACGCAAGATATCGCCACACTAGCTGACATTAGAATCATAATATCTGAATATCAAGACCTTGCGGAGGACGAACTTAAGTACATCTCTAAACGACAAATTGCCCGGGTTTATGGGGAGGGAGGTAGACCTGGTCGGGTCTTAGCGCATAAAATCTGTACCGGACGTGTCACACATACTATACTTAAAATTAAAGATCGGCAATATAATCTACATTATGACACGGCGGGCATCTTACAAGCCTTTATGGAGACCTATGAAGATATGTACACCACGCGAAACCTTGCCAACCCGCCGGAAATTTTGCAATATCTCGAAGATATTGCAATAGCATGGCTCTCGGATGCCCAACGGGATTACCTGGCACAGGCGGTCACTGTAGAAGAAGTCACGGCAGTCATTAAAACCTTGCCCAATAACAAAGCCCCATGCCCAGACGGCTTCACCAGCGAATTCTATAAGGAATACGCAGACCTACTGGCCCCACATTTGGTGGAAATGTATGGTGATGCACATGAAAAGCAGTTACTACCACCGACATTGAGGGAAGCCATAATTATTGCCCTGCTTAAGCCTGGGAAAGATCCGGAGCAATGTGACTCTTGCAGACCGCTCTCGTTGATTAATACTGACGCGAAAATTTTAGCTAAACTGATTGCCACTCGTATCCAACCCTTGATGCCCAATATTATACTACCAGACCAGTCTGGCTTCATGCCCAATCGATCGACAGCACACAACATCCGCACCCTCTTTGCACTAACACATCAACTAAACCCCAACCTGCCGGCAGCTGCGGTATTGTTGGACGCAGCCAAGGCGTTCGACTCTATTGGGTGGCCCTACCACCTCACAGTCCTACGCAAAATGGGACTGCCTCCTATCTTTTTAACATGGATTCAGATATTATACACAGCGCCAGTTGCGCGTATTCGAGTAAATCAATATGTCTCTGAAACAATTCGGATTACACGTGGCACCCGCCAAGGATGTCCACTGTCCCCACTCCTATTTGCCATCACCCTGGAGCCATTGGCGTGCAAAATAAGACAATGTCATAAAAACACGGCCCTCCAGTTCCCGCAGCGCCCGTTGAATAACTCATTATATGCTGATGACATGGTGTTATATGTCCGGGATCCCGAGGTTAACCTATCCCCCTTAATCAGGGAATATATTAAGTTTGGTCGACACGCGGGGCTCCAAATAAACTGGGGCAAATCAATAATTATCCCACTAACGGATGCCACCAGATCTAGTCTGACGGAATTCCCATTGGACTGGCAGTCGGACCCGACCAAGTATTTGGGGATTTGGTACCACCGAGATCCCGAGGTGGTGATATGGGAAAACTACGGCGTGGCTATCAGTAAACTTGAAGAGAAGGTGGAGGGATGGATAAAATTACCACTCTCGCTTGCAGACCGTATGGCCCTCGTGAAGATGGTTATATTGCCAAAATTTCGATATCTTTTTAATAATATTCCCATTACACCACCGCCGGCCATATTCAGTAAATTGTCAACTGCTACGACACAACTTATATGGGCGGGCAAGCAAGCACGAATAGACTTGTACACACTGACTTTACCCTATTCGGAGGGCGGTTTCAAGGTTCCAGACTTTTTGCTTTATTATTCGTGTGCCCAAGCGCACTATGCGCACTACTGGTACCACCCGATCCGCTATTTGCCGCATGTAGCGGTTGAGGATGGTGTCGCTCATCCCATCCCACTACAAAACATACTCCCACATCCCTGCAACTATGTTGACAGACATGAGATAAATACAATTCGTACCACCAATCTAGCATGGAAGAAGATAGGCAGATTGGCACATAAATTGCCACTATTTGCCCCAGCCCTACCGCTACCGCACCATCCGGAGTTATCAGTTACGCAGGAAAGGGTCGGAATGGAACAGCTCCACCGAGTGGGTATAGATACATTGGGCGATCTCTATAATAACGGCACATTCATAGATACTGATAACCTGGCTTATATTAGCAATCCGACGCAGCTTTTTAAATTCACATATCATAGGCTTCGTGGGGCGATCAAAACACTATATCCGTCATTCCCACATGAACCACCCACCCTACAAGCGCTGCAAATGATTATTCAGACTCCTCGCAACATACACCTGGTTACGAAACTATATGCGCTAGCCCAGGTGGACATTGGGGGTAGGGCGGCCAAGGCTCTAACTAGATGGAATGCACAACTGGACACACACCTCACGGACGACGAGTGGCATACAAGCTGCTCCTTAACTGACATGCTCACCCCTAATGGCAACCTACGCATTATACATTATAAGTACCTGCATCAAATATACTATACACCTGCTAAATTATATAAATATGGGCTTAGATCTGATGCATGTTGCCAGAGATGCGGTGATGATAAGGCCGATTTCCTCCACCTGGCGCGGCGATGTCCCCATGTCAGATCATTTTGGGAAAATGTTATGAAAATACTAAGCAAAATGCTAGAGACGCCGTTAGAGTGCACGATTCGGATATGTCTGCTTGGATTGGTGTCCAATGTACGATCTCTACAACGTAAGTTTTGTGTCATAGCATTACTGCTAGCGAAGAGGAGAGTGTCCATGCATTGGGGAGGCAAGAAATATCCCATCATTAAACAATGGCTACAAGATATGGCATACTGTAGAGATACATTGCAGACTTATGAGGAGGAACTTCCCGCCCGATCTAGACCTCGAGATTTTTGGATAACACTGACAGAATATCTTCAAACTTGCCAAAATATGAATGCATCACCCACGATTAGCACCATTGAAGTCTAACTGCGCTGTATAATTTTGATCTGTACTGTAATGCTTGTCATGTATCCATCTTTAAGCCCGTCTTTTGCTTGTTATTCTTCGTTTGTCCAAATTGTAGCTTTACAATGGAAACCTTTTAATAAAAAAAAATAAAAAAAATATAAACATTGCCTAGTTTTAGGCGAATTTAACATTCACATGGATAACTCCACTGAACAGGAGCCCACGAGACTACGAGAGTCACTGGCTATCCTTAAATTGACACCTTTTGTCCTTCACGCGACCCAGGAGAAGGGCCATATTTTGGACCAGATTTTCTCAACTGATAAAATAGTGACTTCCGTCCCAGTCCCTTTAGTATGGTCCGATCACTTTATCATTGATTTTACTATTGAGAAAGTGCAGTACCATCGTAAATCTCAGGGAAGACCACACTCCCGCAGCTTTAGACCTTTTTCCCAATTCACAGCTGAGGCTCTAACGGCTGCCCTCAGCAACCACCCGATCCCCTCTAATGGCAATGTGGAGGATGACGCGGACGGTTTGGATAATTGGCTCCAGCTCCGCGCTGATGATCTCGCCCCCTCCTCCCTCCGACCAGCTAAGGTTTCGCATGCCTCAGCGCCGTGGTTTACGGCGGCTCTCAGGGAAAGCAAGAGTGCTTGCAAACGCCTAGAGAGGACATGGCGTAAAAACTTCGACCCTAATGATAAAAAAACCTATAAACAGGCGTTGAAGGTGCACTATAAAAAAACTTTGGAAGAGAAAAAACGCTTTCTCTCTTCAAAAATCACACAGGCTGCTAACCAAAGTAAAGAGATTTTTAAAACTGTCAAGGAGTTTTCATCCCCAAACGCGATTGCAAGTCCTTTCACGCCTACTGAGGCTTGGACGAGCCACTTAGCCTCCTTTTTCCACGAGAAAATTAAAACTATTCAAGATACTTTCTCTCTGTTGCCCCTGGCCGAAGGTGTAAATCTAGCGTTTTCCATCCCGTCTACCCGGCCAAGGGGTTGGCTGCTCACGCAGTTTCCCCCCCATCTCCTTGGAGAAATCTCTGGAAATCATGAAGGCACTTAAATCAGGCTCACCGTCCGATCCATGTCCAGCCAAAGTGTTGGCGTCAATAGCTGAGGTAATCAACCCTGCGTTAAATCGGATCCTCAATGCTTCCTTGGAGTCTGGGCTTGTCCCTGACAGGTGGAAGAAGGCCAAAATACTCTCCCTATTGAAAAAACCCCAGTTAGATCCAGAGATAGCCGCCAATTATAGGCCAATATCTCTGCTCCCTGCTTTCTCGAAAGTGCTTGAAAAATATGTTAACTGTGTCATCACTACATATGCTGAAACTAACCAAGTGTTCCATCAGAGCCAGTCCGGTTTCAGGTCAAATTTTAGTACGGAAACCGCGCTTCTAGAAGTCTCGGAGGCCATCAAGGAGACCATAGATAAAGGCGGGAAGGCCGTGCTGATATTATTGGACCTATCAGCGGCTTTCGACACCGTGCCCCATGATCAGCTCCTTCGGAGACTTCAGGAGTGTGGCTGTGGGGGCACTGTACTACGGTGGTTTTCGTCATTTTTGAAAGACCGCCAACAAACGGTTTGGTCTCCTCCCTTTGCAGCTCCCATTCCCGCCTTAAATGTGGGGGTCCCGCAGGGCTCAATTCTCAGTCCTACACTTTTCAATCTTTATATGACCCCCTTGGCGTATTTGGCCGAAGCCCATGGAGCCAAAATTGTATCCTACGCTGATGATACACAATTGCTCTTCACCTGTGATAAGGAGGCAGATTTTAGAGGAGAAGTGATTAACGCCTGTCTTTCAGAGGTGTTCTCCTGGCTCCAATTGCACCAACTTAAGTGCAATTCCGACAAGTCGGAGATTATTCTTTTTGGCCTTCCCACAGACAATGTGTGGTGTAATTGGTGGCCCCAGGATATGTCTCCCCCCACCTCTTCGGTCAAGACAGTTAAAAACCTAGGAGTCAGGTTGGAAGATAATTTATCCATGAACTCCCAAATTCAAGCTGTAGCGGGTTCCTGTTTTGGAATGCTCAAGATGCTCAAGCAGTTCTTACCCCTTCTGTCGGTAGCACACAGAAAAATTGTGGTCCAGGCGTTAATTACATCTAGGCTGGACTACGTTAACGTTCTTTATTTGGGAATCCCAGAATACCTGCTGACACGCCTACAGGTAGTCCAGAACGCTGCGGCCAGGGCAATACTTATGCTTGGCCCTAGAACACGGATGTCCCCCCATCTTAAAGCCATGCACTGGCTCCCGATCCGCAAGAGGATAATTTTTAAAGCTATGGTTTTGGCCTTTAAATCACTCCACGGAACTGGGGCCCCGTACCTCAGGAAAAGAGTACAATTCTACCACCCGTGTCGTGCTCTGAGATCCGCTGCGCTCCAGCTAGCGTCTACCCCTAGATTTCTCCGCGCATGAATTGGCGGTCGCTCCTTTCAGGTGCAGGCAGCGCAACTATGGAACAGTCTCCCTCTGGCTCTCAGACTGACACATGACCTCCTCACCTTTAGGAAGTCACTGAAAACCTGGTTATTCCAGCAATAGCTCACTACTTAGCTAGTTAAGAGCCCGCAGTCAGTCACGCTCAGGTTGCTTAAGCGCCGGGACACTCAATTGAGTAGCCGTGCGCTCTATAAATTCCTAGTAACATAACATAACATGACTCTATACCTCAGAGAGCCGCAGTCAAGTCTTAGAGGCCATTTACGCTCACAAATGATCAGATTGGCATGGATTGGAAAGCAACCCAGGATAGGGTGGGAGGCCCTAATGTTGCCCTTTAGCCTGGGTGGGTTTATGGCGCCTCACCTTGAGTTCTACTATCTGTGTGTGCAGGCACATTTCGGCGACTGTTGGTATAGCCCCCGTTCCTGCCTCACCTAGCGGTTGAGGTTGACACCATGTCCCCGATTCCAACACCCTCCTTTTTGGGGCATCCAGTGCCTTACATTGAGAGAGATGTCTCAACAGTGGAATGCACAATTCAGGCTTGGGACAGGATAAGTAAAACGGTTGGACCCGGTTATATATGCATGTGCTTCCGTGCTAGAGGGTTGTTAAGTTGGGGGGACTTGTACTGGAATGGCTCCTTTCTCACATTGGAGGAGTACAGAGGAGACTCTCAATGTACCCAGCTTGATGCATTACCCCCTCGTCAGACCTCCCCATCACAGTCATTAACGCATGAGCGATAGCTCCTCCCCAAAGAAATTGGCCCCATCCCTACCCTCCAGGGCCACTTCCACATCCTGTGGCTCATAACCCCTTACCCACTGCAGCACAACCTGTGTTTTTTTTCTGCAGGTGGTTGAGCGAAGTTCTCTACTGAAGGTGACTTCTTCCTCCAGTTCTTGCTGAAGGTAGGTGTGGAGAGGTCTGCTATAGCGACCGTTGTGTTTGCTTAGAGTTCCTGCTATAGCGGGACTATGCACTCCTCGTTGGTCTGCCTGTTCTCCTTTCGGGTCGCCTGGGGCCTGCTGGGGGGAGGGGGAGGTGTTTGGCTTCCTAATTTGGTGTTTTCACCCTTGCGGGTACAGTTCCTGCTTCAGCGGGACCTCCTGGTGGGTTTTTTGACTGTATGTATGCAGCACATTGCCGGCACGCCTGGAGCGTGGCGGGGAGGCTCCTCCTCTGCGGAGGGGGGGGGCTTAGCATTTGATGGCATATTTAGCTTTGTGAGACGCGGGTCCTGTCGGTGCGGGTTTGCAATTGCCTCAGTTTAGGCTGGAGTCTCGTCTGCGGTTGGAGTTTGGAAAAGTGAGCTCCAGTTTGTAATGTCAGGACTGTGGTGACACGGCCGGACTCTCAGGGCCAGGCCGCGGGGTGAAGTTGTGCTCTCTCCGACATGTGGAGGACTGGTGACTTCGAATCAGGTTTGAACTGGTTCATGCCGGCTTGGAGGCCTGGTTGAACGGCTATGGGCTTTTGGTTGGAGTCTGCGAGGGCCCGGGTGCATTACGGTGTCTCTTGGCTTGACTTTCTACTTACTGGTGGCTCCCAGTTGTTGTGGATGGGCTGCGTTTGTGGTTCATCTGGTGCTCTGCCTCGGGCACATAGGGCCTGGGCCTGGTTGTGTCTCTGGTTTTTAGATTAGGTTTTGGCCTCTCTGATTGGCTGACATCGGGGCTTGGACTCCTGCCCTGTTGGGATTGGCTGGATTCTCTATGTGGCTTCCTCTGATTGACCATGGAGGGGTCTGAGGATGATTGGTCGGCCTATATATGTTATTGGTGCTCCTCTGACCATAGCTCATCATGGAGGGGGTTAAACGGTCAGAGAAGAGTAAGCACCTCGAGGAGGAGGTGGTGGTGGTTGCTGGGCCTTCCTCTGCTGCTTCTTTGACTGAGGTGCAGAAAATGATTGAAGCTGCGGCGGCTGCGGCCTTTCTGGCTAGGGAATCCAAGGGGCCTAAAAGGCAGAAGTTGAATGCCCCGGCAGTCCCTGATCCTGATGAGGAGTCGGATGAGGAGGTGAAGGGTCGTTTTGTCCAAGGGGCAGACCTTCACAATATTCTGCAACATGTGCGGGACAATTTGGGGTTCCCTGATCCCTTGGAGGGTGATGAGTCAGAGGACTTTTTCGCCAATTATCAGAGGAGGGGGCCTGAGTGCCTTCCTGTTTGTAAGTCAGTGCGGAATGTGCTGGAGGGGGAATGGAAGGATATTGACAAACATACCTTTCCCCGTTTTCTGGCTAAGAGATATCCTTTGCAAGGGTTCTCGGAGGAATTTCCTTCTGTGGTGAAGGTGGATTCCCTGCTGGCAGGACTGGTGTCTCAGAGCCTGGTGGTTTCCGAGGATGCGGTTCCTTCTGATCTCGGGGACAAGAGGGTTGAATGGGCTTTGAAACGGTCCTTTGCGGCTTCCAACCTCGCGGTTCGTTCTGCCGCTTACACTAGTTATCTGGTTCAGTCTCTTCTGAAGGACTGTCAGTTTATTTCGGAACAGCTGTTGCAGGAGGAGGATCCCTCTGAGTCTTTGACAATGTTGGAGCAGCAGTTGCGTTTCTTGGCTGACTTGTCCTTTGATTCCCTTAGTACTGCGGCGGCAGTGGCTGGTGCCTCGGTGGCAGCTAGGAGACAGTTGTGGCTTAAGTCTTGGAAAAAGGAGGCGGCGCAGAAGGCTGCTCTCATGAAGATTCTTTTCACGGGCTCCAAACTGTTTGGGGAACCATTGGAGGCTTTGATAAAGAAGACGGCGGAGGACAAAACGTTGTTGGCTCCAGTCCGCTCGTCTCAGAAGGGAAAGTTTGCTGGTTATAAATGGGCTTTTGGGCAGGCCTTTCAGTCTAAAATGGCCGCCCAACCCTTTCATGATAGGGGACGTGGCCGGGGTGTCCCTTCCTTCCACAAGTCCCGGGGTCAGCATGGTCTCTCAGGTGCTTCAGGTCCTTCCAAATCATGACTGTGCGAGGGGTTCAGAGGGGGCTCCGGTTGGGTTTCGCCTCAGGTCTTTTTTTCCGATCTGGGAGGAGTTCGTCAGAGATCAATGGGTCCTACGGATTGTCCGGCTGGGATATCAGATCGAATTTGGGGAGCCACCGGGGGAGGTGTTCCGGGCTACCCCTGTTCCCAAATCTCTGGTCAAGTGTCAGGATCCTTTGGAGGGGGTGCAGGACCTGATTTCCAAAGGGGCCGTGGTGAGGGTGCCTGTGAATCAGCAGGGACGGGGGGTTTTCTCGATCCTGTTTCTGATTCAAAAACCCAATGGGGACTTACGTCCTGTTCTGGATCTGAAGGCTGTGAATGTGTGCATCCCTCATCGGTCCTTCAAAATGGTGTCTCTACAGATGATTCTGCCCTTCTTGTCCGTGGGGGATTACCTCACTTCTCTGGATCTTAGGGACGCCTATTTTCTTGTGCCGTTGCATGAGGCTTCCCAGAGGTTTCTGCAGTTTTGTGTGGGCGTCGATCATTACCAGTTACAAGTATTGCCCTTTGGTCTCTCTGCCTCGCCTCGGGTGTTTACTAAGGTGGTGGCACCCTTGGTTGGGTTGTTGCATGCTCAGGGGATCCAGGAGTTTCCTTACTTGGATGACTGGTTGATATCTTCCTCTTCTTTCCTTAAGGCTCAGTCACATACCCAGGATGTCTGCCGTCTCACCCACAAGTTCGGGTGGATTCTGAACTTGGAGAAGTCCCATCTGTGCCCCACTCAGGAACTGGTGTTCATTGGGGGGGTCTTCAACACGACGCTGGGGAAAGTTTTCCTGTCGGAGCCTTGCAGACTGACCCTGGTGCGGGAACTGAGGAAGGTGTTGGTCTCCCCTTCTTCCACGGTTCGGCAGTGGTTGAGGGTTCAAGGGTTGATGTCTGCTACAGTGATGATTGTTCCTTGGGCCCAGTTGCACCTGTACCCTCTGGTGAATCATGTTCTGGGGCATTGGTACCCAGGGTCTGAGGATTACAAACAGCTGATTCCGGGGGGTGTGGAAATTTCCCAGGACTTGTCCTGATGGCTGGAGGATCAGAACCTCTTGCAGGGCTCTCCCTTTGTGTCCCAGAAGCGGTTGGTGCTGACTACGGATGCCAGCGAGCTGGGTTGTTCGGCTGTGTTGGTCCAGGAGTCTTTTCAGGGGATTTGGTTGGGCCAGGAAGCTGGGATGTCTTCAAATTGGAGGGAATCGAAAGCGGTTCAGTTGTTCTTGGTGCATTTTCTTCCTTGGGTCCTGCAGCGAGATGTGCTGGTGAGGACGGACAACATGGTGGTGGTGTGTTATGTCAACCGCCAGGGGAGTGGAAAGGTGGCTTTCCTCAATTTGTTAGCGCAGCAGATTTGCCGGTGGGCAGAGTTGAACTTGTTGTCTCAGAGGGCGTTGCATCTGCCGGGTGAGTTGAACTCGGAGGCGGATCGCTTGAGCAGGTTGTTTCCCTGCCTGTCGGAGATGTGCTTGATGCCGGGGGTGTTTGGGATGCTGATAGGGAGAATTAGGGTCCCTGTGGTGGACCTGTTTGCTGCCCCAGGAAATGCCTTGAGGGCGAGGTTTTGCTCTCTGGTTCAGTGAGACTCAGTTTGTAGGGTGGATGCTCTGTCCATTCGGTGGGAGGGGGGCTTGATGTATGCCTTTCCTCCAATTGCCTTGGTTCCGAGGGTCCTGCTGAAGGTCGAGTTGGACCGGGCATCTGTAATCCTGGTGGCGCCTGCCTGGAGCCGGAGATGCTGGCTCCCTCTGTTGTTGAGGTTGGTAGTGGGCCCTTGCTGGCCATTGCCGGTGGTTCCTTGTACCCTGTCATTTCCTCCTCTGTCCCGTGATTGTCTCGCCCGGTTGCGTCTGGCAGGATGGCTGTTGAAAGGATAAACCTCGTGGCTATGGGGTGTTCTCCTGAGGTGGCTCAGTTTATCCAGCAGTCCCGGCACCCTTCGACTCTTAAGTCCTATTCTCGGCATTGTGTTTCTTTTCAGGGTTGGTGTGCGGATCGGGCTGGTCCACTCTGGTTGTGGATTCTGTGCGTGTCTTGGATTTCCTGAAGGATGGCTTTGACTTGGGTCTGGATGTTTCCTCATTGCGGGCTCAGTGGGCGGCAGTGAGGGCCTTATGGGGTCCGGCCTCTGAGTGGTTGTTCATTTGGTGTCCCGGTTGTTGAGGAGTTGTTTCCTCAAGAAACCCGTGGTTAAGTCCTTTGCACCAGGTTGGGATTTTCTGTTGGTGCTGAGAGCTTTGCAGTCTGCTCCATTTGAGCCTCTGGAGGAGGTGTCTCTGCATTTTTTGACGATCAAGATGGTTTTCCTTGTCGCTATTACCTCGGCCCGGAGGGTTGGGGAGTTGGGCTTGTTGCTTTGTTGTGAGCCCTTTTGCATTTTTTTCCGGATTGGGTCATTCTCCGGCCTGATCCTTCCATTGTTCCCAAGGTTCTTTCCTCTTTTCACTGCTCGGAGGATCTGGTTCTGCCTGTGTTGTGTCCTGCTCCTCTTTCGGAGGATGGAGTGTGGCTGCACTGTTTGGATGTTAAACGGACTCTCGGGGTGTACTTGGTTTGTACTAAACCATTTCGTAAGGTGGATTCTCTTTTTGTGATCTTTGGCCTGGCGGGCCAAGGTCTGAAGCCTTCGGGTGCGACGCTGAGTTGGTGGCTGAGGTGGGCTGTGGGGGCTGCTTATGAGGCTAGTTGGGTGCTGGTGCCTGGGTCGTTTCATGGGAGATCGACTCGGGTGTGGCTGCTTCCTGGGCTTGTTTACAGGGGGCGTCTATGGCGGAGATCTGCAAAGCCGCTACTTGGAGTACTCCACACACCTTTATGTCCCATTACCGTTTGGTGGTGAGTGGCACTGGGTCTGCTGGCTTTGGGGACGCTGTGTTGTGTTCTGTACAGGTGGATTGACTTTCTGCTTTTGTGCTAATAAAGTCTGTTTACTGCTCTGTGGTGAAGCCGATTCTTGCTTAGGTATCTGCTCATGCGTTAATGACTGTGATGGGAGGTCTGAGGAGGAGGTAATGACCGGTTACTTACTGGTAATTTTCATTACTCCGAGCCGTAGACCTCCCAGTCACAGTCCTGGTTCCCATCCCTCCCTCCCTGTTCGGCTTCTTGTGTTTGGTGGTACACGATGTCCTGCAGTGGGTCAGCGGTTATTAGCCACAGGATGTGGGAGTGGCCTGGAGGGTAGGGATGGGGCCAAGGGAGTTTTGTTTCAAATGTCTGTGGGGAGGAGCTATTGCTCCAGAGTTAATGGCTGTGACAGGGAGGCCTACGACTCGGAGTAAAGAAAATCACCAGGAAGTAACTGATCATTTCTTTATTTCAGGCTGTGCAGCAGTTGTAAGATATCGCTTCTGTGGTTCCCAATAGAGCAGGAGCCGTTGGCACCTCTGGAGAGCCTGTTGGTTGCATCCTCTACTTGGCATATAAGTACCCTCTTGTACAATGCTTCTCAATGAGAGAGGGTGGGCCCACCTAGGGCACCACAGGCGGAATGGGAAAGAGAGCTGGGACATCAGATCAGTGCTGTAGTATGGTCATCCACCTGCCGTCAAACGGGGGCGGTGTCCACTAGTATCCACTTCCATATCATTCACTACAAAATAGTGCAAAGAGCATACTACACATCAGTTCAGTTGCACAAGCTAGGCATGTGCGAGGATGAGAACTGGGCCAGGTGCAGCTCCCCAGACGCATTGTTCCTCCATTTGGCCTGGTCTTGTGTGGCGGTCTACGGGTACTGGTTTGAGGTGTTGGCTGCCTTTTCAGACATGGTAGACTGCCGGTTTCCGTTGGATTCCATCGTTGCACTGCTGGGTTATGTGGGGGAGCTGGATGCATCTCATGCCAGACTTCAATTGCTGCCGCTCCTGTTGGCGAAGAGATAGGTGGTGTGTAGATGGGATAGAGGCTGGGCTCCCAAATACAAGCACTGGGTAGGAGATATGATTCACTGTAATGAGAAGCTTGAATTGTATTCTGAAATGCTTCCAGACGCCTCTCGCCCGAGATATATGGGAACCCTTCAGAACATATCTGCTCACTCATGGAGAGTTAGCAGGTTAAATGGCCTGTGCTGCTGTTGTGACGTCTGAGAGAGTTGATGGTGGTCGTAGACCAGAGGTTTTGGAGAGGTTGTTGATTACGTGTTCAGGACACTCTTCGATGTGCAGCTGGACAAAGGAGAAGGCAGCTATAGAATTTGTTGAGGTGGAAGGTGCGAGACAGATGCCCCCATTTTCGGGCTGATGCGGTGTAGGGTGGTATGTCCCACTTGGGTGTATTATCTGTATTTGCATTTGTCTCATGTAACATTGACCTGCTCTTTCTGGTCGCTAATTGCATAAAAACACCCCGCTAGATTGCTGTACTGACCTACTTTCTGTGTTCTGCTTGTCAAGGTATTGTACTACTGCAATGCTGTAATGTGCTCCTGTTTAAGTTTAACTAAATGATAACAGTGTATAAAATGAAAAATACCAGAGACCTTGAGGTCAGTGTAACTAATTAACATAACTTGTAAGTGCAGTTGAACAAACAAACCTCAGACAAGTATAAGATGACCCTGAGGCCAACAGAAAGCAGATGTTTTTTAACTTAGTCAGCACCACATATGAATAATTATGGTCAATTTGTGCTCTGCTCACTTCGGTATTTCTAGATTTTTGCCTTCAACTCCCCTTTCAGGTCTGCAGCCACCAATATCGCATTGGCACACTGACTTGAAAGATTTAAACGGTAACTTAAAATATTTTGGGGGTGATAAAGTTGCAGATATTAAAGGACTAGGTTTAGAACTATTTTGGGTAAATTATACTTTGCCAAAAACTATAAGGAATAGAGTTAGCTTAGTGAATTAGCCCTCCTAGCATTAGCACCGTGTGCAGTACTAAGGACACACTTTGCACATGTTTAGTTGGCTTCTGTGAATGCGTTCTGTGTATACTGTATGAATGTAAATTCAGTTATGTGAATGCACATACATTTATGCGCATGCACATTAATTTATGCAAAATCACATACATTGATCTAAATGTACATATTTTGACGCAATCGTACATTCATAGGTTCAAATGTACATCGTTGAGGTAAATGTACGTTGGTTAGAATGAATCTAATTGCTTGTCCAATCAACATTATGTAGAGCAAATGCACATTAATTTGGGTCAGTTACATGTCTTCTAGAGCCACATTCATCATTTAAATTCCTTTATATTTTAGTCTAGTAGCTAGCAGTCTTACACAGCCTGCATTGGTAATAGCTTTGTAGAGTACTGAAAATATATTTTTCGCCCGCTCGCCAAATATCACTTCTGCACATCCCTACGTAATGGGTGCTTCTGGCTTCTGCTTGAAGTGTTTTCACCCAATGTGTTGGTTATGAGACATCAGTTTTGAGACATAGAAACATGTTTTAAACTATAAATTCCTTCATCAATGTTCAGCAAAAAACACTTATGTGGGAGGGCAGCTACGGAATATCGAGTAGGGCATATCGAGTTACCAGAATATTGAAGCAAAATATATCAAAATATCAACAGTTAAGTATATATAGGCAAGTGTAGGTCTACTGTTCTTAACTCGACATCTATATATCCGGTTCCCAAACTTTTTCGACCCACGGCTCCCCCGACCCACTGGCTCTTAGCTGCGGCTCCCCACCATCCCACATCATCCTTCCTTCTTCCCAAAAAGAAGCTGATGAAGCTACTACAATCAATATGCAGTACAGCATCAGCGAGGCAGCCCGGTCCCCCCCCCTACCCCTCCCACCTGTGAAGGATCGCTGAATGCCAAGGCCCTTCCAAGGCGCACCTTGGCAAAACTTGCAGTCTTCGTCCTTGTCTCAACTCTGCCCAACCTGACACCCATACCAGGCCACCTTCTCCCTCTGTAACAAGTATCAGGAATTTTCCTAGCGTTTCGCCTCTCCTGTGGTGTCCTTCATCACTGCTGCCCCCAGAACCACACCTCAAAAAAGCTCTTCAAGTGGAGGAAAAAAGCCCCAGCAGGATGAACACAATGTGTGTGTGTCTGTGAGTGTGTGTGTGTGTGTGTGTACGCCTCACCTGTCCTCCAGATTCCCACAACATCATGAAGCACAAAATATGCCCAGTGATGCCATGTGGGTGCATAGCTGCCATGCCTCCACACTGCCCATGTGTGGCACTTCAGTGTCCCCAGTGTGTTTGAATGACACTCAATCAATCAATCAATCAGGTATTTGTGAAGCACAGTACTCACCCGGGAGGGTCTCAAGGCGCTGGGGGGAGGGGGATTCGAGCAGCTCCGTCTCATCCGAAGAGCCAGGTCTTGAGGCTCTTCCTGAATGCTTGCAGTGTGGGGGTTCATCTGATGCTGAGGGGGAATTCGTTCCAGGTCTTGGCCGCGATGTAGGAGAAGGCTCTTCCTCCCGTTCTGGCTCTGTGGATGCGTGGGATTTCGGCCAGGGCAAGGTCGGCAGAGCGGAGGTTTCTCTTGGGTGCGTAGAAGGAGGTTCTTTCATTGAGGTATTGGGGTTTGGTGTTGTGGAGTGATTTGTAGGCGTGAGTGAGCAGCTTGAAGGTCACTCTCTTTTCGACGGGTAGCCAGTGGAGGTCTCGTAGGTGCTGGGTGATGTGGTCTTGTCGTGGTATGCCGAGGACAAGTCTGGCTGTGGTGTTCTGGATGGTCTGGAGTTTGAGGAGCAGAGACTGCCAAATAAGTAACACCCTCCTGCAAGTACATCAAAGAGGCAAGCAGCACCCGAGCACTCTCTGTGAACCCTCCACCATCATATCTAGACACATCAACAAAAAATGAACACACACTCAAAACAAGCCAGACCCATTGGCACTGCCAATCCCTGTCAACAGTACCAGCCAAATGAGCAACAATAATTATTATGCTGTGAATAATCAAATTCGAAAAGGCCTCTAGGTCAGAAAAGATATGATTGTGAACCAAACATCACTAGTATCTGTGAAAGGGCCAGCAGTCCCCAGAGTCTCCCAATCTGATGTCTCCTGTTCTCCTCCACACTGCTCTCATCTGCAGTCTCTAACCGCCAACTACATACACCCTGCCTCTCTCTGCATCCAAAATCCTCAATCTGCACACCCCAGATTCCATCTCTTTCCTCCTCACCACGGGTCCTCAACTGCGTCCCGCATGCACCACCTGCATGCCCCCCTCCACCACACAATCACCCACTCTCTCTCTCCCCACCTGCAAGCACCACCCTCTCTTCATGCTATCAGCACCTCAACATCCATGTATTACTGGGCCAGATAGTAAACAGATTTACGTTCACTTAAGAAGAGACATTTTAAGCTTTGAAAGTACTTGTATTTGTAAAACCATAAGTAGTTTATATTTTGTTGTGACATGATCTCTGATCACAGCCTTGTTTTTGTTTTTTGTTGCTTAGCTACACTAGCTTCACTTCTCTGAAAATACGACTGTATTTTCTTTTTTTTTCTACAAAGGTGTCGTGTTTTCGATTTTACAGCAACTTAGTCTTGTGGTTTCTGTAGACCCCACTTTCTTAAAGCTGCCTCGCAATGTAACTGCTCTACTCGGGCTCATCTAGGCGCGTAAGTTTGCTAACTCCGACAGTCTCAGTGCATCATTTGTGGCCACCAGTGCAGACTGCAGTTTTTTGCTGAGGGTGTGCTGCTGAAACATGTTTGAACCAGGGCACGAGTCGGGGGTACACGCAGGTACATGGCGTCTACCCACTATTTTCACAGGGTGGACGCCGTCCCCACTGCCAGGAAGTTGGGCCCCACAGAAATATGTTGAACTTGTCCCAGTGTAAGACACCGGGACAGGTTCAGCAGCGCCTGCACGTTGTCTGCTTTGCAGCAACGTGCAGGCAGCGAGGGGGCTTTTTTTCACCTCTAGCCTGGCCGAAGCTAAGGGGCCATCAGGCATCCTTTTGTTTGAATATCCTGACTGGAGGCGTCCTGGAACCTCACACTCAAATGTAAATGCACCGGAGGGGAAACAAAGGCACACAGCTTGCTATCTCCTCACAGGTTCTTAAAGGAGGCATGCTTTTACCTTTCTTCTGTCCCTCTATATAAGTGCAGACACTGTAAGACTGTCAGATGGGGTGGTCTGTCCCAGTATTTACACAAATAATGTAGACAGCATTATTTTATTTCTTTTATAGCGCTACGTCATGACGTCATGGCACGCGTCATGATGTCACTTGCATAGTGTCTGACTTGGTCAGTCACCCCACTTCTTTTTATAGGACTTGTGCCCTGGTTTTAACCCGTTGGTTCAAAAGGTGCTTTGAAAGTAGAGAATGTTTCCCTGTGCTCTGCAGAATATTACCCTGAATATTACCCTGGAGTGCTTTGATTGAGTGAGCTTCATCTCCTTCTTTGCATGCATACTAAACCCAATCCCAGTTTGGAAACCACCACCCTCTGAGATGTGGCGAGTTGTTGAGCTGTGCATAGATATTTTTATTTGAGAAAGCTTGAGAGTGCGCTTTGGAGAATTTGAGCAGGTTGTTTTTTCAGTCTGGTATATATACATGCTTTAGTGGCAGCACTGAGGGTATGTAACTCCCACCCTCTGTTCTCAAATGAACTGACGATTACTTGTGAATGAGACTCTGTGCCTCATCTCGAAGCCGGAAACAGAGCATTCTTCTGTTGCTCCCAAACTCTGTGCTTGGTGTGACACCCCTGGCGAGCCCTAATGGTGCAACGGGTTGCTGCGGCGCACAGATTGGGAAGCTTGACATAGTGTCATAGCTTGACCTTTTGCCACCCATGGCGGTCACTGCTTTTGCCGCCCGGCAACGGCGACCGCCGGTAAGCGTTTGTGGGGGGGAGTGCTGGCGATTCCTGCGTTCGCCGCCCCGCGATGGCCGCAGGTAAGAACCTTTTTTGCTGAATAAAAGGAGTAGTGGTATGTGACTTATTGTGTGATGCACAGTAATTCAACTGCAAACTATCTCTCTGGGGACTTCCAAACCTGAGATAAAAGTGTCAGTATCAGGGTTCCAGCATATACATGAAACTAGGAAGTTAAAAATACTAATCAATTTTTACATTTTACAGAGAAAGACAGGTGTAACACAGATACATCATTTTCCTCACTGTGCCCCCTTCCCAAAGTACCTGTTGTGCATAGCTGTGCCAATCAGCGTTAAGCATGGCGCGGCGCTCAGCCTGGTGACCCTCCCATTGCTCCTTTCCATTGCTTTGAAAGAGTGTTACAAGGTCAGAGGTTCCCACCTTGTGGTAGGGTTATTTTGTGTTAAAGGGTCTGCAGAGCAAACATTGTATCCGTTGGTCTGATGTGCCCCCTGAATACTGAAGATAGAATATCGCGGTAGAAATTTCGAAACCAAAATATTGACAGGTAACGCCCTGCTGTGCATTCTTTCGATTACCGGCTGGGGGACTGGCTGGGGACCACAAGGACCAGCATTCTCTGCCTTGCAGGAGGAGCTTACTGACAGCCGTGCGCTTTAAAAGCGCTCTCGACACCCGTAGCGCGGGACTCCCTGCTGTGCATTCTTTCAATTACCGGCTGGGGGACTGGCTGGGGACCACAAAGACCAGCATTCTCTGCCTTGCAGGAGGAGCTTACTGACAGCCGTGTGCTTTAAAAGCGCTCTCGACACCCGCAGCGCGGGACGCCCTGCTGTGCATTCTTTCGATTACCGGCTGGGGGACTGGCTGGGGACCACAAGGACCTGCATTCTCTGCCTTGCAGGAGGAGCTTACTGACAGCCGTGCACTTTAAAAGCGCTCTCGACACCCGCAGCGCGGGACGCCCTGCTGTGAGT
This sequence comes from Calotriton arnoldi, assembly GCA_963921515.1. Classification (NCBI taxonomy): domain Eukaryota; kingdom Metazoa; phylum Chordata; class Amphibia; order Caudata; family Salamandridae; genus Calotriton; species Calotriton arnoldi. The sequence goes on along the minus strand of CAWUFW010000959.1, from coordinate 2,894,382 downwards.
CTTTCGATTACCGGCTGGGGGACTGGCTGGGGACCACAAGGACCAGCATTCTCTGCCTTGCAGGAGGAGCTTACTGACAGCCGTGCGCTTTAAAAGCGCTCTCGACACCCGCAGCTCGGGACGCGCGCGGGCAAAGCCCGGGTCAAGGGCGGGCCCGTCCTTGCCCGTCATCGACCGGAAGAGGCTGGGCTGGGCCACGGGACTGATACTTACTGAACTGCATTTGATCTACGGGCTGTCGCATCATCTCAAGGTAGTGGTCCCATCGAGTGCTCGAGTGCTCACCGCACCTATTATGGTTACTATTCCTGCAAGTTTTATATTCATTTGCTAAACCATCGTGCCGTTGTTTGTGATCTATTGTTTGTAATGCCATACCCCTCTGTTAAGCTCTTAAGTTGTTCATTGTGCTATAATATGAGTAACCGTAAAGTGGCAGGCACTCTGGACGCCTTTCTTGTCAGGGCAGAGTCCGTGCTCTGCCACGAGATTGCACTTACGGAGAGGCGCCTGTCGCTTGAACCCTTAGCTGCGCCAAGGCGATTATCTTCAGGTCCCATGGTTGCGGGTAACACTCCTTTAACTTGCTCGCCCCCTTCTATTGATGACCAGTCTCGGCCCATCCCCGAAATTGTATTATCCCTTACAGATATTCCATCTGGGACAAGTATGGTCACTAGGCAGAAGTCTCTCAAATCCTCCATTGAGGATCCCGTGACCAAAGCAAAAGAGCAGACTGGGAAGAAAAGAAGAGGGGATGGGACTCAAAAGGTAAATCAACAAAAGCGGCCTCGATTAATCAACCAGGAGGCGTCTTTAGCACGCACTGTTTATACTCAAACTGACTTTCAATTTGACGCTACCCCTACCTCAAGCTTTGCTTCTTGGCTCGCCACTATGAACACTGGGGGCGAGGACACTATGGGTAGTGCTTGTGTTTGTGCTCATATGGACCAATTGCTTGAAACCCGTTTTGCTCTACTTCAGACTCGTTTAGACCATATGGACCTTGTTGTAAGTAAACTGATTAGTCAAATTGGATCCTCACAGCATGTTAAGTCCATGGGGGAGGGTATGGGCCTAGCAGTATCCTGTACTCCAGCTATAGCTCCTTCAGTGGACCTATTTGCCAGGTTATCAGCCATTGAAGATCTACTACGCAAAGGCCAGGGAACCTGCAATTCTAGTGCATTGCATAACACCGTAGTAGCAGAAGGTGGTGCCCCAGTTCCCCCACGACAGGTTACAGCCCCTACTGTAATAGATAGAGCGCTCGCAGGACCCAAGAACACTTCTGGGTCATTTTCAAACTGCGCTTCTGTTTATGATAAGCCTTGTGTCACCACTAAGGTATTCACCCCACCTGTTGTCCCTATGGAGAAGGAAGAGGTGAGGCTTAGCCTGCCTCCAGAAGCTACCCCATTGACGATAATTTTAGCAAATGTGCCACACTCTGTCTTTGAGGCAAATGAATTCTGGGAGGCATTAAGAAACAAGGCTCTCTACTGGCTCGGGACTAAAACCGGGCTGACTGAGGCCTTGTTTAGTGAGTTTAAAATGGTCAGAAGGGTAGGGTGGGTAGGGAGAAGGGAAAAAACACTTCCAGGGGACTGCATCGTTCTCACTTTTAAATCACCAAGCTTGGTACGTGAGATTCTTTGCAGACTTAGGGGCCGATTCCGATTCGGGCCGGAAATCTCCCCGACCGAGCCGGACCCGGAGAGATTTCCGACCGAATCGGACCGTGCAGTCCGACCGAACGAGTACGATGCGCACGTATGCCATCGGACTCGAGTCGGTCGGACTCCCATTGAAGTCAATGGGAGCCTGTCTTACAACGCGTACGCGGGCTCCCATTGACTCAATGGGTGCGATGCGGACAAGTGCGCCCCCTACAGCGTGTACGCGGCAAAGCGATTCGCGCCGTACACGCACAGGTAGGGGGACCCCTGGGTCCCCCCTGTGTGCGACTCGCGCGGCTACGCGTACAGGGGGTCCGACACGGACCCCCAAAGTACGGCTCCGACAGCTCTTTCGAGCCGGAGTGCGCGGCTCGGTCAGATTGCTCGCGGCGCGCATCGTACTTACCCGGCCGGGGAACGTCTCCATTGCGCGGTGCGAGTCGTGTCCGTGCGAGTCGGTCGGTGCGGTTCGACCCGGGATCGAGTCGGTCGGAGCGGTCGGGACGCCCGGACGAGTCGGTCGGCGAATACGCATCGTACTCGCTTGCCCGGACGCGCGTACGGATCGGTCGGGAAATAGGGCTGCGAATCGGATCCGGTTAAGCCGAATCCGATTCGGAGCCCTACCGGCCGAGATCGGAATCGGCCCCTTGGTTGTGATTTTGTGATACAAAATGGGATAAATGTTCTGCCCCCTAGGATATTTTTACCCCCCCCAGAAACGTTTTCCATCAGCCCACAATACAGAGACCGATTACCACCAGTTTTTACCAGCAGTTTAGTATACCGGTTCAAAATAGATTTGATATATTGCCATCCCTGGAAGACATAGACTGACTTACTTTAAACCCTAGTTCTGTACCACAAAGGGGGCATGAAAGTGAAACTTTTAATACTGTAAAGGTTGCACCAGCGGCCCCAAAGAAGTTTACTCATAATCTTAAGAAACATACTGAAAATCAGGCCATCTGCCCTATTGATCAATGTATTGGGCCAATTGATGCCATTTGGCTAAACAGGGAAATGACTGACATTAATTTTGCACCTGATAATAGTGCCCAGGGACCACTCATGTTAGATGGAAAGAACAAAAACCTGCATTTATTGAGTGATGTCACTTCCTGTACAACAAACTATAGCTCAAACTGTGGTTACACAAAACGTCTTACTAGGGCCGATTCCAGGGTTAGCCACTTGACTATACTCTCATGGAATGTGGCAGGCCTAAACACTAAACTAAGTAACCTGGATTGGCTGGATTTTATTTATGATTTTGATATTTTATGTATTCAGGAAACCTGGATAACTGAAGCTTTACATATCAATGGGTTCAAAACCTTTCTAACTCCGGCTGTGCCTTCTAGTCATGGGAGAAGCAAGGGGGTTTGGGTATTTTTATATCACACAGGTTGAACCTCAGAAAGGTGGCTATTGTGGCATCCAATATTTTTTATCACATTTTAAAATTGTATATTGATAAACAGTATTGTATCGTTCTTATTAATTTTTATAACAATATTCCTGTTACAGAAATGAATGAAGTTATTAGGCAGTTTCTGGCGGACTTGTCGGCCATTCAAGGGAATATATCCAAAGAACTTTGTGTAATTTGGGGAGACGACTTTAATGTGAATCCTTGTAGTCAAGTGTATGGTGGCCATTGTGGACTCTCACATGATGATGATATAGACATCTCCCATTTCTCACATTCACCTATTGGAGAAATGCTAAATACAGTTAAATATTCCCTGGATTTAGGCTTTGTTAATGATCTGTGCTCACCGCCGATCCTCTTTAGTAGTACATTTAATGGTTGGGGGTTGTCCTCAATTATAGACTTTTTTCTAATATCAAATAGACATGCGGATAGAATTTCTAATTTTAAAACCCACACAGTAGCTTTTAGTGATCACTTCCCAATCAGTTTTAACTTAGATTTGCTGACTAAGGTGGTGTCCCTTGGATACTTACCTACAGAGCCACTAAAAGATATTGCCATAAATAGGACTAACGGATACTCCATCAGATGGGCGGGAGTGGATACCTTCCAATTAACTAAGACACTTCTAGCCAATCATAATCTAGAGTTTCAGACCTTCCTAGATGAAAGGGCAGCGTATATAGGTATCCGTAATTCCTTTCAACAAATCTCAAAGGCTATTGAAACAAACTTAATGACTAAATCAAAAACCACCTCCAACAGGAGGTCGCGTTGGTTTGACACTCAGTGTAGTAAGTCGCATGCCGCCCTGATATCGGCCTTGCATAAGCCGACCAGAGACCGGGGTGAAATAAAACGGGCAAGGCTGGCATATAAAACATCCCTTAAAGTATGTAAAGAGGCCATTCGCACTGAATTGTGGCAGGCACTCAGGCAAGCCTCTGTCCTAAAGGACATGAAAGGCTTTTGGAAGGCTGTAAATGCACCGTTCTTGGCCCCCAAACACTCCCCTAGTTTCAAGAATACAATTGGGGAGGACCAATGGGTGCCCCATTTTTCTAGACTATATGGCAGTGGCTCTGTTCCCGCCATTGGTGTGGGCCCTGGTTTGGACCCTTGTAGCCATCTCCCCATCCGCCTCGATTTTGAGGTGGATGAGGTGATTGAGGCTATAAACGCTAGTGCTGGGAACAAAGCTCCGGGCCCAGATGTGTACCTGTGGACCTTTTCAAATCATGCCCTAAGTTGTGGGGTCCACTTCTAACATTGGTCCTAAGGGCGTGCTGTGTTCAAGGTTTCACACCGACCTGGACAGAGTCCGCCCTCGTCCCCATCTTTAAGAAAGGTGATCGCAATGACCCAGCTTGCTACCGCCCCATTTCATTGCTGGACTCTCTAGTAAAGGTCGCCGGGCGTGTGGTCTTAAATAGATTGCAGACGTGGGCTGAGGATACGGGTATCATTTCAGATTTACAGTACGGATTTCGCACTGGTCTGGGCACGATCAAACAAAGCCTAAACCTGAGCCTTATTACAGGAAAATATGTCCACGCAAAAAAAGGGAGTCTGTATATGTGTTTTGCTGACTTGAGCTCAGCATTTGATTGTGTCAATCACTCAAAGCTTTGGCAAATTCTAGAGGAAATGGGGGTGGAAGGTCAATTAGTTAACTTCTTAAAACAATCTTATTTAGAGGCCCGGGCCAGGGTTTGTTATGGCAGAACGGGTGAGCTTAGTTATAGTTTTCCCATTGGAAAGGGGGTAAGGCAAAGGTGTGTGCTCGCACCATTCCTTTTTACCCTCTATATAAATAGCTTGGGAGACTTTTTAGGACGGGAATGTCAAGATCTGCCCAGCATTGGCAACAGGGCAATCGACGTATTATTATACGCCGATGATGCAGTCCTGTTAGCCCGTACCCCGAATGGTCTGCAAAAAATAATGACGAGCTTCGTATCCTATATGTCAAGCCTGGACCTTAAAGTTAACATCTCAAAAACCTTTGTCATGAAATGTACCAAGCCCAGTGTAAAGTGCAGCAACATTTTTATACATAACGGGAAACTAGACTTTGTAGATCATTTTTCATATCTGGGGGTTGTTTTTTATAATAGGGTTTTGTGGGCAAAAGCTGTCAATTGCAGAAAATTACTTTTTGCTAAAGCTACAGGTGCTCTGATTAATTTTGCAAGGAGGCTGGGCAAGCGCCCTATTGATGACCTCCTTGTAATATATAAAGCCAAATGCATCTCTGTTGCCTTGTATGGGGCTGGCATCTGGGGCCATGTTAATGTGGAGCCACTCCAACAAGTTGAAAATAGTTTTCTGAGATACCTCTTGGCTGTTCCTGATAGCACAGCTACTTACATCTGCCATGCTGAGTTGGGCCTGCCATACCTGTCTGACCTTATTAAAATCCAGCCGATTTTATTATGGCATAAGGTCTGGACAGGGGTGTCTACAGGCCTAAATCGGGAAGTGATTTTAGATTGTTTGAAACTGCAGCAGGTAAATTACATTCCCTGGCTTGCTTACATTAAAACATTTTTTGGTGACCTTGACCACATTGAGTTGTTTAACAATCCTGACTCCTTGATTCATATCTCGAGGAAGGACCTAAAAACATTATGTTTAAATCACCTGGAGACGATCAGGTTGTCTTCTAGCATTATGAAACAGACAGTCAGAGCCAATCAATTACTCTTGATTCAAACAGGGATACAACCGTATTTATTATGTACCCCAAGTAATTATGATAGGTTCTTACTGACGCGCCTACGCTTAGGCAATTTTCACAACATGGTTACATTTCCCCAATTAAGCGATTGGTCACGTTCTCTATGCCCCTGTCCTTGTGACAACGTATCTAATCAGTCGACAATCCACATTATGTTTTTCTGTAAATTTTATACGGTACTCAGGAGAAGATGGATTGTGCCTTATTTGAAGATGCTAGGCTTGAGGCAATGCCGACCCGCATTTATAAGGCTTCAATCTCTAGCTGATGAAACTGTCACTAGTCACATTGTAAAATACTTGAAAGGGGTGGTTAGAACAAGGTCATCGATGCAAGGTCCAATTCTTGTTGAAACTAACTGAGACACATGATGATTTTGCTACTACCTGAGCATGTGACCTACACTTTGTAATCTGTTTGTTATTTCATATTTATTGTAATTGTAATTGATTTAAATCAGTTTTTAGTTTGATAAACTTTTAAATCATCAATGCTTATTTTTAAATGTTGAATGATATTTCTTGTGCTTTTATGATTTAATATTTGAATCGAATAAACCAAATATTGATTGATTGATTGATTGATTGATTGACAGGTAACAGTACATATATATCCTGAAAACTTGCACTCAGTTCTGCCTGTTTCCGTGCATCATCATGGCCCACTCATCATGCAACATCATGCCCCACACATGCATCATCAAGGCCCAAACATGAATCATCTTAAAGCAGCCATGCATCATAATGGCCCACCATTGCATCACTGTGGTCCATTCATGCATCATTGTGGCCCACCATTGCATCACTGTGGCCCATTCATGCATCATCGTGGCCCACCATTGCATCACTGTGGCCCATTCAATCATCATAATGGCCCACCATTGCATCACTGTGGCCCATTCATGCATCATCGTGGCCCACCATTGCATCACTGTGGCCCATTCATGCATCATCGTGGCCCACCATTGCATCACTGTGGCCCATTCATGCATCATCGTGGCCCACACAAGCAGCATCATGACCCATCCAGACACCGCCGTTTGTGCAATAAAACAAATGTGACAAAGTGCCCCTGACACCTTACAAGAGTAACTCCAATCCCTTTGGAGGAGTCCTTCCATTTCGACTTCACTTGTCCCTTTTTCCCATCCGCGGCTCTGTGCTTCCTTCCTTGCAAGTATCTCTCCTGAAACAACAACCGCGCAATTCAGAAGAGACGCCTCTCGGGGAGAGCGGCGTGTCAGAAGCCCAGCCGCCATCACATGACATTTAGTCACAGCTGTGCTATCGAACAGATGTTTTATGTTAGATCGGAATCCGAACAGATTCAGGTCATCACTTAGGAGCGCTCGTGATCAGCACCCACCAACTATTTCAGACTTTGCAGCTGCAGGAGACAGGATGGGAACAGCAATCGTAAACTCACAAACGACGTGACAGGATTTGCCAGTGCCAGCTGCCGAGGGCACGCAGACCAGGAAGGTTCTCTCACGTGTGAGGACTTTAAAAGCGTAACCCGAAAAATAGGGTTTGCTTGGTCAAGTAACGACGCCTAGAAATGGGTTTCCGAGGGCACAAAACTGGCTGTTCCTGAGAGGAACGGCGTGCGTACATTTGAGGTGCATGTGACTGGCTGCGTCACGCTTCAGTGGCGCGTGCCCTAGAGGCCGACCGGGCGCGGAGATGAAAAATCAGAGCCGCATGAATAGCGAGTAAAACACAAATCAGCACTTAAGAACCCCTGCACACACAAAGAGGGAATAAGAATTCTCTACACCCAGTTCTACAACGGTAAGCAATGGCATCACCAACAATAAGCATTGTACAATCTTTCTTTGATGATGTCTGCTTGGGTTTCGAGACATCTGGTGACACCGGATGGGCCTTTTAGGACAATGAGGCCTGTTCACAGTAACTCATCCTGTGGTATGGACTTCATTATGCTTTGCTAGGGAATGGGAGTTGCTAGTGAGGCCCCACAATGGCTTCCAAGTGCACGTGCTTAAGGTTTGCATACATTTTGATGTATGGATAACATCGGCTTATTATTTGTTGATGACTGTGAAGGTGTTATGTTATGGTAATTTAGCTTATATAGTGCACGAATCACCCTGAGATGGGTATCTCGGAGCTCAGAAGGATTGCAAGCAGTGGCAACAGCCATATCAAAAAAATTCTGTTTTGAGCAGTTCCCTGAATTTCAGGTGATCGGAGCCTGTGCACATGTGATAGGGTTATGTGTTCAAATACATCAGGGCCAAGTAGGAAAAAGACCGATCCCCGTTCAGGCTTTTCTGATACACGAGGCAGCGAGCAAAGCTGTGTTGCTGAATCTGAGGCCCCTTGCTGCACAGTAAGGTTCTAGCTTTGAAATTAGGTAGCTGGGGCGTTTGCCCAACAATGCCTTGTGGGCAAGATAACACATTTTAAAAATGGTTCTTTTCTTGACGTGTAGCCAGCTGTAAAGATCTGAGTAGAGGTGTGGAATTGGAGTGAGATGGAAGGTTGTGAATGAGATGAGCAGCATGTATTCTGGACAACTTGTAGTTTGGCAAATAGCATCTCATTGGCGGAGGGAAGTAATGCATTACCGTAATCTAATCTGCTCATTACAAGTGCCTGTACCAATGTCTTCCTTGCTGAGAGCGGAAGAAAAGAAAGAGCTTTCCTCAGCTGGAGCATAATGTGATAACAGGTGCCCGTAGTGGCAATGACCTGCTCTTTCATGGTCAAAGGTTGGTCCAGACGACGGCCCAAGTTCTTCACAACCTGTTTAGGTGTAGGGGCAAAACCTAGTACGAGGGCCCATTGAAGGCTGTTGTTGCTTATCCAGGTGGCGATCGCAGTCATCCCAGCTAGAAACCGTTTTTTCACTTTGCCAGATCTTCATCAAAAGAGATGACTAATTGCGTGTAATCAGCATAGGAAAGCAATTCGAAACCAAAGGATTTAACGATTTTGGAAAGAAGGTTACGTAAATGTTGAACAGCGTGGGGCTAAAACATGAGCCCTGTGGAACTCCCTTGTCAATTTACATAATATGAGATTTATAAATGTCCAGCAAGATGGTTTGAGTTCTAGTAGTTAAAAAATCGCTGAACCATTTCAGGGCAGTCCCATGGATTTCAATCTCAAAGAGCCTTTGAAGTAGCCTGGGATGGGACACAGTGCCAAAAGCTGTGGATAAATCCAGCAGCAATAGCATGGAAGAAGTATCAGCATCCAGAGAGAGTCTTATGCGGTCCGTGACCATAACTAAGGCTGTCTCAGTACTGTGTGATGGCCTAAACCGCGATTGGGATGGATACAAGATTTTGTTGTCTTCAAGATACTCTGTAAATTGCATGTTAATCTGTCACCCCAACAGTTTGCCAAGTAATGTGAGTAGAGAAATGGGCTGGTAATTAGTAAGGTTGGAGGATGCCACATTGACCTTCTTTTGAATGGGTGTTCCTAAACAGCCTTTCAAGCCAGGGTGATTTACCCTGTGTTTATTGATAGGTTGAAAAAGGAGAATATTTCTGTAGCTAGGGATGCTAGACATGTTTAGTAGGGATTTTTAATTTACATTTCACAGATGTCTGAAAGAGAAACACGTGTCGCTGGATCCCAATAACCTCTTTCTTTAGACCTGCTGGCTATCAAATTAGGAAGATATGATGGAATAGCCATAGACTTGAATAGCGTATAGTGGAGAGGCATACAGTGCAGTGGTGTACAGTGAAGCGGTGCAGACTAGAGTGGTGTACACTTGAATGGGGTAGAGTACAATAGCATACAGTGGAGTGGTGTCCAATTGCATAGCATAGAATGTAGTGGGGTGGACTGGCATACACTGGAGTGGCGTAGAAAGGAGTAGCATACAGGGAAGTGGCATACAGTGGAATAATATAGAGTGGAGTGACATACAATAGAATGGCGTAGAGTGGAATAGCATATACTGGAGTAGAGCATACAAAAGTGGCGTACAGTGGAGTGGAGTACAGTAAAGAGGCGTAGTGTGGAGTTGCATACAGTGTAACAGATTAGAGTGGTGAATAGTGGAGTTATCTACAGTGTAATAGCTTAGAGTGGAGTGGTGTAGAGCATAGTGTTGTAGAGTGGTGTGGTGTAGAGTGTAATAGTGCATAGAGGAGTAGCATACAGTGGAGTGGAGTATAATGGAGTGATGTAAACTGGAGTGGCATACAGTGGGGTAGGGTCTAATCGAATAGCGTACAATGAAGGGGTGTAGAGTGGAGTGCCATTCACTGGAGGGGCATAGAGTGGAGTAGCGTACAGTGGAGTGGCATACAGTGGAAAAGGGTACAGTGGAGTGTTGTAGAGTGGAGTGGCATACAGTACAATATATAAAAAAAAAACAATGGTGCCTGGGGAAATAATAAAATAGTAACAAAAATACTTCTAATAATAGCATTTGTTAAGCACAATGGCGATAATCAGGGAGGAGATGTACAAGCTCAGAAGAAACACTCAAAAAGCCCAGCAAGTAAAATGCATTGTTATTTATGAAGACAAATCATGTAATAATAGAAAGGAGGTGTAAGGTGTCCCAAGTGAAAGTAGAACCTATATATACAAGTGACAGGTTGTGACATACATTAAGGTTTCCAAAATACAAAAAAAAACAAAAAACAACCATCTAATCAATTTACGATAATCATTTACAGTCTCCTGCAACAATGACAGAGACTGAGTACATTGGTTTGTTTTGCAAGTGTGTCGACGGCGTTTCAACCTCTCATAGGGTAGGAGGTCTCATCAGAACCTAACAATGAGGGACACCTGAAATCAGATATGGGAGAATGGCATAGAGTGGCATAACATATAGTGGAGTAGCGTCCAGTGGAGCGGCGTACAGTCTAGTGATGTAGACTGGAGTGGCGTAGAGTAGAGGTGCATACAGTGTAAGAGCACAGAGTGTAGTGGCATACAGTGGCGTTGCATACAGTTGCATACAGTGTAAAAGGGTAGAGTGGAGTGGCTTAGAGTGGAGTCTCATACGGTGTAGAGGCTAGAGTGGAGTGTTGCAGAGTGGAATAGTGTGCAATGGAGTGGCTACAGTGGTGTGGCATATAGATGTATGTGAAATTTAGCAGCAATGTGGATTATGGTGTGCAGTGTAATGCAAAACAGCAAATTACGTTGCCTTGCATTTCTCTAGATTTACCAATCAATGCAGGGCCACAAATGGTGGCCTTGCACTGCTTTATAAATCTGACTTAAATATTGCGTTGACTAAGCGACACCATGCATGATGCAAGGGTACCGCAATCCAATAATACAGCTAGGCCTTAGTTATATTTTGGGCCATGGTATACCGTGATAACTTTGCAGTATACCCGTGGTACACAGCGATGACAAGCTAGTATATAATTGGGTAATGACTGTTTTTAGAGAATGAAAAGGCATCCATATTGTTTTTACTACACTTTGGCTGTGTTCAGTGTTAGGGTCTTAGATATATGTAAGTAGTAGGTCCCTAGCTATTACCACTTATTTATATTTTAATATGTATTTTTAAATAACTTTACGGCCATGTACAGTGGTAGTTTCACAAAATGTTGTGAAATTCAGAAGTACTGTGGTAACAGATATCACTAAGTTTAAATGCCTTATAACTTAAAAAATACTTACCCTACTTAACTGCAGTACCCAAAAAGCATCATCTCTGCACCATAATGTACAATCCTGCCAAATTTCATGGAAATGCATTAAGCTGTTTTCGCGCTACGACAAATACAATAGTCTATGGGAAATGCATTGGTATAAAAACATGCTTTGGGACCCCTCCCCCCTTTTATCTTTGCACCCCCTTAACGATTCACCACAAAAATGTATACCATCTCAAAATGTAGATAATGTTATAGGTCTGGATAGTTTGGTGGTGATTCGTCAAATGGGTGGAAAGTTATCAGGGAGCTAAAATCCAAGGAATTCCTATCTTTGGGAATACTAACTATTACTAGAGTGGCAATCAGATTTAATGTGATTTCTTTCTTTTTATTGTATTTGTTTACATAATCATGTGACCATAAATGGGTCTTTTAGTTGTTCATGCAGTAATTCTGAAATTTTACATATGCAGTCTAGTTTATTTTTTTTGCTTCCTTGCTACTTTTAATAGTATTGTTCCCAAAGTGAACGGAAGCCAATCAATGTTGTTATAAAAATTAAGATTATTTTATTTTCTTAATGACCAATTATCGTGTCCTCCATATAATAGTTTGTGTAGCTCACTGCTAGGTCACTTTTGCGTTTTGTTGCACAGGAGTACATAAAGAAGATGGTTTTTGTTTGGCTTGTTAGGCACAGTTTTATTTTGTGAGCCAGAGAGCATGCAGAGAAAACCTATGTAGATTAAGATATATTCTATTTGTTATGTATTTGTTTATAGGTTCCCATTAGCATGTGACCATAAATGGGTCTTTCAGCTGTTCATGTAGTAAGTCTGAAAATTTACGTCTGCAGTCTAGTTTATTTTTTGGGCTTCCTCGCTACTTTTAGTAGGATTGTGCTACATATGAAGGTCAAAGTGAATGGAAGGCAATCATTGTTATTGTTATAAAAATTTAGATTATAATTTTTTTTCCTAGAGGCCAATTATCATGTCCTCCAAATAGTAATTTGTGTGGCTCACTGTTAGGTCAATTTTTCATTTTGTTGTACAAGGTGCATAAGAAAGATGGTCTATGTCAAATGCATTGGATTTCAAGCTTATTTTGGGACCCTCCTTTTTTCTTTATACCCCCTTGACCAAATGCCGCAAAACTTCAATCCTACAACAAAGTAACGGGTGCAACAGGTCAGCAAAGTTTCACAGAGATTCTTCAAACTGGTGCAAAGTTATTTAGGGGCAGAAATCCAAGAAATTCCTTTCTCTGGTAACCCTAACTATTAATAAAGAGCAGCTATATATTTATATTCATTGAAAAAACCAAAGGTTACAGGGATGTTATAGTTAGGAAATAGAATTAAAAAAACATTAGAAATTCACTGAAAAAGCAAAGGTTACAAGGACGTGATAGTTAGGCTCAGATTTCAGTTGTACAAAACTATAGAAATTCCCCAGTTATATTTACCCGAGCTAACTATAACATATGCCCCTGAAATGCACTGCTTAAGACCTCACATTTTACATCACTCATGACATGTCAGTGACATTACTCATGACATCACTGATGACATGTCAAATGACATCACTGATGACATCATCTACAGTATAAGTTTACTTACTATTCTTTCTGTACTAGTAATTAGTCATACTATTTCTAACATATCTCATCTGAGTGGCTGTGTGACTGTCTGTATCAGTGTATGAGTAGATGTCTGAGTGGCTGTATGGGTGTGTGAGTGGCTAAATGGATGTTATAGTGGGTATGTGAGTAGCTGTATGGGTGAGTGGCTATGTGAGTGACTGTTGGGCGAGTTAGTGGCTGTGTGAGTGGCTGTATAGGTGCGTGACTGTGTGTGTGGGTGGCTGTATGGGTAACAAAGCGGCTGTATGGGTGAGGGAATTGGTGTGTGAGTGGCTGTATAGGTGAGTGAATAGCTGTTTGATTGTGTGTATAGGTAAGTGAATGGCTGTGAGTGGCTGTATTAGAGAGTAAATCTCCGTGTGAGTGGCTGTAAGAGTGAGTGAGTAGGTACTTGTATGTGACTGGTTGTATGAATGTGTGAATGGGTATGTAAGTAGTTCTGTTATTGTGTGAGTGGGTGTGTGAGTGGTTGTATGAGTGAGTGAGTGAGTGGCGGTATTGGTGAGTGTGTGAGCACCTGTATGGGTAAGTGAGTGACTGTGTGAGTTTCTGTATGGGTGATTGAATGGGTGTCTGGGTGGCTGTAAGGGTGTATGAGTTGGTATGTAAGTGTCTATGTCTCTATGACTGGATATGTGAGTGGCTGTATTGGTGAGTGAGTGGGTGCATGAGTGGCTGTATGGGTGAGTTAGTAGGTGTGTGAGTGGCTTCATGAGTGAGCAGATGTGTGAATGCCTGTACGGATGAGTGATTGGTAGTGTGAGTACTGGTATCTGTTTGTGAGGGGTTGTGTGGCATTCAGAGTGGATGTATGAGAGGTTCTATGAGATGTGAGTGGGTGTCTGAGTGGTTCTGTGGATGATGTCATTAGTGATGTCATCAGTGATGTCATTTGAGATGTCATCAGTGATGTCACTGACCATGTCATGAGTGATGTGATATGTGAGGTCATAAGCAGTAGATTGCGGGGGCGTAAGTTATAGTTAGCTCAGGTAACTATAACTTCTAAATTTTTATGGTTTTGTACAAGTGAAATCTGAGCCTAACTATAACGTCCCTGTAACCTTTGTTTTTTTCAGTGAATTTCTAAAGGTTTTTTTAATTCTATTTCATAACTGTAACGTCCCTGTAGCCTTTGTTTTTTCCAGTGAATTTCTAAGGTTTTTTAAATTCTATTTCCTAACTATAATGTCCCTGTAACCTTTGTTTTTTTTAATTGAGTTTCCAAGATTTTTTAATTTTATTTCCTAATTATAACCTGTAGCCTTTTAGATTCAGTGTGTGACTCAGTGCATCAGTGTCTCAGTGGGTGTGTGAGTGAGTGCGTGAGTGTCTCAATGTGTGTGAGTGGGTGTGTGAGTGTCTAAGTAGACCTGGGAGTGGCTGCATAAGTGTCTCACTGGGTGTGTGAGTGGGTGCATGAGTGTCTGAGTGAGAGTCTGAATGGGTCTGTGAGTGTCTGAGTGGGTTTGTGAGTGCCTCCATTTGTGTGTGAGTCAGTCTTTGAGTAAGTAGTTGAGAGTATGTGAGTGCCTCCTCCTCCTTGTTCAGTGTTCGTAAAAAAAAAGAGTGCTTCAAGGTTTGAAGTGATGATTTTTTATTTTGCTTTTATTCATGATTTTTGAGTTTTCATCATTTGTTCAAGATGTTACAATATTCGGTTTAAAACTTTCAACAGCCGACACGTGTTTCGCCCTTACATGGTAATCTGGACCAGGGCTTCCTCAAGGCTGCAATAGATTTAATGAAAAGTCTATGATTCAATATTCGTAAAATCACTCACAGCCACCACCAAGTGCTATGTGACAAAGGTAAAGATAGTTTTTTTTGTGATTGATATGCCATGTGCTATCAGCTTAAATGAAAACGGAAATGGTGTGGTGATATTGTGATTGAAAGTCTGTTAGTAAGTGCATGAGTATCTAAATGGGTCTGTGAGTGGGTGAATGAGTGTCTCACTGGGTGTGTGAGTGTTGGGGTGGATTTGTGAGGGGGTGTGAGAATATGTGATTGGGTTTGCAAGTGCCTCCATGAGTACGCCAGTCAGTCTGTGAGCGACTGCATGAATTTCTGAGTTGGTCTGTGAGTGGGTGCATGAGCTTCTGAGTGGGTCTGTGAGTGGATGTATGAGTCTCTGAGTGGGTCGGTGAGTCAGACCATGAGTCTCTGAGTAGATCTCTGAGAGGGTGTGAGAGTCTCTGAGTTGTGTGAGTGGGTACATGAGTGCCTGAGTGGGTTCTGCTCATTCTGTGCTGATTTTCTGCCTTTTTCTGCTCACTTATGACCTTTATTTTACCTCTTTCTGCTCATTTCTGACCTTTATTTTACCTTTATCTGCTCATTGCTGGTCTTTATTTTGTCTCTTCTGTTCGTTTCTGACCTTTATTTTGCCTCTTTCTGCATGTTTCTGATCTGTATTTTGCCTCTTTCTGCTTGTTTCGGACCTTTATTTTACCTTTTTCTGCTCGTTGCTGGTCTTTATGTTGGCTCTTCTGCTCTTTTCTGATCTTTATTTTGCCTCTTTCTGCATGTTTCTGATCTGTATTTTACCTCTTTCTGCTCCTTTCTGACCTATATCTTCCCTCATTATGCCCATTTCTGATCTCTATTCTGCCTCTTTATGCTCATTGCTGATGTTTAGTTTGCCTCTTTCTGCGCATTGCTGAACTTCATTTTCCCTCTTTCTGCATATTTCTAACCTTTATTCTGCCGATTTCTGATCATTGAGGATCTCTATTTTGCCTCTTTCTGCTTGTAGCTGCCCTCTATTTTGCCTCTTTCTGCTCAATGCAGGCCTCTATTTTGCCTCTTTCTGCTTGTTACTGGCCTCTGTTTTGCCTCTTTCTGCTGATTGCTGACCTTTATTTTCCCTCATTATGCTTGTTTCTGACCTTTAGTCTGCCTCTTTCTGCTCGTTGTTCACCTTCATTTTGCCTCTTTCTGCTGATTGCTGACCTTTGTTCAGCTTCCTGCTGTTCATTTCTGGCCTTTATTTTACCTCTTTCTGCTCGTTTCTGCCCTCTATTATACCTCTTTCTGGTCGTTGCTGGCCTTTATTTTGCCTTGATCTGCTCGTTGCTGACCACTATTTTGCCTCTTTCTACTCGTGTCTGACCTGTATTTAGCCTCTTTCTGCTGATTTCTGATCTCTATTTTGCCTCTTTCTACTCATTGCTGGCATATATTTGGCCTTTTACTGCTCATTTCTGATATCTATTTTGCCTCTTTCTGCTCCTTTCTGGTCTTTATTTTGCCTCTTACTGCTCATTGCTGGACTTTACTTTGCCTCTTTCTGATCTCTATTTTGCCTCTTTCTGGTCATTGCTGGCCTTTATTTAGCCTCTTTCTGCTCATTTCTGATCTCAGTTTTGCCTCTATCTGGTTCTTGCTGGCCTTTATTTTGCCTCTTTCTGCTCGTTGCTGACCACTATTTTGCCTCTTTCTGCTTGTTTCAGACCTGTATTTTGCCTCTTTCTGCTGGTTTCTGATCTTTATTTTGCATCTTTCTACTCATTACTGGCTTTTATTTGGCCTTTTTCTGCTACTTTCTGATCTCTATTTTGCCTCTTTCTGCTCGTTTCTGATCTTTATTTTGCTTCTTTCTGCTCATTACTGGCCTTTACTTTCCTTTTCTGCTCGTTTCTGACCTCTATTATGCCATTTCTGCTTGTTTCTGACCTCTATTTTGCCTCATTCTGTTAGTTTCTGATCTATGTATTGCCTATTTCTGGGCATTTCTGGCCTTTATTTTGCCTCTTTCTGCTAGCTGCTGACCACTATTTTGCTTCTTTCTGCACGTTTCTGATCTGTATTTTGCCTCTTTCTGCTGGTTTCTGATCTCTATTTTGCCTCTTTCTGCTCATTGCTGACCTTTATTTGGCCTCTTTCTGCTCGTTTCTGATCTCTATTTTGCCTCTTTCTGCTCGTTTCTGATCTTTATTTTGCCTCTTTCTGCTCATTACTGGCCTTTATTTTGTCTCTTTCTGCTCGTTTGTGATCACTATTTTGCCTCTTACTGCTCATTGCTGACCTTTATTTTGCCTGTAACTGCTAATTTCTGACCTTTATTCTGCCTCTTTCTGCTCATTTCTGACTTTTATCTTGCCTCTTTCTACTCGTTGCAGACCTTTATTTTGCCTCTTCCTGCTCGTTGCTGACTTTTATTCTGTTTCTTGCTGCTCGTTTCAGAGCTTTATTTTGCCTCTTTCTCCTTGTTGAATATCTCTATTTTGCCTCTCTATGTTCGCTGCTGGCCTCTATTCTGCCTCTTGCTGCTTGTTGCTGACCTTTATTTTCCCTCTTTCTGCTCATTGCTGACCTTTAATGTATCTATTTCTGACCTTTATTCTTCCTCTTTGTGCTCATTTCTGACCTATATCTTGCCTCTTTCTGCTCATTGCTGATCTCTATTTTGCCTCTTTCTGCTCATTGCCGGCCTTTATTTTATCTCTTTCTGCTTGTTTCATATCTCTATTTTGCCTCTTACTGCTCGTTGCTGACCTTTATTTTGCCTCTGACTGCTAATTTCTGACCTTTATTCTGCCTCTTTCTGACTTTTATCTTGCCTCTTTCTGATCGTTGCAGACCTTTATTTTGCCTCTTTCTGCTCGTTGCTGACTTTTATTCTGCCTCTTGCTGCTCGTTTCTGAGCTTTATTTTGTCTCTTTCTCCTTGTTGAAGATCTCTATTTTGCCTCTCTATGTTCGCTGCTGGCCTCTATTCTGCCTCTTGCTGCTTGTTGCTGACCTTTATTTTCCCGCTTTCTGCTGATTGGTGACCTTTAATGTATCTATTTCTGACCTTTATTCTTCCTCTTTGTGCTCATTTCTTACCTATATCTTGCCTCTTTCTGCTCATTAATGATCTCTATTTTGCCTCTTTCTGCTCATTGCTGGCCTCTATTTTGCCTCTTTCTACTCGTTGCTGGCCTTTATTCTGCCTCTTTCTGCTCATTTCTGACTTTTTTCTTACCTCTGTCTGCTCATTGCTGATCTCTATTTTGCCTCTTTCTGCTCATTGCTGGCCTTTATTTTATCTCTTTCTGCTCGTTTCTGATCTCTATTTTGCCTCTTACTGTTCGTTGCTGACCTTTATTTTGCCTCTGACTGCTAATTTCTGACATTTATTCTGCCTCTTTCCGCTAGTTTCTGACTTTTATCTTGCCTCTTTCTGCTCGTTGCAGACCTTTATTTTGCCTCTTTCTGCTCGTTGCTGACTTTTATTCTGCCACTTGCTTCTAGTTTCTGAGCTTTATTTTGCTTCTTTCTCCTTGTTAAAGATCTCTATTTTGCCTCTTTCTGTTCTTTGCTGGCCTCTATTCTGCCTCCTGCTGCTTGTTGCTCACCTATATTTTTCCTCTTTCTGCTCATTGGTGACCTTTAATGTATCTCTTTCTGCTCATTTCTGACCTTTATTCATCCTCTTTGTGCTCATTTCTGATCTATATCTTGCCTCTTTCTGCTCTTGCTGATCTCTATTTTGCCTCTTTCTGCTCATTGCTGGCCTCTATTTTGCCTCTTTCTACTCGTTGCTGGCCTTCATTCTGCCTCTTTCTGCTCATTTCTGACCTTTTTCTTGCCTCTTTCTACTCGTTGCTGACCTTTATTTTGCCTCTTTCAGCTTGCTCCTGGCCTATAATTCTGCTTTTTGCTGCTCGTTCTGACCTTTATTTTGCCTCTTTCTGCTCGTTGTTGGCCTTTATTCTGCCTCTTTCTGCTAGTTTCTGGCCTATATTCTGCCTCATGCTGCTCGTTTCTGAGCTTTATTCTGCCTCTTTTGGCTAGTTTCTCACCTTTATTTTGTCTCTTTGTGCTAGTTGACAGCTTCTACCAAGCCAAAGCAAACAGCTACCTCCCGAGGGTGAGCACCTCGGGAGGTGGCAGGAGCCGGACCCTCCATTGTAGTATTTAGCCCCAGAAGGGGGTGGTTCCCGGGGCCGCAGCGGACCCCCTACATTAATTTATTTCAGCCCCAGAGAGGTGGCAGTCCCCAGGGCTGCAGGGGGCCACACGCTCCTCCCCTTATTTTCAATAAATTGCCCAGGGAAAGTGGAGTACGCCAGGGCTTCGGGGGGGGCATGAGCCCCCACATTAATTTAATATTTGACCTGGGGAGGTGGCGGTCCCCAGGACGCGAGAATTGCTGCGTGAGCAACCCCTGCATAAATTAAAAGCAATGCCCCGGGGAGTCCACAGGGCTTTTATAAGCCTGTGGAAGGGGGTCCTGTGTACCCCCTCCTTTTTGTAACTCCTCATGCCCCTAGAACCTGGCCCACCTGGGGGCTAAACACTGCAGAAGCGCGGGAGCCGGCACTTCATTTTTTAAACAATTTTCAGCGGGAGCTGCGGTTTCAGCATGACTCACACTGAAAGAAAAAAAACATTTTTTTTGCCCCAGGCGGGGTACCTGAGGAACCCTTCCAAGAGGCCTAGGGTGTCAGGCTATTCCTTCCCTGCCCCCTTCTCCTTTTTTAAAAGTTTTTTTTTGGGGGGGAGGACTCAGCTGAAGCTAAGTCCCAAGATGGCTGCCGACAGTTCCTGGTTGAAATATTGGCAGTCAATCAGATTTGAGCACAGGGACTGCAGTATCCTTGGAGGATCTGTGTCCTTAGATAGACATTTTTTTTTTCATTTCTCCTAAACTACTAAATGGATTTACACAAAGCAACCAAAATAACTCTTTCTGGACCAAGAGCTAGCCTTCTGCCAAATTTGGTGTACTTCTGACCAGCGGTTTGGGCGGTAGTCATGTACAAAATCTCTATAGGAATTTACACTGGAAAAACACTTTCTTTGACCCTCCCTTTTTGTCTGCCCCCGCTTGACAGATCACCTCAACACTTTCCATGTACAACAAGACTCACTATGACACTTTTTTTTGGAAACTTTTGTGAAGATTCGTCAAGTGGCGCCAAAGATGTAGGCAAGTCAAAAAACACTTTTCCTATATAAACATGGCCCTAATATAGCTACCAAATGGCGACCGCCTGTAGGTAATATATATATAGAAAAGTTAAAGTGGAGTTATACGTGAGGAAAGGTAGTAAAATTTTAACTTATGGTAAAAAAAACCCTGAGAAATTCACTGAAAAGGCACTACTGTTAAGAAACGAAAAAAAACAGGAAAATTTGATAGTTACACGTAACAGAAATAAATATAACTTGCCAATTTTGGATTAGCCAATGTTACGATGTTTAGAGTACAGGGCACATGCACATTAGCACTGGTTAGCAGTGGTAAATTGCTCAGAATTCCAAAGCCAGCTAAATGAAGTCAGCAAAACAGGAGTTCAGAAGGCAAAAAGCCAGGGGAAAATATATCAAGGATGCCAGGTCTAACACCTGTCCCCCCCTAGCTGAAGGTGGGGAGAGTTACTCAACCCCTTGGGAGTTCTCTTCACTAAGGCAGAAGAACCTGGAGAGACTGTCAGCATTGGTCTGTTCCAGGACGCTGTTCCACCATAAAGCCCATTCCTTGTAGGGAGATGGATCACCTCAACATTTTGGGATTCTCACCCCTCATCTGCATTAACCATTGGAGGGGGTCTGTGATCTGTCTGAACCCCCGAAGTGAGTGCCAAACAAGTATGGCTTTAGCTTCTTTACTGCCCAAACCACAGCAAAGGCTTCCCTTTCAATTACGCTCCACCACTGTTCCCTGGGAAGTAGCCTCCTACTGATGAAAACCAAAGGCTGATTCAGGAACTCTTCATTTAGCTGTGAGAGCATGGCCCCTATGCCATGGTCTGAGGCATCTGTTTGCACAACAAACTCTTAGGAGGCAGTGCACATGGCTTCCTTCAGGGTGTCAAAAGCTTTATGGCACACCTCTGTCCAGATCACCTGACATGGTGTGCGCAGTTCTAGTGACTGCGTTGAGCCCACAGTAGTCCACACAGAACCTAAGTTCAGGTGTGACACCTGGAGGGGCAGCCTTGAGAACCAATACCACTGGGCTGGATCAAGGGCTGTTTGAGGGCTCAATAACCCCTAACATCAGCATCTTGGAGACTTTCTCCTTAATACTAGCTCTCATTTTATCAGACAACCTGTATATTTTGTTTGTCAGAGGTGTGCTCTCTCCACGATCAATATCATGGGTACACAATGTAATGAGTCCTGGGGTAAGGAAGAACAAAGAGGCAAACTGCCCCAGCTACTGGTGGCAGTCTCTCTGTTGATCTAGGGTCAGTGTAAGGGAGAGGCTGACACCCTCCACTGACCCATCCTGTTCTTTGGAAGATAGGGTGTCAGGGAGAGGTTCACTCTCCTTTTCCACCCCATCATCAGTAACCAGGAGCATGGTATTCTCAGACCTCTCAAAGTGAGGCTTGAGGCGATTAACATGCAGGACCCTCCAAGGGTTCCTAGGAGTCTTGAGGTTCACCAGATAGGTGACATCACTCTTGTGCTCCTTCACCTCAAAAAGCCCAGACCAACAATCTTGCAGGGTCCGGGGTCCTACTCGCTTCATTACCCATACTTTGTGACCAGGCTGAAACTCAACCAGAGTGGTATTCTGGTCATACCATTGTTTCATGTCTATCTGGCTTGCTTCCAGATTCTCTTGTGCGAGTTTCCGGAAGCAGGCTATCAGGTTTCGGAACACCAGAATGTAGCTTACTACATCCTGGGGTGGCTTCTTGGGAGCTTGCTCCCAGCCTTCCTTTACCAAACTGAGAGGTCCTGCCCGTACAGAAGGTCAAAAGATCTGAAGCCAACTCCTTTCTGTGGTACCTCCCTGTAGGGGAACAAAAGACATGGCAGGAGGATGTTCCACTTACATCGCCTGGGTTTGGGTAGAACCATATTCAAGACTTTAAGGGTGCGGTTGAACCTTTCAGCCAACCCATTAGTTTGGGGGTCGTAAGGAGTGGTGAACTTGTAGGTTACCCCTCAGTCCTTCCACATGCCCTTCATGTAATTGAACATGCATTTGGTAACCCGGTCAGATACCATCTCCTTGGGGAAACCGACAAGGGTAAAGATCCCCATCATTGCCTTAGATATGACGGACGCAGCCACTAGCCTCAGAGGGACTGCTTCCGGGTAATCAGTGGCATGGTCCACCAAGACCAGAATGAATCTGTTGCCCATGGCTGTCTCGGGGTCCAGAGGTCCAACAATGTCAATGCAAACCTGCTCAAAAGAGGTGATAATGACAGGAAAAGGTTGCAGGGGGGCCTTGCACTTCCCCCCTGACTTGCCACTCGCCTGTCAGGTAGGACAGGCCCTACAGAACGCCTCTGAGGTCTTCCTCATTTGAGGCCAATAAAAGTGGGTGATAAGCCTGTCAAAGATCTGCCAGTGGTACATCATGAGCCAGACCCAGTAGGAAGGACCTGAAGCTCTGGGGTACCACCAACACATGTTTTGGACCAAGCTCCGGAGTCTCAGGCTCACTATAAAGGAGATAATTCTTTCAATAAATCAGGTGCTTGCCAGCTGATTTATCACCAGCTGCCTGGGCCTCAGCCTGCTGCTGAAGACCCACAAGAGTAGGAC
The DNA here is from genome assembly GCA_963921515.1 of Calotriton arnoldi. Lineage (NCBI taxonomy): Eukaryota > Metazoa > Chordata > Amphibia > Caudata > Salamandridae > Calotriton > Calotriton arnoldi. The sequence continues at coordinate 2,871,761 of CAWUFW010000959.1, read as the reverse complement.
ACTCCCTCTGCGCCTGGCAGAACTCCCTGGAGGGCCCTCCTTCCTGCTGCCAGTTGGTCAGCTCAGGCAGGTTCACCAGATCTGTCACATTTTCCCTGGTAGGTACCAGTGCGTCCCCCTCATGGTCAGCCTCCTCCCGGACAATGGGAAGCTCAGAAGCAGGTTTCCTGCGCCCCTTGCCCTTCCTCTTTTTGGCAGGTACCTGGGCCATTCTTCTAGGCTCCAGGTTCTTCTGACTATCCTCACGAGCTGCCATGGACCGTGTGGTCAGGCAAACTGACTCAGACATCCCCATCATCTCCAAGTGTGACCTGGGCTCTGCCTCCTACCAGATGGTATGCTCTAGGTCATTGCCAAGCAGACAATCCACAGATATGGATGGGCTCCCAGCTACTCTCAAGGAACCTGAGGCCCCCCGCCATTCAAGGGGAAACAGTGCCACTGGGTAGTGGCTCTCACGGTTGTCAGCAGCAACAATTTGGTGGAACAAATTAGGGACTACCTGCTCTGAAGACACCAGATGACACCTGACAGTTGTCATGCTGGCTCCTGTGTCTCTCAGAGCCTCTACCCTCTGCCCATTGATGGTGACCCACTGACTGTACATCCTAGTATTGTCAGGCATGTGGGTTTTCTTAACCATCTCTCTGTCACCCAGGGACACTAGGGTGACCTCTACACTCTCCCTAAAACTATCTGGGGCGAACTTCTCCACAAGCGCTACACTAGCCGACCCCAGGGTCTGCCCAGCGCTACACTAGCCAACCCCAGGGTCTGCCCACTGGAGGGGGCAGTGCCCACTTGTGGCATTTGGCATCCCCCTTGCAGTGTCCTTCTTGCTGACACCCATAACACTTAGGGGGAGCCTTCCCGGCAGACCTACTGCCAGGGAACCACTACTTCTTCTTATCAGCAGGGGGATGGGAACCCTCGCCCACAAAACTAATTTTGGGCTGTTTAGAGAACGCCTTGCTCTTGTTTTTGTCAATTCCCCTCCTTCTTCTGATAAGGACCCTGCCGACTGGTGTGGTGATCCCCAGATACATTCTTGTGGATCCTGGTGCTGACCCAGCGATGCACCTTCTTAGCAAGTTTCCTGGGGTCAGTGAGCTTACTGTCAACAAGGTGCTGGCACAGATCTGCAAAACAAAGACTGAACATGTGCTCTGTTGCCAACAAATTGTACATTCCCTAGTAATCCTTTACCTCACTGCCCTTCACCCACCTATCCAGTGCCTTTCAAAGGGAATCTACACAATCCACCCAGGTCTGTTGGGATAGCTTCTGACTGTCCCTGAACTTCTGTCTATACTTTTCTGGGGTCAGACCATTATTAGGACCTTCTTCATGGGGGGATACCTCATCCTGTCACTCCCTTTGAGGGTCAGTAGAATGTCCCTTCCCTCACTAGGGATATGCCTCCATAGACTAGCTCCCCAATCCTCCTCCGGGACCTTGTGCATCTATAAAGCAATTTCGTAGGCCTCAAACCATCTGTCTATGCCATCTCCTACCACAAAGACAGACACCAGACCCTTGGGTATGTAGACCCTCTTGTCAGAGAGCACTTAAGAAATGCTACCAGCACCTTGGCTGGACTCAGCCCTCCTTGCATTGATGTTCAACTCTCTCAGGCTCAACTCCTGAGCTTACATCATTTTCCTTTCCTTCATAGCCAATCGTTTCTCCTCCATGGATAATTAATTTTGTTTCTCCTCCTCCTCCATGGCCAGTCTTTTCTCCTCTAAGGCTGATTTCTTTTGCTCTGTCTCTGGTTTAAGTTTGGCAAGCTGTAATTTAAGTTTCCTCTCCTCCCTTCTATCCTCAAGTGCCTCTGGGGATAGGCCATTAGAGGTCAGACTGCTCCCGGCAACCGTCTCTCCTTGCAGGCTGTTGGACCCCTGTCCCACAGGAATTCCCAGATTCTCTACTGAATCCAAGCCCAGCTCCTTATCATCCTCTACTTCCTCATCCTTGTGGTCTCGTGTTGCATCCCTAGCTTCTATCCAGGCTCTCAGTACCTTTTGCAGCTCCACCTACTCGGTAAAGCCTTTGATAGAACCCTTAAACCCCTTGCAAAAATCCTTGAGCTGGGTCACAGTATCCTTCTCCAGCTTGGCCAACTCAAAGTCCATGTTTGCAGGTGCAGGTGCAGCTATGGGACCTCCAATCAGAGATTTGATTTTAGGAAAAAGCAAAAATGGCAATCACGGAAAATACAAAAATTAAAAATGACATTTTTTTTTTTTTGTTCACGTTGTTAAATATTTTTATTAGCATTTCCGTATAGTAAACATCTCACATGGCAATGTATTGCGATTGGCATCATTACATACATTTCAAACATTTGTACATGCAATCGCCTGTCCGGGAGAACGTGTACTCATTACAGAGTATGGTCACTGCATCATATCTTATCAAATTGTTGTGTATGCCTTTACATATGGAAATGAATCTCCTTCCTATTTTCTACCGGTCTACCAACTACCGGTTGTGGTTCTTAACTATTAACTGGGGTGTGAAACTGGGGTGGTGTTCATAAGGTCTAAGGTGTGTAAGTCAGGCGGGGTATCGAAGCTGCAATATGTCCTGCTTGCGGGCCCAATTAAGTTCATCAGGGTGGAACCTGTCTGGTAGTCACTGCCTATCTGGCTGATCTAGGTAATGTATGGTTGAGTGATCGTACGCCGTTCCGTGCTTGCAGCTGTTGGGGAATTAGTGAGTGTGTTTATGGACTGGGTCTGTGCTTGTGAGACTGTAGGGGCTTGTGACGATGTATGTGAAGCATCTCGTGTGGTTTGTTGTTTGAATTGGTGTAATAATAGGGTCCATTCCATGGAAATATGGCGTTTGCGTATTCCTTTTATTTCCTCCTCCCCTATTGCCTCTTCTTCTGCTGCTGCCCATTTGCTTACTGCTCCCTCCCAGGCTGCTATCGGGGGTCCCATAGGGGCTCGCCAATGCATAGCTATCCCTCTTTTAGCTAGTGGTATTGCTAGTGATGCAAATCGAATTTGTACTTTGCATTGTTTCCGCCGTCGGAAGATACCGAGTGCACAGGCATCCCATGTGTGCATGTCGGATAGGCCCGTGAGGTCTCTTAATGTCTCATGGACAGTGTTCCAATATGACTGTATTGTGGGGCATAGCCAGAACATGTGATGGAAGTCAGCGTCCGGTGATTGACAGCGGGGGCATAGAAATTGAGTGGACGGATAATATCGCTGGAGTCGCGCTGGCGTTTGATATGCTCTGTGTAAGATGTAGAATTGAATATTTTTAAAGCGCGCGTTGCGGGACACCTTTTTGGGGTATTTGAGTGCCGTCTCCCATTCTTTTTCATGTAGCTGGCGCCCCAATTCTCCCTCCCATGTCGCCCGTAGCACAACCAACGGTTTGTTTATGAGCTCCCGTATGGCCTTATAAAGCCAGGTGACCAGGTGGCGGCCCATCCCCATGTGCATGATTGTGTGTATGACGGGTGCGTGGCGGGCTCTCCCTCCGACATGTCATGAAATGGAAGGTAGCTTGTTATGATCTGCCTATGAAGTAGGAATTGTCCGGGAGGAAGGTCAAATTCTTCCATTATCTGGCGGAACGGCTTGAGTTGGCCGTCCTCGAACAGGGGCTCAATCTCTGTTAGTCAGTGCTCCGTCCATACGTGTAGCATACGAGTAGTATAATATGTCTCCCATCTAGGCCATCCTATTAAAGGTAGCAGGGGGGAATAGAAGGGTGCCTCTGCAGACAAACGATGTATTCTCTGCATGCATTTACGAGCTACTGACACCTGCAGTGGGTATGTGCGCAGCGGTTTAGAGCCTGGCAGTAGCATACGGCGAAGTTCCGGGGTGGGTACGGGGCCTGCCACTGTGTGGGTTTCTCCTATGTGTCTGCCCACCGTCCAATAGGACAGCCACTGTAATTGTGCGGCCAAGAAATATGACTCAAAGGATGGTGCACCCAGCCCTCCCCGATCGGTGGGCAGTTGTAATTTGGCCAATGCGATTCTGTGTCTGCCCGCTCCCCAAATTAGCGAACTAAGCAGTGAGTCAAGATCCCGGAAGAAATTTCGGGGTGGGATTACAGGCAAATTTGTAAAGTGATATAATAATCGCGGAACTATTATCATTTTGGCCAGAGCCACCCTTCCTATCGGGGCTAGGGGAAGGCTCTTCCAAAAGCCTCCCTCCAGACGTAATCGTATTGCCAGTGGTTCTACCGCGAGGGCAAACAGTAGAGGTGAGAGTGGGCACCCCTGTCTTGTGCCCCTTTCCACTTTAAAAGAGGAAGATATGTAACGCCCCATGCGTATTCGCGAGGTAAGGTTTGTGTACAGGAGTCGTGTGTAGGCAACGAGAGTTGGACCTATCCCTATCCGTTGGAAGACCGCAAACAGGTATGGCCACGTGAGAGTATCAAATGCCTTTTCAAGGTCTAAGATGAGACAGGCCGCTCTGGGGAAGTTAGTACTCACTTGATCTTGTATATGGAATAGTCGACGCAAATTTTGGGATGTGTTCCTTCCCGGGACAAACCCACATTGGTCCGGGTGGACCAGCGGTCGTAGGATCTGCGCATAGCGATCCGCCAATATTTTCCCTAATATCTTACAATCAGCTGATAACAGCGTGATAGGTCGATATGAGGCCAACTGTTTCGGATCTCGATTTGGCTTTGGGAATGTTATTATTACCGATTCCCGAAGGGATCCCGGGAGCTCTCCCCTTTGTAGGGCGTCTGTGAACATCTCCGTGAGGCGGGGAACTAATAATGAGAAGGTTACATAATATTCAGAGGGGAAACCATCCATCCCCAGCGCTTTGCTGCGTGCCAGGGCACGGACTGCTTGAGTAACGTCCGTTGACTTTATCTCCGCGTCTAGTGCGGTTTTTTCTGCTGCTTTAATTTGGGGTATAGGCAGTGGGTCTAAGAATAGATCTATTGCGTCTTGTCGGACCTGCTCTGGAGCACTATATACCTGGGAGTAGTACTGACGGAATAACTGCAGTATTTCTGTCTGAGATCGTATTGTATTGCCGTGTGGGTCTAACACTTCAGTGATTGGCTTTACCTCCGTGTCTCGTCGAGCTAGCCAGGCTAGTAATGTCCCCATTTTATCCCTCTCCTTATGTACCCTTGTTGCGTACGCCTTAAAGTTGTATCTACGGAGATCTAAGGCAGCGGCTGCGTATACTTTTCTGGCTTCAGCCACCTGGACTACGGTCGCTGTGTTCGCATCTTCTTTTTTGGTGAGAGACGCCAGCTTCGTTTCAGCTTGTGTCAGTGTTCGTTCTAGTGTCTTTCTAACCCCTGCTATTTGTTTTATACTCTCACCTCGGGCTACCACTTTAAACGCGTCCCACTCCACCAATTTGGACGTCGCTGTTCCTGCATTGTTGGTAAAGTATTCCTGTATGCTTTGCCCTTGTTTGTGTTTGAAGACCTGGTCCGCCAAGCATTCCCGCGGTAATCTCCAGGTGGGTACTGGTGGGTGGGGAGGTGTCCATTGCAGACTTAGTACATGGGCATCATGGTCTGAGAGGACCCGGCCGAGATAATCAGAATGGCGAATTTTGGGAATCAGTGTCGCCGTGCATAGAAATCTGTCGAGTCGTACTCGTAAGTTGTGTGGGATGGAGTAAAACGAATATAGCCTAGTCTTTGGATGGTTATCTTTCCAAGCGTCCGTGAGTGCCCAATGTGTAACCCAAGTCAAAAAGCGTTCTGTTTGTTTATGGGTGGGAGAGTGTAAGGGTGGGGGATGGGATCTGTCTAAGGCGAGGTCCATTACACAATTATAGTTGCCTCCTAATATCCACGGAATGGAAGTATACTGGGCCAGGACTCCCGAGAGGTGTTTCCAAAACTTGTCTTGTTCGGTGTTTGGGGCGTATATGCTACCTAAGAGTTTTGGCTGGCCCTCTAGGAGTCCCTCTAATAGGGCATACCTCCCCTCTCTGTCCACTGTTCTCTTGAGTTCTTGGAATGGGGTTCCCAGTCGGACCCAGATCAGTGCCCCTCGTGCGTACGCGGAGCATGATGTAGCACATATGGTCCCGCGCCATCTAGTGCGGAGTTTATCTATTTCTCGTGCAGTTAAGTGTGTCTCTTGCAATAAAGCAATCTGCGCGTTTTGGCGTTTGGTGTAAGAGTAGACAGCGTATCGCTTACTCGGGGTGTGTAAGCCTCTAACATTCAGCATTAAAAGGCAAATATCGCTAATTGTTACTCTGTGAGCCATAGCGCATTACCTACGAGGTCTGATGTGACATGTCCCAGCTGAACAAAGGTGTTCAGTGGTGCCCCATTGCAGTGATAGTCGAGTGTATACATTTGTATTGCCCGCCTGTGTAACATGATGAACCAGTGTTGCAAGATATCTTGAAGGGAAGGGGTGAACCTTAACAAGGGGACTATGTCCCAACTATGAGGACCTACCGCACTCGGCGGTACGTCCAAACTAGACATACTATGATTACGTTAATTCCTTTTAACTAATGGGGGGGGGGGGTCATGGTCCTAAGTACTAGCAATGTATTTTCTATGTAGCCCTAATGGACCATTGAATGGAGCATGGTGCCGGCGGTTTCCTCCGACAGTGTGTATTAGAAGTCTGCCGGAGAGGGTGTGCCCTGTATTCTAAGTCATTTCTGTATGACGGGTGTATGCTGGTGTGGTACTCTAATCCTGTACTGATCAATAGCGGAGTGGGTGCGACAAAAAACAGGTCTTACTACAGCCAGCGAAGTCTGTCAAATAAGAGTGTCCGCTGTTTGAGGGGTCACCTCTGGTGGGGTATCCGAGCCCTCATGGGACGTATTGTTGTCCTCTGCTTCATCTTCTGTTGTGAAAATGTGAGGACCCCTCTCACTGTCCGAGCTTCCTAAGGTAGGCCCAATTTCTGCTGCTGCTTGCAGGGCTCTGCGGCGCTCTGCTATAATTTGTTCGAGGTTTGGTGGGCTTTTAACCGATGTCTCCATGCGTCGTTCGGGCTGTTTTTGGGTGGATCTTTTTGGTTGTCGGTGTTTACCTTTAGAGTCTCGTTTTGCCGGTATGGAGTCCCGGGGCCCCAAATTTTGCAGATGCTGTTCCGCCCAATCATACGTTTCTTTGGGGGTCATGAAGAAGAGGGAGCGACCCTCGTGCTTTACCTTCAGCCGCGCCGGGAAGAGCAGGGAGTACTGGACCGCTTTTTTCCGAAGTATTCGTTTATCCTCCAGGAACGATGCACGTTGTCGTTGCACAGTCTGGGAGTAGTCCGGGAACAACACCACTGTTTTGTCTTCTACTTGTATGGGTCCTTGCTGCCTGGCAGCCCTGAGTACAGCGTCCCTGTCCTGAAAGTGCAGGAATTTGAGGAGTAGAGGCCTAGGTGGGTTTCCTGGAGGTGGCTTTCTTGCCGGCACTCTGTGTGCTCTTTCCACCGAAAAATACGGGGTTCTCTCTGATTCCGGAGTGAACGATTGGAGCCAGGCTTCCACATAGCTGACGGGGTTTGGATCTTCCACACCTTCCGGCAGATTGATCACTCAAATGTTGCATCGTCGGGAGCGGCCTTCCAAATCGTCCGTCTTTTCTTCCAAAGATTTAACTCTGCGCTGAAGTTCCACCAGTGTGTCTTGTTGGGCTTTGATTTGGGGTTCCATAGTCTGGAGGGTTTTGTCCCCCTGTGCCACCTTATCTGCCAATTTCCGATGGTCATCCCGGAGTAGATTGATGTCCGTGGCCAACGCTCCGAATCTGTCTTCCATCGTAATGCGAGAGTGTTCAATCGCCTCCAGTACTCTGTCCAGTTTGTCTGACATAGACGCCGGTGTCGCGATGCCCTCTTCCAGTCTGGAGCTTTTCGTGGACAGGGAAGATTGTCTCGTGGGGGCTGGCATTTGTGGGTTCCCGGTTGCACGTTGTCGTCCCATACTGGAGATCGAAACTGGCTCTGTAGGGCATGATCCATTGGCTGTCTATGTCTTCTCCTGTGTCCGTACGTGTGCTATGTTGTTTAGTCTTATTCACTTTTTGCTAGGCGCAGTAGTCTCCTTCACGCCTATGGCTGCCCTACTGCCTCCCTGGTGTACGTTATTGGTCCTGCACACCGTCTCTCCCCGTCCCCCCGCGCCTCGAGTCCTGGCGCCGATCGGCGAGACCACCTTGTGGGATGTAATTGCTGGTCTAGACGGATGGGAGGAAGGACGGGGGGATCCTCTATGACCTATTCAAAATAGTTCTGTTTTGTTTTCCTGCTTTGTCCTTTATTTGGTTGTGGGAAGGGAGTGTTGTTCCCTTGAGCACATGGGGGGGGCTGATTGGCCCTCCACGCGCGGGTATCACCCGTTCAAAGGTGGATGGTCTCCCTGTCGTTTATCATGGAGATGCGTGGTGGTGGCTCGCGTTGGCCGTTGAGGGTTATTTCTGCTCCTTTTTTGCTCGATAGGTGCCAGGTTACATTTAGTGACTCAGGGCTTCCCAATGCCCCGCCGTGATTTTAACACTCGCTTGGCACCTGAGAATGTCTTATCCTGGAGTTTGTCCCCCTCTCTCTCCGGTGGCCGTCAACTGTGTTAGTGATGCTGCTGCGGGAGACTCCGGGTGCCGGTGGGGAGTCCTATTACCGTGCGGCAGCCCCCAGCATCACTCTGTCCCAGTTTAGCGGTGCGGCACCCTCGAGCATGCCCAGCTGTTACAGAGCCTCTTTCCTGCCAGCTGCTAGGTTGGGTGGGGGCGTGCGCTGTCCAATACCTCCCCGATGCAGGCCCAGCCGCACTTCGTGGTCTTGAGGGTGTGTTCCCCGCCTCTTCGCGCCACTGGAGCACCAGTCTCCCCGCTGCAGGTCCTAGCTCGGGTGCTCACCTGCAACAGTTCCGCTCTATGGTCTTCGCTGATATCCGTCTCAGTCTCTGCTATCGGAGCCGGGCCTCTCCTCCCCGGCACGTTCCGGAGGCGTCAGGGAGCTTCCCCTGTGTTGTCTGACGCCGCCATCTTGAGTGAAAAAACCGCCGTCTCCGATGGGCCTCGCAGCAGGTAATTGCGGTGTCCGCTTCGCCGTCGCTCCTCTTCGGCCCCACTATCTCTCAATTGCCCATGCTCTGGGCGTCAGTGTGGGGTCTCCGACCCGAGTCGCTGGCCTCGCTGTCCCCGCCGGGGAGGGTCAGGCATCAGGCACCGCCATCTTGCATCCACTCGCTGTTCGCCGGTCCTGTTCTCGGACCATATCTGCTGCTTCACCTCGCCAAACGTGCCTGATATCGGGCATTGGGGTCCCCACCGCTTACCGAATGGTGCTGACTCGGCAAGCGGGAACAGCCGGCACCTGTTAATGCCTATAATTGGGGCTGCCTGCCGGAGCTCTATGCAGGCATGTTCACCATCGTGGCTGCCTTAGCCACGCCCCCCAATTAAAAATGACAATTAAGGAGAGTTGGAAAGAATGCTAATGGGGATCAGAGACAATTGATTCGAATTTGTCTAGATTTGGATGGTAGTGTATACCAAATTACTGTAGGGTACTGCACAAACACAGGTCTTATCCCACCGCTGCCACCAATATTATAAATTGGGTCTTAAGTTGGCAGAGGTATGCACCCTGTCCAAGTATGGACCACAATCCTAGTCAAGGTAAGTCAGATACATTACCTAAATTAACCTGTGCTCTCCCTCGGATAGCTTGGCACAGAGCAGTCAGGCTTAACCTAAGAAGCAATGTGTAAAGTATTTGTGCAACACTTTAATTACAGTAACAGTGAAAACAATACAAAAAGACACCACACCAGTTTAGAAGAATAAAGAATATTCTTATGAATAAAACAAGACCAAAACAACAAAGATCCAATAAGTAGAACTTGAGACATGAATTTTTAAAGCTTAAATTGCAATATAGTGCTTAAAAGCATAAAGCGCCAAACTGGGACATCTGGTCGCGCTTGACAGGGGTAAATCCAAAGGTTCAGGCCGACTGCAATGGAGCATGGGTCAGATACAGGAGCCACGCAGGTCCCGCTGAAAACAGTACCTTTCCGGAGGATGCGTCGAGGATGATAGCAAGATGCTTCGGTTCCGAGTCACGCAGTCGGGTAGATGTGTCATCAACGGGCCTCGCAGATAGATTCTGCGTGGTTGTCTAACCCCTTATGATTCAGGTGGTGCATTGTTGTCAAGCCTCGCAGTTGGGTACTGCGTCATCGTCGAGCCACGTAGGGATGTCCTCGAAGCGGCTCTGTGTCAACCTAGGAGATATGTCGGTTCTGATCGGCACAAAGCAGGTGATGCGTGGGTTTTTGAAGAGAAAAAGCTGCAGAACCCCCTTTCAAGTCCCAAGACTGGATTGGCACCTCTTGGCAGGGCATGACTCACAGTTGACAGCGTCCAGCAGCTGAATCAGAGTGCTTTGATGGCTTTGAAACTGCAAAACAATAGGCAAGCCAGCAAGCCATTGGAGTCATTTAAGTTCTTGGAGGATGTAGAGATGCAGGTCCAGTCTTTCTCACTCCCAGGCAAGAGGCAGCAGGCAGCAGACCAAGACAGCAAAGCAGTTCAGCAGACTGGCAGTCCCTCCTTCCAGCATAGCAGTCCTTCTTACTGGAAGAATGTGCTCAGATCCAGAAGTGTACTGAGCTAGTGGTGTCAGGGGTCCAGTACTTATACCCAGTTGTACATCTGAAGTGGGGGAGACTTCAAAGAGGCTTTTGAAGTACACAAGATCCCTGCCTTTCCTGACCTGGCTCCAGACTTACTACAGGGGGTAATCTGCCCTTTGTATGGGGACAGGACCTTTCCTATTCAGGTGCAGGTATCAGTCCCTCCCTCCCTTCCTCCCGAGGAAGGGCCAACATAATGCAGATGAGCGACCAGACACATCTAAACTTCTTGTGTTTGTGGCTGTCTAAAGGAAATGCACAAAGGCCAGCTTTCGCCCAACCCAGACGTGTATTTAGAGATTAACCAACCCAGACGTGTATTCAGAGACAGGCAGAGGCACAGAATGGTTAAAGTAAGAAAATGCCAGGTTTCTTTGATAAGGCTCTCATCCCTGTTGACTTAGAGCTTCATCCCCATGGCCAGTACTCCTCTTAGAAGTTTAATGAAATAGTTTTGTCATGAGAAGTACTGTGAAGTTATCTCTCAGAAATTAAAGACTGGTGTAATATGTTTATTGATTAATGAGATTGCAGTTGTACTGTTATTATTTATCACTTTTTTATTGATTTTTTCACTGTTACAATTTGTGAGTATACCATCACTTGTGTTATTCAATGTGATTTGTTCTTCACTTGTGTTATTCAACGCAAAATGTACTGTGTATCATTTTTTGTACTTGCTCATATGAAAATAATGAAAACATGATTGTAAGTTTATGAATAATGGCGAAGTAATTTAGCCAGAACCAAGAAAATACATTTATATTGGTCCATATGCCTGCTTGAATAAACAGCAGGACATAAAAACAAGTTGACCTGATTCCTCTTCTTTTTTGAGATTTAACTACGTCCGATCTGGCCACACTAGGACGTAACCCCTATTTGACCTAGGTTTCTAAAATTGGCATTTTCAGAGTGGCAACTTAAAAACCAACTTTAATTGTGAGTCCAGAGACACCAAACTCAAAATGTCAATCTTTTCCCAATCAGAAATTATAATTAAAAGAAGTTTTAAGGCAATCCCAATGTTAACCTATGGGAGAGATAGGCCTTGCAGTGGTGACCAACAAATGTAAGAATATTTCACTACCAGGACATGTAAAACTTAAATGTACATATTCTACCTTTTAAATACACTGCACCCTGACCTCAGGACAGCCTAGGGCCTACCTTAGAGCTGACTTACATGTTATAAAAAGGAAGCTTTGGGCATAGAAAGTAGGGGAACTTGCCTGGTCGAAATGGCAGTTTAAAACAGCACACGCACGCTCTGCAGTGATAGACCTGAGATATGTTTAAATGGCTATTGTTAGAAATGGGGGTCTCTAGTTGACAATGGCTGGCGCCACTGTCCAAATAGGGACCCTTCTCCCTAAGTCAGGGCAAGTGGGCTACCCCCTTTGATAACCCCTGCTCAACCCTGTGGTAATGTAGCACGAGCAGTTAGGCCTATCTCAGAGGCAGTGTGTGAAGCATTTATGACCATGCACAATAAGGCAGTAACGACACCACAAAAGGACACAACTCAAGTAGGTATAGAAAAAATAGTATCTTTATCTAAGGTTTAGTACGAGACTCTCAAAAAGCGTTTTAACCAGCCACCATGCATGTAAATCAGTAGAGACTTAAAAAGGGGCAATACGTATTCACCAGAACGTGGCACTGACTGAAGTCAAGGCCTGGGTCTACGCGACCCGTTGCGCACCAAATACCTGCCGTTGGACGGAGACACAGACCGTAGCTTCTCGAAGAAGCGGAGACGGTGGCAGGCGGACTCCCAGCGACCACAGTTCTCGATGGCAGTGGTCCACAAAGTGTACTCGCAATGATTCGGGCACTCCAGGACAGTCGGGCCCTCAGCGGCAGCAGCACGCGGCTGCGGCGGCCCGGGCTGGTGGTGGCGATGACTCTCGTCGTGCAGCTCCGTGGTGGGCTCGAGGCGGCAGCAGCGCGCCCCTAGCTGCGGCGGCCCACGGGACGATTCACGATGGTGCAAGGTTGACAAAGACGTGGGCACTCAGCGGCAGCAGCTCTCTCTTAGCTGCGGCGGCCCCCAGGACAAATCCCAATGATGCAAAGTTAGCAAAGGTGCGAGCCCTCTGCGGCAGCAGCTCTCTCTTAGCTGCGGCAGCTCACAGGACAAATCAGGATGATGCAAAGTTAGCAGGGGTGCGAGCACTCAGCGGTGGCAGCTCTCTCTTAGCTGCGGCGGCTCACAGGACAAATCACGGTGATGCAAAGTTAGCAACGGTGCGAGCACTCAGCGGCGGCAGCCCTCTCTTGGCTGCGGCGGCTCACAGGACAAATCTCGGTGATGCAAAGTTAGCAAGGGTGCGAGCACTCAGCGGCGGCAGCTCTCTTTTGGCTGCGGCGGCTCACAGGACAAATCTCGGTGATGCAAAGTTAGAAAGGGTGCGAGCACTCAGCGGCGGCAGCTCTCTCTTAGCTGCGGCGGCTCAAAGGACAATCCTCGGTGATGCAAAGTTAGCAAGGGTGCGAGTACTCAGTGGCAGCAGCTCTCTCTTAGCTGCGGCGGCTCACAGGACAATCCACGATGTTGCACAATTAACACAAGTGCGGGCATCCAGCGGCGGCAGCTCTCTCTCAGCTGCGGCGGCCCACAGGGTTTCAGCGAAGGTTCTGAGGATTCAAAAGAAGGTGGGCACTCAGCAGCGGCAGCTCTCTCTTAGCTGCGGCGGCCTACACAGTTTCAGCGAAGGTTCTGAGGATTCAAAACAAGGCGGGCGCTCAGCGGCGGCAGCTCTCTCTTAGCTGCGGTGGCCCACACAGTTTCAGCGAAGGTTCTGAAGATTAAGGCGGGCACTCAGCGGCGGCAGCTCTCTCTTAGCTGCGGCGGCCCACACAGTTTCAGCGAAGGTTCTGAGGATTCAAAATAAGGTGGGCACTCAGCGGCGGCAGCTCTCTCTTAGCTGCAGCAGCCCACACAGTTTCAGTGAAGGTCCTGAAGAGTCCAATTAAGGCGGGCACTCAGCGGCGGCAGCTCTCTCTTAGCTGCGGCGGCTCACACACAGAGTTCACAAGGGTTACCAGTCCGCGTTCCTCACAGTAGGACTAGAGGTTCCGGATTACTCGACGGAGGCCTCACCTGCAAGTAGAATTCCTAGCAAGGGAATTCGGGCGGCTGACGGGATGAAGTCTAATGTCCCTGAGACTTCAGCAGGAGGTGCTCTCAATTCAGGCCCTTGGGTAGTTTCTTCAGCAAGCTTGGTGAAAGTTTCAAAGTCCTTTCCTCTGTCCGCTCGGACAGAGTTTCGTCTTGACATCCAGAAGGAACACACTTGAAACAGGTTTCAGCGCAGCGTTTTATACCTAAAAAGTCTTTGTTCTCTGCAGTCACAAATCACTGCATCCAGCCAGAACCAGTTCGGTGGGGTCGGGGAGCACTTGGTTTACGAGGCGACATCCTGCCCTTTAAGAATTCGGGGGTCTGCTATCAGACGCCCAGTGGGAGATGGAGCCATCATTCACCTTGCCAGGCACTGCCCTGCTCGGATCAAAGAGTCACCCCTCCCCATACTCTAAATGCCGATCTCTCTCTCTCCAGCCAGGTCTGACCCAGCTGGCCCTGCCGCTCCAAAACCAGACGGCCAATACACACGCTAGCAAAAAGCCTACAGGAAAGCTTCAGGCCAGAAAATACCTCGTTTCTAGTAGAGGCATTTTCGAACACGGGCTACGCTAATAATCCTTACTAAAAGATGCATCTCAATGTTCTGAGTTTAAACATATCAAAGTCGACGTTCCTATCAGGTTCCTGGGGGCAGGTAGGATTAAGGCATGTAATACTCAGCCTGTACATTCTGGCCTATGAGAACGGGTGGCCTCGCAATAGTAAACAGTGAAATGGAGGGAACTCGCTATTAGAACATGCTACACAGACATACTTTAAAAGCTGCTTCGGTGGGTAGCGCAAATCAGCGCTGCCGGCCCACCAGCAGTATTTGGTCTACCAGCCCTGGGCACACACAGTGCACTGATACTAGGGACTGACAGGTAAACCAAACGAGCCAATTATGATTATCCCAATTCATACAGGTATCTTTACACAGGGAGCATTCGCGCTGTGTCACTGATTGGCAGTGGCACAGCGCCCAGAGCATCTAAATCCAGCCAACATAAAAGGTTAGAAGCGAAAAGGGGAAGGGAGACCCGCACCAATGATGCCAGGTCTAACACACGTCCACTCCAGCTGAAATGTGGGGAGAACTAACCATTCCCTTGGGAGTTCTCATCACTAAGGCTGAAAAACCTGGACAGACCGTCAGCATTGGCGTGCTCTGTACCAGGGCGGTGTTCCACCGTGAAAGCCATACCCTGTAGGGAAATGGACCACCTCAACAACTTGGGATTCTCACCCCTCATATGCATCAACCATCTAAGGGGCCTGTGGTCTGTCTGAACCCGGAAGTGAGTCCCAAACAAATATGGCCTCAGCTTCTTCAGCGCCCAGACCACAGCAAATGCCTCACGCTCAATTGCACGCCACCTCTGTTCCCGGGGAAGTAACCTCCTGCTTAGGAAGGCTACCGGTTGGTCTAGTCCCTCCTCATTGATCTGTGACAGAACAGCCCCTATACCATGCTCTGAGGCGTCTGTCTGGACAACGAATTCCTTTGAAAAGTCGGGCGCCTGAAGCACGGGTGCAGTGCACATTGCAGTCTTCAGGGCGTCAAAAGCGTTCTGACAGGTGTCAGTCCAGTTTACATTCTTTGGCTGCTTCTTAGAAGTCAGCTCAGTCAAGGGTGCAACAATGTTACCATATCCTCTGACAAACCTCCTGTAGTACCCCGTGAGTCCTAAGAAGGCTCTCACCTGCGTCTGAGTCTTTGGGGGTTCCCACGCCAGGATAGTTTCAATTTTGGGCTGAAGGGGCGCCACCTGGCCGCTCCCCACCTGGTGCCCCAAATACACTACAGAACCCTGCCCAATCTGGCACTTACTGGCTTTGATTGTGAGGCCTGCCTTCCGCAGTGCCATCAATACCTCCCAGAGGTGGCGCAGGTGGTCCTCCCAAGAGGAGCTAAACACCGCAATGTCATCCAGGTAGGAGGCACTGAAGTCTTCCAGCCCAACCAACACCCTGTTGACCAGCCTCTGAAAGGTGGCAGGGGCATTCTTCATTCCAGAGGGCATCACCCAGAACTGGTAGTGCCCATCAGGTGTGGAGAAGGCTGACCTCTCCTTTGCTCCCTCGGTCAAGGCGATCTGCCAATACCCAGACGTCAAATCAAATGTGCTGAGGTATTTGGCAGCCCCTAACCGATCTATGAGCTCATCAGCTCTGGGGATGGGGTGCGCGTCAGTCTTCATGACTGAATTGAGGCCCGGGGCGATAGTCCACGCAGAACCGAAGTTCTGGGGTGGTACCAGGTGCTGCAGCTTTTGGTACCAGGACCACTGGGCTGGACCAAGGGCTGCTAGAGGACTCAATCACCCCAAGGGCAAACATTTTGGTAACCTCATCCTTAATGTAGGCCCTTACCCGGTCAGTCACTCGGTAAGCCTTGTGCTTAATGGGAGGACTGTCCCCGGTGTCCACGTCATGGACACACCAATCAGTGACACTAGGTATCAGGGAGAACAGATCACTGAATTGCCCCAACAGTTGGCGACAATCACCCTGCTGCTCAGGGGTTAGTGTGGTGGAGAGGACCACACCCTCCACTGACCCATCTCGCTCCCCTGCACACAGGAGGTCAGGAAGGGGTTCGCTCTCCTCCTCCATCCCAGCATCTGTGGCCAGAAGCATGCCCACTTCAGACCTCTCAAAGTGGGGCTTCAGGCGGTTAACATGCAGGACCCGCAAGGGGTTCCTGGGAGACTGCAAGTCCACCACATAGGTAACAGGACTCTTGCGCTCCACCACCCCAAAGGGGCCATGACCCAAACCTTCTGCCCAGGCTGAAACTTGATCAGAGTGGCATTCTGATCGTGCCAGCGTTTCATCTCTTCCTGGCTGGTTTCCAGGTTTGCCTCAGCAAGTTTCCTGAAACGCCGAGTCTGGCTCCTGAAGGCCAGCATGTAACTAAACACATCCTGGGGAGGTTTCCTGGGAGATTGCTCCCAGCCTTCCTTGACCAGACTCAGAGGCCCTCTTACCGGGTGACT
Organism: Calotriton arnoldi; assembly: GCA_963921515.1. NCBI lineage: Eukaryota > Metazoa > Chordata > Amphibia > Caudata > Salamandridae > Calotriton > Calotriton arnoldi. The sequence continues at coordinate 2,854,998 of CAWUFW010000959.1, read as the reverse complement.
ATAGAGCAGCTCAAAGGGACTGAACCCTAAGGACTTCTGTGGCACCTCACGGTAAGCAAACAACAGGCATGGCAAGAGGACATCCCACTTACACCTCATGGGCTCGCCTAGGCCCATAATCATGCCCTTAAGGGTCCGGTTGAATCTCTCAACCAGCCCATTACCCTGGGGGTGGTAAGGAGTGGTGAACTTATAGGTTACCCCACACTCCTCCCACAGAGACTTCATGTACTTGGAGATGAAGTTAGTTCCCCTATTGGACACCACCTCTCTGGGGAATCCCACAAGGGATAAAATCCCCATCAGTGCCCGTCCCACCACGGGGGCCATCACTGTCCTGAGCGGGATGGCCTCAGGGTACCGGGTGGCATGGTCCACCAAGACCAGGATGAACCTGTTGCCCATGGCTGTCCTGGGATCCAGAGGCCCCACAATATCAATGCCCACTCTTTCGAATGGGGTGCTCACCACGGGAAAGGGCTGTAGTGGGGCCTTAATCTTCCCCCCACTCTTCCCACTTGCCTGGCAAGTCTCACACATCCTGCACTGAGCATCAGAGCTCCTGCACATCTGGGGCCAATAGAAGTGGGTGACCAGCCTCTCAAAGGTCTTGGTCTGCCCCAGATGTCCGGCCAGTGGCACATCATGAGCCAACCCCAGTAGGAAGGTCCTGAAGCGCTGGGGTACCACCAGCACACGGGCTGACCCAGGCTCAGCAACCTTAGGCTCGCTGTAAAGGAGGTCGTTCTCCCAATAGATCCAATGTGACCCTGTCTGGTCACCTGCTGCTTGGGCGGCGGCCTGTCGCCGCACCCCCTCAAGAGAAGGGCAGGTTCTCTGCTGCTCGCAAAATTCCTCCCTGGAGGGCCCCCCTTCCTGCTGCCAATGGTTCAGCCCCGGTAGGTCCCCCAGTTCGGCCACTTGTTCCCCTGTAGGTTCCAGGGCATCCCCCTCAAGGTCTGCTCCCTCCGGGACCGTGGGAACCGCGAGGGCCGGTTTCCGCGCCCCCTACCCTTTCTCTTTGAGGCAGGGGCCTGGGCCATACTTTCAGGCTCCAGACCCTCCTGAACATCCTTCTGAGCTACCATGGACCGAGTGGTCACACATGCCCACTCAGGCAAACCCAACATTTCCAAATGAGACTTTCTCTCCACCGTAGCCCATGGGGAGTTCTCCAGATCGTTGCCCAACAGACAGTCTACAGGCATGGCGGCCCTCACAGCCACTTGAAGAGTTCCTGTGACCCCCCCACACTGGAAGGGAACCTGAGCCACTTCACACTGGCTCTCTGAGTTGTCTGCTGACACTACGGGGCAGAATGCATGGGGGACAACTTGCTCTTTGGACACCAACCAGGAGCTGACAGCAGTCACACTAGCTCCGGTGTCCCTGAGAGCCTCCACCCTATAGCCATTGATGGTCACCCACTGCCGGTACTTCTGAGTGTTGGTCGGTAGTGTGGGGTTAGGGACCTTCTCGAAGTCCCCTAGCGAGACAAGGGTTAACTCTACGGGATCCCATCCACCTTGGACTGCCATTTCCTCCCCCCCAGGGCGACACTGGCAATCTGGCGGGCTGGTGCACGGGGTGGTGCACGAGGGGATGCATTGGGGTCCCTCTGGGGACACTGGGGATCATAATACCGGTAGCCCACTTGACCACACTTGAAACAAGTAAGGGGCCCCCTATGAACAGGCCTACCTGTCGGGGACTCTGGCTTCTTCTCAGGGGGAGGCTGGGACACCACGGCTTGGTTCCCTTGGGAATTACTTTGGGGCCCCCTCTGGAACTCCCTCTGTTTACCCTTGTCCCCCCCACTTTTCTGCTGGGGACCCTGCCCACCTCTGGCGAAGTCTCCCACAAAACCTTTGCGGACCCGGGTGCTCACCCAACGGTCCGCCTCCTCAGCAAGCTTCCTAGGGTTAGTCAGCTTGCTATCAATCAGGTGCTGGCGTAGCTCTGGAAAACAGTTACTGGACAAATGCTCCCACGCAAACAAATCATATAATTGCTCGAAAGTTTCCACTTTGCTACCTTTTACTCAGCGATCCATTGCTCTGCAGAAAAAAGACACATATTCAACCCACGTGGTAACCTCTAACTTCTTACAGGTTCTAAACCTCTACCTGTACATTTCCGGGGTCAAACCATAACGGGTCATCAAAGCTTCTTTCATATGGGCATACACCATCCTGCTCTCCTCAGGCAGGTTCAACAGGGTATCCCTACCATCACTCACAAAGCGCCCCCACAATCCCGCTCCCCAATCCTGCTCAGGGACCCGGTGGGACACCATTGCTATCTCATATGCGGCAAACCATTGCCCAATATCCTCACTCTTGTGAAAATCCTTAATGACATCCTTAGGAATATAAACTCTACTCTCAGGAGTTACTAAAGGTATTCTGCCACCAGAGGGGGAGACCGGGACACTCCTCGCCCTGATCTCTATCTCCCTCAACATTCTCTCATGTTCCATTCTCATTTTCTCAAGTTCAAATGACAATCGATTCTTCTCAATGTTTAACTTCTTACTCTCAAGGTCCTTCTGACCTTCCAATTTAGCCATCTCCAAACTATGTCTCCTATCTCTCTCCCTGTCCTCCAGCTCTTCTGGGGTCAGGCTCCTTTGGGATACACTAGTACCTGGATTGGAGGGTGTTCTATCTCCCCCTCTACTGCATCATCCTGCTGCCCTCCAGCATTCTCTTCCCTCATCCCCAGCGGACTCTCTCACTTCCCACCAGGCCTTCAGCGCCTTGTGGTACTCCTCCTTCCTAGAGAGACCTATCACGGGGACTGCGAATTGCCTACAAAATGACTTCAGCTGTTTGGCAGTATAGGTATCTAATCTTTCCTCCTCAAAGGCGAGATCCTCCGAAGCATTGGAGGTTGGCCTTCCCATGTTAGCAGTACTCATGGCTGCGATCAACAATTCAATACTAAAACAACCAACTAAAAAAAAATCGGAGAGAGAAAAAAAAATCTGCGCGTGTCTGCGCTTTGGTCTGTACTCATTAGTGGTGTCTACCAGTTATTGTACGTGGATCATAAAGGCAAGTCCTGATCCTCACCGCTGACCGCCAATGTTAGAAATGGGGGTCTCTAGTTGGCAATGGCTGGCGCCACTGTCCAAATAGGGACCCTTCTCCCTAAGTCAGGGCAAGTGGGCTACCCCCTTTGATAACCCCTGCTCAACCCTGTGGTAACATAGCACGAGCAGTTAGGCCTATCTCAGAGGCAGTGTGTGAAGCATTTATGACCATGCACAATAAGGCAGTTACGACACCACAAAAGGACACAACTCAAGTAGGTATAGAAAAATAGTGGGGCATATTAGCAAGACCCACGTTAAGATTATCGCCGTTTTAGCGGCAGGAAACTGCCGCTAAAGCGGCGATAATGGGCTTGCTAATATGCGTTATGGAATTCCAATAGAAGCCCAGGTTAGATGTCCTGCACATCTAACCTGGGCTTCTATTGGAATTCTATAACGCATATTAGCAAGCCCATTATCGCCGTTTTAGCTGCAGTTTCCTGCCGCTAAAACGGCGATAATTGTAACGTGGGTCTTGCTAATATGCCCCAGTATCTTTATCTAAGGTTTAGTACGAGACTCTCAGAAAGCGTTTTAACCAGTCACCATGCATGTAAATCAGTAGAGACTTAAAAAGGGGCAATACGTATTCACCAGAACGTGGCACTGGCTGAGTTCAAGGCCTGGGTCTACGCGACCCGTTGCGCACCAGATACCTGCCGTTGGACGGAGACACAGTACGTAGCTTCTCGAAGAAGCAGAGACGGTGACAGGCGGACTCCCAGCGACCACAGCTCTCTCTTAGCTGTGGCGGCCCACAGGACAAATCCCAATGATGCAAAGTTAGCAAAGGTGCGAGCCCTCCGCGGCAGCAGCTCTCTCTTCGCTGCGGCGGCTCACAGGACAAATCACGATGATGCAAAGTTAGCAGGGGTGCGAGCACTCAGCGGTGGCAGCCCTCTCTTGGCTGTGGCGGCTCACAGGACAAATCTCGGTGATGCAAAGTTAGCAAGGGTGCGAGCACTCAGCGGCGGCAGCTCTCTTAGCTGCGGCGGCTCACAGGACAATCCTCGGTGATGCAAAGTTAGCAAGTGTGCGAGCACTCAGCGGCGGCAGCTCTCTTAGCTGCGGCGGCTCACAGGACAATCCTCGGTGATTCAAAGTTAGCAAGTGTGCGAGCACTCAGCGGAGGCAGCTCTCTCTTAGCTGCGGCGGCTCACAGGGTTTCAGCGAAGGTTTTGAGGATTCAAAATAAGGCGGGCACTCAGCGGCGGCAGCTCTCTCTTAGCAGCGGCGGCCCACACAGTTTCAGTGAAGGTTCTGAGGATTCAAAACAAGGCGGGCGCTCAGCGGCGGCAGCTCTCTCTTAGCTGCGGCAGCCCACACAGTTTCAGCGAAGGTTCTGAAGATTCCAATTAAGGCGGGCACTCAGCGGCGGCAGCTCTCTTAGCTGCGGCGGCCCACACAGTTTCTGCGAAGGTCCTGAAGATTCCAATTAAGGCGGGCACTCAGCGGCGGCAGCTCTCTTAGCTGCGGCGGCCCACACACAGAGTTCACAAGGGTTACCAGTCCGCGTTCCTCACAGTAGGACTAGAGGTGCCGGATTACTCGACGGAGGCCTCACCTGCAAGTAGAATTCCTAGCAAGGGAATTCGGGCAGCTGACGGGGTGAAGTCTAATGTCCCTGAGACTTCAGCAGGAGGCGCTCTCAATTCAGGCCCTTGGGTAGTTTCTTCAGCAAGCTTGGTGAAAGTTTCAAAGTCCTTTCCTCTGTCCGCTCGGACAGAGTTTCGTCTTGACATCCAGAAGGAACACACTTGAAACAGGTTTCAGCGCAGCGTTTTATACCTAAAAAGTCTTTGTTCTCTACAGTCACAAATCACTGCATCCAGCCAGAACCAGTTCGGTGGGGTCGGGGAGCACTTGGTTTACGAGGCGACATCCTGCCCTTTAAGAATTTGGGGGTCTGCTATCAGACGCCCAGTGGGAGATGGAGCCATCATTCACCTTGCCAGGCACGGCCCTGCTCGGATCAAAGAGTCACCCCTCCACATACTCTAAATGCCGATCTCTCTCTCCAGCCAGGTCTGACCCAGCTGGCCCTGCCGCTCCAAAACCAGATGGCCAATAAACACGCTAGCAAAAAGCCTACAGGAAAGCTTCAGGCCAGAAAATACCTCGTTTCTAGTAGAGGCATTTTTGAACACGGGCTACGCTAATAATCCTTACTAAAAGATGCATCTCAATGTTCTGAGTTTAAACATATCAAAGTCGACGTTCCTATCAGGTTCCTGGGGGCAGGTAGGATTAAGGCATGTAATACTCAGCCTGCACATTCTGGCCTATGAGAATGGGTGGCCTCGCAATAGTAAACAGTGAAATGGAGGGGAACTCGCTATTAGAACATGCTACACAGACATACTTTAAAAGCTGCTTCGGTGGGTAGCGCAAATCAGTGCTGCCGGCCCACCAGCAGTATTTGGTCTACCAGCCCTGGGCACACACAGTGCACTGATACTAGGGACTGTCAGGTAAACCAAACGAGCCAATTATGATTATCCCAATTCATACAGGTATCTTTACACAGGGAGCATTCGCGCTGTGTCACTGATTGGCAGTGGCACAGCGCCCAGAGCATCTAAATCCAGCCAACATAAAAGGTTAGAAGCGAAAAGGGGAAGGGAGACCTGCGCCAATGATGCCAGGTCTAACAGCTATTGAATGGGTGGCACAACCGGTGCTGCCTGCCCACTAGTAGCTTTTAATTTACAGGCCCTGGGCACATATAGTGCACTTTACTAGGGACTTATAAGTAAATTAAATATGCCAATTGTAGATAAGCCAATGTTACCATGTTTGGAGTACAGAACACACAGTGGCGGCTCCTCCGCTAAGGTGGAGGAGCGTTGCCCCACTGCCAGGAGCAGCAAAGAAAGGAGAAAAAAATATGATAATAACGGAATGTTATTATCATTTTATTTTTTCCTCGTGCTGCTGTAGTGTGTGAGGGGGAGGGGCCGTGCAGGGGAGGAGTGGTAGACACTCCTGTGCGTAATGACTGTTTGGTCGGCCCTCTCCGGCTGCCCAAAACAGTCATGCGCACTCCCCTGTTCTCCATGCAGACTGTATTACAGCCTGCTTGGAGAACATGCCCACCCCTACAGCCCCTGGCTGAGTGCTGTGTCACAGCACTCGGACCAATCACAATGCTCCATTGGAGCGTTGTGATTGGCTTAGCGGTGGGAGCCTGGCTGCCTGCTTCCTGTTCCGACCTGGAGTCGGACACAGGCAGCAGGAGAGAAGACGTGGGACCCGGTGGCAAGATAAGTTTTATTTTAATATTATTATTTTTTTCAAGCATCCCGCGAGCCGTGCCGGCTGCCCCTGAGAACACATGCACACAAACACTTTTAGCAGTGGTAAAGTGCTCAGAATACTAAAGCCAGCAAAAAAAAGTCAGCAAAACAGGAACTCAGAAGGCACAAAGTCAGGGGAAACCGTACCAAGGATTCCAAGTCACTTAGCTTTTGTTAAAAAAAAAAAACCAAATTCACTTAAAAAATCTAAAGTTAAAGTAACGCTATAGGCATTAAAATTAGATAAAAACTAATGTTTAAAAAACAAGGAAATTCAAAGTTATAGTTTACTAAGCTAACTTTACCTTGCACCCCCACCAAGTACTGCTTATGGCATCATATATTACATCACTCATAACATGTTAAATGACATAATTGATGCCGTCGCTGATGACATCTCAAATAACAATATTGATGGCATTACTGATGGCATAGTTGATAACACCATAGTCATATGAGGTATAGACTTACTGTGTGTACACATGGATGTGCATAGTGAGTTTGGCTATGTATGTTGAAAGTTATACAGTGCACTGTTTACAAATCACTAAGGTTTGGGGTCCAAGTTGTACTCCAATTAAACAAAGTAAAAGCTGTGTGCCCCTGATGAGATGCATAGGTATGTTTCCAAGTAGGTTGTGGCTTAAAGCCAAAGCCTGTTGCAAAAGATCTGTTAGAAAGGCCAAAGCTTCTGTTGACAATAGATCTTCTACCAGTAGAGATCCAGGCATACGCCCATGTTGAATAGTGTAATATAGTGCTATAGATTAATTTTATGTAACAAGGGCATTTATAGGAAATGGATGTTTATTTTCAGAACTTTGCTGAAAATGTTAAGGCATTGCAGATTTTTGAATAATGTAGAATGTAGAGGTGTCCCATTTAGAGATGGTTTATCTCAAACTGGGATTGTAAGCATTGCTGTAAGGTTGTATGTCACTATACCCATCTCAGGAACGTGTGTAGTGTATTTTACCAAATGGAGAGTTGTCCATAGGGCCTGGCAGAAAGTGTCTTTTCAGTGGCAAATGCATACCTTTCAACCTCTTGACTTAAAATTGTGGGTCATATGAAGTCTTTAAGAGGGCAAACCCTCTAAGGTGAATAAAGTACAAACTTTTTCTTTGGAGGGTGTTCAAGGTTTATAAAAGGGGATGACCACATTGTGTTTGTTAGGTGTAGTGGTTGAAGTTGGTAACTATTTGGAATGATGCTCTTAATCTTTTTTTAATTTTACAATAACAGTTCCATACTTCTTGTTAAGAAACAACCATTTTAGAATGGATAATGCTTGACCTTCAGGCGTCTCTGACATAAAGAGAAGGAGAAGGGTCTCCTGTGCTGCAAAGGCAAGGGAAAGGCTGACAGAAGAAGGCATGTGCATTATAGTTTATATGTATTTTTTTTTTTAATTTAATACTTTATTAAAGTTTTACATGGAAAAACCAATACAAGACTGTATCTGGTAGTGAGGCATTAACAATTGTGCATAGTAATCATATAGCATTTTATACAACATCACCAAAAGGTTTCAGGTACGACAGAGTATGTAGCGTTTGGGTGCAAGAAAACACTTCCCCCATCCACCCATCAGAAACAATACATCGCTGCACTCTTTGACGACAACATCCAGTATCCATTTAGTCATGAGGCCCCCTAGACAATTATGTCAATCTCACGTGTTACCTGACTTTCAGCTGCCGTAGTGGTGGCTACTCTCCCCCTCGTGTCAATATACGTCTTATACAAAGCCCAGAAGTTCTTGGGTCGACTACGTGGTGGCAGCAGATCACTAAAATGTTCTGTTTGCGTACTGCAGTACAACATATCACTCGACCACTGTGAAATCGTAGGGGTCGGGCCCAGTAGCCAACACATTGCCACTCTATGCTTTGCCAACAGAAGCCCCATATCCACCAGTCTATGGAATCCTTTAGGTATCAGTTTGGAGTACCCCAGTAATGCCAGTGCCGGTTCCGGGGGGAGAGGCAGCTCCACCGTTCGTCCCAATTCCTTAAAAATTAAGTCCCAAAATTTGGCTATCCCCGGGCATAGCCATGCCAGGTGTATAAAATCAGCTCTCTGTTCGTTACATCTGTCACATTCAGCCCCATCCCTCAATCCATATCTACAAAGTCTCTCCGGGATGTAATATACCCTATTCAAGTATTTGAAGTGAATGAGTCTGTGCCTTCCATTCAGCGATATGCGTTTTGTGCTAATACAGCAATAGGTCCACATTGCATCGTCTATCTCCCTGCTCAGGTCTCTCTGCCACGCTAATCGGGCTTTAGTGTAATGATTTGCCCTGTAATCCATGGAAAGCCTATAGATCGTGGAAACTATTCTCTGCGGCGACTCGGCCTTGATAATATAGGATAAAGAGGGTAAGTCCGGCGGTTCCGCCAGTTCCCCACCCAGTATATGTACTAATGCTTGCAGTGTTCTGTAGAACTGAAATTTAGTAAGGTGTGTTGCAACTATATCTCCCGCCACCATCTCCTCCCAGCTCTTCACTGTGCCCTCTTCGAATAAATCCCCGACAGTCCGAACTCCTATAGAATTGAGCACCCTTGTAACCCCTTTCTCCCTGCAGGGGGGCAACCAGTGGCACCATAGGCCGAGGGGAAGCCACGACTTTCTCAATACACAAGTGTGGGGTGTCCGACAGGCCATGCATCCATTTAAAAGCATGCAGACTTTGAGCTGACCGGTAGTACAGATCCAAATCTGGAGCTCCCAACCCTCCCATATGATATGGCAGCGTGAGAACATCCCATCGAACCCGCGCCTGCTTACCCGCCCAAGCCAGTCTGATCATCAGAGTCGTAAGTCGGCGGAAGAAAGAGCCAGGGAGAACCAATGGAATATTATGGAAAAGAAACAAGAAACGGGGGAGGACTACCATTTTTATTATGGAGACTCTGCCTAACAGGGACAGTGGCAGGCGGATCCATCTCTCCACGTCGTCCTCTAACCTGTCTATAGCCACCCCGTAGTTTTCCCTGAACACCACCTCCAAGTCCGTGTGGATTTTGATCCCAAGGTACCTCACAGCATCTGTAGTCCACTGTAGTGGATAGTCAGGCTCAAACGGGACCGTCACGGGCGTAAGGGGAAATATCATGGATTTTGGCCAATTAACCTTCAGTCCCGACAAAGCCCCAAATCGTACCACCTCGCGCAACACAGAAGAAAGGTGCTGTTCAGGGTCACGCACATAGAGCAACGTATCATCTGCGTAAGTGGAAACTATTAACTCATATTGCGGAAATCTGATGCCCTTGAATCTGTGGTATTCTCGAAGCACACAGGCCAAGGGTTCAGCTACCAGCGCATAGAGAATAGGAGACAATGGGCAGCCCTGCCGCGTACCTCTAGTTATGGGTATAGGATCCGTCACAAGATTACCAATATTTATTCTAGCAGTAGGTGCACTGTATAATATCGCTATCAACTGCAAGAAGACTTCCCCCACCCCCATCCTCAGCAGGACCTAGCGCATGAAGGGCCACTCCACAGAGTCGAAAGCTTTTTCCATATCGAGGAATACCGCTACCACCTGAATCTCCGGCCTGGTATGTTGCATCGCACCGAACACTGTTCTTAGATTGTAAGTTAAGTTCCTATTTGGGACAAAACCTGCCTGTTCCGGTGCTACCAATAGTGGGACAAGCGGGACCAATCGCGCAGCTAAGATCTTCGCAAAGAGTTTGGTATCTACGTTAAGCAGGGAAAGCGGGCGGTAGGATGAACACTCATTCGGTGGTTTGCCCGGTTTCAAGATAGCCACTATAATTGCTTCATTCATCGATGGGGGCATAGTGCCCGTGACGCATATATCATCAAAAAGCATTGCCAAGTGTGGGACCAATAAGTCCAGGAACGCCTTATAAAAGGCCACAGTTAAGCCATCCACTCCCGGCGCGCTCCCTGACTTCATACCCGACAGCGCCAGGATGATTTCGTCTTTCTCCACAGGCCTCATAAGAAATTCTCAGTGCGTGTTTGTTAACCAGGGGAGTTTAATATACGTCAGGTAGTCTAATATCTCCGCTTCAGAGCCGCCACTTCGAGTCGAATACAGCTCTGAGTAATAGTCTCAGAACCTCCCTGCTATTTCCACCTCTTCAATCAGCGAGTCCCCGTCTCCAGATTTGATCTCCGTCACTATCGTCTTTTCCTGCCTCTTTTTAAGGAGCTGCGCTAGAACTGTACCCGGCCTCTCCCCCTCGCCGTACGTACGCGCAGTGGCATATTTACATAGGTGTTTAATTTCCGCATCTGCTGTGTCCTGATATTCCTCCAGCTGAGCTTTGAACTCGGACGTGAGTTCGTCGTCAACACCGGCCAGGAGTTGGTTCTCAAGAGTCTTCAGAGAACACTCCAGATCCGACAACCTTTTACGGATCGCTTTCAGAACCCCAGAGTGTTTGGTCATCGTAATTCCACGAACATATACTTTAAATGCTTCCCAAATGATCTGAAAACTGTCAACCGACCCTATATTCGTAGTAAAGAATGTTTTGATGGCTTCGGTCAATTCTTCCTTAAATACCGCGTCTAGCAGCGAATAGGGTGGGAACCTCCACGTAAAGGGGGGAATGGATTTCTGTGGGGTGTCGAACATTAGCAACAACGGGGAATGATCCGAAAGTGTACGGGGGTGTACTTCGCAGTGTTGGACCCGGTCCTGGATCCGTCTCGCAGCCAACCAATAATCTATGCAGGTGTGCAGGCCATGGTACGCTGAATAATGTGTGTATCCCCCTTTCTCCGGATACCGTTGCCTCCATGTATCAGTTAAGTCAAGTTTTATCATCAGATCTGTGACTGTGCGTGCAGATGATGTGAGTGGTCTGTCAGGCCCCCCGACCTATCTAACCTTGGATTCAGCACCATATTAAAATCTCCACCTCAGAGCTGTTCGCCTGCGCCGCACCCACGGACCGTCTCCAGTAAGGAAGTATAAAAAGTGGGATTGTCATAATTCGGGCCATAGACATTCACTAGTAAAAGTTCCACTCCCTTACCTCTACATCTAGAGATCACACAGCGCCCTTCTTTATCAGTGTATAGTGGCTCTAGCTTGAGATTAGATCTGGGATTCACCCACGTAAGCACCCCTCGCGCTTGGGTAATGAAACCCGCTGCGTGTATATTGCCTAACAGGCCCCTGTAGCGCAGCATGGGGCTATCTTGGGGTAGGTGAGTCTCCTGCAAGGTTGCCACATCGATATTATATCTCCCTAAATAGGCTAGAACCTTCCTCAGTTTCCTGTGATCATTGAGGCCTCTCACGTTCCACGTGAGTGCTCTAATCGTGCAATTGGGGACATTCTGCCCTGCCTCAGTAGGGGCTGTCATGGGGGAAAGTATCGTCCATAGTCTCTGTCATTGCTTACAAATACGCTATAAACGTGTGCACCAACCTCCTACCTAGTGGCAACATAGCTGTAGTTTAATTTCCTCAGTCTCAAACCCCATCCTCCCCCCTCCCACGTCAGGCAGTCCCCAACTGTGCCTGGCCGAAATACCCCACAAATCCCCCTCCCACTTCATCAATCAAACATGCGTTGTAGCAACTCCAAGGAATCCGAAACAAGAGTTAAACCCCCCCTACCCTCCCACCACAAAACGTTCCCAAGAAGTGTGTTTCACTCGTGGGCAGATGTTGCACAACACGTAGGAAGATAATACCAGACCAGACTAGGTCTGCCCCTGCGTGCCAAACAGCCAATACACATCATCTGCAAGTGGTCTCACCGCCCCCCAGCTCCCCACGTCCCCACACACCCAAATCGTCGTGGCGCTCCCAGCAGGAAGCACAAATATCGTAGGAAGGATCCCCACACCCCAAAACCACACCCCCATACTGTCACAAAACTGTCATATCTTAAACAACAATGCCACGCGATAATATTTTCACAACCTCCACTCTATTCCCAGCAAACATCCCCCAATGATCCCTCTTATCTGTGACTCATGCAGACTATTATTCAGTCTTGCTCATCTAATTGGCCTCCAACTGCACCCTCCAAGGGACTTCGGTCCGGGCTGCTGCGTTTCTCCTTAGTCCACTCTTTTAGGGCCTTCTGCAGAGTTTTCGGATCAGTAAATATGCGTGATTGACCCTGCCGATTGACACGCAGTCTTGCCGGGTACAGCATGGCATAGTCCAGGTTGAGATCACGCAATTGGCGTTTCAGTGGGGCAAACTGCTTGCAGGCCTCCTGCACCCGAATTGTGAAGTCCGGGTACAAGGAGATGCTGGAGCCTTCATACTGCATCGACTGCTTCTCCCTGGCAACCTTCAGCGCCGAGTCTCTGTCACGGTAGTTAAGCAGTTTCGCTATGATCGGCCTCGGGGGGGCTCCAGGTACCGGGCGCGGGCCCAGAGAGCGATGTGCTCTTTCAACTACGAAAATAGAAGAGAATGTTTCACCGCCCAGAAGTGTTACTAGCAACTGCTCCACAAATATCTCCATGTTGCCAGTCAGGGTCGACTCCGGAAGGCCCGTAATTCGCAAGTTGTTCCTACGGGAGCGCGCTTCCAGGTCTTCCGCTCTGTCTTGTAGGATTTACATCACTCTCCCCATCTGCTTATGCTCAGTGTCCATGGTCGTCTGCGCCTCCTCAACCTCCGTAATCCGTCGCTCCGACATGTTGAGTCTCTCCGCATGCTTGTCTACGCGTTCTGACATTCTGTCCAGTCTGTAGGAGAGGGAGTCTATTTTAGTCCCCAAGTTTGAGAGACTGCTCTGTAAGCCTTTCTCCATTGCAACGAGCATCGAGCGTATATCTCCCTCAGCGTCTTCATTTGCTAGGTCTGACGGATTATCACCATCCTCCGAGGTGGTGTCTCTCCCTTTGGTCTTCTTTTGGTCAAAGGAGAGTTTAGTCTGTGTCTTATCGACTCTGCCCAACGCGGTATATTCACCGTTCACTCCGCAGCTTCAAGAACAGCCTTCCAGTCAGACAAGTAGCGCCTTTTTGTGTCAAATCCTCAGTGACCAACTCTTTCGCGCCACCCAGTGTCGCCACTCTGAGGGACGCCCAGCTAATAACCGGGACCTGTAGATCTCCTATTGCTGCTGCGTCTCTGTGGTACAGGGCCTCTCCACCTCAGACCAGCCGACCGAGAAACTCTTTGATTGGTCACAGCACGCAAGGGAGCGCAAAACTATTGCCGAGGCCCACAGGCGCCAAGTTAGCTATTCAGCTGTCCGCCGACTCATACAGCCACTTGCCTCGGTTCGGACACAGGGCTCTCCCCACCTCAGTCGCATCTCTCAAATGGGCATCCCGCTAGGTCCACCCAATAATGAGGGGCGTCAGCTGCTCCTGACTTGCGTCTCAGACTATTCCATAGCTGCGGGGTGTAGGCGCCAATATCAGAAATCCACGACTCCAGCCCTAGTTTCAAAAGGGTGCCTCCAGTGCCTAAAAGTCCATACCAGTGTTGTAGCCACACTTACAGTGCTGCAAGGGCGCCAATGATACAAGCCAGCAAGAGTTCCGCAGCCATGGAGCCGCCCGTATATTCCAGCTGGTTCTCCCAGCGCTCCTTGTTGGAACTCAGTGTCTGTATAGCGCTGGGTGCGTCCTTACAGTCAGTCAAGCGGTCTCAGTTGCATCAGCTCGCAGCACCATCCACACTGTACCATTTCACTTAGGCCCGATCACCGCCTCAGCACTCTCGGTCGTCAGCCTCACCGGTCCGCTGCAAATGGCTGGAGCCGCGTCGCGGGGGAGAGCAGCCTCCGAAGCAATTCAATATGGCGTCTCGTGCATCTCCAACTGCCTCCCCGCCGTCGTCTGCGCCTCGTACCTGTTCTCAGCCACGCAGGTTATGACGGAAACGGACTACTGCCTCACTCTCCACCGGGGACCTCACCATCTGCCGCTCACTCGTCTCCGTGCGCCGAATGTGCAACGGCACCAGTTGCACCCGCAGTGTCTCCGGGCAGCGGCCCCACTCTCGGCTTTGGTTACCACTCAAGGCCGGGGATTCGGGCCCAGTGCAGGGACCTCCCCCTCCGGCAGCCGGCTCTCGCTCGGTGCAGGGCGTGGAGAGCTCCGGGACGGTTCTTCTTGTCCCCCAGACGCTCCTCTATCGTCCGCAGAACAATTAGTGGCAGTAAGACCCCCGCAGATGTAGGATAATTTACGAATAGTGAATTGGCTACGCAGAGCTATCGGCTCAGGCGGCCATTACTGTTGCGAGCAAGCTCCGCCCCCGTTTATATGTATTTACCTAAAGATGACAGGTCAATAAAATATGTGCAGAATTTTTTGGTAATTTTAGCCACATCTCTGACCGCACTCTCAAACTTGCTGACCCCCATTCCCTTATCATAGTTTCCATACTATTTTTATGGGCTTCAACCTCTGGTGAGGTGAGTAAACATCAGTGAAAAAACATCCACAAAATGCATGTGACTTGACAGATATGCTATTTGTCTAGCATGTGATCAGAATTGATGTCCATTATCACACGATTGGTGATAGAAAATTGGACATAGGTGGAGCGCGTTGAATTACTTTAAAGCCACAAACCCTATAGGAGGCTGTTGCAATGATTGGATGATGTCATCAGTGATGTCATCAATTATGCTATTTGGATGCATGACAGTGACACAAGTTATAGTTAGCACAGTAAACTCTGGTGAAGTTCTTTGGTCTTTTTGATATTTAAAATGTAGTTTTTGTATCATTTGAATGCCTAACCACAATGTCACTTTAATCATTGTTTTTTCAGTGAATTTCTAAGTTTTTTTTGCATGAGCTAAGCTCCTATTACCATACCTCCCTTTAATGTCACTTTAACTGTTGTTTAAAGCCCTGGTGAATTTCAGTTTTTTATCCTATTCAAGTAGAGTCTGTGCCCAAGCCCCTCACGCAGCCTACAGCCAATGCCCCCACTGTGTACAGACCAACCCCTCACTGTGCTTGACCTTTGGCCCTAGTGCCCCCCCCACAAGTGCCTGGGGGTCAGGGTAACCATACCCTGCTCCCATATACTCTTTTGTTTAAATCTGTCTCAGGAAGGATTGAGTTCCCAGCTTACGCTATAGCGAGCACAGCATTTTCTTCATAATTGTCTGCAGTCAATCAAAATCATTTGATGTCATGGGAATCAGTACATCTCCAGCTGTACCAAAATGGGAAACAGGATAAAAGGCTCCCTCAACTAATCAGAAAGTCTAATTTTCAGTACCTTGGGACTCCCAATCAACCAACCGTCTAAACTTTTCACGCCCTTCATGCCAAGCCCAAGCTCCTCTTTAAGTGCAAATTTCTCGAAAACGGCTCAACAGAATTACACCAAATCCCAAAAAGCACACTTTGATTAAAATTAAAACTTTTTGCCAAATTTTGTAAAATTCCATTCGGCCTTTTTCTCTATTGGAGATCAAAGTTTCCTATGGGAAATAAACATTTTGTGACACCCGTTTTCTTGGCCCCAGCTTGATGGATAGGCATGAAGCTACACAGTGGCGACAAACACTGTGTAATATGTGTGTATATGTATGTATGTATATGCACAGGAAGCTACCTCCCCCCTGGAGGGACACAACGGGGAGCCAAGGAGAACAACTTTATTGCAGAGTGGGAGGCATGACGCGTTTCGGCTGGAATGCCTTCTTCAAATGCCAAACACCAGAGACTGTCACCTGCCGCCTTTAAAATAATCCATTTCACTCCCATTGGTGGAAGCCCAGCTGAGTTGACCAATAGCATGAACGCCTCATCGCAGTCACCCTTGGCGGACTACGGCTCCCAGAAAGCACCATTTCGGCTTACAGGTAAGCATTTGTGCTGTCAACTCGTTGTAACCCTAAGTGAGTGCTGGTGATCAGTGGAAAGCGTGTGTAGGGGTAGATTAAAATCACAAGTGTCCTCGCCGCACAAAGTTCTCTCCCGGGCCCCCTTTTGACGTCTCACCACATATACTCAGGTCCACGTGGGATCGAAGATCCTGCTGCAATGAGTAGACCTACCCGTGAAGTCACGGACTGTATCTACAGTGATGTATCCACTGTTCCTGAATGCGGGGGCCAGAGCTCTTCAATCCCTTGAAGTCCAAACAATGCTGTGAAGCAGTGCCCTTGTAGCTCCGGCCACAAACGAGACTGGTCCCCCAAGCGTGCTCAGGGCATAGCACGCGACATATCCACAGGAAGCTACCTCCCCCCTGACGGGAAGGAACTGGAGGGACACAACAGGGAGCCAAGGAGAACAACTTTATTGCAGAGTGGGAGGCATGACGCGTTTCGGCTGGAATGCCTTCTTCAAATGCCAAACACCAGATACGGTCACCTGCCGCCTTTAAAATAATCCATTTCACTCCCATTGGTGGAAGCCCAGCTGAGTTGACCAATAGCATGAACGCCTCATCGCAGTGACCCTTGGCGGACTACGGCTCCCAGAAAGCACCATTTTGGCTTACAGGTAAGCATTTGTGCTGTCAACTCGTTGTAACCCTAAGTGAGTGCTGGTGATCAGTGGAAAGCGTGTGTAGGTGCAGATTAAAATCACAAGTGTCCTCGCCGCACAAAGTTCTCTCCCGGGCCCCCTTTGATGTCTCACCGCATATACTCAGGTCCACGTGGGATCAAAGATCCTGCTGCAATGAGTAGACCTACCCGTGAAGTCACGGACTGTATCTACAGCGATGTATTCACTGTTCCTGAATGCGGGGGCCAGAGCTCTTCAATCCCTTGAAGTCCAAACAATGCTGTGAAGCAGTGCCCTTGTAGCTCCGGCCACAAACGAGACGGGTCCCCCAAGCGTGCTCAGGGCATAGCACGCGACATATGCACAGGAAGCTACCTCCCCCCTGGAGGGAAGGAACTGGAGGGACACAACGGGGAGCCAAGGAGAACAACTTTATTGCAGAGTGGGAGGCATGACGTGTTTCGGCTGGAATGCCTTCTTCAAATGCCAAACACCAGAGACTGTCACCTGCCGCGTCTGGCTGTGATTTTAGGCATCTTGTCGCTGCTTTGCTTGCTGCACCTTCATTAAAGGAATTTGAATCCACCTGAGAGGCTTTTCAGTATGGGGGCAACCCTTTTTCTGGATTTAATACGGCTGGCCCGGTCATGGAACTGCCCGCCGCGGAAGTGCGGATCTGTGGACCACGAGTGCATGGTACCTGGGACTGGTGGTTTTCCTGATGAAGGCTACAGGTATTGGCAGGGAGCAGGTTGGTGACATAAATGCCAACCCACTCTGGTAATAATTTGTGCACAAGACTGGGAGCAACATCGAGACCCACTGGGGTTTTATTTTATTTTGCAGCACTACAAGCACCAGAATGCTCGGAGGCCCGTTGGGGCGTGGCATCTTTGAAAGAAAAACATGTGACTGCAGTTCTCGCTGTTGACACTCTGCCTAGCCTGTGAACAAGGGCGTGGAAGCCCAAAACACGTCTGGCCGTGATTTTAGGCATCTTGTCGCTGCTTTGCTCGCTGCACCTTCATTAAAGGAATTTGAATCCACCTGAGAGGCTTTTCCGTATGGGGGCAACCCTTTTTCTGGATTTAATACGGCTGGCCCGGTCGTGGAACTGCCCGCCGCGGAAGTGCGGATCTGTGGACCACGAGTGCGTGGTACCTGGGACTGGTGGTTTTCCTGATGAAGGCTTCAGGTATTGGCAGGGAGCAGGTTGGTGACATAAATGCCAACCCACTGTGGTAATAATTTGTGCACGAGACTGGGAGCAACATCGAGACCCACTGGGGTTTTATTTTATTTTGCAGCACTAGAAGCACCAGAATGCTCGGTGGCCCGTTGGGGCGTGGCATCTTTGAAAGAAAAACATGTGACTGCAGTTCTCGCTGTTGACTCTCTGCCGAGCCTGTGAACAAGGGCGTGGAAGCCACAAACGCGTCTGGCTGTGATTTTAGGCATCTTGTTGCTGCTTTGCTAGCTGCACCTTCATTAAAGGAATTTGAATCCACCTGAGAGGCTTTTCCGTATGGGGGCAACCCTTTTTCTGGATTTAATACGGCTGGCCCGGTCGTGGAACTGCCTGCCGCGGAAGTGCGGATCTGTGGACCACGAGTGTGTGGTAGCTGGGACTGGTGGTTTTCCTGATGAAGGATACAGGTATTGGCAGGGAGCAGGTTGGTGAAATAAATGCCAACCCACTGTGGTAATAATTTGTGCACGAGACTGGGAGCAACATCGAGACCCACTGGGGTTTTATTTTATTTTGCAGCACTACAAGCACCAGAATGCTCGGAGGCCCAGTGGGGCATGGCATCTTTGAAAGAAAAACATGTGATTGCAGTTCTCGCTGTTGACTCTCTGCCTAGCCTGTGAACAAGGGCGTGGAAGCCCGAAATGCATCTGGCTGTGATTTTAGGCATCTTGTCGCTGCTTTGCTCGCTGCACCTTCATTAAAGGAATTTGAATCCACCTGAGAGGCTTTTCCGTATGGGGGCAACCCTTTTTCTGGATTTAATACGGCTGGCCCGGTCGTGGAAATGCCCGCCACGGAAGTGCGGATCTGTGGACCACGAGTGTGTGGTACCTGGGACTGGTGGTTTTCCTGATGAAGGCTACAGGTATTGGCAGGGAGCAGGTTGGTGACATAAATGCCAACCCACTATGGTAATAATTTGTGCACGAGACTGGGAGTAACATCGAGACCCACTGGGGTTTTATTTTATTTTGCAGCACTACAAGCACCAAAATGCTCGGAGGCCCGTTGGGGCGTGGCATCTGTGAAAGAAAAACATGTGACTGCATTTCTCACTGTTGACTCTCTGCCTAGCCTGTGAACAAGATTGAGAACAAAGAAGGCTCGGGTCCTAAAACCTCCTGGACTGGACCACTGTAAGTACAAGAGAAAACCCCCGGCCTCTTGGCCTAGGCAGGACAATTAACAACGTCTAGTTAAGAATCTAACGTCCGCTTGGTGCCTTATGTAAAAACTAGGACTGGTGTTGTACTCTCAATGTAAATGTTATTTCACACGATTGTCTAAGTTTGTTTCACCTGTCATTTTTGTCTTTGAATTTTTTCGTTTTTAAGTGGAATATAACACTGTGTATAAATGTGTTTTGTTCTGTAAATGGAAGGTTTCTTTTCTGAGACATGAAAAAATATTTATTTGCTTTGCTATTCTAAATAATTTAAAATAAGCTAAATAAAGCAATAAGAACCCTAGAATTGATGGTCTAGGGCATTCTTTTTAAAGTATGCAAACTAGTCCTTCTGGACATACTCTTTTCTCTTGTATTAGCCTGTGAACAAGGGCGTCTGGCTGTGATTTTAGGCATCTTGTCGCTGCTTTGCTCGCTGCACCTTCATTAAATCATTAAAGGAATTTGAATCCACCTGAGAGGCTTTTCCGTATGGGGGCAACCCTTTTTCTGGATATATATTGTGTAATACCGAAACGCGTTGATCTTAACTGATGCCTTGTCCCCATTGATGCAAGGGAGGAAATAAATCCAAGTGCGTTTAAACTCGACAGGAGTGCGGCTCGTTTTTTCTTCCTCAACCAGAGGAGGAGTGTGGATGATATATATATGACACTCAAAATCACATTTAATGATCATGTTGTATATGTATGTGATATATATATATATATGTTATTCTCTACAGAGCACAACATTCTGAGGTGGAAGTCCTGATGAAGACAGTGTTTCTGTCGAAACGCGCGTAGAGTCATCTTCCAAAACCACCCTACAAATGCAATCTTCTTATTTAAGTGTTGTCGTTGTTTGTTTGTTATAGTTTGTATTAAACCAATCATGTGGGACGGAATAATCATGGATATCAATTTGATTATATGTATGTAGTATGTCTCTGATTGTGAATGAATGTGGTCAGAATGTTGTATAATTGTTAGTCTCTGTATGAATATCTTTATGCTTATTATGTGTTTTTATAGTTACCTACCAATAGGTTTAAGATAATTTATAAATAAACTTTTTTATACATTTCTAATTTTTAGTGTCACTGTAGTTATTTCTCAGCCGTTCATGGCGTGAGGGTTTATGGTCTGAAGTAGCCCTAGAGTATTTACATTGATGTCCTTTCCCTGTCTAGGTGTACTTCTCACTAGTGTCAGGGGGCCCCTTCTCTTTGCAATTATTTACCCACAGCCTGTCTGTGCGGGGTGGTGTATGTTATCAATATTTTTTGTGGGTCACTTATACCCCTTCAGAGCCTGATTTGTCCTGTATATGTGGTATTGCATCTGTTGTGATGTGTGTCTTACACTTCTTTTATGTTTTTAGAGACACTGTCCCTACATGTTCCTGTCTCCTCAATATATATTTCTGTAGGGTAGTGAATTATTGCAAGTAAGTACATTCTTACATATTGTTACAACACGTAAAGTTTGCGAAACAATCCCTCTTCCCTCCTCCCCCTTCCCCCCTTTTTCCCCCTCCCCCCCTTCCCCCTTTTTCATATTTAAAATGGAAATTCTGAAGACCTTTGGGTTTTCAGATGAACAATTTGCCCTTTTGGTAGGGGACCAATTAGCTCCTGGCCAACCATCTAAATCATTAGGCAATACAGCTAATAATGAAGATATACATAAGTTATTAGATCTGAAAAAGAAAATTAAAAGGATAGAAATGCATGGGCATTTCATATTGGAATATCTTAAGGCAAGCGTAATACCTCAAGGCCTCAGAGTACGTAACATACCAGGGCTCTTTGTACATATCAAGGAGTTCCTGGATAAATGGTCATTAATAGCAAACAGATGTTCACGTGACCTGATGATGCTCATAGTTGCTACTGCCAAAGAAATGATTCAAGTTTTAATGGAAGAAATGACGTTACTAGAAGATAAAATCAAAAAGTGTAATGCAGTGGAGGATGCTAAGAAAAAACTTGAGGATCTGAATCAAGAGGTTGATTCTTATAGCGAATATTTGTTAAAACGTAAAACAGAAAAACTAAAGAAGGATATAAGGTTTTACTCAAAGGAGAAAACTTATCCTTATCTGAGTGAGCACTTTTTTACAGATACACGGTATCAAGAATCAGATAATTATGGACCAGCTCCATTAAGACATAAGGTTACTACTTTTTCAGATTCGTCCGATACAGACAACGAGTCTAGCCCCCATCAGTCTAACTATGGATCAGATAGAGGTAGCCATTCTTTAAACTATCAAAGAGGTCAGTTGCCTTTTTAGGCAGACGAGGGCCACGGAGAGGCCCTTGGAAACCGAGGTATCAGTCGAGGTACAACACGAATTACAATCATCACGAATACCCTCAAAGCAATGCACAGTACCTAGTGACCAGGAATGCTCAGTACTGGCGAACGTAGATACAATACCTATATTTAATCTATCTAAGAAAAGACTCACAGATCCAGAGGTTAAAGTATTATCTAAGGGCTTATCATTTGTTCCTTATATAGGAGCAAACATTTTTGAGATGTTTCAGGATATACACTCTTTTTTTCGAAAAATACGATTGAAAAAGTTTTTTGAAAACAGACCACATCTTACCACATATGAAGAGAATCAATCAGGTTTACGCCCGATCTCTGTATTTACCCCAACTTTAGATCAGGTTGGACCAGAAGTAGGAATCTTTGAATCGGTTGTTATTGCTAAACTGGAAAAAATCGTCAAATATGTTCCTAAGCCCACCCCTAATTTACTTAGAGAAGAAGTGGATGCCCTTAATGCTTTAAAGATTCAGAAAAATATCACAGTGAAAAGCTGTGATAAAGGGGGAGGGATTGTTGTAATAGACACTGACGCATATATCTCAAATATGAACACACTATTAAACAATCCCTTACATTATCGAAGGATCACCACGGACCCAACATCTAGAGTCCAACGTAAAATTTGTACGCTTACACACAATGCTGTAGAACAGGGCATCATATGTCAGCAGGAAAGTGACTATATGAATATATCGACACCCCGTATGGCCAGTGTCTACGGGGTTCCGAAGATTCATAAAGATTGTAACAACCCCCCTTATAGACCTATTGTCACCACTATAGGATCAGTCACGGAGCATATATCTAAATATATTGATCAAGTGTTACGACCACATGTCTCAAAATTTTTATCTCATGTTAGAGACACTAAGGACATGATATATAAAATGGAAGGCTTACCCTTCAATAGACAAATAGACACATTGGTGTCATTGGACATTGAGTCCCTATATAGCAACATCCCCAGCTTGAGGCCATCACAGCGGTGGAATGGTTTATTTTAACCTTTTCAGTCGATTGTGATGTGCCTTTCATTATTGATCTCCTTACCATCGTTCTTGATGAAAACACCTTTGAGTTCAATGGGGATCTTTATAAACAGATCAAGGGCGTTAGTATGGGGGCATCTTGTGCCCCCACTATAGCCAACATCTATATGGCTTATTTTGAGCACCAATTTGTCTATAATGAGATGGCCCCGTTCTTTGAGTCGATACACTACTGGTCCCGTTATATTGACGACATATTGTTTATTTGGAAGGACGACCCTGAGAAACTTCAAGAATTTTTGGAATGGATAAATCTTTGTGACACAAATTTACGTTTCACAGCCAACATTGGAGAAGGGAAAATTGAATTTTTGGACATTGAAATTAAAGAAGTAGACTCTGTTCTCCAAGTAGATCTCTACACTAAACCAACAGCAAGAAATATGTTATTGCATTTCTCCAGCTACCACCCGAAATGTCAACGAGAAAGTATTCCTATGGGGCAATTTTTACGTGTCCGACGTAATTGCACCAGTGTACAAGATTTTGATAGGAGGGCAATAACAATGAAACAAAGGTTCATAGACCGTGGTTACCCAAGGAGACTTGTAAGAGAGGCATATAAAAGGGCCAGGTTTTATGATCGAGACCATTTACTCCAAACCAATACAAAAAAGATCCTCCGAAATTGGTATGTGTCACTAGACACTCATCTTTGAATGAGAAGATTCGATAAACCATCAATGCCCAATGGCATATTCTTAATGTTAATTTAGATCCAGAGAGGGCATTTCAACGCCCCATGTTTTCCCATAAGCGAAATAAGAATTTAAAAGATCTGGTGGTTCACTCTAGATTGCAAGTCAAACCACCATTTATACAAAAAACTTTGGACGGTAGCCACTCCATCAATGGCAATCACAAATGTTTTCATTGCAAGGCATGTGATGGGGCGATAGTCACAGACAAGTTTGTTTATCAAAAAAGGAAATCAAACTTAGAACCTTCACTAATTGTAAAACGGATAATGTCATATATCTTTTACTTTGCCCTTGTGACAAGGGATATGTTGGCGAGACGTCACGACAATTTTCGATCCGTCTGACAGAACATCGCTCGGCCATTAAAACAAAAAAACTCACGGCACCGATAGTTAAACACTATTTGGAAATGGACCATCGTGAGACCCATATAAGATGGTTAATTTTGGAAAAAATTGAAATCAAAAATAGTCTACAAGCAGAATCAATAAGAAAACGCAGAGAGGTATTCTGGATTTACTCTTTGAGTTCCCATATTAATGGGTTAAATTTTGATATCCCATGGGATCAAGCGATTCGCTATAATGACTAGTATGGTCAACATTCCCTAAGTATAGGTGACCCGTTTTCCATCTATAGTGATATTTGTCTCTTATATCTGGCTGTTGACTTGTCTTTGCACATATGTACAGCCATCTATGTGCTCTTAGATAATATTGTGACCTTGGCATAGGCTACTGTAATTTTCTCAATGGTATATTCTACCAGTTTTTTCAAATTTTGCTGAACATCTATGGATATATGCGTAGGTTTCAGGTATGTCTTTGTGTATCTTTTTCAACTATCGCTATCTGTTCATATACATGTTTTGGGTATCGCATTTCTTTGTATATTTTGTGTATATATCTCTTTTAGGGTCCTTTTCAAAGTTAGTCACTTTTGTTATTTGTGGGCCTCATTATCAAACATATATATTTTTTGAACGTATATGTATAGTTAATTATAGTTGTAAAGTTTATGTTTTTGTCGGTTTATTATTAGAGTATGGCATATATATATTAGGATTATGGTGTATGTATTTATATACACTGTTATTTCGAATTTCATTCTCTTTGTTATTAAAATCTCGGGACTTTTCGAATTAAGTATTTCTTCACCCTTCATGGTTGACCGGTGCTGGGCTTGCCATTTTTATCATGTGACAATGTCACATGATTGCTTCCCAACAGTATTTAAAATATACCGTCCTTTTCGCGCCATCGGCACTTGGGCGTTTTTCAGCTGCTCCGGTAGGCTGCTACACTGAGAACAGAGCTGCTCAACATTTTGGATTGCCAAAATAGGTAAGCACGATGTGAAAATTCGTAGATGTCTTGGAATAGCTTGGGCGTCTGTTGTTTTCATTAAGTGTTTGCAATAACATATATATATCGGGAGCATTTTTCCTCGGCTTTTGTTTTCGTTTTCCTTTGTTGCTGGATTTTGGCCGGGCATTGCTCCGCCTTTTTAATCATGTGGTTAATACTATAAATAATTGGTTCTTTGCTATTTGCAAGCACTTTGCATTTCCCTCTTACTGGATCTTTGGCCGGGTATTGCTCCGCCTTCCCCATTAGTTTGACAATGTTAGAAGACTGATATTTTGAAAATATTACAACGTGCCATTCCTTTTATTTATTTGGAGTCTTTCTGTAGTTTGTTGGCCGGGCATTGCTCCGCCAATTCTATTGTGTGTTAAGGTCTTTAGATGGACGTTTTGGTAGCATTTAAACGTACCGTCTTTTTCTTTAGTCTTTTCTTTTTACGTTATTATTTTTTCGAGGCTTAAACTCTGATTAGAGTCAAACCGGTGTTACTCGTGAAGTGTTATTGCTGTAATCTTTCCTTTTGAGTAATTGCTCATACAGATCTTTCCATTAATCACTTGAGATATGTTTCTTTTTAGACGGCTATGGCTTAGTTGAAAAGCGTTAGATCATTTCATCATTATTATGTTAGGCATCATGTGTTATTCTAACTTTTCTGCTAAATAAAATCAGTAACCATGTTTTGAGCACATACCATTTTATGGAATATTCTTTTCTTATTTTTTTCTGTTTGTTGCTCATTTTCCAGCATCCTTTTTAACTATCTGAGGGATTAGCAGCTCGTCTTTCTTGCTGGATACATTTTATCAAGTAGGTATAATATGTTTTTGCCCATACCTATAGAAAATGACTCAATCTTGACATCTCCATAATTATTTTGGTTTGTGCTCTTTTTATATGGTGTTCGGGGTCTGCTTATCTGTTTCAGGGCCTTCTTTTGAGGAGTCGGCTAATAAATCACACCAGTTCCCTTTTGAGATAAGCCACTATCAACATAAGGTAAATAATTATTTTTAGTGGTAGGTTAGAATATCTTCCTATATTCAAGGATGTACCTAGTTAGTACTGGAAAGATTATTTATTCTTTCCTTTTTTCTGTTTCTGTGCACTGCTTTCGAACCTACAGGTGTATTCTGGATGACAGGAATAAATTCTTGACCTGAACTACTTAAACCTTTTATCAGCCTACGTATAGATGCTGGACAGTTTTGGTAAATACATTTTTTCATATATTTTTTTCAGTACTTTATACTTTTTTGGAAAATATGCATGTATATTTTCTTTAACCTTTTTCCTCTTGCAGACACTAATTATATCTTCCTTTAATAAGGGGACAGCTTTGTTGATATGGTTTACATATAAAGTATGCAGATCATTGACAATAGTTTTCCACTGCATGTTTGTAGTGTTACATGTTTCCTGGGAGATTATATGTTTGTATTTGTGTTTATATCTTGTCAGGCTCGTCTTTTAATTTTCCTGTTTTATAAAAAGATAATAAGATATTATACCCTCAGTCCAATTATGGGTCCTTGTTATTATATGTAATCATTCTAATTATTAACTACAGTGACACTCAAAATCACATTTAATGATCATGTTGTATATGTATGTGATATATATATATATATATGTTATTCTCTACAGAGCACAACATTCTGAGGTGGAAGTCCTGATGAAGACAGTGTTTCTGTCGAAACGCGCGTAGAGTCATCTTCCAAAACCACCCTACAAATGCAATCTTCTTATTTAAGTGTTGTCGTTGTTTGTTTGTTATAGTTTGTATTAAACCAATCATGTGGGACGGAATAATCATGGATATCAATTTGATTATATGTATGTAGTATGTCTCTGATTGTGAATGAATGTGGTCAGAATGTTGTATAATTGTTAGTCTCTGTATGAATATCTTTATGCTTATTATGTGTTTTTATAGTTACCTACCAATAGGTTTAAGATAATTTATAAATAAACTTTTTTATACATTTCTAATTTTTAGTGTCACTGTAGTTATTTCTCAGCCGTTCATGGCGTGAGGGTTTATGGTCTGAAGTAGCCCTAGAGTATTTACATTGATGATATATATATATATATATATATATATATATATATATATATATATATTTTCCTCACAATCCTTTGTTTCCAAAAGACAAACGGGTCACACTCTTGCAGTCTCTTTAAGCACAATTAATTTATTCTTAAATCCATTACTTCATGATACAGGAAACAGGCGAATAACCAACGCGTTTCGGTATTACCTAATACCTTGGTCACGGTCGATTTTTTCATGAACTCACTTGTTTTTTTGTAGTTCAAAGTGTATTACGTCATTTCCTGTCTAACTAGACACATCAAACCACAGACATCTGGGATATGTAGTCCCCCTATATACAAATTTGCACAGCCTTATCTTAATACAAATTAATTTACAATGCTAACCCAGTTGATAACCCTTTCATTGCCCAAACTATTGGTGTGATTTATTTAATGACTTCACGATTTAAAATCGGACCCTTTTCCTTGTTTTTGTGTCTGTGCCTTGTGACTGAAAACTTTATTGTCCCGTTTTCTTGTATCACTTTTCCAAATCCCTCCAGTGGGACTTAGCTCATTATGCCTTTTCTCCTTGTGATTCCCTTGTTTCTTTTACCCTCAGGTGGGTGGTTTCTGTCAATGTCACGTTGGGGCCCATTTATGTTCACACTCCTTGTTTGGTTTTTGATTTCTCCCTCCTAGGTTTTCTCCGTTTTTTTGTTGTTTTCGAAGTTTTGGCTGTGATCAATCCATATTTAGTTTTAGGTTACGGGAGGTTAGTGTTAATTTAAAGATGTATGTATAATTCTTCCGATTGGTTTAGCCCATATGGATACATGCTTCTGAAATTTAAAATGTGACGTGATTCTTTCTGCCGCAATGTTTTCTCCCTGTTACCTCCTCGCTCGTTTACAGGTACAGTTTCAATGCCCGAGAACTTCAAAGTCTTCCAATCTCCGTTGTGGTGTGACTCCAAACGCTTGGCCACAGCGTTGTTCCTATCCTTATTGACTGTGGCCCGTACGTGTTCCTGCACTCGTTTTTTAAGTTCGCAAATGGTGCTGCCCACATATTTTAGTTTGCATGGACACTCAATTACATATACTGTGTATTGGCTTTTACAGGTTATTAGCTCTCGAATCTTCCAGATTTTGCCATCTGCCATTAGGATTTATGACATTGGATTCGCAATCTGGCACACTTTGCAGCAATGGCATTTCACAAAGCCCTTCGTTTTTAACCAAGATTCCTTTTTATGTTTTCCTTTAAGGTGACTGTGCACTAGTCGATCTTTGAGATATTTGGCTCTGCGGTATGTAATGGTTGGGTGACTTCCCATTATTTTTCCCATCGTGCCATCGAGCTGTAAAATTTTCCAATTTTTTCTTAGTATGTTTGCAATGTCCTTAGATTCTTGAGTGAAATCCATGATTAATCGTATTGGTTCGGGTTCCGATTGTTCCCCTGGTTTCTTTGGGATCAAGCATTCCTGTCTTGATTTTTCATTTGCCTTATTCCAACACCTTTTCACAATGCTTTTATTGTATTTCCTGCATGTAAATCTTTCTGTTGTAATTGCACTGTGTTTCTTCCATTCTTCCTCCTCACTACAGATTCTGCGCAACCCGGAGGAACTCGCCAAATGGAATGCTGGATATTAGCGATGGTTGGTGGAAGCTTGTTGCTTCTAGCGTTGAGTTGGTAGCTGTGATTTTCCGATGGAGTGTGGTTTCAATATGCATATTTTTGACATAGATTTCCGTGTCGAGAAACGTTACTCTATCACTACTGATGTCATAAGTGAATTTTAAGTTGGTTATACTTGAATTTAGGAATTCAAAATAGGCCTGGAAATCCTCCACACTCCCATCCCAGATGATCAGCAGATCGTCTATAAAGCGTATCCAACTCACTATTTTCTTCAAAAATTTGTCATGTGTTGAATTCCACGCTACTTCCTTCTCCCACCAGCCCATTACCAAACAGACATAGCTGGGGCTGAATGAGAACCCCATTGCCGCTCCGTTGCTTTGGCGGAAAACTTCATCACCAAATAAAAAGATGTTTTTTGTTAGACATAGTAAGATCATTTCTGTTAACATTTCATTGTGATTACTGTAGTGTATGTTTCGTTCTTGTAGGAAGAAGTTGCAGGCTTTTAAACCTAAGGTGTTGTCGATGTTTGTGTATAATCCTATCACGTCCATCGTGATTAACTGATAGGTGTCATGCCACGGAGTATCCTGTAAAATTCTTAACAGATCGCTTGTGTCTTTGATATACGAGCTGAGTTCCATTACATATGGTATCAGGAAGTGATCGATATAGTTTGCTATTGGTTCTAGTAAGGAACCCTTTGCAGATAGGATCGGTCGCCCTGGTGGTTTTTTGTGGTCCTAATGCAGTTTTGGTAAAAAGTAAATAGTAGCCATTACTGGGAAGTCTACTGTCAGATATTTATTCTCCTCTTCATCGATTAGGTTTTTGCGTGTCCATATTTTGATTTTTTCATCAATGTCTTTTTTTATTTGTATTGTTGGATCGGTTTTAAGTTTCTCATAATGTTTATCATCCTCTAGTTGGCGATGTGCTTCCATCAAGTAGGCAGAGTGGTCCCAGATGACTACATTTCCGCCCTTGTCTGCTATTTTGATTATTATTTGTTGGTCGTTCATGAGGTTCTCCAGGGCTTCTCTCTCAGGTTTTGTTACATTGTCTTTGTATTTAGATCTTTTCAATTTATATATGTCTGGCACCACGGCTTCCTGGAAAATATCAATTTTATTTCCTGAGGCAAGTTGAGGGTAGAATTTAGATTGTGGATGTTTTTTACTCAAACCTGCCCCTAATTGAGGACAAGCTGTTTGTAGAGAGACTTCCTCCCCTTCTTCTGCATTTAAGTTTAGTAATAGTAGGAAGTCATTTGATTCTTTTGCCTGTAAGGTTGACACTGGTTTTTCTATTTCTTTGGCCGGTTTCTTTCTATCCTGGTTCTCCAGAAATAACTTTTTCTGTTTGATTTTTCGTACGTATAGATACAAATCTATTCTTGTCTGAGCTAAGTCCATTCTTTGAGTGGGGCAAAAATGTATGCCTCGTTTTAAAAGCGATGTTTCTGCCTCTGAGATTTCTCGTTTTGATAGATTTATTATTTGTAATTCATCTACTGCCGATCCCTCCTTTGCCTCATACTCCTCGTTGTTGTTCCGACCCTTTCTATCGATCCGTTTGTGTCTCTGTCACCTTCGTCGCGATTTCTTTGGTGCCATTGTTTTCCCCTTCCCCTGCCTCGTTGTTGTTGTTGCGTCATCCGGTTTTGTTCCCACTGGCGTTGTTGCAAAACCAGTCGCATATCTCCTAAAAAAGTTAACCTGGCACCTTCAGCCGGATTTTCTGATTCTCCACTGCTTAAATCCGTAGAGGCCAGGGAGGAGAGACTGCTTGGTGCACTTGCCGCATTTCCTTGGATTATGTGTTGTTTAAACGGATCGAATTTGCGTGCAAAAGTAAATATTTGGCCTTCGGCATAGTCAATGGTGTCTCTTACAAACTTGTTGTGTTTCCGTTGCCTCACTACTTCTTCATGCTTTTCTATCTGTGCTTCCAAATCATCTCTAAACTTGGTCATTTCCACATTCAGTTTTAAAGCCATTAATTCTTTTTCCGCTTCTTGTAGTTGTTCCTTCATTTTTTGTAATGCAATTTCAATGTGTTTTACTAAAATTTTGAATAAGCCCTATGAGGAAGTTAGGGTATATTCTCCCCACTCCTGTAGCAGTTCATTCGTAGCATCCTGCTGACTTGGCATTAGCATAATTCTTAAACCTCTAGGGACACGCTGCACCTCCAGGTATTTTTTTAGAGTTATTTCCCATGAATTATTGATCTCTTTTCTGCTTATTTTTTCCCATAGTCTTAATTTACTTTTGGTATCAGTTTTCCCTGTCGCATTTTGTTTATCTTGTTCCTTTTCCATATTGCCTTTTTCAAACATCGTTGTTAATAGTTCTTGTCTTTTTGCCTCCCGTTTTTCCATATTTATCGCCTGTGTGTGTTTCCTTCCTTTTTAGTTTATTCCGTACTCCTAGATAATAGATTCGATCTAAAATCGGGTGCTTTTGTAACTGCAATTGGGATTCGTGTTGACCGGCAGAAACTGCAGCTATTTTGTTGCTCGTTTTCATTGAAACATTGTTGCAATCCTTTCCATGCTACGTGCCTCACGTTTCCCCACTAAACAGCCGACTAGCCGGTATTTCAGTCAAACGCGGCTCAATATTCCTTATTCCACTCTTACAATCTTTCAGGCACACGCTCTTACCTCGGGGGTTAACTCCAGGCGGCGTGTTTCCTGCTCGATCGTGTCCTTAGTGCGGGAATCTCCTTCTTGTCGGCGAGCCGAAACGCGTCTGGCTGTGATTTTAGGCATCTTGTCGCTGCTTTGCTCGCTGCACCTTCATTAAAGGAATTTGAATCCACCTTGAGCGGCTTTTCCGTATGGGGGCAACCCTTTTATATATATATATATATATATATATATATATATATATATATAGATAGATAGATATAGATAGATATATAGATATATATAGATATAGATAGATATAGATAGATATCTATAGATATATATATATATATATATATATATATATATATATATATATATATATATATATATATATATATATATATATATATATATATATATATATATATATATATATATATATATATACAGGAGTTTTCCGTGTAAACCCTCGATGATTTACGTCAGAGTCCCAGAGGGTCACAGAAAGGCAGCACTTACATCAGCAAGCCCAGGCAAGTTAACGTTGTTCACTTATCATTTATTTTTCTTTTTTCATTTTCGTTATTTCTCCAGTGTAAGCATGCAAAGTGCAGAGTGCATCAGAAAACAACAAGACGACCAATATATATTACCTACTGGTGGTCACCAGTAGGTAGTTCTAGTTAGGACCATGTTTCTATGGAAAAAGTGTTTTTTTAGTTGCCCATATCTTTGGCGTCATTTGACGAATCTTCAAGAGATTTTCCATACTAAGTTTCATAGTGAGTCTTGTTGTGCATGGAATCTTTCAGAGAGATTCGTCAAGCTGGGGCTGAGAGAAAGGGGGGGTGAAATAAATACAATTTTCCATGTTAATTCCCATAGAAGCTTTGAACAAGACTACAACCCAAGCCGCTGGACAGAATTACACCAAATTTGGCAGCAATGTAGATTTTGGTTCCTTGATCACGCTTTCTCTTAGTTGGTGTAAATCCATTCAGTAGTTGTTGAGAAATTTGAGGGAAAACAAATAAGGATATCTGGAAGGAGCCTAAGCATCGATCTCATGGTGAGATCCGATTAGCTATCAGCACTTCAACCAGAAGGTGCCGGCAGCCATCTTGGGACGAATATACGTGTTTTGAGGGTCACAAAAAGGACAAATCATTTATTTATGGTACCATACTAATTTTAGGAATTGTGGTGTGTTCTAAGTTGATTTTACCCAGTGAAGAAGTCTTCCACTGGGAGTACATCAATAATGTTTGACAGAAAACAATTTTCTCATGATTTTCCCATGGAGGTTATAGAAGGTGCTTCAGAAGCTAAAATGAAAGCATATTTTCTGTAAATTCACACTATGTTTATCAGCCACATGAGAATGAAGTCTGACATTCTCAGTAAAGCATGTACTTTCAACAGGAGCAGCCTGTCAGTTGATTCCTGTGTGTTCTTCTGCAGCCTCCCAGAGTGTTTTAAAGAACAACTAGAGCGCTAACAGTCTTACTTATGACAAAAGTATGGCACACCTGAAGCCATCCTAATTGAATAAAACTGGTAAAACTTAAAATATTTAATTTAGAAAGGAACAAAATGATGGGTTTCATTTTGTCATAGAAATTATGGTTAGTGCTGTGGGAAGAAACAGTAGGACACGTTTTTAGTGAGTTCTCAAATATCTTCCTCTTCTATTTCATTAAAACATTCTGACATGTAGACTAAAACATGCACTTTCAACACCAGCAGCAGAGTGCCAATTAAATCCCTGGTGATCAGCAGTTTACTACAATCTTCTGATGAGCAACTATGAGCCAGCATTCTGAATTTATACCAAAAGTGTGGCACATCTGACTGCCATCTTAATGGAATCGAAGTGGAAAATTGAAAGCATTTTCTACTGGGGATACTGCAGTAAATGAGGAGATTAGGGAGCTACATAACAAATAAGTCTCCCTAGATGGCTTCGAGAGAGAAAAGAGCCCATATTAAGCACAAATATCACTCAAACGTTGTTTTTTCAGTGAATTTCTAAAGTTTTTTAAATGCTAATTCCTAACTATAACATCCCTGTAACCTTTGGGTTTTTTTCCAGTGAATTTCTATGGTTCTTAAGTAGTAATGGCGTTTGCAGAGTGGTGGAGAAAGGGGGCGGGGCCTCTGACCAACTCCCAGGAATCCCGCTGTGTAGGACTTACAGAAAGTACCAGGAGGGCTTCTTGGCCCCGAGGTCCCCTCAGCCTCCAAGAAGACTTAATTCCCAATCAGTAGTGCACCAGGAAACACGTTTGTGGAGAAAGAGGACATGACCTCTGAAGACCTCTTAGGAATCCAGCTGTGTGGGACTTACTGGAAGTAACAGATGGGGTTGTTCGCCTACAAGCACCCTCAGCAGCCAAGGGGACTTAATCCCCCAACTAGTAGTGCACCAGGAGGCGTGCTCCTTGAAGAGCTTGCAGCAATCCCGCAGTGTAGGACTTACTGAAGGTAACAGGAGAAGTAGTTAGCCCACAAGGATGCCCTTAGGGGAAAACAACTGCTCCTGTTAACTCCAGTAAGTCCCACACAGCGCGATTACTTAGAGGTCTTCCAAGACCACACCCCCTTCTCCATCATCCAGCAAATGCGCCTCCTTGCGCACTGATGGTTAGGCGATAAAGTCCCCTTGGCTCCAGAAGGTCCTTGGGGGCCAAAAAGCCCTCCTGTTGCCTCCATTAAGACCCACACTGCAGGATTGCTGAGAGGTCTTCGGAGGCTTCGCCCCCTTTCTACACCACTCTGCAAACATACCTCTAGCACACTGCTGGCTGGGGAATGAAGTCCCCTTGGCTCCAGAGGGTCCTTGAGGGCCAAATACCCCTCCTGTTACTTCCAGTAAGTCCCACACAGCGGGATTGCTGATAGGTCTTTGGAGGCCATGTCCCCTCTTTCCACCACTCTGCAAACACACCTCCTGGCGCACTGCTGGTTGGGGGATGAAGTCCACTTTAAGGCCAGGCCCCATGGGATGGGGTCCCCGGGGCCGAAATGGAGGGGGGCCACACGGCCCGCCTCCCTTTTTAAAAAAAAATGAAAAAGTGAGGATGCCTTGGCGGATGGGGTCTCAGGGCCTGAAAATGGCCCAGGAAGGGGGGCCAATCAGACCCCCTCCTTTTAATAATTAAAAAAAAGAAAAGGCTGGGCCCCAGGGCCATTATCGGCCCAGCAGGGGGGCACACAGTCACCTCCCATTTTTTAAATATACAAAATAAAAAAAGAGGAGCAGGCCCTGGGGGACTGGGTCCCCAGTGCCAAAATCTGATCCGGGAGGGGGCCTGGGGTTCCCCACCCTTAACTTTGAAAAAAAATAAAAATAAAGGGCAGTCCCCGGGGGATGTAATCATTGATGTCACTGACCATGTTGTGAGTGATGTAATATGTGAGGTCATAAGCAGTGCATTGTGGGGGCACTGACTATAACTGCTGAACTTCACTGGTTTTGTACTAGTGAAATCTGAGCCCAAGTATAACATCCCTGTAAGCTTTGTTTTTTTCAGTACACACATATATATATATATGTTATATATATATATATATATATATATATATATATTCACTGAAAAAACCATAGGTTTCAGGGACGTTATAGTTAGTTGGACATTTCACTCGTATAAAACCATAGAAATTCCCCCGTTATAGTTAGTTCAGCAAACTATAACTCGCGCCCCCGCAATGCACTGCTGATGATGTCACATATTACATCATTTATGACATGGTCAGTGACATCACTGATGACATCACTGATGACATCATCCAGTGACTGTGTGTTTCTCTAAAGTTTAAATATGTTTTATATATATGCCAAGGCGTATTGAAGAATGAGTGGGTGTATAAGTGTCTGGATGGAGGATTTAGTATGTGCGTGACTGACTGTATAAGTGAGTGATTAAATGTGTCTAACTGAATGCATGGGTTAGTGACTAAACTGTCTGAATGTGTGTCAGTATGTCTGTTGTTGTGTAAGCTGCTGCATGTGTTGGTCAGTAGCTACATGAGTGTCTATATGGGTTATTGATTGGTTGCCTGAGTATTTGTATGGGAGACTGAGTGTGTGTGTGGGTGGGTGGGAGGTGTGTGACTCTGTGCATAGATGTGTGAGTGGTTGATTCACTGGGTGTATGGGTTCAAGAGTGCATGTGGAAACAGCTGTATGGGCGGGTGAGTGTGTGTATGGGTGTGTTGGTAAGAGATTGGATGTCTCAGTGGTACATGTCCAAGTAACTACATATGTAAAAGGCAGTGTATGTGAGACTTGGAGTATATAAATGACTATATGTGAGAGTCAGTGACTGTGAGAGTGGCTGTATGGATGAGTGTGTACTTGTATCAGTGATTGTATAAGAGAGTAAGTATGTGTTAGTATAAGTGAGGTGGTGTGTGTATAACTGTATAGGTGAGGAAATGGGAGTGTGATTGATTCTTTGCATGACTGACTAGGTGTGTGAGTAACTCCATGGATGAGTGGCGGTGTGTGAGTGTCTGTATAGGTGTATGAGTGCATATGATAGTGTTGTATTGATGAGAGACTGTATGTATGAGTGATTGTATGGGTGAATGAGTGGATGTGTGTGTAGAGCTAGGAATTAATGAGTGCGTATGTAGTAACTGGTATTGGTGTGTCGATGGTTTCGAAAATGGTAGTCTGTATTTTACAGTGGGTGTATCGAAGATTATATTAGAGTGTGAGGAGGTGCATCAGATTTTCACGTGGATGATGTCATCAGTGATGTCATTTGAGATGTCATCAGTGATGTCACTGACCATGTCATGAATGATGTAATATGTGACGTCATCAGCAGTGCATTGCGGGGGCGCGAGTTATAGTTTGCTGAACTAACTATAACGGGGGAATTTCTATGGTTTTGTACGAGTGAAATGTCCAACTAACTATAACGTCCCTGAAACCTATGGTTTTTTCAGTGAATTTTTAAGGTTTTTTAAATGCTAATTAATAACTATAACGTGCATGAAACCTCTGGTTTTTTCAGTGAATTTCAATGGTTTTTTAAATGCTAATGGTGCTCGCTGGGTGATTGGAAGAGTGCATGGGTAGTGACAGGGCAATGGCTAGACTGCATGTGTACTGCTCAGGGTATTGTAGGAGTGCATGAGTTAGTGCATGGGTCATTGCATGAGTGCATGGGTAGTGACTGGATGATTAGAGTGCTGCAAGGAGTGTGCATGGTGAATTTATAAGTGCTTGGGTGTTGGTGGAGTGGTTGCATAAGTACACACATGTCACATCAGGCCCCACCCCCTCCCTTCACCACTGTGCAAACGCGCCCCCTGGCGGGTTTTAATTTGGGGGATTAATTCCCCTTGAATCCTGAGTGTCCCTGGGGATCAACTAGCCCACCATGTACCTCCAGTAAGCGCCACAGAGCTGCGTTGTCAAAACTCTTGTGGATTCCTGGTGATTTGATGGTCTGAGTGCGCGAATGGAGCTCCGTTCTGAAGTTGATAGTAATTACCGGCTTTCTCCGCCGGCATCGCGCCACCCCTCGATGGGCTACGAACTCCAGAAGGAGTACCTTGGATTATATATATATATATATATATATATATATATATATATATATATATATATATATATATAGTGTATATATGTATATATATATTCAAAACAACTTGATCTCCACACGAGGGAACACTTTGACAGCCGGTGCTCACGGCAGAGAGAAGACCATTCTCCGCAATAATGTGATCCAACAAGAAAAGAAACGTGGCACACACCTTAGCAGTTTAAGAGTTTTAATTCAACAGAAAGCTCTCCTCCTCCCTACGCGTTTCGAACTTCACGTTCTTGATCACGGTAGTATCACAAAAGTCCTTTTCTATTTCCTCTTTTATACTCGGTCTCCACGTTAGCCCATTATGAGGCATTGTGGTCCCAGTAGTTTGCATTAATTCAATCTAACTTTATTGCTTACAACCATTCAACAACTGGAATTAAATGACACATTTACAAATTCCTAATGTATCTATTTGCAATATAGGCATGATTGTGGATTATCATTATTTATATTGCCAGTATCTGTCACTGAATTCATGGCTAAGTGCCCCTGAAATCTGATAGCTCTGAGACAAATTGTTTATTAGTGTATCTACACTTGTTGATGCATCATGCTATCCTCAGAGTTGATGTCCATCTTGATATATTGCTTAGTGCAAATACTTTATTTGGTCATTCTTAAATTCAATCACCCCAGTTGCATGAAAAGAAAAAACTACTACTGATACCATACTAATAATTATAATTACAATGTACACAGTCTCATGGAATTTTATGGAATTTCATTTGTTTCATCAAAGACAATATCTCATCTTAAAGTCCCAATTAAACACATATAAAAAAGATGGATATTTTTATAAGTGCACATGCATCTCTTCATCCATGTTAAGACCTCCCGGGACCTTTGTCTTAAACCGGATAATAAGTTTGGATTCCAAACGTCTTAGTTTAAGCGTTCGATTGCCTCCTCTTTCATTTTGTCGAACTGTTGCCAAGCCTGAATACTTAAAATCTAGCCATGTCTTTCCTGGATGAGTGCTCATGTGTTTGGCTGTAGCATATGAAATGTCATGATTGACTGTGGCTCGTACATGCTCTAATATTCTTTTCTTGAGTGGGCATATAGCACTGCCAATGTACCGCTTTCCACAAAAACACTCAATTAGATAGACAACATAGGATGTTTCACACGTGATTGTTTCTTTGATTTCTAGCGTGCCTCCTTTAGGATCTTTAATGGATTTAAGGTTCTGTCCAATTTTGCACGCTTTGCAATTCATGCATTTCACAAATCCCCTTTGTTTGATTTGTAACCAAGATTCTTGTTTATGAGTCCGAAAGTGACTGTTCACAAGTGAGTCGCATAAGGACGGCGCTTTTCTGAATGTCACCAGAGGATATTCCCCTACCAAATGGCCAATGTCAGGATCCTTTTTTAATACGCTCCAATACTGGGTCAGGATTTGTCTGATTTGAAAACTCTCACGACTATATGTCAAAATCAGGCGTGGTGTTTCTTCTCCTTTTCCTGCTTGTTTTTTGTTCTTTTTTTCTCTGTTATCAACTAGTGTCTCCGCCCTGGTTTTTAACCTTGCTTTATATTCACCTTTATACACATCTCCATATTTGTATCCTCTTTGGAGGAAACGTTTTTTGTTTCAACAAACTTGGTTTCCATTTCCTCCAATTCAGAGCAATTTCTCTTCATTCGAATAAATTCTCCATATGGGATGCTTTTCTTGAGGGATGATGGATGAAAGCTCATACCATGCAGTATGCTGTTAGTTGCTGTCTTTTTCCTATGGACAGTTGTGTGAATTTCATTGGATTTGATATACACTTTTGTATCTAAAAATTCAATCTCTTGACTGTTTATATTATGTGTGAACTTTAATCCAACTTCATTGTCATTGAGTACTTTTAGATATTCCAAAAATTCAAGTTCAGTGCCCCTCCATAACAAGAAGAGGTCATCAATGAAGCGAAGCCATAGGGCTATCTTGGATGTATGATGGTCGTTCTCCTCTCTCCAAGCTATACTCCTCTCCCACCATCCCATCATGAGATTAGCATAGCTTGGAGAAAAGGAAACTCCCATCGCAGTCCCACACTTTTGACCATAGAGCTTTTTA
Organism: Calotriton arnoldi; assembly: GCA_963921515.1. Classification (NCBI taxonomy): domain Eukaryota; kingdom Metazoa; phylum Chordata; class Amphibia; order Caudata; family Salamandridae; genus Calotriton; species Calotriton arnoldi. The sequence goes on along the minus strand of CAWUFW010000959.1, from coordinate 2,816,260 downwards.
TTGAACAGGAAAATGTTATTATTGAGACATAGCTCAATCATATTCATCAGCATCATTGTGTGTTTGTATTCCGCTATTGGTCTCTGTTGCAAAAAGTAACGTATGGCTTTCATTCCAATATCATGGTTTATTGACGTATATAGCGAAACTACGTCTATCGTTACCAGGAGATAATTGGATTGCCAACTCGTCCCCATCAATATCCTCAAAAAGTCCCCTGTGTCTTTGATATAAGAGTTTAGGGTCGGGACAATTGGTGCTAAAAAATAATCTACATAGGAGGCAACATTTTCATACAGAGAACCGCAACTGGAGATCATAGGACGGCCAGGTGGTTTCTTCAGAGTTTTGTGTACTTTGGGCAAGAAATAAATTGTTGGTAGGACAGGGTTTTCCACCATCAAGAACTTCTTTTCCTCATCATTGATCAATCCCTCATTATGCCAGTCTTGCAATTTGTTTGCTAGATCTATACATAGATCATTGATTGGATTCTTCGTGAGCTCTTGATAATTGTCGATATTATTCAGTTGTCGAAGAGCCTCATCAATATATTCTTGTTTGTCCATAATAACTGTATTTCCGCCTTTGTCAGCTGGTTTGATTTCAATCATATGATTGATTTGTAGCGATGTTACTGCTTGACGCTCTTTAATGGACAGATTTTCGAGTCGTTTCCCATGTTTGATGTTTTCCATAGACTCTAGCTCTGTCACCACTAGCTCATGGAATGTATTAAGTTTATTCCCTGGATGAAGTATGGGACAAAATTTTGATTGACTTCTAAAATTGGTTCGTGGATGTCTGTTTATATTAATTCCCATTTCTTCTAGTATTGTTTCATCCGTTTCACTCGCATGCTCTATATCATGGGCGAGTTCGTATGCCGTTCTTAAACTTTGAATCTCTTCTATGGTGTATTCATTTTCCAATTCTGATGATACTGATTCTGATGAATTGATTTGCGGATTGATAGTAGATGCCTGTTTAGTGAAGAATTTTTTCAATTTCAGTTTTCGGATGTATTTATATACATCTATCTTTGTTTCCACCGGATTTTGATGTCTTTCCGGACAGAATGTCAATCCTTTGTTAAGAAGGCTTTCTTCCGCTTTCGTCAGATTATATTGAGATAGATTAATTATCAGGTTGGAATTAGTTTCTTTTGCATGAGTATGGACATCATTCATTACTTCTTTGTCACAGTTCGGTTGCGCAGATGGTATTCTCTTGTTTTTCCTGATACTTCTTCTTGTCTTTCGCCGTTTTCTCTTAGGAATTGCGTCTTCCTCCCCCTGGCCCTTGATCTTACATTCCCACGACCTCTCCCTCTTCCACTTGGGTTTTGTTGGTCCTGGTATAGTATCTTCATTTCCTCTAAAAAAGATAACTGTCGGGGTGGTGCTCGTGTGGTTTCCCCCTCACTCAGGTCTGATTCTGACTCACTCTGGGTCATAATGGGAGATTCTCGTACCACATGCTTTTTAGTATCAAATTGTTGTCTTAGTGTATCAAATTGTCTGGCAAACGTCAAGATAGTCCCCTGTTCATAATCGCATTCGTCCCTGCGAAATTTCCGTTGTTTACGTTCTTGGACTTCCCTTTCATGCTTGTCTAAAATTTTATCCATCTCCATTCTCATTTTCTTTAGATCATCCTCTTCATGATTCAATTCTGCTATTTGCACCTCTATTTCCTTTATTTTTTTATGTAGATCTTCTACATCCTTCACAGCGTATTTAATTATTATGAGCATCATTGTTTTTGAACAGTCCATATTGTTTTTACCCCACTCCTCCAGCATTTCTGGCCGGGTATCAGGATGATTGGGCAATGTAAAGATACGTAGCCCTCTGGGAACTCGACCACATTCCACATACTTTTCCAGGGTTATTATCTCCCAGCTCCGTGATATTTCTTTTCGCTGGAATCTCTCAAGCTGAAAGAATAGCTGCTTGATTGTTTGTGCACCAATTGTGCCAGATTTCTCAGTGGCACTAGTATCTTTAGCAGTTGTATGTCCTTGTTGAAACATAGATTCCGCCATTTGGCGGCGTTTTGCCGCTCTCGCTTCCATGAGAACTATTCCTCTTTTAATTATTAATTAAACACTCAACACTCTTTGTTATTAGACCAATTGGCCAGACACTTCAAACTCGTATATTATTGATTTACGAGTGTCATTCAGGGACAGGTTCAGTGTTAGGAGTTTGAAATAGTAAAGGGACTTTTGTGATACTACCGTGATCAAGAACGTGAAGTTCGAAACGCGTAGGGAGGAGGAGAGCTTTCTGTTGAATTAAAACTCTTAAACTGCTAAGGTGTGTGCCACGTTTCTTTTCTTGTTGGATCACATGTATATATATATATATATATATATATATATATATATATATATATATATATATATATATATATATATATATATATATATATATATATATAACCGTACATTCATATTTGGAGCAGTAAGTCTGTTTTTATATAGTGCAGCTACTCACCCTTACGGGTCTCAAGGCGCTGGGGGCCGTAGTGGAAATTAAGTGAGCTATTGCCCAGAGTCACATGGTGCTGAGCTGAGCTGCCTCCGGAACCGGGGATCGAACCGTGAACCCTGTGCTCCGAAGTCAGCTGCCCTGGCCGCTGCACCACACCTCTCTCTCTCTCTCTCTATATATATATATACATGTATATATATATATATATATATATATGTGTATATATATATACACATATCTTTATATCTATTCACTGAAAAAATCATAGGTTTCAGGGACGTTATAGTTAGAAATTAGCATTTAAAAAACTTTTGAAATTCACTGAAAAAACCACAGGTTTCAGGGACGTTACAGTTAGTTGGACATTTCACTCGTACAAAACCAGAGAAATTCGGCCGCTATATTCAGTTGAGCTAACTATAACTCACGCCTGCGCAATGCACTGCTGATGACATCACATATTACATCACTCACGGCATGGTCAGTGACATCACTCATGACATCTCAAATGACATCACTGATGACATCACTTATTACATCATCCAGTGACTGTGTGTTTCTGTAAAGTTTAAATATGTTTTATATATATATAGGCCAAGGTGTATTAAAGAATGAGTGGGTGTATGACTGTCTGAATGGATGACTTAGTAGGTGCGTGACTGACTGTATAAGTGAGTGATTAAACGTGTCTTACTGAATGCATGGGTTAGTGACTAAACTGTGTGAATGTCTGTATCAGTCTGTCTGTTGGTGTGTAAGCGGCCTCATGGGTTGGTGAGTAGCTACATGAGTGTCTATATGGGTTATTGATTGGTTGTTTGAGTATCTGTATGGGTGCCTGAGTGTCTGTGTGGGTCGGTGGGGTGTGTGTGACTCCCTGCATGGATGTGTGAGTGGGTGATTCACTGGGCGTATGGGTTCAAGAGTGCGTCTGTGAGGGGCTGTATGGGTGGATGAGTGTGTGTATGGCTGTGTTGGTGAGTGAATGGATGTCTCAGTGGTACATGTATGAGTAACTACATATGTGAAAGGCAGTATATGTGAGTGTTGGAGTATATAATTGACTATATGTGAGAGTGAGTGATTGTGAGAGTGGCTGTGTGGATGAGTGTGTGCTTGTGTCAGTGATTGTATAAGAGAGTAAGTATGCGTTAGTATCTGTATGAATAAGTGAGGTGGTATGTGTATAATTGTATAGGTGAGTAAATGGGAGTGTGATTGATTCTTTGTATGACTGACTAGCTGTGTGAGTAACTCTATGGGTGAGTGGCGGTGTGTGAGTATCTGTATAGGTGTATGAGTGCATATGATAGTGGGTGTATTGATGAGTGACTGCATGTATGAGTGACTGTATGAGTGAGTGAGTGGATGTGTGTTGACCTAGAAATCAGTGAGTGGGTATGTTGTAATTGGTATTCGTGTGTCTATGGTTTCGAGAATGGTAGTCTGTATTTTAGAGTGGGTGTATCAAAGGTTATATTAGGGTGTGAGGAGGTGCATCAGATTATCACGTGGATGATGTCACCAGTGATGTCATCATTGATGTCATTTGAGATGTCACATATTACATCACTCATGACATGGTCAGTGACATCAGTGATGTCACTGACCATGTCATGAGTGATGTAATATGTGATGTCATCTGCAGTGCATTACGGGGAGCGAGTTATAGTTAGCTCAACTAACTATAACGGACGAATTTCTCTGTTTTTGTACGAGTGAAATGTCCAACTAACTATAACGTCCCTGAAACCTATGGTTTTTTCAGTGAATTTCAAAGGTTTTTTAAATGATCATTTCTAACTATAACGTTCCTGAAACCTATGGTTTTTTCAGTGAATTTCAAAGTTTTTTTAAATGCTAATTTCTAACTATGCCTACATAGGTAGGACATGTGCAGAAAGAGGAAGAAAGGCGCATAAAGAAGCAAGAGAAGTGCAGAAAGAGGCAAGATAGGTGGAGAAAGAGGGAGAAAGGTGCAGAAAGAAGCAAGAGAAAAGCAGAAAGAGGCAAGAGAAGTCCAGAAAGAGGAAGAAAGGTGAAGAAAGAAGCAAGAGATGTGCAGAAAGAACCAACAGAGGTGCAGAAAGAGGCCCACTTTGACTGTACCTTACAACAGACTCATACAAAGTACCCTAATCACTAATCCTTCTCCGAAGATGTCTTAAACCTCACTTTTCTCTTGAAGGTTCACTATTAATCGACTGCTCAGAATGTTAGGCCTACCAAATATAAAACAGCAATCCTAAGCATATCACTGTTGTAAGTCTGACCAAGTTTGTGAAGGAATGCATGCATGTCTATGCTTTTACCTAGTGACATGTTAATGAAAATAAACATACAAACACTTGAATACCTGTGTTTTAAACAGCATACTCTGTAAATTTGTGTAAAAAAAGGCGTATGCATTTCTTTCTGCTCACAATGCAGGGCACATGGGTATTCAATAGTATATTTGAGGGGCTCTATAACACATATATGCATAAGACATGTCTGCCTTTGCAACCGAATGACAGAACAGAACTAAGAAGATTTGACCATCTATAAGAGAAGCTACCCGCTTTTTAAGCTACCATCTTCAAATGCATAACACATGTGAGAATACATGTGCAAGTAGACATATACCGCAGTCATGAGAGCACGCAGACCTTTAAACTTGACAACTTGCACTTCCCATTTGAATATAGAAACAGGCGAGAGAAGTACAGAAAGGAGCAAGAGAATTGCAGAAAAAAACAAGAGAGGTGCAGAAAGAGTAAGAAATGTGCAGAAAGAGGCAAGAGAAGTATAGAAAGAGGCAAGAGAAGTGCAGAAAGAGGCAAGAGAGGAGCCTAAAGAGGCAAGAGAGGAGCAGAAAGAGGTAAGTGAGGTGCAGAAAGAGGCAAGAGAAGTGTAGAAAGAGGCAGGAGAAGTGCAGAAAGAGGCAAGAGAGGTACAGAAAGAAGCAACAGAGGTACAGAAAGAGACAAGAGAACTGCATAAAGAGGCAAGAGAGTTGCAGAAACAGGCAAGAGAGGTACAGAAAAAGGGAATGGGTGCAGAAAGAAGAAAGAGAGGTGCAGAAAGAGGGAAGAAAAGTGCAGAAAGAGGCAAGAGGGGTGCAGAAAGAAGCAACAGAACTGCAGAAAGAGGCAACAGAAGTGCAGGAAGAATCAACAGAGGTGCAGAAAGAGGCAAGAGAGGTACAGAAAGAGGGAAGAGGGGTGCAGAAAGAGGCAAGAGGGGTGCAGAAAGAAGCAAGAGCAGTGCAGAAAAAACCAAAAGAGGTGCTGAAGGAGGCAATAGGGGTGCCAAAACTTTCAAGAGAGGTGCAGAAAGAAGCAAGAGCAGTGCAGAAAGAACCAACAGAGGTGCAAAAACAGACAAGAGGGGTGCAGAAAGAGGCAAGAGAAGTTCAGAAAGAAGCAACAGAGGTGCAGAAGGAGGAAAGAGAATTGAAGAAAGAGGCAAGAGAGTTGCAGAAAGAGGCAAGAGAGGTGCACAAAGAGGGCAGAAGGGTGCAGAAAGAGGCAAGAGAGGTGTAGGAAGAAGCAAGAGAAGGGCAGAAAGAAGCAGCAGAGGTGCAGAAAGAAGCAAGAGGGGTGCAGAAAGAGGCAAGAGAAGTGCAGAAGGAAGCAACAGAGGTGCAGAAAAAGGCAAGAAAAGTGCAGAAAGAGGCAAGAGAGTTACATAAACAGGCAAAAGAGGTACAGAAAGAGGGAATAGGGGTGCAGACAGAGGCAAGAGAGGTGCAGAAAGAGCCAACAGAGGTGCAGAAAGAGCCAACAGAGGTGCAGAAAGAGGCAAGAGGGGTGCAGAAATGTACAAGAGAGTAGCAGACAGAAGCAAGAGTAGTGCAGAAAGAACCAACAGAGGTGCAGAAAGAGGCAAGAGGGGTGCAGAAAGAGGCAAGAGAAGTGCAGAAAAATGCAAATGAAGTGCAGAAAGAGGCAAGAGGGGTGCAGAAAGAGGCAAGAGAGGAGCAGAAAGAGGCAAGAGAGGTGCACACAGAGGCACGTGGGGTGCAGAAATTTGCAAGAGAGGTGCAGAAAGAAGCAAGAGAGCTACAGAAAGAACCAACAGAGGTGCAGAAGGAGGCAAGAGGGGTGCAGAAAGAGGCAAGAGAAGTACAGAAAGAAGCAACAGAGGTGCAGAAGGAGACAAGAGAACTGCAGAAAGAGGCAAGTGAGTTGTAGAAACAGGCAAGAGAGGTGCAGAAAAAGGGAACAGGGGTGCAAAAAGAGGCAAGAGAGGTGCAGAAAGAGGGAAGAAGGGTGCAGAAAGAGGCAAGAAGAGTGCAGAAAGAAGCAACAGAAGTGCAGAAAGAGGCAAGAGAAGTGCAGAAAGAGAATAGGGGTGCAGAAAGAGGCACAAGGGGTACAGAAAGAAGTGAGAGGTGCAGAAAGAAACAAAAGAATTGCAGAAAGAAAGAACACAGGTGCAGAAAGAGGCAAGAAGGGTGCGGGAAGAGGGGTGTGAAAGAGGTACGAGGGGTGCAGAAAGAAGCAAGAGGTGCAGAAAGAAGCAACAGAGGTTCAGAAAGAGGGAAGAGGGGTGGAGAAAGAGACAAGAGAGGTGCAGGAAGAAGCAACAGAGGTGCAGAAAGAGGCAAGAGGGGTGGAGAAAGAGGCAAGAGGGGTGCAGAAAAAAGCAAGAGAGGTGCAGAAAGTAACAAAATAAGTGCAGAAAGAAGGAACAGAGGTGCAGAAAGAGGCAAGAGGAATGCAGAAAGAGAAGAGGGGTGCAGAAAGAGGCACAAGGGGTGCAGTAAGAAGCAAGAGAAGTACAGAAATACGTAAGATAAGTGCAGAAAGAAGCAACAGAGATGCAGAAAGAGGGAAGAGGGGTGGAGAAAGAGGCAAGAGAAGTGCAGAAAGAAGCAACAGTAATGCAGAAAGGGGGAAGAGGGGTGGAGAAAGAGGCAAGAGGGGTGCAGAAAGAAGCAAGAGAGGTGCAGAAAGAAACAAAAGTGCAGAAAGAAGGAACAGAGGTGCAGGAAGAGGCAGGAGGGGTGCAGAAAGAGGGAAGAGGGGTGCAGAAAGAGGCAAGAGAGGTGCAGAAAGAGGAAAGAGGGGTGCACAAAGAAGCAAGTGAGGTGCAGAAAGAGACAACAGAGGTGCAGAAAGAGGCAAAAGAAGTGCAGAAAGTAGAAGAGATGTGCAGAAAGAGGCAAGAGAAGTGCAGAAAAAGAAAGAAAGGTGCAGAAAGAAGCAACAGATATGCAGAAAGAGACAAGAGAGGCGCAGAAAGAAGCAAGAGTGGCCTGCACACCATCAGTACCAAGTTAACACCCACATTTAGCAATAAGTAACAGGTGACCATTCTAAGTTTACAAAGGACCTTCCACCACACTGTAACACTTGTCGCTGCATTTTTGGTAACGTTTGAGCCGTTTGAGCTAGAAACAGGGCTTTTTTTGTTCAAATCTGCAGATTTGGCAGCAGATGATGGATTATGTGGCTAATGCGGAAAATGTATAATTGTGCGAAAGTCAGTGCAGCCAAACAGTTGCATAATTCCATGGCCCTGCTCATACCTCTGACTAGGTCCAGAAGTGCTCCTCAGTGATTCCTTCTTTTTTTTGTCTCATTGAGTTCATAGTTTAGCTTCTATGGAAACGAGGAAGACAACCTGAGGTTACCACTCCACAACACAGACTACCATACCACATAATTACTCTCCATAACACAAAATCCCACTCTACATAATTCCCTTACACTAAATACCACATACTTTCTATCCACATAATTTCACTGCACAACATACCACATAATTCCACTACACACAACGTACATCCACTCCACTTCCAAAAACATTAGTAAACTTTTACATTTACAATGCCAATAGCTCTAACTCTCGCAAATGCGAAACCTATTACATTGCAAATGCTTCTTTAACTCGGAGTCGCGTTTGCAGAGTGGTGGAGAAAGGGTGCTGGGCCTCCGACCAGCGCTCAGGAATTCCACTGCATAGGACTTACAGGAGGTACCAGGAGCGCTTCTTGGCCCCCAAAGTTCCTCAGGAGTAAAGTGGACTTCATCCCCCAACCCATAGTGTGCCAGGAGGCACGTTTGCAGAGTGGTGGAGAAAGTAGGGCGTGGCCTCCGAAGACCTCTTAGCAATCCCACTGTGTGAGACTTACTGGAGGTAACAGGAGGGGTAGTCGGCCCCCAAGGACATCTTTTGGGGCCAACTACCCCTCCTATTATCTCCATTAAGTCCCACACAACAGGATTGCTAAGTTCTCATAGCAGGCCACGCCCCCTTTGCCCACCACTCTGCAAACGCGCCTCCTGGCATGCTCTTGGTTGGGGGGGATGAAGTCCCCTTTGCTTGTGGGGGTCCTTAGGGGCCAACTATCCTACCTGTTACCTCCAGTAAGCCCCACACAGTGGGATTACTGAGAGGAGGACACAGGCCACACCCCCTTTCTCCACCACTCTGCAAACTCACCTCCTGGTGCGCTCTTGGTTGGGAAATGAAGTCCCCTTCCCTCCTGAGGGTCCCTGGGGGCCAACTAGCCCTCCTTTTATCTCTAGTAAACCCCACACAGCTGGATTGCTGAGAGTGGTCTGAGGCCACGTCCCCTTTTTACACCACTCTGCAAACGCGCCTCCTGGCGCACTGCTGCTTGGGGGATGAAGTCCACTTTAGTCCTGAGGTCCTCAGGACACAAGACAACCTCATCGCCCCACCAGCAGTGCGCCAAGAGGTGCGTTTGCAGAGTGGTGTAAAAAGGGGCATGGCCTCGGACCGCCTCTCATCAATCCCACTGTGTGGGGATTACTGGAGATACCTGGTGGTCTAGTTGGCCCCTAAGGACCCTTAGGATTGAAGGGGACTTAATCCCCCAATTCAGACCGCGCCAGGAGGCACGTTTGCACAGTGGTGCAGGGAGGGGCGGGGCCTCTGGCAAGATGCCGGCTTTTTTTTAATTTGGTTTTTGGAAGGGGGGTTGTCGGGGCCCCCTTCCCTTAATTATTTTTGGGCCCTGGGGACCCCATCCCCCAGGGCCTGAGTATTTTTTTGTTTTGTGTTTTTTTTTTTAAAACAGGAAGGGGGCCCCATGGCCCCCCTTCCCAGGGCCACTATTGGCCCCGGGAACCCCATCCCTCGGGACCTGGCCTCGTTTTAAAATTATTATCTTTATTTTTCCCGGGAGGGCGGGGCGCGTGGCCCCCCTCCCCTGGGCCACTTCTGGCCCCGGGGACTCCTTCCCCCGGGGCCAGTCCTCAATGTTGGGGACCACGGGGGGAGCCCCAATGCCCCCGCGGTCCCAGCCAGCTCCCCGCCTCCTGCGGGAGCTGGCATTGCTTTTGGACAAGGGGAGCTGCTAACATGCAGCTCCCCTTGTCCAAAAGCAATACGGCTTTGCTTCATGGAAGCGAGAGCAGGTTTCTTGCTCTCGCTTCCATGAAGCAAAGCAGAAGTTTGCAATGACAGGGCGGGAGCCGTGCTCCCGCCCTGCCATTGCAAACTGCAATGTCCCGGGGGGTTGGCACCCCGGGATATTGCCGGAGTCGGCCCTGGGGTGTGGCGGTCCCCAGGGCCATGGAGGGCTCCAGGAGGGGGCCACGCGGCCCCCCTCCCTTTGAGTACAAAGCCCCAGGGAGGTGGTGGCCCCTGGGCCCAGGGGTCCACAACCGACCCCCGTACTCCAATAATTAGTGCCCCAGGGAGGTGGTGGTTCCCGGGGCTTGGGGGGGCCCGCAAGGCCCCCCCATTAATGAAGAAAGCGTCGGGGAGGTGGTGGTCCCTGGGGCTTGGGGGGCATGCGAGGCCCCCCGCCCATAATTAATGAAAGCCCCGGGGAGGTGGAGATCCCCAGGGCTTGGGGGGGCATGCGAGGCACCCCCATTAGTGAAGAAAGCCCCGGGGAGGTGGCGGTCCCCAGGGCTTGGGGGGGCGGAGGCCCCCCCATAATTAATAAATTTCCGGGGAGGTAGCGGGCCCCGCATATAATTTCCTCATTGCCCCTGGGACCTGGCCCACCCGGGCTCAAAGAAACGAGCGCGGGAGCCCGCGCTTCGTTTTAAAAAAATATTTCGGCTGGATTTGCGCACCCAGCGCAATTCGGTTGAAAATATTTTTAAAAATGCTTTTTGGCCCTTGGGGTCCTTGTGGGACCCCCTGAGCAGGCCTAGGGGGTCAGGGTGTTTCTACTCTGCACCCTTTTCTTGTTTTTTATCCTTTTTTTTACTGTTTTCTTGTGACTCGGTTTTACCAAGTCACAAGATGGCTGCCAACACTTCCTGGTTTGGAGTGTAGACAGCCAATCAAAATGAAGCTCATGCTCGGGAGGGTTCGCGAGTCCTCCTCGGCCACCAGATATCGATATTTTTATTTTTTTAATTTATCAGGAACTACTGAACAGATTTACACCATTTTGCCAAATTTGGTGTAATTCCGTTCTGCAGTTCGGGCTGTAGCTTTGTCTAAAGTTTCCTATGGAAATTAACATGGAGACAACACGTTTTGGGGCCCCCTTTTTTCTCTGCCCCCGCTTGACGAATTACCCCGAAACTTTCAAGACAGGAGCTGACCTGAGTGAACCATTAGTTTTGAAAATTTCACGAAGATTCGTCAAACGGCGCCAAAGATATTGGCAAAAGAAAAAAATGCTTTTTGAATAGAAACGAGGTCTTAACTATAACTACCTACTGGTTCTGACAGTAGGTACTATCTATCTATCTATATGTATAAATATGTATGTATGTGTGCATATATATATTCAGCCGTTATAGTTAGTTGAGCTAACTATAACTCGTGCACCCGCAATGCAATGCTGATGACGTCACATATTACATCATTCATGACATGGTCAGTGACATTACTGATGACATCTCAAATGACATCACTAATGACATCACTGATGACATCACTGATGACATCATCCAGTGACTGTGTGTTTCTGTAAAGTTTAAATATGTTTTATATATATATATATATATATATATATATATATATATATATATATATATATATATATATATGCCAAGGTGTATTGAAAAATGAATGGGTGTATAAGTGTCTGAATGGATGATTTAGTAGGTGCATGTCTGACTGTATAAGTGAGTGATTAAACGTGTCTTACTGAATGCATGGGTTAGTGACTAAACTGTGTGAATGTCTGTATCAGTCTGTCAGTTGGTATGTAAGAGGCTGCATGGGTTGGTGAGTAGCTAAATAAGTGTCTATACGGGTTATTGATTGGTTGTCTGAGTATCTGTATGGGTGCCTGAGTGTCTCTGTGGGTGGGTGTGTGGGGGGGGTGTGACTCTGTGCATAGATGTGTGAGTAGGTGATTCACTGGGTGTATGGGTTCAAGAGTACATCTGGGAAGGGCTGTATGGGTGGGTGAGTGTGTGTATGGGTGTGTTGGTGAGTGAATGGATGTCTCAGTGGTACATGTGTGAGTAACTACATATGTGAAAGGCAGTATATGTGAGTGTTGGAGTATATAAATAACTATATGTGAGAGTGAGTGATTGTGAGAGTGGCTGTATGGATGAGTGTGTGCTTGTATCAGTGATTGTATAAGAGAGTAAGTATGTGTTAGTATCTGTATGAATAAGTGAGGTGGTGTGTGGTTAACTGTATAGGTGAGTAAATGGGAGTGTGATTGACTCTTCGCATGACTGACTAGCTGTGTAAGTAACTCTATGGGTGAGTGGCGGTGTGTGAGTGTCTGTATAGGTGTATGAGTGCATATGATAGTGGCTGTATTGATGAGTGACTGCATGTATGAGTGACTGTATGGGTGAGTGAGTGGATGTGTGTGTAGACCTAGGAATCAGTGAGTGGGTTTGTAGCAATTGGTATTGGTGTGTCTATGGTTTCGAGAAAGGAAGTCTGTATTTTAGAGTGGGTGTATCAAAGGTTATATTAGGGTGTGAGGAGGTGCATCAGATTCTCAAGTGGATGATGTCATCAGTGATGTCATCAGTGATGTCATTTGAGATGTCATCAGTGATGTCATCAGTGATGTCACTGACCATGTCATGAATGATGTACTATGTGACGTCATCAGCAGTGAATTGCGGGGGCGCGAGTTATAGTTAGCTCAACTAACTATAACAGCCGAATTTCTCTGGTTTTTTATGAGTGAAATGTCCAACTAACTATAACGTCCCTGAAACCTGTGGTTTTGTCAGTGAATTTGTAAGGTTTTTTAAATGCTAATTTCTAACTATAACATCCCTAAAACGTATGGTTTTTTTATTGAATTTCAAAGGTTTTTTAAATGCTAATTTCTAACTATAACGTCCCTGAAACCTATGTTTTTTTCAGTGAATATCAAAGGTTTTTTAAATGCTAATTTCTAACTATAACGTCCCTGAAACCTATGGTTTTTTCAGTGAATTTCAAAGGTTTTTTAAATGTTAATTTCTAACTATAACGTCCCTGAAACCTATGTTTTTTTCAGCGAATTTCAAAGGTTTTTTAAATGCTAATTACTAACTATGCCTACAGAGGTAGGACATGTGCAGAAACTGAAAGAAAGGTACAGAAAGAATCAAGAGAAATGCACAAACAGACAACAGAAGTTCAGAAAGACAAAGAAAGGTGCAGAAAGAAGCAACAGATGTGCAGAAAGAACCAACAGACGTGCAGAAAGAGGCCTACTTTGACTATACCTTACAACACACTCATACAGAGTACCCTAATCAGTAATGTATCTCTCAAGATGTCTTAAATCTCACTTTTCTCTTGAAAGTTTAATATTCATTGAGTGCTCAGAATGTTATGTCTACGAAATATAAAATAGCAATCTCAAGCATAACACTGTTTTTTATATGTACAAGTAACTATTGTATTTTTGGAAATGTTATGTTATTTAAGCTTGTATAGCGCACGGTTACCCTAGGGTGTCCTGGCGCTGATGCATGCCTGCTGGTCAGCTGAGAATAGAGATTACTGTAAAAAAAGCCAGGTTTTCAACCCTTTCCTAAAGGAAAGGAGATCCGCTGCGTTCCTCAGGTGGAAAGGGAGCTCATTCCATGCCTTAGAGGTGCAAGTAATGAAGCTTCTACCCCCCAGCTGGCTCTTTTGATCCGAGGAACTAGAACTTGTTTAGTTCCCAAGGACCGAAGGTTTCTAGCGGGAACATACCATCTGAACTTTGATCTCAAATGATCAGGGCCAATTCCATTTAGGGCCTTAAAAGCTACACAGAGGGCCTTAAAACGTGCCCTTAACTTCACGGGGAGCCAATGTAGTTGTCTCAACTCATTCTTTACCGAGGCAAATTTGGGGGTACTAGTAATCAGTCTGGCTGCGGCATTCTGTACAATTTGCAGCCTATTGACATGCTGTTTTGAGCATTTAAGTACAGACCATTACAATAGTCGATTCTAGACATAACAAGGGCTGTGACCACTGTCCTAAGGCTGTTATCAGGAAGAAAAACTTAATTTTCCTTATAGTTCTCAGGATACGGAAACAGGCCGAAACCACCGAGTTTATGTTGTCACAGAAAGAAAGCCTATTATCCATAATCACCCCTAAGTTTTTTGCTTTCGATGTGGGGATAGGACAGGGGCCTAACTCAACTGGCCACCAATCTGGAGTCCACATATTGGGGTTGTTGCCGAATGTAACAACTTCTGTCTTACTTGAATTTAGTTTTAGGCAGTTGGATAATTCTTTTAATACTGTAAAGTTGTTTTATTGTATTGTAATGCTTTCTTTTTAAATTTTTTCAAAGGAGTCGCGCAACCTAAGCGAACCTACTCGATGGGTGCGCGGATTAAAAGTGCGCGAACCCTGCTAGCGCGCATTTCAGAAGTCGTGATGGAGTCGCGACTTCGGCGTAATTTCAGAAGTATAAAATATCATTGTAGAAATTATAAATATAAGTTTTGGTTAAAGTCTTTGACTAATATAATTTAGAAAACAATTTATAAACAGTTTTTTTGAGTGTACTATTAACTATACGAAATTTCACGAGTGCGCGACGTCTGGGCGTACGGTGCGCGACCCCGCCCTGCACGTATTTCCGGGGTTGCGCCGGGGTCACGCCGGGGTCACGACTTCGGCGTATTTTCAAAGTTTGAAATATCACTATACAAAGTTAAAATATCAGATTTGAATAAACACTTTCACTAATATGCTTTTAAAAATATTGTATAAACATCTATTTATACTTTATAATTATGTATACAATATTTTGCGGGTGCACGACGCATAAGCGACGGGTGCGTGCACCCTACGCGACTTCATGTCACCACAAAAAGAAAGCTTCTGATTGGTTTAAATCATTTTCATTCTGTAAGAGGGAGGATCCATCCTTGTTATATTCCTCTCATTATTTGTCTGTCTTGCTGACAAGACCTTCTTGTTGTACCTCTCTTCATTTTTTCAATTTTTGTGTGTTTTTTTACTTTTATTTTACATTATGGCATCTAGTCATGGAGATATTGATCCACTGGAATTGGAGGATGATGATATCGTGGAGCCAGTCAAGAAAAGGAAGGAAAGTGTGGTATAGACCTTCTTTAGTGTGCCAGAGGGAGAGAAGGTGAACGAACGAAAAGTCACCTGTAACATCTGTAAGAGAGTCTTGTCAAGAGGCTCTGAAAATAAATATTCATGCGGGACATCAAGCATGAAGAAGCATTTGGAGATTATCCATCCCTTACATCTGGCAAGAGAAGTAACACGGAGAGAGCAGAATGAAGCTGCAGAACAAGACCTTAATGCCCCTTCAACATCCTCTCAAGAACTTACAGCAACACCAAGGCCTCACATTGTTCCAGAGCTGTTGGAAGTGGCCATATTTGTACGAAATGTGATGCAAAACTGTGCATCGGGGAGCAGTACATTGACGTTATCACCAATGCAATCAAAGCACATAAATGTTAATTTTTTTTAATAATGTGCTCCCAAATTTCCTTTTCGTTTTTTTTTCTCAAACAGTTCCTTTGCAGTCTTCAATTTTGTTTTGTTTAAAAAAAAAATCAAAAACACACCAAAAAAGAAAAACACGTTAAAAAATACGATTTTTTTTTAAATTGTTTGAAAACAAAAAAAACTGTTCTTACGGAACCACATATATTGGTTAAAAATAGAAAAGTTACCTGAGTGATGGAATGAGTGCAAGGATACTGCCTGAGTGATTGTAGGACTACTTGTATAGTGTCTGAATGATTGCATGTGTGCATGGGTAGTGCTTGCATGATTGCATGAGTGCAGCAGAAGTGCCTGAGTGCATGCATGAATGCATGGGTACTGCCAGAGTGATTGCATGAGTGCGTGAGTAGTGCTTGAGTGATTGTATGAGTGTAGAAGTAATGTCTGGGTGATTGGAAGAGTGCATGGATAATGTTTGGGTACATGGAGGACTGCGTAGGTAGTGCCTGGGTGATTGCATGAGTGCATAGGTAGTGCCTGTGTGATTGGAGGAGTGCATGAGTAGTACCTGGGTGATTGCATGAGTGCACAGGTAGAGTTTGCATGTTTGCATGAGTGCAGCAGAAGTGCATGAGTGTATGCATGAGTGCATTGGTAGTGCCAGAGTGATTGCATGAATGCATGCGTTATGTCTGTATGGTTGCATGAGTGCAGGGGTAATGTTTAGGTGATTAGAAGACTGTATTGGTAATGCTTGAGTGCATGGAGAACTCTATGGGTAGTGTGTGGGTTATTGCATGAGTGCATAGGTAGTGCCTGGGTGATTGCATGAGTGCATAGGTAGTGCCTAGGTGATTGCATGAGTGCATAGGTAGTGCTTGGGTGATTGCATGAGTGCACATGTAGTACCTGGGTGAATGGAGTAGTGCAAGGGTAGTGCATGAGTAATTTTATAAGTGCATGGGTAGTGGCTGGGTGATAAAACGAATGCATGGGTAATACCTAGGTGATTGTATGAGTGCAGGGGTAATGTCTGGGTGATTGGAAGAGTGCATAAGTAATGTTTGGGTACATGGAGCAGCAGAAGTGCCTGAGTGCATGCATGAGTGTATGGGTAGTGCCACAGTGATTGCATGAGTGCGTGAGTAGTCCTTGTGTGATTGTATGAGTGCAGGGGTAATGTCTGGGTGATTGGAAGAGTGCATGGGTAATGTTTGGGTACATGGAGGACTGCGTAGGTAGTGCCTGGGTGATTGCATGAGTCCATAGGTAGTGCCTGGGTGATTGGAGGAGTGCATGAGTAGTACCTTGGTGATTGCATGTGTGCATGGGTAGTGCCTGCATGATTGCATGAGTGCAGCAGAAGTGCCTGTGTGCATGCATGAGTGCATGGGTAGTGCCAGAGTGATTACATGAGTGCGTGAGAAGTGCTTGGGTGATTGTATGAGTGCAGGGGTAATGTCTGGGTGATTGGAAGAGTGTATGGGTAATGTTTGGGTACATGGCGAACTACATAGGTATTGTATCTGTGATTGCATGAGTGCATAGGTAGTGCCTGGGTGATCGCATGAGTGCATAGGTAGTGCTTGGGTGATTGCATGAGTACACAGGTAGTACCTGCATGATTGGAGGAGTGCAAGGGTAATGCGTGAGTGATTTTATAAGTGCATTTGTAGTGGCTGGGTGATAAAACAAGTGCATCAGTAATACCTAGGTGATTTCATGAGTGCAGCGGTAATGTCTGGGTGATTAGAAGAGTGTGTGGGTAATGCCTGGGTGTATGGAGCAGTACATGGGTAGTGCTTGGGTGATTGGAGGAGTACAAGAGTAGTACCTGTGTAATTGCATGAGTGTAGGGGTAATGTCTAACTGATTGCATGACTGTACAGGTAGTGCTTGAGTGATTGGAGTAGTGAGTAGATAGTGTCTGGGTGATATTATAAAAGTATGGGTACTGGATAGGTGATTGGAGAAGTACATGGATAGTATGTGGATGATTGGAGGAGTGTGGGAATAGTGCCTAACTGTATCAATGAGTACATCGGTACTGTTTGAAAAAATGGTTGAGTGCAGTAAAATCAACTGTAAACATTAGTTCATATTATCATGCTTATTACATTAATTCAATTTACCTTTTTTATTATTGAAAATACAAATCTCAGTGGAACTATTTTGTTGTAAACTGAATTTAAAATCTTTTCAAACTTTACCATTACCTTCTGTAAAAAAGAAAAAGAAAAACTGTTATTGAATATAATATTATAGTTTTAAGAACAAAACATAATTTTAGAATTACATAATATATTCAGTTTCCCTTTTTTGCTGTTCTCAGACTCTACTGAATTTCACCATACTCAGTGATTTCAAAGTAGATCATCATATAACAGTGGGGAAAAAATACAATCAATTAGACTGTAAAAAACAAACAAATCTGCATTGAAAATATTTACAACATGTGCAACTATCTGTTTACCTATCTACAGTTTCTAAATTACATTCTTCAACTACATTAAATCATTATTTCTCTGAAATACATTTTGTAAAATATAGAGACTCATTTACATCGCGTATAATATAAAGATCAAATTTATAAACTATTTCTTTGAAACACAATTTTGCAAATGCAATAAGAATTAGCACAAACAATAATCCAAACAGTAATTGATCACATCTTTCCAATAGGCTGAATAATGTTTCTAAATCCATTTGCATAGAAAATAGCCAAAATAAACTCGTAAATTCGTATTCACATCTTCCCAATAGGCCGAATGATGTTTTCAAAACTTTGGCATCAAAAATATCAGATATGAATTTGGTAATTCATAAGGCAACCAACATTTGAATTCCAAATGAGCATCATTGCAATGTGTCCATCCTTTATTGCACTTTAAATACACAGTATAGTGTCCAGATGTTGTAGTAGGTCCATCATGGAAAACAATAGCCACAGCTTTAAAGGTTCTTCCTGAAATTGATACTAGAGTTGCCACAAAATTTTTAATTTTGGTTTCCAATTTTCTTCCATTCGCTCTACAACGTTGTAGCATTAAAATGACATATATTCCAAATCTTTGTATATATAATGTTGACAACATTTCTGATTTACAATGAGAACATTTCATATCTTGATTAACTGTTTTTACTAATTTGTTAAAAGACACCGATTTGCAATCTGGTATCGTCAAGTATATGAATCGTTCACTGTCTATTTCAGTGGTAGAAACAAATGAACACTCTTCACATTTATGTTCCCAACTGTAACTTAGTCCAAATACATTTTCAATTTCGATTCCTTCATCTTCCAATACTCCAAGCATAAACATAAGAAATTCTTGTGCATCTTGTTGTATATTGAGTGTAAATTGCGAAGAACCAGTACATATATCGAAAAGATGCCGAATGCCAGAAGAAGTATGGATTTTAGTTCTATCAGTTACCAACTTTTGAAAAATATAATGTAGCAAAGAACAGAATCTTTTTTGTCGATTTTCCATAATTTCATGATGAAGATCTTCTAGATAAAAGACAACATTCACAATTATATTAGCATAGCAGTTGATACCTGAACTATTTTCTAACTGGTATCCTACAATATCATCAACAGTGTCCTTTTTCATTTTCTTTGCACCTTCATGATTCTCTTGAATTGTTTTCTTTTTTTGAATCTCAATAGAATGTTTGTCATATTTCCGTTTTCGACCCACTACACGTTTCTCATATACAGGATAGTCACCTAAGTTAGGAGCATAAAATCTTCTTAACCGATTGTACTCTCTTACCAAATTTACATCAGCACTAATCTTTTTCTCATCCAAATCAATCAAATACAAACCAGACAATGTTCTTACTCGAGACAATGCAACATATGCCATGCCCTCTTTAAACACTGTACTTCCAATATTTACCAAAGCACTGTCTACACTTAAACCTTGAGATTTATGAATGGTTACTGCATATGCTAAAGAAAGAGGAAACTCTTTTCAACGAACATACAAGTCTTTTACAAGCAAAAAACGAACAGCACAACGTGCCATCTGTTTTACCTCTTCAATCTGATCAAATTTAATCTTTAAAAATTCAATTCCATCTCTGTTCTGATAATTTACAAAATCAACAATTTTCCCATTGCTCCATTTACTAAACCTTTTTGTACATCCAAATTACGCCGTAAAATTACCCGACAGTTTATACATACATACAAAGGGGCCGATTCCGATCTCGGCCGGTAGGGCTCCGAATCGGATTCGGCTTTACCGGATCCGATTCGGAGCCCTGTTTCCCGACCGAACCGTACGCGGGTCCGGCCGAGCGAGTACGATGCGAAATCTCCGACCGACTCGTCCGGGCGTCCCGACCGCTCCGACCGACTCGCTCCCGGCTCGAACCGCTCCGACCGACTCGCTCGGACTCGACTCGCACCGCGCAATGGAGACGTTTCCCGGCCGGGTAAGTACGATGGCGCGCCGCGAGCAGTCCGACCGAGCCGCGCACTCCGGCTCGTAAGAGCTGTCGGAGCCGTACTTTGGGGGTCCGTGTCGGACCCCCTGTACGCGTAGCCGCGCGAGTCGCACACAGGGGGGACCCATGGGTCCCCCTACCTGTGCGTGTACGGCGCGAATCGCTCGCCGCGTACCCGCTGTAGGGGGCGCCCTTGTCCGACTCACACCCATTGAGTCAATGGGAGCCCGCGTACGCGTTGTACGACCGGCTCCCATTGACTTCAATGGGAGTCCGACCGACTCGAGTCCGATAACATACGGACGCATCGTACTCGTTCGGTCGGACTGCACGGGTCCGATTCGGTCGGAAATCTCTCCGGGTCCGGCTCGGTCGGAGAAATTTCCGGCCCGAATCGGAATCGACCCCAAAGTCTTTTCTAAACCTGCAGTCTTAGACACAGACTTTTCCAAAGAATCAAATTTTGACTGTAATTTCTCTGAGAGAAAAATAGTAACTCCTTCGTGTTCCATTTTATCAATAGCTTCCATTTTCAGTATTGGTTGTTTTTCCAATTTCAAAAGTTCTTGATTGAATAAAGAACACTCTTGCAGTGTAGGCATTAGGCAAATTATAGACTTCTTTTCTTCAATTTATTTGTACATTATTTCAGGTGCAATGTTTTCATTTGGAAACAAGTTTATCAGTAGCCGACTTTGTAAAGCTTCTTTACCATGTTTTGTCAAAACACCAATTCTTATATCTTGAAGAATGTTTCCATAATATTCATCAGTTGCTTGTCGCATATTCTTAATAAGTTCTTTATATTCAAAATGAGACCAAATGTTCACATTTCCAATACTTCCCAAAGGTTTCCTAGTGTCTTCATGGATAAGTGTTTTAAAAACTGGTTGCCCTTTCACAGGAGTAAGTTGTAGTAGTTCGCTGAATACAATTACATGTTTTCCTCCAAACAGAACATCATAATCTGTTTTTAAAATCTGTTGCATTCTTAAATGTACAAAGGCAAGCATTAAGTTTGAGACCATGCTCACCTCATCAATGATTAGAAGTTTCATTTTCTTGAGTACTCTTGAAACTTCATAACAAGCTTCTCCAGATAGCTTGTGATATTCCAACTTATTTTCATGTTCAACTGGTAGCATGATTAATCGATGTAATGTAATCCCTTTAATGTTATGTGCTGCTAACCCAGTTGGAGCAGTTACAACACAAGATAAATGTGATTCAGTGCTGTTTCTGTTGTGTCACTTGTAGATATTTTTCTTTCTGTTCAATATTTAGTTGTTCTTCTAACTTTTCCAACTCAATAATATCCTGTTGTGGTTGTTGCATTGCCGTTTCTACTTCATGGCTCATGGCTATTGCTGCTTTATTTTCAAGAATTGGTTGTCCTAGTGGATCTTGACTTGGTGGAGCAGAACTTTGGCTATCTTGAGAACTATCTCTAGCTATTTCAGCTGCAATAGTAGTTTCTTGTTCCATCTGTTCATTCAACATTTGTAGATAAATTGGAAAAATTGTACATTCAATGCTATCTTTACATGCATTAAAAGAATATTCATAGCAGTCAAAATCTCCAAGTAATTCCATTTCAGTACGCCAAGGCTTGAAGAGTTGCAGAAGGGCTAAATAGAAAAATTCCCTTTTATCTGGAGTATCACAACTGAGTTTCCTGTGATCAATAAGATTTCCTTTGGCAAGTTTTACCAAACATCCATCACATCCAATTACGGCATATTTTTCTTCATTTACATTTCGCTTAAAACTATAATGTTGCAGTACTTCATAGAGACATATGTTTTCCAGATGTGGACTCCTTTTGGGATAGTATGTATCCAACATGTTTGTTTTAACAATATCTGTACTTTGCGGCTCATTCAAAGCTAAGTATTCAATTTCTTGTAGAGATTTCAAAACTCGATTTCGTGTTGCAGCAAGAACTAGACTTACCCAAATGATTCCTCTTGACTTTGAATATAAACTTGCAGATGTCAACCGATCCGAACATTCGTAGGATCCAATCTCTCGATGGGAAAGCATCTTCAAACTGAAGCTGTACAATTTATTACTAAGAGTCTTCTCTTGTGAAATTTCTTCCCACATTTCTTTCAACTCCGTCTTTTCAGATTTCGTTATATATGATGTAACATAACGAGCAACAGCAATCGAATTACCTGCAACATACTGGATATCCATGTTTGCATTCCACATTGTCAAAATCACTGGATTGTAGTCGTCAATATACTTTGAATCTTCACTTCTTTTCATGTTGTAAGTATTCTTCCGAGATTTTCGAGTTATAGTATGTCTTACTGCTGACATGAAACTGTTGACTCTTCCTTTTGGAATTACTGGACGTGGGAATCCAAAGCGACATTCTGTATAAAATTTTCCCTTTGATCTGTATTTCCATCGACAATACTTTCCACATCGATGACTTTGAAACCGTAAAACTTGTTGTCGTAAGCTGTTTTCTCCTCCTCTTTTTGGAATGGTGCAGGTAACATAGTCTTCAATGAAAGACAAAACACTTTCATTAGAATCGGTTCCAAATTTAGGTGCATCCTTGATCCATAATAACATGTGTATATGAGGAGCACCTCTAGCTTGGTACTCCTTTCTCCAAAAGAAATCAGTAATTTCTCCAAGAGATAGATTATTTTTATTGCAGATAAAAGACATCATAGCTTGAAACCTATGATTAAAATATCTGCACACATTTACAGGATCCAAGGAACACAGTTCTCCAGCTGTCTTCAATTCAATGTTTTTTACATTCGAATTTACTTGTCGTAGAAATTCAAGTAAATCCTCCCAAGCCTATTCAGCACAGCTAAGCGTAACAAACCACGTAGGGGTACCTACGTTTTTTAACATACATTTAAGTTCTCCGTGACAACGATTCCAATACTCATTAGTACCACGTTGACACGCCATCAAATTAATTAACTGAGATTCTAAATGATCGTCTCTTTGTTGAACTTTGTCCATAAATTCCTTTGCAGAAACATGTGTAAGATGAAGTTCTGTTTTTAATATGTGATTCACAGCATATGAAAGTCCAGACAAGTCACTTTCAAATAGAAGATGAAATATATATGGAATACACTGTCGAAATCTTGGATCTTCTGAGTACAATCTTGTCGTCCGGTATTCTTAAGCTGGAATCTGTACTGCTCGTTCATCATATCGTCCACCTTCTCCAGTGGGGAACAGCTGTGGAAAACAACAAGCTTCCAAACTTTTTTACCATACACTCATGGGAGTTCCCTTCGCTTTCTTCATTTGGAATAATTCAATACTGTTTCCAATCACTTCTTTTGAATGTAGAGGATGTATACTGTAATGTTCGAAAATCTCTTCACTCCTGGACTTGTCTACTTTTTCTATTTGGCCAGTTGAAACTTCTGTATCTTCCTCTAAACATATTCCCTCTTCTTCCACATTTACAGTTTCATAATAAATATTGTTCTGTACAAGATATAATGTAACCTTTTGAAGTTTGGTGACATCTACTAACTCTTGCCATATTTTCCGACACTTTGTTGGTACACCATTAACTAGAATAACTACAGGCTCACTTTCCTCTCTATACCAACAGTTTCAATATTTTTCTTAAAATCTAAAGGTAAGTACACAACTCTGCCTTTCAGACCTCTTTGTAAATCTGTTGGAGGAAGGTAACCTGTTTTAGGCTCCATACGAACAATAGCCTGAAACGGGTGCACAGATTGAATAAGAATGGACTCATATGTATTTAAATCTGCTAGTTCTGGAGGAATAGCTACCAACTCTAACTTGTTATGTACTGCTCTAGCTGGCATTTTGTTCTCTTCTAATTTGTTGTAACAATATTTACAAATACGTTGATCAGTACCCAACTCAAAACGACCTTCCACCAACAAATAAGCACCAAATTGCTCCCACTTATCATTATTTTCCTTTTCACTTTTTAAATATACATCAACATTCCTACTTTGACTTCTATAGTGAGTTCGTCTACAACAAATACAAACATAGGGGCTTATTACGATGGCGGGCGGATCGCCATCAAAAGGTGATATACCCACCGCCATATTAGGATGGCGGTGGGAATCACTATTGTTCCGCGGCGGTTGTAAACACCGACCGCCACGGTTCCGCAAGGCGGTCCTTTTACGCCCGCCTTGCGGAACCCGGAGCCAGGAAATCATTGCGGTGGTGCCGTGCAGGCACCGCCATAGTGATTACAATGGCCCTCTCCGCCTGTCTTTTTGCGGCGGATTCTCCGCCGCAAAAAGGCATGCGGAGACTGGCTTTGGGGGCCTGTTGCGGGCCCCCTCGGGGGGGTCAGCTGTGCACTGGGGGGGTACCCATGGTACTCCTCTCCATTTCCATGCACAAGGTGGCAGGCACTGCGCGGTGCCTGCCACGTTGTGCAGGGAAATGCACAACATGGCCATTTCACATTGTGGCGGGTGCTGCAGCCAGCAGCACTCGCCGCAATGTTAAATCGCCAGATGTGACCGCCGCGGTTGCATCATAATCAGGGTGGCGGGACCGCCACCTGGCAGGCGGGCGGTCCCGTTTCCGCTAGGATGGCGGGCGGACTAATGTCCGCCCGCCATCCTAATCAGCCCCATAGTTTGGTTTTTCACATGAAAGTATCTTAAACTTTGTAATTTCTCCTGAAAACTTCTCATTACTAATATCTTCTACCTGTTCTTCAACACCTACAATTATAAAGCTCTCACTTTCTGTACACTCCTCTTGTGATCCAAAGAAACAAAACTGTATATCATCACAAACTTTTTTTACATCCAATACTGAACCATGCAAAAGAGCTGCATTCATTTCACTTAAACATAATGCAGGACTTTTTACGTAGTACAATCTCCTTACTAACTTCCGCATTTCTGTATGATGTACTGCTAACAATCTTAAATGATGAAAAGTACTTTTACACACTCTTATAGAGAGACAAGCGAGAGAATGACCCTGCAACTTAGTATATTTTCTTACTTTACATGGATCTAGTCCTTGCAACATCTTAATCTTCTGTTTAACACTTTTTTTTAGCATATTCTCTTAAGAAAACTCGTAATATATCAATAGATTCCTGTTGAATACTACAAATACCACTACAATCCCACTTATACACTGCAGCATGTGCACATCTCCCTTGAAATTCTTCAGCAATTACATACATTCAACATCTCTAGGAACCATCTTTTCCTTTTCAATTGGACAACCATTTTTCATTTCATAACAACGACCACAGGTATCAACTAGGTGAACCAATGTATTTTGTTGAAAATAACTTTCTTCATTAAAAAAAGGCTCAGTACTAGAAGTATGCTTCCATTCACCAGAAAAAGCTTTGCAAAAGTTGCTTCTATAAATCATTCTTTTTCTTTTGCTTTTCTCCTTCATAAACTGCATTGTTTTATTCAATGTTTTCATTCTCTTCAATACCAATATAAATAATTTCTGTTTCAATTCAAAAGCAGTATCTACTACACTTTTAATCTGTTGCTTCTTCTTATATGTTGCAGATCTTTTTTTATACTTTTTACAATCTTTTAATAAATTTTGAATTACTTTATTTCAAAACATACGTACGCTTATGTCCTCAAATTGTTTCTGTCTTTTTCTCACATGTTGTTCTTTTCCATTGTGTTTCTTCATTTGCTTTGATCGAAAAATTTCTTTCTTCCTTTGCTTAGTATTTGGATCATTCAATCTCTGCACAACTTTTTTAATAAATTGTTTAGTTCTCTTACCAAAAGGCACTTTATCCTGAACATCTTTTTGGTGTTTTTCTACTCCACTCATTTTACTTTCTATTAAGTACTTCTGTTTCCTTTGTTCTCTTCTCTTTTCATGTTTTCCTGCCATCTTTTATTTCTAATCCAAATAAAATATCTTCCTAAAAAACAAATAATAGTTTAAGTATTTTAGTACATTAATTAACATTTCTAAATTAATAACATTTCAATTTTAAAAATAACGACTAAGCACAAAGTTATAATTAAATTTCTATTGCATTTATATCTCACAAGAAGAGAAAAGTATAAAAATGAGCAAAACACATGCAAAAACAAAAGAATAGGTGGTCACATAGCCAAAAGGAGAAAGGAAAAAGAACAAAAGGTTTACAAACAGCAAAATGAAATACTCAAACAACACAGCTGCTGAAAAACGTAAGAAATACAGAAAGAAGCAACAGATGTACAAAAAGAAAAAAGACAGGTGCAGAAAGACGCAAAAGAAGTACAGAAAGAGGAAACAGTTGTAGAAAAATTCAAGTAAGGTACAGAAACAAATAATGGAAAAAGAGGCAAAACAACTGCACAAAGAGGCAAGAGAATTGTAGAAACAGGCAACTGAGGTACAGAAAGACAGAAGACGGGTACAGAAAAAAGCAACAGAAAGAGGGAAGAGGTGTCTAGAAAAAACTAGGAGGAGTGCAAAAAAAACAACAAGTGAGGTGCAGAAAGAGGCAACAGACGTATAGAAAGAGGGAAGAGCGGTGCAGAAACAGACAAGAGGGCTGCAGAAAGAAGCAAGAAGTGTACATCTTGATAGACCAATACGAGCTAACCTAATAACTAATTCCTCTGCCAACTTGTCTTAAACCTCACTTTTGGGCTTCAGCTTCAGTATTCAGCACCTATTCAGAGTGTTGGACCTAGCCAAATACAAAGCAGCAACTTTTTCAATGTATCTGTTAAAAGTCTCACCATATTCCAGACAACATGCATACATGTGTCTCTACTTTTTAAAAGTGGCATCATATATCAAAGAAACATACAAATACATGGGTAGTGGGTAGTGCCTCAGAGAACAGATAACTGGTAGGGGAGTGCCTTAGTGAAAAGTTCAATGCAACACAACTGCTTGGGTGATTGCATAAGAGCAGCAGTAGTGAATGGGTGATTTCATCACTGCAGGGGGCATACCTTAGACAAACCATGAGTGCAAGGCTAACGCATGGTTGAAGACAAGAGTGTATGAGTAGTGCTTGAAACAATAAAAATATGCATGTGTACTGCCAGAGTGATTCTATGACTGCAGTGGTAGCAAATGTATGATTGTATGAGTGTATGGGAAGTACCTCAGACAAAATATGAGTGTAAGGGTGATGCTTGGGCCATTCTATGAGTGCACCAGTAGTACCTGACTGAGTAGATAAAAGCATGAGTAGTGCCTGTCTCAATGTTTCAGTGGGATAGTAGTGCCTGGGTGATTGCACAAATCTATGGTTAATGTCTGAGGCATTACATGGCATGCATGTGTCTGTGCCTTTTCCTAGTCCCATGATATATAAAAGAAACATACAGATACATGTATACCGGAGTGTTATACCTCTACCATCTGTTTAGCCATAAAACGTGAGAGAATACATGTGTATGCAGACACATACCTCAGTCATAAGACTAAAAACTCCCATAAACTTGACACACTGCCCTCCCCATTTTGAAGAGACACCTAAAATTATGCGGCATATTTAAAGTGTACATCTCCACAGACCAATACAAACTAACCTAATCACTAATCCTTCTACCAACAAATCTTAAACCTCTCTTTTGGGCTGCAGCTTCACTATTCAGCAAGTACTCAGAGTGTTGGGCCCAGCCAAATACAAAGAAGCAACTCTTTCAATGTATCTGTTAAAAGTCTCACCATATTCCACAGAGCATGCATGCATGTGTATATACCTTTTAAAAGACCCATCATATATCAAAGAAACAATGAAATAGATAAGTAGTGGATAGTGTCTGAGAGATTAGATGACTGTATGCATAGTGCCTGAGTGAAACATTCATTTCAAGAGTACTGCCTGGGTGATTGCATGAGAGCAGCAGCACTGAATGGGTGATTAGAACAGTGCAGCAAAAATACCTTAGACAAACCATGAGTGCAGGGCTAATGCATGATTAAAGACAAGAGTATATGAGTAGTGCTTGAAAGAATAGAAAAGTGCATGGGTACTGCCTGAGTGATTCTATGACTGCAGTGGTAGTAGTTGAATGATTGAATGACTGTATGAGAAGTACATAAGACAAAATATGAGTGTAAAGGTAATGCTTGGGCCATTCTAAGAGTAAGGGCCAGATGTAGGTAACTTCAATTTAGCGAGTCATTAATAGCGATTATTACCGAATCGCTATTAAGGACTCGCTAAATGGAATGTAGGTAGGAATCGCTAAAATATTAGCGATTCCTTAACATTCCTTAATAACGAATCGGTAATTGAGATTCGTTATTAAGGAATACCTAGCCATTCATTCCTATGGGCTAGGAGGCCCATAGGAATGAATGGGAGGATATTCACTATTAGCGATTCGGTATTACCGAATCGCTAATAGCGGGAGGTATTTCAAGGGTGCCAGGGTGTCCAAAGGACACCCTGTTGCACCCCTGAAATGTGCATGTGTGCACATGTGGCGCACATACATGCCCTAAGGGCATGGATGTGTGCCACATGGCACATTTGAAAAAGCAAAAAGTGCTTTTTAAAGGAAATCGCTACTTACCACCAACTTGAAGTTGGTGGTAATTAGCGATTCCTTAAGGCTCAAGTGCACTATTTTTAGTGCTACGTACATTGCATTTAAGGAATCAGTATTTCCGATTCCTTAAATGCAAGAACAAAATAAGGAATCGCTATTTTGCGATTCCTTATTTTGCATGTAGGTATGAACTCACCTACATTGCACTCAGTTAAATACCGGTCGGTAACGCTGAAATTCTCCGAACTTCGGCGTTACCGACCGGTATTTCGCCACCTACATCTGGCCCTAAATCACTAGAACCTCAGTGAGTAGATAAGAGCATGAGTACTACCTGACTGAATCTTTGACTGGGATAGTAGTGCCTGGGTGATTGCACAAATCCATGCTTAATGTCTGAGGGATTACATGGCATGCATGTGTCTGTACCTTTTTCTAGTGGTTTCACATGTAAAACAAACATACAGATACATATGTATCAGAGTTTTTAACCTCTACTATCTGTTTAGCCATAACACGTGAGAGAATACATGTGCACGCAGACACACACCTCAGTCATAACACTAAAACCTCCCATAAACTTGACACACTGCACTTCCCATTTTAAAGAGACACCTAAAATTATGTGGCATACTTGAACTGTACATCTCCACAGACAAATACACACTAATCTAATAACTAATCTTTCTACCAACAAATCTTAAACCTCTCTTTTGGGCTGCAGCTTCACCATTCAGCAAGTACTCAGAGTGTTGGGCTCAGCAAATACAAAACAGCAACTTTTTCAATGTATCTGTTAAAAGTCTCACCATATTCCAGAGAGCATGCATGCATGTGTATGTACCTTTTAAAAGACGCATCATATAAGAAAGAAACATACAAATACATAAGAAGTGGCTAATGCGTGAGAGAATATTTGACTGGATGGGTGGTGCTTGAGTGAAACATTCATTTCAAGAGTACTGCCTGGGTGATTGCATGAGTGCAGCAGCACTGAATGGGTGATTAGAACAGTGCAGCAAAAATACCTTAGACAAACTATGAGTGCAAGGCTAATCCATGGTTAAAGACAAGAGTATATGAGTAGTGCTTGAAAGAATAGAAAGGTGCATGGGTACTGCCTGAGTGATTCTATGACTGCAGTGGTAGTAGCTAGATGATTGAATGACTGTATGAGAAGTACATAAGAGAAAATATGAGTGTAAGGGTAATGCTTGGGCCATTCTATCAATCAATCAATCAATCAAGCATTTGTATAGCGCGCTACTCACCTGGAGGGTCTCAAGGCGCTTGGGGGAGGGGGGTCCGCTACTGTTCGAACAGCCAGGTCTTGAGTTGCTTCCTGAAGGAGAGGTGGTCTTGGGTAAGGCGGAGGTGGATGGGTAGGGAGTTCCACGTCTTGGCAGCCAGGTAGGAGAAGGATCTTCCTCCCGTTGTGGCTCTTCGAATGCGGGTGACGGCAGCGAGGGCGTGGTTGGTCGATCGTAGCTGGCGGGTGGGAGTGTAGAAGGTCAGACGGTCGTTGAGGTATCTGGGGCCTTGGTTGTGGAGAGCTTTGTGTGCGTGGGTGAGGAGTCAGAACGTGATTCTCTTGCTGACGGGGAGCCAGTGCAGGTCTCTCAGGTGTCCGGTGATGTGGCTGTGTCGGGGGATGTCCAGGATGAGTCGAGCTGAGGCGTTCTGGATGCGTTGGAGTCTTTTTTGAAGTTTGGCTGTGGTTCCGGCGTAGAGGGAGTTGCCGTAGTCCAGTCGGCTGGTGACGAGGGCCTGGGTGACCGTCTTCCTGGTTTCGGTGGGGATCCACCGGAAGATCTTGCGCAGCATGCGTAGGATGTTGAAGCAAGACGAGGAGACGGCGTTGATTTGTCGGGTCATTGAGAGGGAGGAGTCCAGGATGAAGCCCAGGTTGCGTGCGTGGTCCATTGGTTTGGGTGCGTTGCCCAGGGCAGGGGGCCACCAGGAGTTGTCCCAGGCGGAGGGTGATGATCCTAGGATGAGGACTTCCGTTTTATCTGAGTTCAGTTTCAGGCGGCTGTTCCTCATCCACTCGGCTACGTCCTTCATCCCTTCATGTAGGTTGGTTCTGGCGGTTGTGGGGTCGTTGGTGAGGGAGAGGATCAGCTGGGTGTCGTCGGCGTAGGAGATGATGTTGAGGTTGTGTTGGTGTGCGATGGCTGCGAGGGGGCTCATGTAGACGTTGAAGAGGGTGGGGCTGAGTGATGATCCTTGTGGTACGCCGCAGATGACTTCGGTGGCCTCGGAACTGAACGGGGAGGCGGACTCTCTGGGTTCTTCCGGCGAGGAAGGAGATGATCCACTCCAGTGCCTTCTCTTGGATTCCGCCGTTGTTCAGGCGTTGCACTAGGGTGCGGTGGCAGACTGTGTCGAACGCTGCGGAGAGGTCCAGGAGGATGAGGGCCGCTGTTTCCCCGTTGTCGAGCAGGGCTCGGATGTCGTCGGTAGCTGCGATGAGGGCGGTCTCGGTGCTGTGGTTGGCCCGGAAGCCGGACTGCCAGTGGTCGAGGGATCCATTCGTCTCGAGGAAGGCGGCCAGTTGTCTGTTGACGGTCTTCTCGATGACTTTGGCAGGAAAAGGAAGGAGCGAGATGGGGCGGTAGTTTTTGAGGTCGGTGGGGTCTGCTGACGGTTTCTTCAGTAGGGCGCTGAGTTCGGCGTGCTTCCAGCTCTCTGGGAAGGTGGCGGTGACGAAGGAGGTGTTGATGATGTCCCGGAGGTGGGGTGCGATGACGGCGTCGGCCTTGTTGAAGACGTGGTGAGGGCAGGGGTCGGTTGGTGATCCGGAGTGGATGGAGTTCATCGTGCGGATAGTGTCTTCGGTGTTGATAGGGGTCCAGGCTCGGAGGGTGGAGGTGGGGGCGTTGGAACGGTCGTAGGGTACGTCGGCTGTGTGCTGAAACTGTAGTGTATGTCTACGATCTTGCTGTGGAAGAACGAGGCAAGCGAGTTGCAGAGGTCTTGCGAGGGAGTGATGTCGTTGTTTCCGGCGCTGGGGTTCGAGAGTTCTTTGACGATGATGAAGAGTTCCTTGCTGTTGTGGGCGTTGTTGTCCAGTCGTTCCTTGAATGCGGTTTTCTTGGTGGTGTGGATCAGCTGGTGGTGTTTTCGGGTGGCGTGCTTGAGGGTGGTCATGTTGTCTGCAGTCGGGTCTCTGCGCCATGCTTTCTCGAGGGCCCGGCAGTTCTTCTTGGATATCTTGAGTTCGTCGGTGAACCAGGATGCTTTCTTGTTGCCGGGTCTGACTGGGGGGTCTTCAATGGGGCGAGGTCGTCTGCGCAGTTGGTGATCCATCTTGTGAGGTTGCTGGCGGCTTGGTTGGGGTTCGTTGAGCTGGCGGGAGGGTTCTGGCTCAGGGATGTGGTGAGTTGGTCGGTGGTGATCTTGTTCCAGCTTCTGCGCGGAAACTGTTGCGGGTGGTGGTGCGTGGTGATCCTGCTGAAGCTGAAGTGGACGCAGCTGTGGTCTGTCCAGTGGAGTCCGGTGGTGTGGCTGAAGGAGATGTCCTTGCTGGAGGAGAAGACGGGGTCAAGCGTGTGGCCTGCGAGGTGTGTGGGGGTGGTCACCAGTTGCTTGAGTCCGAGGTTGGCGAGGTTGTCCAGCAGGGTGGTGGTGTTGCGATCGTTGTTGTTCTCTAGGTGGAAGTTGAGGTCCCCAAGGAGGATGTAGTCAGCCGAGGGGAGGGCGTGCGGGCTGATGAGGTCGGCGATGTCTTCGCTGAATTGTGTGCGTGGTCCTGGGGGTCTGTAGATGAGGGTGCCTCTGAGGGTGGTCTTGGGGTCGGTGTGTATCTGGAAGTGCAGGTGTTCGCCGGCTGTGAAGGTGTCGTCGGAGTTGGTCGTGATGCGGATGGTGTTCTTGTGGACGATGGCGATGCCTCCTCCTGTCTGGTTTGTGCGGTCCCTTCGGGTGATCTTGTATCCGTCCGGGATAGCGATGGCGGGCGCTGAGGAGGCGTTCATCCATGTTTCCGTGAGGAAAGCGACGTCTGGTGATGTGGAGTCGAGCAGGTTCCAAAGTTCCACGGCGTGTCTGTGGACGGAGCGGGTGTTGAGCAGGAAGCACTTCAGGTGGTTGCTGCTGGTGCTCGGCTTGGCGGGTGTGGTGCAGGTCCGGAGGCAGGAGAACTTGCAGGATTGGCAGGCGAAGGGTCCGTGGGTGCGTCCTGGGGTGGCACGGTGGCAGCCGGGGATGCGGCCGGTGTTGAGTGCGTTGAGGGTGGCGGTGTCGTAAGTCCGGTGGGTGGGTTGGCTGCTGCGGGGGCCAGGGGTTTGGCGCTGGGCGCGGTCCAGGCGCGGACGGGCGCAGACGGGCTTGCCTTAGGCGCGCCTTCGGCGCACCAGCGGCGCGGCGCGCAGCGGCCGCCATTTATGGGGAGGTGGGAGGGAGGAGCAGCTGGGAGGCGGGAGGCAGGGGCAGCGAATGGGCAGTCAGGGGGCGGGGCCGCAGGGACGCAGCGGCGGGAATGGCGAGAGGCAGCGAGGGGTACAGAAGGAAAAGTGGAGAGAAAGCGGACACAAATGCGGGCACAATTCAAAATGGGGCAGCGAGGGGTACAGAAGGAAAAGTGGAGAGAAAGCGGACACAAATACGGGCACAATTCAAAATGGGGCAGCGAGGGGTACAGAAGGCAAAGTGGAGAGAAAGCGGACACAAATACGGGCACAATTCAAAATGGGGCAGCGAGGGGTACAGAAGGAAAAGTGGAGAGAAAGCGGACACAAATACGGGCACAATTCAAAATGGGGCAGCGAGGGGTACAGAAGGAAAAGTGGAGAGAAAGCGGACACAAATACGGGCACAATTCAAAATGGGGCAGCGAGGGGTACAGAAGGAAAAGTGGAGAGAAAGCGGACACAAATACGGGCACAATTCAAAATGGGGCAGCGAGGGGTACAGAAGGAAAAGTGGAGAGAAAGCGGACACAAATACGGGCACAATTCAAAATGGGGCAGCGAGGGGTACAGAAGGAAAAGTGGAGAAAAAGCGGACACAAATACGGGCACAATTCAAAATGGGGCAGCGAGGGGTACAGAAGGAAAAGTGGAGAGAAAGCGGACACAAATACGGGCACAATTCAAAATGGGGCAGCGAGGGGTACAGAAGGAAAAGTGGAGAGAAAGCGGACACAAATACGGGCACAATTCAAAATGGGGCAGCGAGGGGTACAGAAGGAAAAGTGGAGAGAAAGCGGACACAAATACGGGCACAATTCAAAATGGGGCAGCGAGGGGTACAGAAGGAAAAGTGGAGAGAAAGCGGACACAAATACGGGCACAATTCAAAATGGGGCAGCGAGGGGTACAGAAGGAAAAGTGGAGAGAAAGCGGACACAAATACGGGCACAATTCAAAATGGGGCAGCGAGGGGTACAGAAGGAAAAGTGGAGAGAAAGCGGACACAAATACGGGCACAATTCAAAATGGGGCAGCGGGGGGTACAGAAGGAAAAGTGGAGAGAAAGCGGACACAAATACGGGCACAATTCAAAATGGGGCAGCGAGGGGTACAGAAGGAAAAGTGGAGAGAAAGCGGACACAAATACGGGCACAATTCAAAATGGGGCAGCGAGGGGTACAGAAGGAAAAGTGGAGAGAAAGCGGACACAAATACGGGCACAATTCAAAATGGGGCAGCGAGGGGTACAGAAGGAAAAGTGGAGAGAAAGCGGACACAAATACGGGCACAATTCAAAATGGGGCAGCGAGGGGTACAGAAGGAAAAGTGGAGAAAAAGCGGACACAAATACGGGCACAATTCAAAATGGGGCAGCGAGGGGTACAGAAGGAAAAGTGGAGAGAAAGCGGACACAAATACGGGCACAATTCAAAATGGGGCAGCGAGGGGTACAGAAGGAAAAGTGGAGAGAAAGCGGACACAAATACGGGCACAATTCAAAATGGGGCAGCGAGGGGTACAGAAGGAAAAGTGGAGAGAAAGCGGACACAAATACGGGCACAATTCAAAATGGGGCAGCGAGGGGTACAGAAGGAAAAGTGGAGAGAAAGCGGACACAAATACGGGCACAATTCAAAATGGGGCAGCGAGGGTACAGAAGGAAAAGTGGAGAGAAAGCGGACACAAATACGGGCACAATTCAAAATGGGGCAGCGAGGGGTACAGAAGGAAAAGTGGAGAGAAAGCGGACACAAATACGGGCACAATTCAAAATGGGGCAGCGAGGGGTACAGAAGGAAAAGTGGAGAGAAAGCGGACACAAATACGGGCACAATTCAAAATGGGGCAGCGAGGGGTACAGAAGGAAAAGTGGAGAGAAAGCGGACACAAATACGGGCACAATTCAAAATGGGGCAGCGAGGGGTACAGAAGGAAAAGTGGAGAAAAAGCGGACACAAATACGGGCACAATTCAAAATGGGGCAGCGAGGGGTACAGAAGGAAAAGTGGAGAGAAAGCGGACACAAATACGGGCACAATTCAAAATGGGGCAGCGAGGGGTACAGAAGGAAAAGTGGAGAGAAAGCGGACACAAATACGGGCACAATTCAAAATGGGGCAGCGAGGGGTACAGAAGGAAAAGTGGAGAGAAAGCGGACACAAATACGGGCACAATTCAAAATGGGGCAGCGAGGGGTACAGAAGGAAAAGTGGAGAGAAAGCGGACACAAATACGGGCACAATTCAAAATGGGGCAGCGAGGGGTACAGAAGGAAAAGTGGAGAGAAAGCGGACACAAATACGGGCACAATTCAAAATGGGGCAGCGAGGGGTACAGAAGGAAAAGTGGAGAGAAAGCGGAGTGGATCAGTAGTACCTAACTGAGTAGATGAGAGCACGAGTAGTGCCTGACTGAATCTTTGAGTGGGATAGTAGTGCCTCGGTGATTGCACGAATCTATGGTTTATGTCTGAGGGATTACATGGCATGCATATGTCTGTACCTTTTTCTAGTCGCTTCACATATAAAACAAACATACAGATACATGTATACCAGAGTTTTATACCTCTACCATCTGTTTAGCCATAAAACGTGAGAGAATACATGTGTATGCAGACACATACCTCAGTCATAAGACTAAAAACTCCCATAAACATGATACACTGCACATCCCATTTCAAAAAGACACCTAAAACTATGCGGCATATTTGAAGTGTACATCTCCACAGACCAATACAAACTAACCTAATCACTAATTCCGTTACCAACAAATCTTAAACCTCTCTTTTGGGCTGCAGCTTCACTATTCAGCAAGTACTCAGAGTGTTGGTCCCAGGCAAATACAAAGCAACAATTTTTTCAATGTATCTGTTAAAAGTCTCACCATATTCCAGAGAGCATGCATGTGTATATACCTTTTTAAAAAAGCATCATATATCAAAGAAACATAGTAATAGATAAGTAGTGGATAGTGTCTGAGAGATTAGATGACTGTATGCATAGTGCCTGAGTGAAACATTCATTTTAAGAGTACTGCCTGGGTGATTGCATGAGAGAAGCGGCACTGAATGAGTCATTAGAACAGTGCAGCAAAAATACCTTAGACAAACCATGAGTGCAAGGGTGATGCATGGTTAAAGACAAGAGTATATGAGTAGTGCTTGAAAGAATAGAAAAGTGCATGGGTACTGCCTGAGTGATTCTATGACTGCAGTGGTAGTAGCTGGATGATTGAATGACTGTATGAGAAGTACATAACAGAAATTATGAATGTAAAAGTAATGCTTGGGCTATTCTATCAGTGCATCAGTAGTACCTCAGTGAGTCGATGACAGCATGAGCAGCGCCTGACTGAATCTAGGAGTGGGATAGTGGTGCCTGGGTGATTGCATGAATCTATGGTTAATGTCTGAGGGATTACATGGCATGCATGTATCTGTACCTTTTTCTAGTGGCTTCACATATAAAACAAACATACAGATACACATATACCAGAGTTTTAAACCTCTACCATCTGTTTAGCCATAACACATGAGAGAATACATGTCCAAACAGACACATATCTCAGTCATAAGACTAAAAACTACCATAAACTTGACAAACTCCACTTCCCGTTTTAAAGAGACCCCTAAAATTATGCAGCATACTTGAAGTGTACATCTCCACAGACCAATACAAACTAACCTAATCACTAATCCTTCTACCAACAAGTCTTAAACCTCACCTTTCGGCTGCAGCTTCACTATTCAGCAAGTACTCAGAGTGTTGGGCCTAGCCAAATACAAAGCAGCAACGTTTTCAATATATCTGTTAAAAGTCTCACCATATTCCAGAGAGCATGCATGCATGTGTATCTATCTTTTAAAAGACGCATCATATATGAAAGAAACATACAAATAGATAAGTAGTGGGTACTGCCTAAGAGAATAGATGACTGGATGGGTAGTGCTTGAGTGAAACATTCATTTCAAGAGTACTGCCTGGGTGATTGCATGAGAGCAGCAGCACTGAATGGGTGATTAGAACAGTCAGCAAAAATACCTTAGACAAACCATGAGTGCAGGGCTAATGCATGATTAAAGACAAGAGTATATGAGTAGTGCTTGAAAGAATAGAAAAGTGCATGGGTACTGCCTGAGTGATTCTATGACTGCAGTGGTAGTAGTTGAATGATTGAATGACTGTATGAGAAGTACATAAGACAAAATATGAGTGTAAAGGTAATGCTTGGGCCATTCTAAGAGTAAGGGCCAGATGTAGGTAACTTCAATTTAGCGAGTCCTTAATAGCGATTATTACCGAATCGCTATTAAGGACTCGCTAAATGGAATGTAGGTAGGAATCGCTAAAATATTAGCGATTCCTTAACATTCCTTAATAACGAATCGGTAATTGAGATTCGTTATTAAGGAATACCTAGTTATTCATTCCTATGGGCTAGGAGGCCCATAGGAATGAATGGGAGGATATTCACTATTAGCGATTCGGTATTACCGAATCGCTAATAGCGGGAGGTATTTCAAGGGTGCCAGGGTGTCCAAAGGACACCCTGTTGCACCCTGAAATGTGCATGTGTGCACATGTGGCGCACATACATGCCCTAAGGGCATGGATGTGTGCCACATGGCACATTTGAAAAAGCAAAAAGTGCTTTTTTAAAGGAAATCGCTACTTACCACCAACTTGAAGTTGGTGGTAATTAGCGATTCCTTAAGGCTCAAGTGCACTATTTTTAGTGCTATGTACATTGCATTTAAGGAATCGGTATTTCCGATTCCTTAAATGCAAGAACAAAATAAGGAATCGCTATTTTGCGATTCCTTATTTTGCATGTAGGTATGAACTCACCTACATTGCACTCAGTTAAATACCGGTCGGTAACGCTGAAATTCTCCGAATTTCGGCGTTACCGACCGGTATTTCGCCACCTACATCTGGCCCTAAATCACTAGAACCTCAGTGAGTAGATAAGAGCATGAGTACTACCTGACTGAATCTTTGACTGGGATAGTAGTGCCTGGGTGATTGCACAAATCCATGCTTAATGTCTGAGGGATTACATGGCATGCATGTGTCTGTACCTTTTTCTAGTGGTTTCACATGTAAAACAAACATACAGATACATATGTATCAGAGTTTTTAACCTCTACTATCTGTTTAGCCATAACACGTGAGAGAATACATGTGCACGCAGACACACACCTCAGTCATAACACTAAAACCTCCCATAAACTTGACACACTGCACTTCCCATTTTAAAGAGACACCTAAAATTATGTGGCATACTTGAACTGTACATCTCCACAGACAAATACACACTAATCTAATAACTAATCTTTCTACCAACAAATCTTAAACCTCTCTTTTGGGCTGCAGCTTCACCATTCAGCAAGTACTCAGAGTGTTGGGCCCAGCAAATACAAAACAGCAACTTTTTCAATGTATCTGTTAAAAGTCTCACCATATTCCAGAGAGCATGCATGCATGTGTATGTACCTTTTAAAAGACGCATCATATAAGAAAGAAACATACAAATACATAAGAAGTGGCTAATGCGTGAGAGAATATTTGACTGGATGGGTGGTGCTTGAGTGAAACATTCATTTCAAGAGTACTGCCTGGGTGATTGCATGAGTGCAGCAGCACTGAATGGGTGATTAGAACAGTGCAGCAAAAATACCTTAGACAAACTATGAGTGCAAGGCTAATCCATGGTTAAAGACAAGAGTATATGAGTAGTGCTTGAAAGAATAGAAAGGTGCATGGGTACTGCCTGAGTGATTCTATGACTGCAGTGGTAGTAGCTAGATGATTGAATGACTGTATGAGAAGTACATAAGAGAAAATATGAGTGTAAGGGTAATGCTTGGGCCATTCTATCAATCAATCAATCAATCAAGCATTTGTATAGCGCGCTACTCACCTGGAGGGTCTCAAGGCGCTTGGGGGAGGGGGGTCCGCTACTGTTCGAACAGCCAGGTCTTGAGTTGCTTCCTGAAGGAGAGGTGGTCTTGGGTAAGGTGGAGGTGGATGGGTAGGGAGTTCCACGTCTTGGCAGCCAGGTAGGAGAAGGATCTTCCTCCCGTTGTGGCTCTTCGAATGCGGGTGACGGCAGCGAGGGCGTGGTTGGTCGATCGTAGCTGGCGGGTGGGAGTGTAGAAGGTCAGACGGTCGTTGAGGTATCTGGGGCCTTGGTTGTGGAGAGCTTTGTGTGCGTGGGTGAGGAGTCGGAACGTGATTCTCTTGCTGACGGGGATCCAGTGCAGGTCTCTCAGGTGTCCGGTGATGTGGCTGTGTCGGGGGATGTCCAGGATGAGTCGAGCTGAGGCGTTCTGGATGCGTTGGAGTCTTTTTTGAAGTTTGGCTGTGGTTCCGGCGTAGAGGGAGTTGCCGTAGTCCAGTCGGCTGGTGACGAGGGCCTGGGTGACCGTCTTCCTGGTTTCGGTGGGGATCCACCGGAAGATCTTGCGCAGCATGCGTAGGATGTTGAAGCAAGACGAGGAGACGGCGTTGATTTGTCGGGTCATTGAGAGGGAGGAGTCCAGGATGAAGCCCAGGTTGCGTGCGTGGTCCATTGGTTTGGGTGCGTTGCCCAGGGCAGGGGGCCACCAGGAGTTGTCCCAGGCGGAGGGTGATGATCCTAGGATGAGGACTTCCGTTTTATCTGAGTTCAGTTTCAGGCGGCTGTTCCTCATCCACTCGGCCACGTCCTTCATCCCTTCATGTAGGTTGGTTCTGGCGGTTGTGGGGTCGTTGGTGAGGGAGAGGATCAGCTGGGTGTCGTCGGCGTAGGAGATGATGTTGAGGTTGTGTTGGCGTGCGATGGCTGCGAGGGGGCTCATGTAGACGTTGAAGAGGGTGGGGCTGAGTGATGATCCTTGTGGTACGCCGCAGATGACTTCGGTGGCCTCGGAACTGAACGGGGGAGGCGGACTCTCTGGGTTCTTCCGGCGAGGAAGGAGATGATCCACTCCAGTGCCTTCTCTTGGATTCCGCCGTTGTTCAGGCGTTGCACTAGGGTGCGGTGGCAGACTGTGTCGAACGCTGCGGAGAGGTCCAGGAGGATGAGGGCCGCTGTTTCCCCGTTGTCGAGCAGGGCTCGGATGTCGTCGGTAGCTGCGATGAGGGCGGTCTCGGTGCTGTGGTTGGCCCGGAAGCCGGACTGCCAGTGGTCGAGGGATCCATTTGTCTCGAGGAAGGCGGCCAGTTGTCTGTTGACGGTCTTCTCGATGACTTTGGCAGGAAAAGGAAGGAGCGAGATGGGGCGGTAGTTTTTGAGGTCGGTGGGGTCTGCTGACGGTTTCTTCAGTAGGGCGCTGAGTTCGGCGTGCTTCCAGCTCTCTGGGAAGGTGGCGGTGACGAAGGAGGTGTTGATGATGTCCCGGAGGTGGGGTGCGATGACGGCGTCGGCCTTGTTGAAGACGTGGTGAGGGCAGGGGTCGGTTGGTGATCCGGAGTGGATGGAGTTCATCGTGCGGATAGTGTCTTCGGTGTTGATAGGGGTCCAGGCTCGGAGGGTGGAGGTGGGGGCGTTGGAACGGTCGTAGGGTACGTCGGCTGTGTGCTGAAACTGTAGTGTATGTCTACGATCTTGCTGTGGAAGAACGAGGCGAGCGAGTTGCAGAGGTCTTGCGAGGGAGTGATGTCGTTGTTTCCGGCGCTGGGGTTCGAGAGTTCTTTGACGATGATGAAGAGTTCCTTGCTGTTGTGGGCGTTGTTGTCCAGTCGTTCCTTGAATGCGGTTTTCTTGGTGGTGTGGATCAGCTGGTGGTGTTTTCGGGTGGCGTGCTTGAGGGTGGTCATGTTGTCTGCAGTCGGGTCTCTGCGCCATGCTTTCTCGAGGGCCCGGCAGTTCTTCTTGGATATCTTGAGTTCGTCGGTGAACCAGGATGCTTTCTTGTTGCCGGGTCTGACTGGGGGGTCTTCAATGGGGCGAGGTCGTCTGCGCAGTTGGTGATCCATCTTGTGAGGTTGCTGGCGGCTTGGTTGGGGTTCGTTGAGCTGGCGGGAGGGTTCTGGCTCAGGGATGTGGTGAGTTGGTCGGTGGTGATCTTGTTCCAGCTTCTGCGCGGAAACTGTTGCGGGTGGTGGTGCGTGGTGATCCTGCTGAAGCTGAAGTGGACGCAGCTGTGGTCTGTCCAGTGGAGTCCGGTGGTGTGGCTGAAGGAGATGTCCTTGCTGGAGGAGAAGACGGGGTCAAGCGTGTGGCCTGCGAGGTGTGTGGGGGTGGTCACCAGTTGCTTGAGTCCGAGGTTGGCGAGGTTGTCCAGCAGGGTGGTGGTGTTGCGATCGTTGTTGTTCTCTAGGTGGAAGTTGAGGTCCCCAAGGAGGATGTAGTCAGCCGAGGGGAGGGCGTGCGGGCTGATGAGGTCGGCGATGTCTTCGCTGAATTGTGTGCGTGGTCCTGGGGGTCTGTAGATGAGGGTGCCTCTGAGGGTGGTCTTGGGGTCGGTGTGTATCTGGAAGTGCAGGTGTTCGCCGGCTGTGAAGGTGTCGTCGGAGTTGGTCGTGATGCGGATGGTGTTCTTGTGGACGATGGCGATGCCTCCTCCTGTCTGGTTTGCGCGGTCCCTTCGGGTGATCTTGTATCCGTCCGGGATGGCGATGGCGATGTCGGGCGCTGAGGAAGCGTTCATCCATGTTTCCGTGAGGAAAGCGACGTCTGGTGATGTGGAGTCGAGCAGGTTCCAAAGTTCCACGGCGTGTCTGTGGACGGAGCGGGTGTTGAGCAGGAAGCACTTCAGGTGGTTGCTGCTGGTGCTCGGCTTGGCGGGTGTGGTGCAGGTCCGGAGGCAGGAGAACTTGCAGGATTGGCAGGCGAAGGGTCCGTGGGTGCGTCCTGGGGTGGCACGGTGGCAGCCGGGGATGCGGCCGGTGTTGAGTGCGTTGAGGGTGGCGGTGTCGTAAGTCCGGTGGGTGGGTTGGCTGCTGCGGGGGCCAGGGGTTTGGCGCTGGGCGCGGTCCAGGCGCGGACGGGCGCAGACGGGCTTGCCTTAGGCGCGCCTTCGGCGCACCAGCGGCGCGGCGCGCAGCGGCCGCCATTTATGGGGAGG
This sequence comes from Calotriton arnoldi, assembly GCA_963921515.1. Lineage (NCBI taxonomy): Eukaryota > Metazoa > Chordata > Amphibia > Caudata > Salamandridae > Calotriton > Calotriton arnoldi. The sequence goes on along the minus strand of CAWUFW010000959.1, from coordinate 2,774,511 downwards.
TGGGAGGGAGGAGCAGCTGGGAGGCGGGAGGCAGGGGCAGCGAATGGGCAGTCAGGGGGCGGGGCCGCAGGGACGCAGCGGCGGGAATGGCGAGAGGCAGCGAGGGGTACAGAAGGAAAAGTGGAGAGAAAGCGGACACAAATACGGGCACAATTCAAAATGGGGCAGCGAGGGGTACAGAAGGAAAAGTGGAGAGAAAGCGGACACAAATACGGGCACAATTCAAAATGGGGCAGCGAGGGGTACAGAAGGCAAAGTGGAGAGAAAGCGGACACAAATACGGGCACAATTCAAAATGGGGCAGCGAGGGGTACAGAAGGAAAAGTGGAGAGAAAGCGGACACAAATACGGGCACAATTCAAAATGGGGCAGCGAGGGGTACAGAAGGAAAAGTGGAGAGAAAGCGGACACAAATACGGGCACAATTCAAAATGGGGCAGCGAGGGGTACAGAAGGAAAAGTGGAGAGAAAGCGGACACAAATACGGGCACAATTCAAAATGGGGCAGCGAGGGGTACAGAAGGAAAAGTGGAGAGAAAGCGGACACAAATACGGGCACAATTCAAAATGGGGCAGCGAGGGGTACAGAAGGAAAAGTGGAGAAAAAGCGGACACAAATACGGGCACAATTCAAAATGGGGCAGCGAGGGGTACAGAAGGAAAAGTGGAGAGAAAGCGGACACAAATACGGGCACAATTCAAAATGGGGCAGCGAGGGGTACAGAAGGAAAAGTGGAGAGAAAGCGGACACAAATACGGGCACAATTCAAAATGGGGCAGCGAGGGGTACAGAAGGAAAAGTGGAGAGAAAGCGGACACAAATACGGGCACAATTCAAAATGGGGCAGCGAGGGGTACAGAAGGAAAAGTGGAGAGAAAGCGGACACAAATACGGGCACAATTCAAAATGGGGCAGCGAGGGGTACAGAAGGAAAAGTGGAGAGAAAGCGGACACAAATACGGGCACAATTCAAAATGGGGCAGCGAGGGGTACAGAAGGAAAAGTGGAGAGAAAGCGGACACAAATACGGGCACAATTCAAAATGGGGCAGCGGGGGGTACAGAAGGAAAAGTGGAGAGAAAGCGGACACAAATACGGGCACAATTCAAAATGGGGCAGCGAGGGGTACAGAAGGAAAAGTGGAGAGAAAGCGGACACAAATACGGGCACAATTCAAAATGGGGCAGCGAGGGGTACAGAAGGAAAAGTGGAGAGAAAGCGGACACAAATACGGGCACAATTCAAAATGGGGCAGCGAGGGGTACAGAAGGAAAAGTGGAGAGAAAGCGGACACAAATACGGGCACAATTCAAAATGGGGCAGCGAGGGGTACAGAAGGAAAAGTGGAGAAAAAGCGGACACAAATACGGGCACAATTCAAAATGGGGCAGCGAGGGGTACAGAAGGAAAAGTGGAGAGAAAGCGGACACAAATACGGGCACAATTCAAAATGGGGCAGCGAGGGGTACAGAAGGAAAAGTGGAGAGAAAGCGGACACAAATACGGGCACAATTCAAAATGGGGCAGCGAGGGGTACAGAAGGAAAAGTGGAGAGAAAGCGGACACAAATACGGGCACAATTCAAAATGGGGCAGCGAGGGGTACAGAAGGAAAAGTGGAGAGAAAGCGGACACAAATACGGGCACAATTCAAAATGGGGCAGCGAGGGGTACAGAAGGAAAAGTGGAGAGAAAGCGGACACAAATACGGGCACAATTCAAAATGGGGCAGCGAGGGGTACAGAAGGAAAAGTGGAGAGAAAGCGGACACAAATACGGGCACAATTCAAAATGGGGCAGCGAGGGGTACAGAAGGAAAAGTGGAGAGAAAGCGGACACAAATACGGGCACAATTCAAAATGGGGCAGCGAGTGGTACAGAAGGAAAAGTGGAGAGAAAGCGGACACAAATACGGGCACAATTCAAAATGGGGCAGCGAGGGGTACAGAAGGAAAAGTGGAGAAAAAGCGGACACAAATACGGGCACAATTCAAAATGGGGCAGCGAGGGGTACAGAAGGAAAAGTGGAGAGAAAGCGGACACAAATACGGGCACAATTCAAAATGGGGCAGCGAGGGGTACAGAAGGAAAAGTGGAGAGAAAGCGGACACAAATACGGGCACAATTCAAAATGGGGCAGCGAGGGGTACAGAAGGAAAAGTGGAGAGAAAGCGGACACAAATACGGGCACAATTCAAAATGGGGCAGCGAGGGGTACAGAAGGAAAAGTGGAGAGAAAGCGGACACAAATACGGGCACAATTCAAAATGGGGCAGCGAGGGGTACAGAAGGAAAAGTGGAGAGAAAGCGGACACAAATACGGGCACAATTCAAAATGGGGCAGCGAGGGTACAGAAGGAAAAGTGGAGAGAAAGCGGAGTGGATCAGTAGTACCTAACTGAGTAGATGAGAGCACGAGTAGTGCCTGACTGAATCTTTGAGTGGGATAGTAGTGCCTCGGTGATTGCACGAATCTATGGTTTATGTCTGAGGGATTACATGGCATGCATATGTCTGTACCTTTTTCTAGTCGCTTCACATATAAAACAAACATACAGATACATGTATACCAGAGTTTTATACCTCTACCATCTGTTTAGCCATAAAACGTGAGAGAATACATGTGTATGCAGACACATACCTCAGTCATAAGACTAAAAACTCCCATAAACATGATACACTGCACATCCCATTTCAAAAAGACACCTAAAACTATGCGGCATATTTGAAGTGTACATCTCCACAGACCAATACAAACTAACCTAATCACTAATTCCGTTACCAACAAATCTTAAACCTCTCTTTTGGGCTGCAGCTTCACTATTCAGCAAGTACTCAGAGTGTTGGTCCCAGCCAAATACAAAGCAACAATTTTTTCAATGTATGTTAAAAGTCTCACCATATTCCAGAGAGCATGCATGTGTATATACCTTTTAAAAAAGCATCATATATCAAAGAAACATAGTAATAGATAAGTAGTGGATAGTGTCTGAGAGATTAGATGACTGTATGCATAGTGCCTGAGCGAAACATTCATTTTAAGAGTACTGCCTGGGTGATTGCATGAGAGAAGCGGCACTGAATGAGTCATTAGAACAGTGCAGCAAAAATACCTTAGACAAACCATGAGTGCAAGGGTGATGCATGGTTAAAGACAAGAGTATATGAGTAGTGCTTGAAAGAATAGAAAAGTGCATGGGTACTGCCTGAGTGATTCTATGACTGCAATGGTAGTAGCTGGATGATTGAATGACTGTATGAGAAGTACATAACAGAAATTATGAATGTAAAAGTAATGCTTGGGCTATTCTATCAGTGCATCAGTAGTACCTCAGTGAGTCGATGACAGCATGAGCAGCGCCTGACTGAATCTAGGAGTGGGATAGTGGTGCCTGGGTGATTGCATGAATCTATGGTTAATGTCTGAGGGATTACATGGCATGCATGTATCTGTACCTTTTTCTAGTGGCTTCACATATAAAACAAACATACAGATACACATATACCAGAGTTTTAAACCTCTACCATCTGTTTAGCCATAACACATGAGAGAATACATGTCCAAACAGACACATATCTCAGTCATAAGACTAAAAACTACCATAAACTTGACAAACTCCACTTCCCGTTTTAAAGAGACCCCTAAAATTATGCAGCATACTTGAAGTGTACATCTCCACAGACCAATACAAACTAACCTAATCACTAATCCTTCTACCAACAAGTCTTAAACCTCACCTTTCGGCTGCAGCTTCACTATTCAGCAAGTACTCAGAGTGTTGGGCCTAGCCAAATACAAAGCAGCAACGTTTTCAATATATCTGTTAAAAGTCTCACCATGTTCCAGAGAGCATGCATGCATGTGTATCTATCTTTTAAAAGACGCATCATATATGAAAGAAACATACAAATAGATAAGTAGTGGGTACTGCCTAAGAGAATAGATGACTGGATGGGTAGTGCTTGAGTGAAACATTCATTTCAAGAGTACTGCCTAGATGATTGCATGAGAGAAGCGGCACTGAATGAGTCATTAGAACAGTGCAGCAAAAATACCTTAGACAAACCATGAGTGCAGGGCTAATGCATGATTAAAGACAAGAGTATATGAGTAGTGCTTGAAAGAATAGAAAAGTGCATGGGTACTGCCTGAGTGATTCTATGACTGCAGTGGTAGTAGTTGAATGATTGAATGACTGTATGAGAAGTACATAAGACAAAATATGAGTGTAAAGGTAATGCTTGGGCCATTCTAAGAGTAAGGGCCAGATGTAGGTAACTTCAATTTAGCGAGTCCTTAATAGCGATTATTACCGAATCGCTATTAAGGACTCGCTAAATGGAATGTAGGTAGGAATCGCTAAAATATTAGCGATTCCTTAACATTCCTTAATAACGAATCGGTAATTGAGATTCGTTATTAAGGAATACCTAGCCATTCATTCCTATGGGCTAGGAGGCCCATAGGAATGAATGGGAGGATATTCACTATTAGCGATTCGGTATTACCGAATCGCTAATAGCGGGAGGTATTTCAAGGGTGCCAGGGTGTCCAAAGGACACCCTGTTGCACCCTGAAATGTGCATGTGTGCACATGTGGCGCACATACATGCCCTAAGGGCATGGATGTGTGCCACATGGCACATTTGAAAAAGCAAAAAAGTGCTTTTTTAAAGGAAATCGCTACTTACCACCAACTTGAAGTTGGTGGTAATTAGCGATTCCTTAAGGCTCAAGTGCACTATTTTTAGTGCTACGTACATTGCATTTAAGGAATCGGTATTTCCGATTCCTTAAATGCAAGAACAAAATAAGGAATCGCTATTTTGCGATTCCTTATTTTGCATGTAGGTATGAACTCACCTACATTGCACTCAGCCAAATACCGGTCGGTAACGCTGAAATTCTCCGAATTTCGGCGTTACCGACCGGTATTTCGCCACCTACATCTGGCCCTAAATCACTAGAACCTCAGTGAGTAGATAAGAGCATGAGTACTACCTGACTGAATCTTTGACTGGGATAGTAGTGCCTGGGTGATTGCACAAATCCATGCTTAATGTCTGAGGGATTACATGGCATGCATGTGTCTGTACCTTTTTCTAGTGGTTTCACATGTAAAACAAACATACAGATACATATGTATCAGAGTTTTTAACCTCTACTATCTGTTTAGCCATAACACGTGAGAGAATACATGTGCACGCAGACACACACCTCAGTCATAACACTAAAACCTCCCATAAACTTGACACACTGCACTTCCCATTTTAAAGAGACACCTAAAATTATGTGGCATACTTGAACTGTACATCTCCACAGACAAATACACACTAATCTAATAACTAATCTTTCTACCAACAAATCTTAAACCTCTCTTTTGGGCTGCAGCTTCACCATTCAGCAAGTACTCAGAGTGTTGGGCCCAGCAAATACAAAACAGCAACTTTTTCAATGTATCTGTTAAAAGTCTCACCATATTCCAGAGAGCATGCATGCATGTACCTTTTAAAAGACGCATCATATAAGAAAGAAACATACAAATACATAAGAAGTGGCTAATGCGTGAGAGAATATTTGACTGGATGGGTGGTGCTTGAGTGAAACATTCATTTCAAGAGTACTGCCTGGGTGATTGCATGAGTGCAGCAGCACTGAATGGGTGATTAGAACAGTGCAGCAAAAATACCTTAGACAAACTATGAGTGCAAGGCTAATCCATGGTTAAAGACAAGAGTATATGAGTAGTGCTTGAAAGAATAGAAAGGTGCATGGGTACTGCCTGAGTGATTCTATGACTGCAGTGGTAGTAGCTAGATGATTGAATGACTGTATGAGAAGTACATAAGAGAAAATATGAGTGTAAGGGTAATGCTTGGGCCATTCTATCAATCAATCAATCAATCAAGCATTTGTATAGCGCGCTACTCACCTGGAGGGTCTCAAGGCGCTTGGGGGAGGGGGGTCCGCTACTGTTCGAACAGCCAGGTCTTGAGTTGCTTCCTGAAGGAGAGGTGGTCTTGGGTAAGGCGGAGGTGGATGGGTAGGGAGTTCCACGTCTTGGCAGCCAGGTAGGAGAAGGATCTTCCTCCCGTTGTGGCTCTTCGAATGCGGGTGACGGCAGCGAGGGCGTGGTTGGTCGATCGTAGCTGGCGGGTGGGAGTGTAGAAGGTCAGACGGTCGTTGAGGTATCTGGGGCCTTGGTTGTGGAGAGCTTTGTGTGCGTGGGTGAGGAGTCGGAACGTGATTCTCTTGCTGACGGGGAGCCAGTGCAGGTCTCTCAGGTGTCCGGTGATGTGGCTATGTCGGGGGATGTCCAGGATGAGTCGAGCTGAGGCGTTCTGGATGCGTTGGAGTCTTTTTTGAAGTTTGGCTGTGGTTCCGGCGTAGAGGGAGTTGCCGTAGTCCAGTCGGCTGGTGACGAGGGCCTGGGTGACCGTCTTCCTGGTTTCGGTGGGGATCCACCGGAAGATCTTGCGCAGCATGCGTAGGATGTTGAAGCAAGACGAGGAGACGGCGTTGATTTGTCGGGTCATTGAGAGGGAGGAGTCCAGGATGAAGCCCAGGTTGCATGCGTGGTCCATTGGTTTGGGTGCGTTGCCCAGGGCAGGGGGCCACCAGGAGTTGTCCCAGGCGGAGGGTGATGATCCTAGGATGAGGACTTCCGTTTTATCTGAGTTCAGTTTCAGGCGGCTGTTCCTCATCCACTCGGCCACGTCCTTCATCCCTTCATGTAGGTTGGTTCTGGCGGTTGTGGGGTCGTTGGTGAGGGAGAGGATCAGCTGGGTGTCGTCGGCGTAGGAGATGATGTTGAGGTTGTGTTGGCGTGCGATGGCTGCGAGGGGGCTCATGTAGACGTTGAAGAGGGTGGGGCTGAGTGATGATCCTTGTGGTACGCCGCAGATGACTTCGGTGGCCTCGGAACTGAACGGGGGAGGCGGACTCTCTGGGTTCTTCCGGCGAGGAAGGAGATGATGCACTCCAGTGCCTTCTCTGGATTCCGCCGTTGTTCAGGCGTTGCACTAGGGTGCGGTGGCAGACTGTGTCGAACGCTGCGGAGAGGTCCAGGAGGATGAGGGCCGCTGTTTCCCGTTGTCGAGCAGGGCTCGGATGTCGTCGGTAGCTGCGATGAGGGCGGTCTCGGTGCTGTGGTTGGCCCGGAAGCCGGACTGCCAGTGGTCGAGGGATCCATTCGTCTCGAGGAAGGCGGCCAGTTGTCTGTTGACGGTCTTCTCGATGACTTTGGCAGGAAAAGGAAGGAGCGAGATGGGGCGGTAGTTTTTGAGGTCGGTGGGGTCTGCTGACGGTTTCTTCAGTAGGGCGCTGAGTTCGGCGTGCTTCCAGCTCTCTGGGAAGGTGGCGGTGACGAAGGAGGTGTTGATGATGTCCCGGAGGTGGGGTGCGATGACGGCGTCGGCCTTGTTGAAGACGTGGTGAGGGCAGGGGTCGGTTGGTGATCCGGAGTGGATGGAGTTCATCGTGCGGATAGTGTCTTCGGTGTTGATAGGGGTCCAGGCTCGGAGGGTGGAGGTGGGGGCGTTGGAACGGTCGTAGGGGTACGTCGGCTGTGTGCTGAAACTGTAGTGTATGTCTACGATCTTGCTGTGGAAGAACGAGGCGAGCGAGTTGCAGAGGTCTTGCGAGGGAGTGATGTCGTTGTTTCCGGCGCTGGGGTTCGAGAGTTCTTTGACGATGATGAAGAGTTCCTTGCTGTTGTGGGCGTTGTTGTCCAGTCGTTCCTTGAATGCGGTTTTCTTGGTGGTGTGGATCAGCTGGTGGTGTTTTCGGGTGGCGTGCTTGAGGGTGGTCATGTTGTCTGCAGTCGGGTCTCTGCGCCATGCTTTCTCGAGGGCCCGGCAGTTCTTCTTGGATATCTTGAGTTTGTCGGTGAACCAGGATGCTTTCTTGTTGCCGGGTCTGACTGGGGGTCTTCAATGGGGCGAGGTCGTCTGCGCAGTTGGTGATCCATCTTGTGAGGTTGCTGGCGGCTTGGTTGGGGTTCGTTGAGCTGGCGGGAGGGTTCTGGCTCAGGGATGTGGTGAGTTGGTCGGTGGTGATCTTGTTCCAGCTTCTGCGCGGAAACTGTTGCGGGTGGTGGTGCGTGGTGATCCTGCTGAAGCTGAAGTGGACGCAGCTGTGGTCTGTCCAGTGGAGTCCGGTGGTGTGGCTGAAGGAGATGTCCTTGCTGGAGGAGAAGACGGGGTCAAGCGTGTGGCCTGCGAGGTGTGTGGGGTGGTCACCAGTTGCTTGAGTCCGAGGTTGGCGAGGTTGTCCAGCAGGGTGGTGGTGTTGCGATCGTTGTTGTTCTCTAGGTGGAAGTTGAGGTCCCCAAGGAGGATGTAGTCAGCCGAGGGGAGGGCGTGCGGGCTGATGAGGTCGGCGATGTCTTCGCTGAATTGTGTGCGTGGTCCTGGGGGTCTGTAGATGAGGGTGCCTCTGAGGGTGGTCTTGGGGTCGGTGTGTATCTGGAAGTGCAGGTGTTCGCCGGCTGTGAAGGTGTCGTCGGAGTTGGTCGTGATGCGGATGGTGTTCTTGTGGACGATGGCGATGCCTCCTCCTGTCTGGTTTGCGCGGTCCCTTCGGGTGATCTTGTATCCGTCCGGGATGGCGATGGCGATGTCGGGCGCTGAGGAGGCGTTCATCCATGTTTCCGTGAGGAAAGCGACGTCTGGTGATGTGGAGTCGAGCAGGTTCCAAAGTTCCACGGCGTGTCTGTGGACGGAGCGGGTGTTGAGCAGGAAGCACTTCAGGTGGTTGCTGCTGGTGCTCGGCTTGGCGGGTGTGGTGCAGGTCCGGAGGCAGGAGAACTTGCAGGATTGGCAGGCGAAGGGTCCGTGGGTGCGTCCTGGGGTGGCACGGTGGCAGCCGGGGATGCGGCCGGTGTTGAGTGCGTTGAGGGTGGCGGTGTCGTAAGTCCGGTGGGTGGGTTGGCTGCTGCGGGGGCCAGGGGTTTGGCGCTGGGCGCAGTCCAGGCGCGGACGGGCGCAGACGGGCTTGCCTTAGGCGCGCCTTCGGCGCACTAGCGGCGCGGACGCGCAGCGGCCGCCATTTATGGGGAGGTGGGAGGGAGGAGCAGCTGGGAGGCGGGAGGCAGGGGCAGCGAATGGGCAGTCAGGGGGCGGGGCCGCAGGGACGCAGCGGCGGGAATGGCGAGAGGCAGCGAGGGGTACAGAAGGAAAAGTGGAGAGAAAGCGGACACAAATACGGGCACAATTCAAAATGGGGCAGCGAGGGGTACAGAAGGAAAAGTGGAGAGAAAGCGGACACAAATACGGGCACAATTCAAAATGGGGCAGCGAGGGGTACAGAAGGCAAAGTGGAGAGAAAGCGGACACAAATACGGGCACAATTCAAAATGGGGCAGCGAGGGGTACAGAAGGAAAAGTGGAGAGAAAGCGGACACAAATACGGGCACAATTCAAAATGGGGCAGCGAGGGGTACAGAAGGAAAAGTGGAGAGAAAGCGGACACAAATACGGGCACAATTCAAAATGGGGCAGCGAGGGGTACAGAAGGAAAAGTGGAGAGAAAGCGGACACAAACACGGGCACAATTCAAAATGGGGCAGCGAGGGGTACAGAAGGAAAAGTGGAGAGAAAGCGGACACAAATACGGGCACAATTCAAAATGGGGCAGCGAGGGGTACAGAAGGAAAAGTGGAGAGAAAGCGGACACAAATACGGGCACAATTCAAAATGGGGCAGCGAGGGGTACAGAAGGAAAAGTGGAGAGAAAGCGGACACAAATACGGGCACAATTCAAAATGGGGCAGCGAGGGGTACAGAAGGAAAAGTGGAGAGAAAGCGGACACAAATACGGGCACAATTCAAAATGGGGCAGCGAGGGGTACAGAAGGAAAAGTGGAGAGAAAGCGGACACAAATACGGGCACAATTCAAAATGGGGCAGCGAGGGGTACAGAAGGAAAAGTGGAGAGAAAGCGGACACAAATACGGGCACAATTCAAAATGGGGCAGCGAGGGGTACAGAAGGAAAAGTGGAGAAAAAGCGGACACAAATACGGGCACAATTCAAAATGGGGCAGCGAGGGGTACAGAAGGAAAAGTGGAGAGAAAGCGGACACAAATACGGGCACAATTCAAAATGGGGCAGCGAGGGGTACAGAAGGAAAAGTGGAGAGAAAGCGGACACAAATACGGGCACAATTCAAAATGGGGCAGCGAGGGGTACAGAAGGAAAAGTGGAGAGAAAGCGGACACAAATACGGGCACAATTCAAAATGGGGCAGCGAGGGGTACAGAAGGAAAAGTGGAGAGAAAGCAGACACAAATACGGGCACAATTCAAAATGGGGCAGCGAGGGGTACAGAAGGAAAAGTGGAGAGAAAGCGGACACAAATACGGGCACAATTCAAAATGGGGCAGCGAGGGGTACAGAAGGAAAAGTGGAGAGAAAGCGGAGTGGATCAGTAGTACCTAACTGAGTAGATGAGAGCACGAGTAGTGCCTGACTGAATCTTTGAGTGGGATAGTAGTGCCTCGGTGATTGCACGAATCTATGGTTTATGTCTGAGGGATTACATGGCATGCATATGTCTGTACCTTTTTCTAGTCGCTTCACATATAAAACAAACATACAGATACATGTATACCAGAGTTTTATACCTCTACCATCTGTTTAGCCATAAAACGTGAGAGAATACATGTGTATGCAGACACATACCTCAGTCATAAGACTAAAACTCCCATAAACATGATACACTGCACATCCCATTTCAAAAAGACACCTAAAACTATGCGGCATATTTGAAGTGTACATCTCCACAGACCAATACAAACTAACCTAATCACTAATTCCGTTACCAACAAATCTTAAACCTCTCTTTTGGGCTGCAGCTTCACTATTCAGCAAGTACTCAGAGTGTTGGTCCCAGGCAAATACAAAGCAACAATTTTTTCAATGTATCTGTTAAAAGTCTCACCATATTCCAGAGAGCATGCATGTGTATATACCTTTTTAAAAAAGCATCATATATCAAAGAAACATAGTAATAGATAAGTAGTGGATAGTGTCTGAGAGATTAGATGACTGTATGCATAGTGCCTGAGCGAAACATTCATTTTAAGAGTACTGCCTGGGTGATTGCATGAGAGAAGCGGCACTGAATGAGTCATTAGAACAGTGCAGCAAAAATACCTTAGACAAACCATGAGTGCAAGGGTGATGCATGGTTAAAGACAAGAGTATATGAGTAGTGCTTGAAAGAATAGAAAAGTGCATGGGTACTGCCTGAGTGATTCTATGACTGCAGTGGTAGTAGCTGGATGATTGAATGACTGTATGAGAAGTACATAACAGAAATTATGAATGTAAAAGTAATGCTTGGGCTATTCTATCAGTGCATCAGTAGTACCTCAGTGAGTCGATGACAGCATGAGCAGCGCCTGACTGAATCTAGGAGTGGGATAGTGGTGCCTGGGTGATTGCATGAATCTATGGTTAATGTCTGAGGGATTACATGGCATGCATGTATCTGTACCTTTTTCTAGTGGCTTCACATATAAAACAAACATACAGATACACATATACCAGAGTTTTAAACCTCTACCATCTGTTTAGCCATAACACATGAGAGAATACATGTCCAAACAGACACATATCTCAGTCATAAGACTAAAAACTCCCATAAACTTGACAAACTCCACTTCCCGTTTTAAAGAGACCCCTAAAATTATGCAGCATACTTGAAGTGTACATCTCCACAGACCAATACAAACTAACCTAATCACTAATCCTTCTACCAACAAGTCTTAAACCTCACCTTTCGGCTGCAGCTTCACTATTCAGCAAGTACTCAGAGTGTTGGGCCTAGCCAAATACAAAGCAGCAACGTTTTCAATATATCTGTTAAAAGTCTCACCATATTCCAGAGAGCATGCATGCATGTGTATCTATCTTTTAAAAGACGCATCATATATGAAAGAAACATACAAATAGATAAGTAGTGGGTACTGCCTAAGAGAATAGATGACTGGATGGGTAGTGCTTGAGTGAAACATTCATTTCAAGAGTACTGCCTAGATGATTGCATGAGAGCAGCAGCACTGAATGGGTGATTAGAACAGTCAGCAAAAATACCTTAGACAAACCATGAGTGCAGGGCTAATGCATGATTAAAGACAAGAGTATATGAGTAGTGCTTGAAAGAATAGAAAAGTGCATGGGTACTGCCTGAGTGATTCTATGACTGCAGTGGTAGTAGTTGAATGATTGAATGACTGTATGAGAAGTACATAAGACAAAAATATGAGTGTAAAGGTAATGCTTGGGCCATTCTAAGAGTAAGGGCCAGATGTAGGTAACTTCAATTTAGCGAGTCCTTAATAGCGATTATTACCGAATCGCTATTAAGGACTCGCTAAATGGAATGTAGGTAGGAATCACTAAAATATTAGCGATTCCTTAACATTCCTTAATAACGAATCGGTAATTGAGATTCGTTATTAAGGAATATCTAGTCATTCATTCCTATGGGCTAGGAGGCCCATAGGAATGAATGGGAGGATATTCACTATTAGCGATTCGGTATTACCGAATCGCTAATAGCGGGAGGTATTTCAAGGGTGCCAGGGTGTCCAAAGGACACCCTGTTGCACCCCTGAAATGTGCATGTGTGCACATGTGGCGCACATACATGCCCTAAGGGCATGGATGTGTGCCACATGGCACATTTGAAAAAGCAAAAAGTGCTTTTTAAAGGAAATCGCTACTTACCACCAACTTGAAGTTGGTGGTAATTAGCGATTCCTTAAGGCTCAAGTGCACTATTTTTAGTGCTACGTACATTGCATTTAAGGAATCGGTATTTCCGATTCCTTAAATGCAAGAGCAAAATAAGGAATCGCTATTTTGCGATTCCTTATTTTGCATGTAGGTATGAACTCACCCACATTGCACTCAGCTAGATACGCGGTCGGTAACGCTGAAATTCTCCGAATTTCGGCGTTACCGACCGGTATTTCGCCACCTACATCTGGCCCTAAATCACTAGAACCTCAGTGAGTAGATAAGAGCATGAGTACTACCTGACTGAATCTTTGACTGGGATAGTAGTGCCTGGGTGATTGCACAAATCCATGCTTAATGTCTGAGGGATTACATGGCATGCATGTGTCTGAACCTTTTTCTAGTGGTTTCACATGTAAAACAAACATACAGATACATATGTATCAGAGTTTTTAACCTCTACTATCTGTTTAGCCATAACACGTGAGAGAATACATGTGCACGCAGACACACACCTCAGTCATAACACTAAAACCTCCCATAAACTTGACACACTGCACTTCCCATTTTAAAGAGACACCTAAAATTATGTGGCATACTTGAACTGTACATCTCCACAGACAAATACACACTAATCTAATAACTAATCTTTCTACCAACAAATCTTAAACCTCTCTTTTGGGCTGCAGCTTCACCATTCAGCAAGTACTCAGAGTGTTGGGCCCAGCAAATACAAAACAGCAACTTTTTCAATGTATCTGTTAAAAGTCTCACCATATTCCAGAGAGCATGCATGCATGTGTATGTACCTTTTAAAAGACGCATCATATAAGAAAGAAACATACAAATACATAAGAAGTGGCTAATGCGTGAGAGAATATTTGACTGGATGGGTGGTGCTTGAGTGAAACATTCATTTCAAGAGTACTGCCTGGGTGATTGCATGAGTGCAGCAGCACTGAATGGGTGATTAGAACAGTGCAGCAAAAATACCTTAGACAAACCATGAGTGCAAGGCTAATCCATGGTTAAAGACAAGAGTATATGAGTAGTGCTTGAAAGAATAGAAAGGTGCATGGGTACTGCCTGAGTGATTCTATGACTGCAGTGGTACTAGCTAGATGATTGAATGACTGTATGAGAAGTACATAACAGAAATTATGAGTGTAAAAGTAATGCATGGGCTATTCTATCAGTGCATCAGTAGTACCTCAGTGAGTAGATGACAGCATGAGCAGCGCCTGACTGAATCTAGGAGTGGGATAGTAGTGCCTGGGTGATTGCATGAATCTATGGTTAATGTCTGAGGGATTACATGGCATGCATGTATCTGTACCTTTTTCTAGTGGCTTCACATGTAAAACAAACATACAGATACATATGTATCAGAGTTTTTAACCTCTACTATCTGTTTAGCCATAACACGTGAGAGAATACATGTGCACGCAGACACACACCTCAGTCATAACACTAAAAACTCCCATAAACTTGACACACTGCACTTCCCATTTCAAAAAGACACCTAAAACTGTGCGGCATATTTGAAGTGTACATCTCCACAGACCAATACAAACTAACCTAATCACTAATCCTTCTACCAACAAGTCTTAAACCTCACCTTTCGGCTGCAGCTTCACTATTCAGCAAGTACTCAGAGTGTTGGGCCTAGCCAAATACAAAGCAGCAACGTTTTCAATATATCTGTTAAAAGTCTCACCATATTCCAGAGAGCATGCATGCATGTGTATCTATCTTTTAAAAGACGCATCATATATGAAAGAAACATACAAATAGATAAGTAGTGGGTACTGCCTAAGAGAATAGATGACTGGATGGGTAGTGCTTGAGTGAAACATTCATTTGAAGAGTACTGCCTAGATGATTGCATGAGAGCAGCAGCACTGAATGGGTGATTAGAACAGTCAGCAAAAATACCTTAGACAAACCATGAGTGCAAGGCTAATGCATGATTAAAGACAAGAGTATATGAGTAGTGCTTGAAAGAATAGAAAAGTGCATGGGTACTGCCTGAGTAATTCTATGACTGCAGTGGTAGTAGCTGGATGATTGAATGACTGTATGAGAAGTACATAAGAGAAAATATGAGTGTAAAGGTAATGCTTGGGCCATTCTATGAGTGAATCAGTAGTACCTAACTGAGTAGATGAGAGCATGAGTAGTGCCTGACTGAATCTTTGAGTGGGATAGAAGTGCCTCGGTGGTTGCACGAATCTATGGTTTATGTCTGAGGAATTACATGGCATGCATATGTCTGTACCTTTTTCTAGTGGCTTCACATATAAAACAAACATACAGATACATGCATACCAGAGTTTTATATCTCTACCATCTGTTTAGCCATAAAACATGAGAGAAAACATGTGTATGCAGACACATACCTCAGTCATAAGACTAAAAACTCCCATAAACTTGGCACACTGCACTTCCCATTTTAAAGAGACACCTGAAATTATGCGGCATATTTGAAGTGTACATCTCCACAGACCAATACAATCTAACCTAATCACTAATCCTTCTACCAACAAATCTTAAACCTCTCTTTTGGGCTGCAGCTTCACTATACCGCAAGTACTGAAAGTGTTGGGCCTAGCCAAATGAAAGCAGCAACGTTTTCAATATATCTGTTAAAAGTCTCACCATATTCCAGAGAGCATGCATGCATTTGTCTGTACCTTTTAAAAGAGACATCATATATCAAAGAAACATACAAATAGATAAGTAGTGGGTAGTGCCTGAGAGAATAGATGACTGGATGGGTAGTGCCTGAGTGAAAAGTTCAGTGCAAGAATACTCCATGGGTGATTGCATGAGAGCCTCAGTACTGACTGGGTGATTAGATCAGTGCAGGGGAAATACCTTAGACAAACCATGAGTGCAAGGCTAACGCATGGTTGAAGACAAGAGTGTATGAGTAGTGCTTCAAAGAATAAAAAAATGTATGGGTACTGCCTGAGTGATTTTATGACTGCACTGGTAGTAACTAGATGATTATATAAGTGTATAGGAAGTACGTGAGAGAAAATATGAGTGTAAGGGTAATGCTTGGGCCATTCTATGAGTGCATCAGTAGTACCTGAGTGAGTAGATGAGAGCATGGATAGTGCCTGAGTGAGTGTTTGATTGGGATAGTAGTGCCTGAGTGATTGCACAAATCATAGTTAAAGTCTGAACAATTACAACTGTATATAGATAGTGCCTCTAGATTGCATAACTAAATAAGAGCACACATCTTAATACATAACTCCAGGACTCACTTGTGCATATTTACATTACTGCATACCTAGTGCATGAGTCTAGAGATACAATTCTCACTAAATTCCAGAAAGCAAACACTAACTGTACATTTCATAACATAATTCATACATCACATTTGTCTTACAATTTCAACACTTGGATTTTTTTTTAAAGTAAGATATCACTAGAAACAATAAAGCATTAGTGAATAATATATAATACACCTTACAAATTGGTTACTCATGTTTGACGTAGTATTGCAGAATACCAAATATCAGAAACTCTTATCAGATTTTCTTTCCACACAAGAAATGTAATGCACCTCTCTCAGAAAGGTGAAACCAGAAATGGCAAACTTTCCCTCTCTTTTTTGACTCAAATAAAAGTAAGTATCAAATCTAATTGCTTACATCATTATTTCAAATTGTAAAACACATTTTTATTGGTTAGACATATTAACCCTTTCTAACTGTCTTCAAATGGTGCCCAAACTGCTTCTGTAACTTTTTGAAGTCGCGATCCCTCCGCAATGGAACCGTGAATCCACACTGGAGTTCAAAAACCTATTTCTAATAATACTAGTATAGATTTTCAGCAACACACTACTTCTCCACATACTACTATCTTAGAAAATCTTAATTTATTATCAATTCACTTATATTTATATATTCATTTTACATTTTAAGTCCACAGTTAAGTTTCAACCCTTCCCCCATTCTGCTTAATGCCAGTTTCCATAGTAACAGTTCATGGAACATTCAAGTATACTAGCAGGTCACAAGTTCACCGTAGTTTCAAGTTCAGCACACAAGCTTACTAATGCATACAGCAAGTGTGGTTACATTTTGCAAAATATTACCTCATGATATCAACTGTACCTTTCAAACATTTTGTAACAATGAATCACAAACATGATACCTCAGCAAAGTAAAATGCACCCTATTTTTGAGTATACAATGTTCAGAAACAGCCAATCAATTCTCTACTTTTTAAAAAACAGCATCTTGTCCACCATTTTAGATACCTCCCATTCTACCAACTGACTACCTCAGCTACAGACATCTTTTCAATACTTCCAGACATCCTTTCAAGATGCTTACAGTATGGATTGTTGGACACAGCTATGTTTTCTGGTGCAAAAGGTATGCTGAACACAGAGGTATTGACAAAGACCTAGCTTTACAAAATGTGGATATTAAATGGATTGCACAGAGAGGATTAAAGTGGCACCAATTGATGCCTTTGGTTAAAACCTTTCGCATTTCCAACCCCTGACCTCATGATTGTGCACTGTGGTGGCAATGACCTAGGCACATTGACTGGGGTAGGTCTGGAAATGCTAATGAAGGACACCTTTGCACAATTGATGTTGCTTTTGCCTCAATCTGTCTTTGTATACTCTAATATCTGCCAAAGACAGAAATGGAAGTGGTCAAAACAATTCTGTCCACAGTTTGAGAAAGCTAGGAAGAGGGTCAATAAAGCTGTTTCTGCATACCTCAGAGATCATAGAATGGGGTCCATCTACAACAACAATCTACGTTTTGATATGTACGACATCTACAGAAGTGATGGAGTGCACTTCACAGATCAAGGAAACAGAATCTTCCTCAACAACCTAAAGCTGTGCATCCGCACTTGCATGTAGCTACAACAAACTCATAATGAAAACAAGGGCTCTTTTTAGAGCCACCTTATAACCCAACAGTTAATCTTACTTTTTTTAAAACATACATACTCTTTTTTTAATTTTGCTTGGAGTCGCGAACCCATCGCGTTTTACACAGGGGGGCCGCGCTGAGAGCCGCGATGGAGTCACGTCTCCAAGCACGCGAGAAAAAAATGCCCCCATTCTTAATAATTAAATTCTGCCTCAGGGACCCCATCCCCCGAGGCCCAGCCATTTAATATATATATATATATTTTTTAAATTACATCCCCCCCAGGGCTTTTTTTTTGCCCCGGGGACCCCATCCCCCGAGGCATGCCCTCAAGTTGGGGACTGTGGGGGGAGCCCCAATGCCCCCACGGTCCCTGTCGGCTCCCCGCCTCCTGCGGGAGCCGGCATTGCTTTTGGACAAGGGGAGCTGCTAACATGCAGCTCCCCTTGCCCAAAAGCAATTCTGCTTTGCTTCTTGGAAGCGAGAGCAGGTTTTGCTATGGCAGGGCGGGAGCAGTGCTCCCGCCCTGCCATAGCAAACAGCAATGTCCCGGGGGTGGGCACCCTGGGACATTGCAGGTCCCCTGGGGGGTGGCGGTCCCCAGGTCCATCAAGGGCTCCAGGAGCGGCCCCCCTCCCTACATTTTCAAAGCCCCAGGGAGGTGGTGGTCCCCGGGGCCGGGGGTCCGCTACGGACCCCCGCATTTAAATAATTAGGGCCTGGGAGGTGGTGGCCCCGGGGCAGTGTGGGGTGCGGCAAGAGCCCCCCCACACTTCTTTAAATATATTGAAGCCCCAGGGAGGTGGTGGTCCCCAGGGCTTGGGGGGGCCCACGAGGCCCCCCCACCCCATATAAATTGAAGCCCCGGGGAGGTGGCGGCAGCGTGGGGGAGGGAAGACCCCCCACGCATTTTTTTTTCAAGCCCCGGGGAGGTAGCGGTCCCCAGGGCTGCGTTGCCCCCACGAGCCCCCGCTACATAATCAACTATTGCCCCCGGGACTTGGCCCACCCGGGGGCTTAAGGAGAACAAAGCGCGGGAGCCCGTGCTTCATTTTTGTTTTTATTTTCAGCCGTATTCGCGCACCCAGCGCGACTTCAGCCAAAAAATTTTTAAAAATGCTTTTTTGTCCTGGGGTCCCTGTGGGACCCCCTGATCATGCCTAGGGGGTCAGGGTGTTACTACCCTACACCCTTTTCTTTTTTTTACTGTTTTCTTGTGACTCGGTTTTACCGAGTCACAAGATGGCTGCGAACACTTCTTGGTTAGAAGTGTCGGAAGCCAATCAGAATGTAGTTCGTGCTCATCAGGGTTTGGGAACCCACCGCGGTCACTGATATCAATATTTTTTATTTTTTAAATTTCTCAGGAACCACTGAATGGATTTACACCATTTAAAGCAAAGAGAGCACTCTGGACCAAGAGCTACCTCTCTGCCAAATTTGGTGTAATTCCGTTCAGCAGTTCGGGCTGTAGCCGCGACAAAAGTTCCTATGGAAATTAACAAGGGGAAAACACGTTTTGGGACTTTCCATTTTTCACAACCCCGCTCGACCAATCACTCCGAAACTTTCAAGACAAGAGCTGACTGGAACGCCCCATTAGTTTTGAAAAATTTGGGAAGATTTGTCAAACGGCGCCCAAGATATTGACAAATCAAAAAACGCTTTACCTATGGAAACTAGGTCCTAACTATAACTACCTACTGGCGACCGTCAGATTTTCAAAATACCAGTATATAGGTGATCAACAGAGACTTACCAAAATTCACAAATGATTTGGTACGATTTTAGCTAACCACACAGCCATTAGATTATTCTGTAAAGGAATCATCAGTTTCATATCCTGAGAGTACATTACCCTGTGAACGTTTCTTAACTTGTCTTTTCAAAAAAAAAATCCCAAACCACAGAGACACCTTAGTATTCCTCCAACATGAGTGAACATATGTCTTTGTCCTTTTAGTAAACAATCAAACAAAGGATATATTATTGCCATTTATCACTAGTTCCTGGAAACTAATGCTTATGACTTCCAAGAAACTGTGAGAAACAGAAAATGCTGAACATGAATACACAAGAACCAGCTGTTGGGAAGAGTTTGACCCAGTATTCAACTTCTCCATTTTATGATTTATCTTACTGGGTCTACATTGCAAACTCCGGATTGCCAATCTAGATCTTGTGTACTCTTCCAAGATGGCTTCATGCAGGATTTTCCTTCTTCTGACTAGGCCCAGGCAAAATTTAAATTACACCAGCATAATTTGTATAATTTGGGTTATTTTGTTCCATGCATGGTATCCAAAACTCTAAACCATATGACCAACGTGTAATTACACCACAGTCTACGGTAAAAATATAGTATGGGAGCACGAAACCATGAAAACAATCAGAGCATGGGTGTCTGCTGCTCCCTGCAATTGTGTGTTTAATGCTATTTTTTAGCGCAAAATGTGTTCTGGGAACAAGCATTTTAATGATCATGCATTTCATGCTGAAATTTAGTACTAGATGCATTTCGCATACATGTCATTTTGCATGCTTTCCCCGAAATTTCACACAACCCTACTTCTGATGCATATTGCAATCTATCAGCAAAGCACTCTTTGTTTCTTAAATGCAATGTGGATACTGAGGATTTCTGCTGCCACAAACAGTGAAGGTCTACAGTGTATGTTAAGAGTGTATTTTGCATAATTCTGCATTATACCTTAACTAATAATGTTTCATTTTATATTCCTGACAGTTAGAACATAATCTGTCTTTCTGGTAGTAGTAGGAGTAAACATGATACAGTGATAATTAGGGATCAAATGTGTTATTTGAAACTGAAAAGTCCATGTACATGCCAATATAGTGATTTATTTGCCTTTTGGGGAGGGGGTAATCTGAATTTATGTTTCCAAAATTATATTTGTTATGAAAATGCGTAGTGTTAGAACTTGGGTTACTGGGTGACCAGGGTATGAGCCCTGGTCAAGTAGCAACCACAATCCCACTCAGGATAAGGCACAAGCAAACCAAATTAACCGATGCTCAACCCCCTGTAGCTTGGCACAGAGCTGTCAGGCTTAAGTTAGAGGCAGTATGTAAAATATTTTGTGCAACACTTCAAACAGTAAAACAGTGAAAAACCACACAAAAAGTATCCCACATCAAGTTATAAAAATAGAGTAAAAGTTAATATAAAAACAAGACCAAAATGACAAAAATCAGTAGAACCGGAGTTATGAATTTTTAAAGAAGAAACTGTAAAATAGCACCTAACATCAGAAAGCGCCAACCGCGGCTATCTGATCACGCTGGATCGGGTCAAAGTCAAATTTTCAGGCTGACCGCTATGGAGCGGGGTGGGATACAGTCCCAGATTAGTCCAGCTGAAGTTTTACCTTCTCAAATTTGGTGTCATAAGCCCCTTTCACGTTGGAGAGGGTCACAGGGAGCAAGGAGAGCGTTGCAGGCGGTGAGGTAGAAAGAGCGGGCCGTGTGTCAGGGATGGCTGGAGCTTCTCAGTGGCGGGCCTCTGTGGGCAATTGATGCTTCCTGTGCCAAGAGATGGCATGTCGGCAGCTTGCGCTGAACTTTGGTGTGAGCGTCTCGGTTCTGGTACAAACGGGTCAGTTTGCGGTTGTGCAGAGAGTCCTAAAGCTTTGTTTCAAGAGCTTGTGAGCCACACCAAGGGTGCAGGACCTGAGAGGCACCACTTGGGGGTCAGGAACTTACTTTTGCTGGGTCCAGGAGCTGGGAGTGGAGCCTTTTATGTCTGTGAGGCTCAGATCAAGAGGCCAGCAGACTAGCCCTTCGAGTCACTCTGGGGTCCTAGGTTCAAGATGAAGTTGCAGGTCCAGTTCTTCTTCCCCAGGCAAGAGCACAGCAGGGCAGTAGCTCCTTTAGAGCAGCAGTCCAGCAGACTGGCAGTCCTTGTAGCAACACAGCAGTCCTTCTTCCTGGCAGAGTATCCACAGGTCCAGAAGTGTACTGAAGAGTTGGTCCTTCTTTTATACCCTGGTGCCCTGGTTCTGGAAGGTGGGAGAAGTTGATATACAGTGGCTTTGAAGTGCATGGAATCTCCTGCTTAGCCTACCCTGACTCCAAGCTTGTTGAAATGACAATACAGGTCGTTAGACCCTTTGTGTGAAGGCAGAGCACAACCTATTCTGGTGTAAGTAGGACTGTGCTCAGCTCCGCCCCATCCTGCCAGCAGATGGCCCACTCAGGCATACCTAATCCCTCTATTATTTGACTGTCTGGGAGGAATTCACAAAGTCTGTCAGCTACATCCAGTCATGTGACCCAAGATAGGACACAGGCACAAAAGGGCTCAAGACAGGAAAATGCCAACTTTCCAAAAGTGGCACTTTCATAATTGTAATAAAAAATACTAATTTACCATTAATGAATTACAATTTTATAGACACCAAACATGACATAGCCACCAGCTCCCATTAGGACATTACAGCTTATTAAATGTAATAAGAAACCCCAATGTAGGCTTCACAGTAGTAAAAAAAGAATTTAGGAGTTTTTCCCTACCAGGACAGGTAAAGATTAAAGAGTACATGTTGCCCTAAGTGGGAAGGGTATGCTCAGACATGGGCCCCAGCTCACTGTGCCACTGGATTCAAGCTACACTGGCTGATGAGGGGTGATACCCCGAAACCGGTCCCAGGATGCTTGTTTCCGGTCCATGGAGGACCTAGTCTGGCAGGTCAGGCTGGGCTGTGGCATGGTGAGCAAACAAATGATGGATTAAACCCAGATCTGGGACTGGGGGCGACTGCTTGATTTGTTCAGCTGTTCTTTAGGTCGACTGCCTGCAAGACCTGCTGTAATCAATAAAACAATTTTTTCCCGCCTGGTGCTTAACCTAGGTTGACTCCAGTGTCGCTCTTCTTTGCTGCCTCCTTACTGGTTCAGGCAGCCAATACATCACTTCCGTTGAAGGCTGTGGAGCACCGGCCAAGTACAGTTTACTTATGCTTTTAGGGTTTATCTGTTTGGGAGAAATCCTTTTTCTTCTGCTACACTTCTCTGTGCTACAAGCCCAGCTCCACATCAGCGCACACTCTATGAACACCCTCTCGCCCCTATACGTACATCTGTAACCCCTTCTGTGTTACCTCTCCATGCCGTCTGTCTTTCTCCTGCCTTCCTGCATGCTTAAACTATGCATGCTTAGGCCCAGCACTTCATGTTTCAGGATGGCTCCTGCTTTCATGTTTGATTAGCCTAATCTTGCGTGTTGCTAATCATGCCATTGCCTGCCATGAAGACCATCGTAGCGGTGCAAACATGTCTTGGGGGAGAAACGCTTTCGAATGGGGTTTCACACTCTTTCATTAACATCACGATTGTTTAGGAGTGACGCTCACTGATGTTGTGTTTTGGAAGGGGTGCCTTGCCCCTCCCTCCTTGGGCCCTCTCACTGCATGTTGGGCTCAGCTGCTTCCTGGACACTAATGAGTACTCTGCTGGGTAAGTGGGCTCGCTCCTCACGATGTGAGACTAGGATCTTCCCAGCGCCAGCATGTAACCAGGGGCAGCTGCAGGGCTGGGTCTGCCTTCATCCTAGCTCTCCTCCCTCCTTCAACACCCACTTCCCCTCCACCCAACCTTCAGCCGCCTTGCCTCATCTGTCCTACATTCCTCTCTTCCTGTGCTACCGGCAGAAGATCCCACTCCTGTTCTTTTTCTCATTCTGAAACTCTCCGGGTGCTACAAGGACTCTAGTTCACCAAGAGAGCTTCAATCAAGGTTCTGTACTTGGCTCATAATGCTTCAAATCGCCTCCCAAGTAGTGAAGATGTCGCCCTATCTGCTTGGCCACTTCTTGATTTTTGGTATATTTACTTTTAACTAAGTAAAGCGTGCTTTATTTATGTACACTGGAGAGAACAAAATGCAGGAGGCTGGATCGCTTCAAAGATATGCAGATTACATAGACTGCAAAGCCTTTTAATTATAAGACTATCTCTTCGCAGGAAATAAAGCATTCATATAAAAGCATTTTCCCAAAGAATTAGCATGATATTTGCAGTCAAGTGTCTCTCACATGTACTGCAAGAGAGTGCTGCACAGACCCATATGCTTCTATCATTCACATGTTTTGTACAGACCCCTCTCTGATTAAAGTTGAAGCTGCCAACTCTTAAATGAGTTACAGCTGACAAGGCATTCTCATTAAAATGTGACTGAGGGAAATAATCAAAATCAAAGGAACACATTGGTTCCAATAAAGGCCAATATTTAAACATCAAACAAGTACGTTCCGTTTCCTCCTTGTGTAAGTTTAAGTCACAAGGGATCACTGAAGTTAGTCTGTGGGCATTTTTGTACAAGCAAATAAAATTCAGTTGGTCGATACTGTTGCCTAATAGTATGCAATCTAGGGTATCAAATGTAAAGCTTTACACATTTATGTGTTTCAGCATCTTTCTAGTTATGTTATGCACAAGTTAAGACTAAAGAAAATAGAGACAAGAAAGTGCACTCAGGAACAGAATCACAAAGTCATTTGCGCTTCTACTTTCAACTTACACTCAAAGTTTTAACGAGTGTAAAGTAATTTGATTAATAAAACGTGGGTTTCCACTTTTTAAAAATAATTACTCATACATACATACTCATACAGCAGTCTGATTGTCATATTTTGGTTTTACCAAAAGCATAGAGGGGCTTGCAGCCAGCCCACTGCTTACCATTGGTTGGCTTAATAGTTAATCTCATTTTAATGCCTCTTATTTAATGGCTTGCCTTGTCCATTTTGTGTCTGTTCCTCCCCTGGAACATTCCTCATTTATTTGGATCATTCCATTACTTTTTGGGAACTGCTTTTTTTTTGTCTTAAGCAATCCACGAGAGTGCATATATTTTCAAGCTGGCCCTCTAGTGCGCTTCTCTTTCCTCCTCCACGCTCCATGTTGCTCTGTCTCACCTGTCTACCCTCCCCTCCCCCGTGATGCGTTTAAAAAAAAAAACTAGCCTAATTTCTGAGGCTGGTTTTCAATCTGGCAGATTTTGCCATCACAATCTTTGCAGTAATTTTGTACTATGTGTATTGTTTGCAATTTCCTGAAGACCCGTTTTACCCAAAAGAACGCACTTATTGCACTTTTTTTTTTTTAACACCCAAAGGCACAGATCTGGAGCGTAGATCCTACCTATTTGTTTTTTTCATCACCAAAAAGGCAACGATATCCACACAGTTGCATGCCACACAATTCAACTCCACACATTTCCAATCCACACCACATAATTCGGCATCAAACCACATAATTCAGCTCAACAATACAATTACACAACATACCACATACATCCAATCCTCATCACAGAATTCCACATCATGCCACAAAATTCAACAGCATACCACATAATTAAACTCCACTACATACCACTCTAAACCCAAAATGCCATTCCACTTAATTCCACTCAATAATACACAATCCCATCTCCACATAATTCCAGTACACTCAATACTACATAATTACTATCCACATAATTCCACTGCACACCATACCACATAATTCCACTACAAATATACTCCATACCACACAACTCCATGCCACACAATTCCAAAACATACAATTCCAATCCAACCCACATAATTCCACTAGACACCACATACATACACTCCACAACACATAGGTAAAAGACATTGTCATTTACAGCACCAATAGCTCTAACTCAAGCAGATGCGAGACCTATTGCATTTCCAATGCTTGTTTTGCTTTTGTCACCCTAAGTGGGAAGGGTATGCCCAGGCGTGGGTCCCATGCTCACTGTGCCCCCGGGTTCAAGCTAGCTTGGCTAATGAGAGATGATACCCCGAAACCGGTCCCAGGATACTTGTTTCTGGTCCAGAGAGGACCTGATCTGGCAGTTCAGGCTGGACTGTTCCAATGGGGAGCAGGGTCAAGACTGATTTGCAAATGGCTGGGTCCAAACTGGGGAGGCGTGGTTAGCAAACAAAACGATGGATTAAACCCAGATCTGTGACTAGGGGTTAATGCTTGATTTGTTCAGCATTCCGTCCATCATCTGTTCTTTTTACCTTCTAAAAGTGGCATTTTCATAGTTGTAATAAAAAATCTGAATTTACCATTACCGCCAGATACACCAGCCGCACCTGTGGAGGGGGGACCACAAGCCCCAGAGTGCGCAGCGCCAGAAGGCGCCGCCAGCAGTTTCCCGCGCCCGGAGGCGCATTTAATCAGCTTGCGGCTCCCGCATCGCAAGACGCGCGCAAGCGTGCCCGGGCCAAGGGCGGGCCCGTCTGCGCCCATCCGAGACCGGAAGAGGCTGGGCTGGGCCAGGCCTCTTGGCTCATTTGTCTAGGATCCCTGCCATCTGGACCCTGTTTTCTTAGCACACGGCTCACTGGTCTAAAGCCACCAAGGACGGGAACAAGGTACATGCATGACTTTTATTCTATGGTGTTTGACGACCGTGTCCCTTTTTAATGCTGTATTTAGCCCTTAGGTCCCAAGACCAAATCAAAGAAGTCCCTGCTGATTTTCCTATTTTTGAAGTTGAGTGTGCATATCTTGCTTCGTGGGTTTACTGTGGGTCTATTTAAGATAAAGCGACTTTTGTCTAACCAGTGATGGGCAAAAGGAAATTAGCTGCTGGGGGCTCTGCAGGGACAAACGTCGCAGGGCCAGTTGGGACGATAGACTCCTTTTTAACCAGAGCGGCTAATGTTATAACAAAGGAGATAGCTCTGACAGAAAAAAGGCTATCCATGGAGACTGAGAAACTAGCATTGGGTGCTATTGGTCATGGTTTAATACAGGAGGAAATAGGGGGCTCCTCAAGTGAAATGTGTCTTACTATACCTCCACCCACATTGATGGAAGGCCCAACGGTCACAGTCACTTTAACAGCAGGGGATGATCTAGATGGCCCCCCCAACCAAGAGAAAACGAGCCGGTGGAAGCAGAGCCCCGAGAAAGTCACCACGGTCAAAAGTAATCCTGCCTCCAGCCGAATTCAACCTGGATCTACTACTGGACAGCCTCTTTGAAAGGCTAGAGACGATGACCAAAGCCTTGTTAGCACCTGTAATTTTTAAGCTGGAGGGCATTGAGTTAAAATTTAACTCGCTTGCCTCCATACATAATAATTGTCCCTCAGGGCATGACATAGCAGTTGAAGGGAGGAGGGGGCTCCTGTCAGACATCTAGCGGCCCGGCCCATGTCCCCCAGGCTAATAGCTTCCAATTTCATCGGGCACCCAGTAGTCAGGCCTCAGTGGGTGTGTCTCATCTTAGTAATTCTGATACCAACCACAACCTAGGAGGGGAGGTCATTGTATCACAGATGGCACATCGGGAAGCACATGTTCCCCAGGCAGCCGCTAGGGATGGGCAGAATACTGTTAATGGGGTCCACTCCCTACACACACCCCACCCCACCATAAATCGGCCATGATTGGAAATAAATGTATACTTGATCTCCCTCCCGAATCTGCGCCTCTAACAGCTGTGCTACTGGGGGTTCCACCGCTCACACTGGGCAACAAGGAACTCATTGGTGCAACAATAATGTGATCAACGGCCCTAATACCTCTTCTGATATCATGGCCAGAAGAGTGGGCAGGATTGGCCATGGGTCTAGGAAAAATGTGGAGGGGGACTGTATAATTATTAATTTTAGTCATCCCGCGCAAGCTAAAGCTTTAGTAGGTTGCCAATATGAAAATGGCACCAAAACTAAAATTATAACAGCCTCCCTACAGACCTTTTATCCTTTTAAACAACCCCCAGTGAACCATGATTGGCAGTTGCCATTTAAGCTGGTTAAGCCCCCCAAGTCGGAAACGTGAATAGTATATTGCCTTTAACAAATCGATATTTACCGCTAGCTAACCCCCAGGGCCTTGATGAAATTGACTGACTAGTGACGACAGCAGGGATAACACAGGCTAAGAAGGTGCCAATCAAGGAACCGAGTGAGCCAACTGTATATGCTCCAATACCCCAAATTCTGCAGGTTATTCACTAAATTCCTCCCCTACCTCAACTATCACTGACGATGTCATGACAAAGGTATTGTCCTGGAACATAGCTGGCCTTAGGTCAAAGAAGGGCGATATCTCTTGGGAACACTTCCTTGCTACACACCATATTATTGCCCTTCAAGAAACATGGGATTGCTTTTATTTGGATGGCTTTATTTCATTCTGCAAATTTGCAATCCCGTCAAACATGGGTAGAGCCAGGGGGGTCCTTCTTTTAATGTTTAACCTTAAATTTTCCTATCAAGCCAAGCTGATTGACTCTCGTTCACCTCACGTGTTAGCTGTGGAATTGTCAGGAAAGAATCTCCCTACTCTGTTAGTGGTAAATTTCTATAACTCCTTCTCTAGGATCCATGAGACTGAACATCTCCTGGCCCTTGAGGATCTTTTGGAAAGTTATGGGGAAGGAAGACAAGCCTATTACGATACGCTAGTCCTAGGGGATTTTAATACCCGCAAATGCTCCCTCAATTGTTTTTCAATGCTGGAGGAGGAAGATGGCTCGCAGGAGCAAAACCATTTTGAACATACACCGTCAGGCACCTTTTTAGAGGGCTTTCTATCAGCCCATAACCTGAATTGTTTACAGCAATTAGTCATGTCAGCTCCGGTTCCTACCTATGTAGGCCATGGTAGCTCAAGTATAATTGACCACATTCTGCTATACGCTCTATTAACACCTGCCGTAAAGAATTTAAATACCACCTGGAACTGCCTTAGTGACCACAATCCTTTAACATTGGTTCTCCTCCTTCCGGCTGCTCTTAAAAGGGGGGTCGCAAGCTTAGTTACTAATACAAACATCAGCACTAAAGACCAAGCGCGCAGACTAAGGTGGGAAAGGATTACTCCAGAGAGTTTCCTAGATAACTTGTATACTACCTGTGCTTCGGAGTTTCAAGTTTGTATGGACCAGGCACCTCATGATAGAGCCATTCTAGATGCCTTTGATACAATCACAAAGCAGGTTGCCTCTAACTTATCCATCATAACCAGAGTGAAGTGTCCAAAACTTAAAAGGTGGTTTGACGACTCGTGTTCGGCTGCCCACAAGGAACTAATGCAGGCCCTTAAGCAAAAACCGAGGGACGCAATATTAATCAAGAGCAGCAGGAAGGCCTATAAACTCGCAGTTCATGAGAGGAAAAAACAGTTAAGGGAGCAAGCCTGGGAGGAGCTTAGCCAAGCCAGTGTGCTGACTAATAGCTCTAAATTCTGGTCTGTGGTCAATAGTCCTCTCTTTTCTGACACGCCAAACTCCAGCAGAGACTGTATAGTCCCTGCAGAGAAATGGGTCCAGCATTTTGGTAACATCTACAGTGACTCCAACTTAGCCGAAGCCGTGGGACAAATAATTCCTGGATTAGCAAGTTCCTACCTCCATTTTAATACAGATGAGGTTTACAAAGCCATTACTTTAACTTCAGGTGGAAAAGCTCCTGGCCCTGATGGGGTACCAGTCGACCTTTACAAGGCAGATCCCAAAGTCTGGGCCAAGATTTTAACATATGTTTTTAATGCAGCATGTGCCTGTGGTTTTCCCTCGTCATGGGCAAAGGCGGTCATCATCCCCATTTTTAAAAAGGGCGTTCGGGAAGACCCGGCATGTTACAGACCAATTTCGCTCCTGGACTCCGCGGCAAAAATCATGGGGAAAGTAGTCCTGGATCGCCTAACAGCCAACAGCCTGGCTTGATCACGTTAACATCATTTCCGATCTCCAATAATGGATTCAGGCAGGGGAAAGGAACACTGGATCAATGCCTCAACCTCCATTTGGTGATCGGAAAGTACACTGTTGCTAAGGGGGGGGGTCTTACACATGGCCTTTATGGACCTAACCTCAGCTTTTGACCTTGTCAATAGGTCTAAGCTGTGGTTGATCCTGCGTGATATGGGGCTAGATGCTGAACTGATCTCTTTCCTGCACACTACCCATGTAAATACAACGGCCGCGGTACGTTATAATGAAGACGGGAGCCTGACAGACTCCTGGGTTGTGGGAAGGGGGGTCCGGCAGGGGTGCATTTTGGCTCCCCTGCTATTTACGCTATATATTAACAAACTGGGGGATTCTTTAATATCTTGCTGCAAAGATATACCCAGGGATGGCACCAAGATGATCCCCGCACTTCTGTATGCTGATGATGCGGTTTTATTGGCCAGAACTGCAAGGGGGTTGCAACAACTTTTAAACTGTTTTATAAATTTTATGGACTCTTTAGATTTAATTACAAATTTTAACAAGTCACATGCCATGACTATTGGTTCACGAAAGGCGGCCAAGGCCAAATTTTATTGTAATGGTGTCGAGCTAACTAAAGTGTCCACGTTCCCATACCTAGGGGTACTTTTTGATGACCAAGGCACTTGGTGCGCGCAACGCACACTAAAAAAGAATGTTTTCGCCAGAGCCGCGGGGGCCACCCTGGACTTTGCAAAGAGATAAGGATCTTTTGAAGGTTTATAACGCGAAATGTATCCCCATGGCCACTTATGGTAGCGACATCTGGGGTTACAAGGATGTGAAGGGAATCCAAGGGGCCGAGAATAATTTTATGCGTAAACTCCTTGCGGTCCCTGTAGCTACCCCGATTTTTAATCTACATGAGTAACTGGGGTGGGCTACATCTCGGACCATATCGAGGTCGCCCTGCTGCTACGCTGGCTGAGAATCTGGGCGCAACTGACCCCAAATTTAAATCAACTCATAATTTTGTATTGTATTGCACTGGAGGGGGCTTTACGTATTCCCTGGATGAAATACATAAAGGAACACACAAAATGTTTAGGTTGTCCCGAATTGTTCCTGACTCCCACGCCCCTAGGCAAGACCACCAATAGAGCTTTTAAGCAGCAGTTCATAGACAGGCGGCAAGGCCTTAGGGAGGACACTGAACTAGCCAAACCCTCAGTGAGAAGGCTTGTTACACTGAGCTTGGGTCCCCAGATGCAACCATATCTATCTTATGTAAACAATACCATTGCTTTGTTTTGACAAGATTTCGATTGAATATGGTTCCCTGGTTACTGTCATTCCCCAAAGGTTACTCGAAACCTGATTTACTGAAACCCTGCCCTTGTGACAATTTCTCGGAGCAGGACACCCTCCATATAATGTTCTTCTGCGCCTATTATGATCCTCTGCGCAGGAAGTACATTCTCCCCCTACTCAGAGATTGTCAATTCGTCCAAGTGAGGCCGGCCTTGCTCTATCTTCAAATGCTAGCCTCACCCTAAGTTTGCTTCGGGGTGGCAAGTTTTTTAACTGGGGCCATTAGACACAGGTCCAAGTTGCCGTTGCAGTAACAATTCTGGGCCCTGAGTCAGTGTAAATATGTTCTCCTGAGCTATGCAATGCAATTTTAACAAGATAATATTTATGATCTTGGCGTATCGTTTTAGCACTGTTGCACTTTATATGATTTAACTATTGTGGGTTTTTAACGTGACCATTGTATTAATAATGCTGTATGCTTTTCAACATATAATGTATTTTGATGAAATGTCTATTTTATCAAAAAAACTGTTTTGCTTTTATGGCTCTTGGCTGCCGAATAAAGTATTTTGACTTGACTTGGCTTGACTTGAGAAAGTTTATTATTACAATTTCAAAGACACCAAACATGACATAGCCACCAGCTCCCAAAAGGAAATTACAGATTATTAAATGTAATAAGGAATCCCCAATTTTATCCTCTGAGAGGAGCAGGCCTCACAGTATGTATGTATGTATGTATAAGCTTTATTCGACAGAAAATGTCATAAAAGCTATAGTTAAAAAATACATTTAAAAAAAAAAAGAGAAATACAAACGTGCAACATCTTGAGCTTATACAAACAGTCAGTACAACATGGTAATCAATTGGGCCCTTGGCATAATAATGATTAAAAAACAATACATCAGAGACAAATACGCAATTGATGAATCGAATGCAAATCTACAATAAAAACAGGATAAAAACAGTAAGCACTTCATCTTAATAATAGATCATTAATATGCTGAAAAATGTTGAATTTTCCCTGACATAGCAGCAGAAGTTAACAGGTAAAGTGCTTGTGCATGAGAATTTGAACAGATTTGGAGTTGTGGCAAAAGTTTGTCACAACTTTGTTTGAATTAAAACTATGCCATTCTTGAAAGAGCGTTCCACCTAATAAGCCATGCTTGTCCTAAAAACTTTGCTACGCAGCATGCAAAAAGAGGTCTAGAATCAGACCTGAGAATACGCAATGCTGTGTGGTGATCCCATGTGCCCAATTGCTGGCAAATCAGTTTTAGCCATTTAGCCTGTGAGGAGTTATATGCCGGGCAGGCGAACATTACATGGGCAGTACTTTCTGTCGGGGCTTTGCAGCATGGGCAGTCTTTTCCATTGCTTGAGTGCCATTTCGCAGTCGTCTCGCGAACAGGGAGGGTTCCAAACCTAAAATGTATATACAACATCCTGTCCCTAGGGACCTGGATTATGTCGAGGAAGGGCTCAAGATGTCTAATTTGTTTATGAGAGTAAAATTCTGTTGTTAATTTGCCCACATTAGGTTTGCGGTTCTCCTGTTTGTCCACCCATTCCCAATATAGGCATTTGAGCTCGTCTCTCCTTGGGGGTTCCTGGCTATCCCAATAGGCTCGGAGTCCAATGGCTGTCAACATTTTTTTTACATTGGAAATCCAGCCTATTTTGCAGCCAGTGTCTAGGCGGATGATCTCAGTGAGAGCTTCGGCATAAGAAAGAAGCTCAGGGGTCCGCCTAATGCGAGCCCAAAAGAGTAGTGGGCGTAACCTGGCTACGTCGCCGATCAACCGCCTGCCCATGTCCAGCAATAGAGGGATAAGGGGAACATATTTGGGTAACGTTACCAGATCTGTAAAAAATTTATGTTCGGATCAGCAAAGCTCATCAAGCTTGTCGAAACCCCAGACCTCTGCTCCATAAAGAGCAGAGGTATTTTTTCCATAAAGAGCAGAGCTAACTGCTTTGGCGTCATAAACTTGGAGGGCGGGGGCTATCGGCCTAGTGTGTGAAAGGTGGTGTTCTTTCCCTATTGCTCCAGCCACTCGCTTGGTCCCAACAGCATCTTTGCTAAATGGGGTCTCCAAGACATTTTGTCCGAGAGTCTTACACCTAAGTAATCGAAAGTGTCTACCCTTTCTAGGGGTACCCCACCCAGTAAAAGGCCATTCCTATATAACTTGTGGCAATTAAAGGCCATAAATGTAGTTTTTAAGCTGTTTATGACCAGTCCCCGATTATCACAGAAGAGTTGGAATCTGTCAAGGAGGCGTTGCAACCCAACTGGGGTCTTAGATATCAGCAGGGTGTCGTCTGCAAACAACAAGGTTGGTACCTTGTTGCCCCCCAGGATAGGCGAGTCTGCAGGCACCTCCTGAAGAAAATCGACTACCCCATTCACGTACAGGGAGAACAAAGTTGGGGCCAGAACACATCCCTGTCGGACTCCTCTGTTGACAGGGATGCGTTCTGTTAGCTGCCCCTGCGCCCCCCACCTGACCTGGGCAAAATTGCCCTCATGGAGCCGGATCAGTAGTTTAAGGACAAAAGGGGAGATGCCCATTTCGCCAAGCGTCGTCCGCAATTTGGATCTAGGGACCAGGTCAAAGGCAGTCTTCAAATCGATAAATGCGAGATAGAGACTGCCCTTGCCTAGCACCACTACCTTCCAATAAATAAGGAGGAGTCTAAACACCTGATCCATTGTCCCGGTCTTTGGTCTAAATCCGGCCTGATACTGGGAAAGGATGGCTTCATCCTCAGTCCACGACTGTATCCTATGCAGAAGTACCCGACCGAAGACCTTCTGCATAGCATCAATCAGGCTGATTGGTCTATAATTGGAAGGATCGTCCCTAGCACCCTTTTTGTAAATGGGGACCACTTCAGCAGCCCTCCATGACTCTGGAACAGGGGCTCCGCTAGCTATTGCATTTACTAGTAATAGGATTTAACGTGCCCAGTGAGAGGGATCGGCCAAAAAAAGATCGCCTGGCAAGCCATCTGGACCCGCTGCTTTGGAAGGGACAATTTTGCTTATTGCAGCTTCTATCTCTAATAAATTGAAACACTCAGCTTCTACCAGGGGCACATTTAACCCGTATAGTTCCTCAGCTGCAGTGGCCTCTGGCATTGAGTAGAGATTTTTAAAGTGATTGTGCCAAGCCTAACCAGTGATGTAATTTGGAGGTGAGCATGCGCCTGGTTTGCTTCCCCAGGTGACCAATTTCCAAAACAGGTTGGTGTCTTTAGATGAGCATGCTTCTTTAAGTTGCTGCCAGCGGGATTCATCCCATTCTATCTTTGCCTCCCGCTGGGCTGCTTTGTAGGAATTTCTAGAGGTTTTTATGAGCAGCTGATTTTTCTCTTTAATAGCTACAGCCAGGATCGATCTTTTTTGCCTGCAATTTTTGGTGTACCACGAATATGGGTCCTTGGCATTATTACTAGGTTTTTTGCCCGGGTTGGGAGCTTGAAAGTATGCACTAATTTGGGTGACAGT
Organism: Calotriton arnoldi; assembly: GCA_963921515.1. Classification (NCBI taxonomy): domain Eukaryota; kingdom Metazoa; phylum Chordata; class Amphibia; order Caudata; family Salamandridae; genus Calotriton; species Calotriton arnoldi. The sequence goes on along the minus strand of CAWUFW010000959.1, from coordinate 2,740,314 downwards.
GTGTGTATGGACCTTGGAAACGTCCTCCAGTCTGGTGCACTGTAGACAGCAACTTGGAGCTCAAGTGTTCCTGCAATTAGGTTTTGTTTAATACCAGCAGGCTTTGCGTCATGCAAAACTACCTTCTTCCATTTCAAGAACTTTTTGCAGTTTGATGGAACTATATCCCTAGTGGCTGTCAAGGGTAAGTTACTCAGCTGGTAGTAAGGAGCCTCCCACAAGGGCTTCAAAGTTAAGCATAAGTGATTGTGGTCCCTCTCTGTAGTCGAACCCACAATCATGTCGACCAAATTCCCCCACAATTTCACATTGAGGAGAATATAATCAATCCGGGATGGACAGCTGACTCTATTGTAGGTGTTAGCACCTTGCTTATCTGATGGCGACCTGCCTTTAACTGCCCTCAGCCCATACTCCATAGTGATGGCATTAAATTGGAGTGCCTGTTGTGTCCATCTTTTGACTGGGGGGAGGTCAAGTTGGGGGACTGCCCATCTATTGTGTTGTTCTTCTGTTCCCGTTAGGTCTTCTATAGTCAAGGGTTCAAAAGTGCAGTTAAAATGTCCTGCAACCAACACTCTAGCATTGGGTGAGCAATTAACTAAGCATTCATCCAGTGCTGAAATGGTGGGTGAGGGCCTGCCTCCTTTTGTCCCTCTTGCGTAGACATTGAAGAGTTCAATTATGGGTCCACCCCTTGGCCCCCTAATGCTTAACCACAGGATATCTGGACTTGAGCTTGTTTGAAGAATAATTCGGCAGTCAAGGTCAATATTTATCCAGATAATCAAGCCCCCGGACGGGCGCCCTCTCCCTGTGAAAGTTGCTGGTAAATGAAAGCAAGTGTTACCAGCTTTATATAATGGAACCAGGCTCCACGTCTCCTGGAAGATACAAACATCAAAACCTTCCACTAGTTGATTCCAATGAGGGAGTGGGATTTTGCTACTTAGACCCGCCACAGTCCATGACACAATCTTCAGCTGTTGATGAAATGTGGAACCAAGAGCGGCACTATGTGCTACCTGGGTCCTACCTCAGGGGCAACCTATATGTAATACAAATTGAGTTTAAGACTTGGCAAGAGGATTTGAATGCCAAGTCGACATGACAGTTTAAAACTGCATTCAGGCTACAATGGCAGGCCTGGGACATGTTTTACAGTGCTACTTAAGTGGGTGGTGCAATAGATGCTGCAGACCCACAGGTAGTATGTAGTTTGCAGACCCTGGGTATATGGTATACCATTCTACAAGGGTCTTTTAAGTAAATTAAATATGCCAATTTGGAATAGGCTAATTTAACCATGTTTTAGAGGAAGGAGCATAGGCACTTTAGCACTGGTTAGCAGTTGTAAAATGCACAGAGTCCTAAAGCCAACAAAATTAGGTTCAGCAAAATGGAGGAGAAGCAAAAGTTTGGGGGAAGACTACCCTAAGGCTGACAGGTCTGAACACATGTTCGTCCCCCAGCTGAAAGTGGGGAGAACTATCCAACCCCTTGGGAGTTTTCTTCACTGAGGCGGAAAAACCTGGAGAGATCATCAGCATTGGTGTGGTCTGACCCAGGGCAGTTTTCCACAGTAAAGTCCAGGGAAATGGACCACCTTAACAATTTTTGATTGTCACCCCTCATTTAAATCAGCCACCTGAGGTATGAAGCCTTTGGGAGATGAATTACTGATATCTCGTTGTTGCCACAGGGTATTTCCTGCCTCAGCTTTAATCTCATGACTGTAGCATCTTCCCAGCCTGGGTACCCGCCAATGACCTCACCACACACAGAGTCTAGTATTACACGTCTTTATTCTGCTGCATGTAACTGCGAAATCAACATTATAAAGCAGGCTTTCATGGCATTGTGCTATGACACCTATGTCACAGCTCTAAGGAGTCTGTTAGGGACCAAAAGGGTTCTGTCATAAAATATCGCAAGACACTACATGTTCCCCTCTGTTAAATAAAAAATTATAGTTTTTCCAAATCTTATTGGAACAATTAACAACACGGTTGCCCAGACGTGCGAGGTCGCACCATCTCGGAAAGGTGAGAGGCTGCGCAATCTGGAACTGTGTCAAATTTGCAACCAGCACAGCAAATGGGGACTTAATTAAACCTGCCTGGCATCGTGGGGCCCACTGGAGGGCTTTTGATCAAAGACAATGCTATATGAATTTTAATGATGGCACGGAACCCACTGAGGGTAATCAATTAATTTCCAGAACTACAAGTCCCTGTATGCACTATAAAAGTTATCGCATTCAACGTAGCCCACTGGGGGCAGTATAAATAAGGTGCATGCAATGAGGAACTCCGTACCGCATTTTACAGCTGCCTAAGAAGAAGAGGCTGCCTGCCTCGAAACGCGATGGCAATAAAGAAGTTTTCCCTGGTATGCAGAGGCTGGTTTTCCATATGTAATTGCCGAAAGGTTACATTTGCTGGGAGTGCGACTTCGAAGCTTTCGGGCACTTCTTGGAACAATATATATATATATATATAGATAGATAGATAGATAGATAGATAGATATACAATTATACTTTGAACACGACAGTGGAACCCATGGGGAAAAACGCACCTCTCCTGATATCCCCAAATGTATCAAGTGGAAGAAAATAAGCGTTGTGCACACTTTCTAGGCACCCACTGGCAAGGTGCGGGCCCGATAGGACTATACAATTTCAAAACAATGAAGAGGTGCACCATACAACAGTTATATGTAAAGTAGTCAAACAGTTCGATTGATATCCAAACGTATGTTCAAAATTCTTCTTTTATTCAGACATGTTCATGTAAAACACAGTGTATACAGCAGAGAAACAGCCAACACGTTTCGTCCTAAACATTGGACTTCTTTAGGGCAAGCTAGAATAAAAGCTGTTTCATGATGGTATAATAAAACCGCCAATCCAACAACGAGCACTATGCTCTATCTCAGTGCTTCATGGCAACCATGTTCCTAATGCCATACACAGTCAATGTGCATCACGTATGTCATGATCCAATAAATTCTGAGTGGACCCGTTATGTAAAGTGTAGACAGAACTGGGTGATTCAGGATGAGTCCACTCCTGGGTCCTATAGGCGAGGTGAGCCAAGGGTGGATAAACCCAAATGGCGGGCACCAGAATCCGTGCAAAAAAGGTATCCGTGCCTCCCCAGAGCCCACAGCTCGTCACTTGACTTGTTTGTGATTTTATATATATATATATATATATATATATATATATATATATATATATATATATATATATATATATATATATATATATATATATATATATATATATATATCACATTTCTTCAATCAACCTTCTTGGCACTTCAATTATTCGACCTGATTTGGTTGCTGGAAGCTGTTATCTTCACTGTCATAGATTTTCGAAGATGGTGAAGAAATAACAGCAGTCACTGGGTTTCCAGGCTCAGTCTTTCTTTCACCATCTTGATCAGAAGACCTATGAATCAAATGCCGAAAGTGAAAAAAGTCTTTGGTAACAGACGTCTCAGGACACTGGACAGTCACCATATATCCCTTGGTAGACACAACATGAAAAGGTGCAGCATCATATATAGCATTAGATTTTCTCTGTCCCAGTTAGTGGGCGACCACTAGATCTCCTGTCTTAAACTTAATGTTCTTTGCATATCACCTCTTGTCCGCATAGGCTTTCATCTTTTTCGTACTAACCAAGTCCTTCGTTTGAGTTGTATTCTCACCTCCTTCTCTTTTGTTGGTCCATTGAGGTAACTTAATTGTAATTGCTCTCCCAAACATCAAAGTAACAGGACTTTTGCCTGTGGTTGAGTGAGGTGTTGAATGATAGGCTTGTAGGGTGGAATTCGAAACAGTTAGTAAACTAAGCCTCTCAAGAGTTACACACTGTATTGCTTTCTTTAGCGTACTCATAAAACACTCAACAAGTCCGCTGGCCTGTGACCACAAAGGTGTACTCTTCTGATGCTTTATGTTCAGTTGCTCCAGAAAATCCTTGAATTCTCAACTGTGGAATGGCAGGCCAATATCAGACTTCAAAATGGCTGGAACGCCCCATGCTGCAAAAATGCCATCAAGTCTCTCAATGACTCACTCATCATCAAATGATGTCCATTATTGATTGGACCAAAGAAATCAATAGCTATTTTCTCCCATACATGATACATGCTTAGGGAGTTCTGACATGGTAAGGGTGTGTTGAGTAATGTTTGTAGAAAGTCATCTACTTAGATGTCAAGCCTCCTTTAGTTCCCTTTCAACCCTCTCATCTGAATATGGAAACCAATCTCAAACTCGGAGATCTCTCTAGGTGGCAAGGATACCACAATGTCCTTCGTGACCCACTTCAATTATTTATTTATTTGAAAGTTTTACATACACGAACAAGACCCTTGCAGGTATCAGGGTGCTTTACAATGTTAAAAGGAGACATAAAGAATCAATATTATAATTGTCAAAAGGTAGTACAGGATATGGCTGATTCCCAATGAGGACGGGATCACCTCAAAGATAAGACAGGTAGATCCAAAACAATAGTGTCAGTGTCACAAGCGGGCAGTAATCATGAGTGGCATTGAGGAGTCCTGATGAACTCAGAGAGAAGAGTTCCAAGGGTCTAGGGCAGAGATTTGTCCATGAGTAGTTGTTTAACTTCTTTCTTGAAAGATGCCATTGAGGGATTCAGTCTGGTTTCAGAGGGGAGGGAGTTCCAAATTCTCTGGGCGATGCCAGAGAAGGCTCTGTTGTAGGCTTTCTTTTTTTTTATCTCTGTGGTTTCAGCAGTAGAGTGCTGGAGCTTCTAGAAGATCTGGAGCCACCAGAATGTTCAAGCTTCTGAGCAAGTGTAGGGCTTTGTGGGTCATGCATGCAATTTTCAGCTTAATTCTTGCTTCCTAGGGGAGCCAGTTGAGAGATTTCAAATCAGGGTTGATGTGGTTGTTTATTTTGATCCAGTGATGAACCATGCAGTGGAGTTGAGGGAGGCCCTTAAGGGAGCTGTTTTAAATTTGGGCAAACTGCCTAGGGTTGCACTACCATAGTCCAAACTAGGAATCACTAGGGCTTGGACGGCAGAGTTGAAGTCCTTTGGGGGGGTAGGAAGGGTTTTAATTTTCTTAGGATGCTCATTTGGAGGTTTGCTTCTTTGGTGGCAGCACTGATGTGCTTCTGCGTGATAAGGTTCTTATCAAGAGTTATTCCCAGTGATCTCGCTGAGTCAATGACCTGAGGCAGGCAGTTGAAGGCGGTTAGGAGCTTCATTTATTTGTTAATGACTGGTGATTATTTGGGTGAGGCGATTAGGAGGAATTCGGTTTTGAGAGTGTTTAGTTTGAGGTGGTTGCATGTCAGTCAATTTTGTTTTTTTTGTAATTTTAAGTTGAGGGCTCAGATGTCATCAAGGGAGAAGACTTTCAGGTATAATTGGGTGTCATCAGCATACCCTTCGATCAAAAGATAAGGGTTTTCTCACCGTCCCGCGCATAAAACAAACCAGATTAGGAGGCAAAGCGTTCTCCTACCTAGCCCCACAAATATGGAACCAGTTATCTCTGGATAACCGCCAATGCACTAATTACCTGATTTTTAGGAAAAAACTTAAAACATCGCTCTTTTAGCTTTTCGTGCCTCTTCTAGTCGCCCTTAGCGCGGAGATACCCCATCCGGGGTGATTCATGCGCTTTATAAATGACATAAAATAAATAAAAAAATACATGTGATAGTGGATGTTGAATGAGCTCAAAATAGCCATAAGTGGCTCCATAAACAGGTTAAAGAGAGTAGGTGAGAGGGACGAACCCTGTGGGACCGCTTAGGTGACCAGAGCGGACTTAGACAAAGATTGAATAACTTTGATTATTTTTGGTCTGTTTTGGAGAAATGAGGTGAACCAGTTTAGGATGGTCCCAGAGAGTCCCATCCTACGTTCCAGTAGGTCAAGGCGGTATTCATGCTTAATCGTATTGAATGCTTAGGATAGGTCAAGGAGGATAAGGAGGCACAATTAGTTTTGGTTTAACATTTTGACGGTATCATCCACTATATGTGTGAGTACCGATTCTGTGCTATGCCCCGGGTGGAAGCCGGATTGGAACAGACGGAACTGAACAATGTGGCTACAGAGTTTGATGTGTACACATTTTTCAAGGAGCTTTGCCAGAGTTGGAATGCTGGAGATGGGGCGGAAGTTATTAAGGTCCGTGTGATCAGCAGTTGGCTTTTTTAGGATAGGGGTGACCTGCCCAGACTTTAGGCAATCTGAAATTGTGCATTGAAGTAGAGCGGCGTTAACAATCTTGGTCCAAAGTGGGAGTATAGATAGTTTGATCTCCTTGAAGAAGTTAGGGGGTAGCGGGTTGTTGAAGTAGTTTGAGGGTTTTAGATCTGCTTGAATTTTGAGAATGGCTTTTTCCTCAAAGGTTGTGAAAGAAATCCACGAAGTGTTGATTTTGAGGATGTGCTCCGGTGGACCAGAATATACAGCAATCTGGGAAGGGGAGGGGCTGGAACAGGTGAAAGATGATGGTGCTCCAGTGCCCTCAGCAAATCAGATCTTATATTTTCCGTCTTCTCCAGGAAGAAGGAGACAAATTCTTGGCAGTTTGGCATTGGATTGGACCCAACTGGGGAAGGGTTGGGTAGGCCAGTTGATTGAAGTTTGACAAGCTCAATTTGTTTTTTAGTTGGTTTCTATGTTGATCAAGTTGGTTTCTGAAGAAGTTTGCTTTCGAGTTTCTAATGCTTTTTGTAATATAAATTTCTCAGTGATCTCGAATGCTTGAGGTGTTCAAGAGAATGTGAGGATCTCCACTTTCGTTCCGGTAGTCGCAGGTTATGTCTTTCAGTATTAAGGCTACCATTGTACCATGGTTTGGAGTCTTTGGTGGACAGACCTTTTAGCTAGAATGTTCTTCATGGAGCAGGGGTAGTGGTTTGTAAGATCTTGAACATCTGACATGTCACCAGGAGGCAGAAAGATGTTATTACTGAGGGATGTCAGTTCATTAAGTTTAATGTTATTATGTTATTTTCTGTCTTAAACTCTCCAGAATTATGATTCTCAACCCTCACAGTATAACTCCTTCCTGAGTTATAGATAGTTCATCTTGAATTTTTTTTTACTTTTGGAATTCATTATCACTGATGAGAGGTCGAGCATGCTGGTTCCATGACTGATGTGTAATTATATCTTTCAACTTCAGCACATCACTATCATGGTTCATGGCAGTGATGATCTGGGCTAATGATATGGCAGCTGGGGTATTTGACTTTACAATGAAATTAATGTGGGCTTCAGCCGTGTTAGACCTATCAGCCCTGGGGTGGTCTTCCCCTACGTTTTTTCCCTTTTTGCCCCTTATCTGACCGCCATTTTTGTTGGACATAGCACTCTGGGCACCTTACCGCTGCTAAACAGTGCTGAGGTGCAGGTGCTCTCTCCTAAAAACATGGTGACAGACATGTCTGCCACAGGCCCCTGCTACTGCGGTGAGGCCACCTTCCTATCTGCGCACTAGTAGTTGGAATAGGCTGGGACTGGATGCTACTGTAACCCTTACGGCCTCGCCTCTTGTCACCATAGACAGACAGGACAGAGGGAACAGGGAACACCCCAGAGTCCCTAGATTCTTCCAGAACCTTCCAACCCCCCAGGTTGCCGCCAGAACTTGCTGCCTTTTTGGTCACATGACTTTAGGGTATAAGAGGGGGGGTTCTGGCCACACATCTTTGTTACACTGCTGGACCAGGGAGGATCCCGGCTAGAGTAAAGACTGCTGCGCTAGGAGGATGGCCACATGGCTGAGGCTGACTGCTCCTAGGACCTGCTGCCCCACCTCGCTGAGCTGCCCTACTGACTGCTGATCTTGCCTGCCAGGGAGACTGAAGAAACATCCCCAGATTGTCTCCATAATCTATTGCTGACTGTTCCCCTGCCTGGTGAGGGGGAGTCCCTAAGGATCACCATGTAATCTACCTTGCCTGCACTGCCTCTGCAGCACCGGGGGTGTGAGGGTGACCCTATCATCCCTCAACCCCGCCGCCGCCGTCCAGGACCTGACTGTCGGCACAGCGCTGTGACCAGACGGAAGCGCTGTGCTCAGAACTCCCCCCCGCTGCCTGGGGGGGTGGAGACTGACTGGGAGAGCGCTGTCGAGGGAAGCGCTGCGGACCGGAGATCACCACTGCAGCCGGGACGTCATCAGCGGTGAGAGGCACTGCGGGGAGAAGCGTTGAGTGCCCGGGGTCCCTGCGGCTGCTTGGGACCCCCGTGGGCTGTGGCCTCTGAGGCGCCGGGTGCCCGTCACTGTGACCGGCTCGGGCACCCAGCTGGGCCGTGTCCGGGAGGTGCTGTGTGTGAAGTGCTGCGGGTCTGGGGCTTGCCGCTGCCGGCTCGGGCTACCCGCTGCCTCGTGTCATCCAGTGCGACCTGGCAGAGGAACACCGCCACCGACCCGGGCTGAGGAGCGCGCTCGAGGGAATCCCCAGCGACGGCCGGAGAGCGCCGCACTGGGATTGGTGCGGCAGAGAGCGTTGCCTGGCAACCGGGACTCCAGCCTGCAGCATCATCGGCGGCATTCCAGGGAAGCCGCGCACGGATTGGCTCCCGAGTTGAGTGCTACCAGGCAACCCGGGCCTCGTCCAGGCAAAGTTGTGAGGAGCCCCAGGGAGCGCGAGAGATCACCGAACCCTCCGGACCGGTTCCCCTGCTGTGTGGAGGCCCACGGACTACACCGATTTCATCCTCCTCCCCAGCTAACGGCCCAGCGTGAAAGTGTGGAGTGGGCTGACTGGGGGAGGGGTTGCCTGGAGGCCGGATCATGGAAGGCTTGCACGGAGGTGCCCTGCGCATACCTTCCCCTACGCCTCATCGCTTCCTTAACCCTAAAGTGACTGAACTGGTGAGTCGTGTGAACCGTGGTTTACTTCTAAACGAAGACTCACTCATTTTGCATCAGGGTTAGCCCCAGGGGCTCATGGGGCCTGAATATTTCGTTATGGTGGTTGTGCACGAGTAAAGGCTGTATTCGAAGGGCATTATGCTGTAAGTGCCTCCCCTGAACCTGTACTGCACTTCTGTATGAGAATTGCTGCCTTTAGTGAATTGATGTTACTAGAACCACTGCTCTCGGCGAGAACCTTCACCTTGTGTACCGTGAGATTCTTACCGCTTTGGAACTTGACAAGAAGTTAGATAAAGATACTTGTTCTTCTGCATAAAGCTGGAGTGGTGTCGCCTTCTTGTGTGTGCTTTACTGTGTCAGTGTGGATGTGTGCTGCACAAACACTTTACACATTGCCTCGTGCATGCCTACCTGCCTCGCGCCAAGCTACCTTGTCGGAATCAGTGGTCCCTACTTGGACTAGGGTGCAGACTCTGGCCAACTGGAGACCCCGGTTCTAACATTGGTGGCAGCGGTGGGATCCGAACCCACGCCTCCGAAGAGACTGCATTGATGGAGTCCCATGACCTTGTAGAGGCACTCTGGAAAAGTAGTCAGCAGGGTTTTGATCCTTCCTTAGACGATGCACAATGGTGTAATCATACTCTTGTAAATGTAGTCCTCACCATTCAATGCGAGGAGGCATATTGGCTTTTGGATTGCCAATGATGGTCAATAAAGCTTGATGGTCAGATATCAGTGTAAAAGGCTTTCCAAATAGAAATACATGGAAATGTTCACAAGCCCATACGATGGCCAAACTTTCTTTCCCAGGTTCAGAGTAAGCACGTTCTGTCTGGGCCAAACTTCTACTGGTATATGCCACAATATGCCTTCAAGCATGGGGGTCTCCGCTATGCTGTGCCAGGATAGCGTCTAACTCAACTGGGCTAGAGTCAACAACAACCTCTGTATGAAGGTATTGACTGACATAGGCCATTTCAGTAGCAGTTCGAATGGCTTATTTTCTTTTCTTGAAGCTTCTCTCACATTCTTGAGACACCTTGAATGAAACATTTTTCTTTGTTAACTCTCGGAAGGGAGCACTTATGGTAGAAAAGTCGCGTATGTATCCTGAACAGTAACTGGCCATGCCAAGAAATTAACGTATCATAAAAACATTTTCTGGGGGATCAGCATTTGACAGGGCTTGTTCTTTGGCAGGATCTGGTGTCATACCCCCATCTGAAAAGATATGGCCAAAGAATTTTAACTTGGTCTTGTGAAAGTCACACTTGTCTGCATTCAAAGTCAGGCCTGCATCCATCAAGTGACATACTTGGCGGAGAGCTTTAACATGCTCCTTCAGTGTAGCTCCACAAATCAATATGTCATTGCTATAGTTAAATGCATTCACAACCGACTGCAGGGGAGCCCGTGCGACATCACTACTGCCGGGGAGGCAGCCGACTACAGCCCCCAGCGCGCCTTGCGGCAGGGACGCCGCAGGTGCGCCCAGTTCGAGCCATGAAGCGCTTGAAAAACAGCCAGAGCTTCCCGCAGCGTGGGAGACCACATCAGACCGCAGGAGCCACAGCAGGGGAGCCCGTTCGACATCACTACTGCCGGGAAGGCAGCCGACTACAGCCCCCAGCGCGCCTTGCGGCAGGGACGCCGCAGGTGCGCCCAGTTCGCGCCAGGAGGCGCTTGAAAAATGGCCAGAGCTTCCTGCAGCGCAGGAGACCACATCAGACCGCAGGAGCCACAGCAGGGGAGCCCGTGCGACATCACTACTGCCAGGGAGGCAGCCGACTACAGCCCCCAGCGCGCCTTGCGGCAGGGACGCCGCAGGTGCGCCCAGTTCGCGCCTGGAGGCGCTTGAAAAATGGCCAGAGCTTCCCGCAGCGCGGGACGCGCGTGGACGTGCCCGGGCAGGGCAGGGCCAGCCCCTTTGGCTTTTGTTGCGCGACTTGGAACACTTGATTGCATCAAAGTGTGTCTTCGGCAGAATGCAAGTAAGGCAGCTACAGTTACTGAACCTCACTTGATCACGACCGAGAACCGGTGAGATTCCATAATTGACTACTGATTGCCTATTTAGTGACTGCCGGTCTAACTATATCCGTTTGAGTTATGTTAACTGTTTGGCGGAAGGGAGGCCTCTTTTATTTGTAAGACATCTGTAAGATACCGGATTTTTAGATTTCCATTTTCAACAGGCTTCCCTCCTTTTTTGTTGGTTCAGCCCTATTGTACTCAATATAATTATTTTAAAACATAGTATTGTTCATATCCCAGGGTTTTCTGCAGAAGCTGCTGGGTATATCATATGCTTAATTGTGCTTTTTACCTTGTCTTTTAACTTTTTCTTGTGAGGTCATTTAACTTGTATTCCTGGGTTTTTAATCAACATTTAGGCTTAAATACACTGCATTTGGCACTTTATATTTTTGTACTTTGCACTCTGTACTTTGCACTTACAGTCTCTACTGTCCCTACTGACGCCGGTGTGTTCCCAGCTAGTAGTAGTGTGCCCTCTAGCACGTTTTCACTAATCTTCCCTTAAGTACTTTAACTTGTGAGTCCCCCAAAGTTTCTTTCTAGCTCCATTTATTTGCACTCAGCACTTTGCTAATTCTTAGCCCCTAAGTTATTGCACTTGGCACTTTGGATCTTTGCATCTCGTATTCTGTATTGTGCATTGCACTTCTCTACTCCACGGGGGACCTGTAATGGCGAGGCGCAAATTACTAAAAATAGCTACTGAACCCCCATGCCCCACCATTGACTCCTACCTAGTGCGCGCCGTTAGCGCAATCAACGTCGAGATTGATAGAGCTGAACGTCGCCCATCATTAGGTCTTGGTACGGTGACAGAAGGGATTGTTGGCGAGGACACTGGAGAAGTCCAGAAAAAGAACACACACCTTAGGGAACCTTCCCGAAACGAGCTATTAGGTAGCCCCAGGCCAGTAGACACCATAGGGGACCCTGGTTTTGTTCCATCTATGCAGACTGACACACTACGATTAAACTCGCCTAACGGTTCACCCTCCCCAAAAAGAAAAAGAGGCTGCAAGAAGAGCCAGGTAAATATAGGGAATAACAAAAGCAAGAAAGGACCACTACAGAAGGTGTCAGTCCAGGCCAGTGAAGAGACCTTAGTCCAAGGGACTCCAACAAATTCTCTAGCCACTGAAATTGCAGCCCTTATAGCAACAAAATTAGAAGAACTGCTCAAACCACTCTATAATAAATTAGACAAATTGAACGAAGAATTAGTTAAGATCACCGGTGTGTCAAAGAACACCAGTGACGGCGCCGGGGAAAAGATGAATATAGCAATGGGGGGCCTTAGTGTGCAGCCCACTCAGGAGAAAGCTGCCTTTAACAAGGCACCCAGTATGACAACTAGTAGTAATGCAAGCCGAGGGCCCAGTGATAAGGGGACCATAGGGAGCAAAAAAGGGCAAAATTAGATTATAACTTACCCCCAACCGAGCCAATAGAACCCAAATAATTGCCCAAACCAACCCAGAGGGGACAGACATGACCAGAGACAGCTAACCCCAAATTTTACCAACTTAGGTGTAAGTGGGGCCACTGCGAGTAGATCCGCTGTTTTTATAAATTTACCACCAGAATGCTGCCTGTATGTGGCAGTCCTGGTCAATGTACCCAAGCTACAGCTGGGCCAAATGGAATCGGATGATACCCTAAAAAATAAGGTGGTCCATTGGCTAGACAAGAATTGTGGATTCCCTGTGGGATGCGCTAGCCAGATACTTTTAACAAGAAGAGTAAGCTGCATTGGTCCCACCGCTAAGAATGTCATAGGAGATTGGATTATCATCAATTTTAGATGTCCCAGCTGGGCAAGGAATACCTTAGAAAGAGCAGTAGCCCTATTACACTATGAACAGAAAGTGTCACTACAACCCCTTGGCTTTTTTTATAGACACCTAAGACCTGTACCCAATAGGGGAGCTGATTGGGTCCATCCTAGCGAGAACCCCGTAGTGCCAATCCACCCGCAATATGCACGCTCAGTGTCTAACAGATTTCATGCCCTGAGTACTCTTCAGGATAATGATTGACTCAATGCTGCCCGTTTACCCAATATGGAGCCTGACCCCAATGGAGAAGAGATAATGGGTGCGGGCTCACCAAAAGATGACAATTTAATAACGACCATCCCAAATACCCCCTTAAATGTCCTGGGTCTTCATGAAGAGCTACCACACACAAGCAGGGCCGAGGAAGGAGTATGTGAACATCCTGATGATAAAATAGGGGAAATGATAGCCAACGGCTATACGATTGCCACGTGGAATATAGCTGGTCTGGCAAGTAAGAAGGATTCTTTAGGATGGCTAGACTTTATTAATAATCAGGACATAATCTGTGTGCAAGAAACCTGGAGCACAAAACAGGTCCATATAGCAGGGTTCACATCATATGGCTTACTGGCATTACCTTCACCAGTAGGTAGAGCCAAGAGAGGGCTCTTAATCCTCACCTCAAATAAACTCCCAGCAATTGTTAAAAGGTCAATCACAATAGGTGAACATTCACAGATTTTATGGTTATATTGTAAAGATGGCAGGGATGTGCTCCTAGTCAACTTTTATAATAATGTTTTTGATTCAACTCGCTGTAACGCAGTATTTGAATTGGAAAAAGGGCTTGACAACTTCCATATATAACTTTATTCGGTCATTTGTACAAAACACCATCAAAGTGTACAAAAATAAAACATAAATATATGTACAATTAAAAATAGTATTAAACCATTCAACACAAGTACAAATGACATCCCAAAACAGGTTAAAAAGACAAGGGTACGTGAATACATAAATGCAAACGACCTGGTCAGCTAAAGTGGAGTGCTAAAGCAGCCACCAGACATTTGAGATGCTAAACCATGCATACCAAGCTTCATATTTAAAATACATGTACAGCATAAGAAGGGAAAGGGTTAAAAGATCGTATCATTCCTTTAATAAGAATTTTTTGCGGATCAGCCAGAAAGAAAATAAAAAACGGCTAAGAGCAAAGACTATTGGCCCTGATGTGTCAGTTTTTAAAATCCTAAACGCAAACTGGTGCTGCCTAGCACCCAGATTGAGGCATAAAGGTCTGATCCATCTCCTGCGTAACTGCCGATACTTTGGACAGAAAAACAGAATGTGTTCTTCTGTTTCAACAACTTCACAGCAAGCAGGACAAATGTCTAAAACTAGGCCGATCGCCTCTTTCCCCGGAAATTTCAATAGCAGATTACCATATCTAAACCTAATATACAAGCTTTTGGCAAAGGGGGGTGAAATCAAGTCAAGAAAAGATTCAAACAGAAAGCGTGATTTAATGTTTAAAAAGTTAGATGTTAGCTGTCCGCTTGTTTGATTACTTATATAATGCTCCCCTACTACCCTCCAATAAGTTGCTTTAAGGGTCAAGATGTCACGTTTAGTGGCCCTTTCTGGGTGCTCCCACAGGCCCATCAGGTTCAATAGTTTACACCATCTGGCGATATGTCTGAACCAAGGTAATAGTTTAGCCCCGTTAAGTGCTAGGACCTCCCGAAGCGAGTTGCGATATTCAATTAGTTGTGGAGTAGTCCATAGGCGTAGCCAATAGGTCAGTGGTCTCAGGGCTGCCAGGTCGCCTATTCTCTTTAACCCAAGGTCACAAAAAGTGGGATGAGAGGTGTTGTAACAGGTAGCGAGATGAGAGCCCTTGCAAAATTATTCTCACAGATAGTTAATTTACTTACATTAGTAAATCCCCATATCTCTGCTCCATACAGAGCACCACTTTGGGCTTTTGCCCGATAGATTTCAAGGGCCGGTGAGAGAGGTTGAGTATACGATTGTTTTAAAAATCTTAATACTGATTTAGATCTTTGACCTAGTATTAAAAAGCTCTTCCTTAATTGATATTCCCAGCTAAGCGTCTCATTCAAACCTATGCCTAGGTAATCAAAACTTTTACCCGCTCCAGGGGTTCTTGCAAAATCTTAACATCTTGTATGCCACCCCGTACTTTTCCAAACACCATAAATTTTGTTTTTGAAGTATTCAGTTCCAATTTCCTCTCTTTGCAAAAACTCAGGAATTTATCCAATAGTACCTGTAGGCCCATGGGCGTTGTAGATATTAATAAGGAATCGTCTGCAAAAAGCAAGATGGGGACTTTTGCGTCGTTCATTGAAGGGGCATCATTCTTACAACCCATTAAACAACTGACCACATCATTAATGAATAGGGAAAACAGTGTGGGGGCGAGAACACACCCTTGGCGCACCCCACGTTGAATCGAAATCCTCTCTGTCAATTCCCCATTTTTCCCCCACCTAATCTGAGCATAATTATCCTTGTACAATCTGGCAATCATAGACACCAAATTTTCCGGGGCACCTTGGTCAAGCATGGTCTTCCACAACAAATTGCGCGGAACCAAGTCAAACGCGGCTCGCAGGTCCACAAACGCTACATAGAGCCGCTGTTTCCTAAGTAGCACGTACTTCCATGCTATCAGGGAAAACCTGAAAGCCTGGTCGCACGTGCTAATTTTAGCTCGGAAGCCCGCTTGGGCAGGAGACAAAACCATATTAGCGTCCATCCATTCTTGGAGTTTGTCTAGAACTTGCCTGGCAAAGATCTTCTGTAGATTATCTATTAGACTAATGGGTCTGTAATTGGAGGGGACAGCTGGATCACCTTTTTAAAAAATAGTTATTACCTCTGCTCCCCTCCAAGAATTAGGAATGTCCCCACCAGCCAGTATACAATTGGACAGAAGGTTTATATATGGTCCCCATATCGTGGTTTCTGATTTATACAGATCCCCCGGTATCATATCGGGACCGGGGGCTTTGCCTGCTTTTAGTTTACCAATTGCAGACACAGTGTCCTCTAGGCTAAAAGCTAACGAAGGATTATTTGTAGTCTCATCAGAAACAATATTGACTATGGTTGGAGTAGCCAGATCAGTGTATGGGTCCATAATGGCCTTATCATCAGAATATAAACTCGAAAAATGATCCACCCAGACTTCCTGTTGGATATGATGGTTATTGGAAGTAAGGTTCTCCACATTGCCCTTAGATACAATAAGCCAAAACATACGACTATCTCTGGCTTGGGCTGCTAGGACCAAATCATTCCAGTTCGTGTCAGCGTATTCACGCTTGACTTTGCTGAGTGCTACTCTATAAATATTAAGAGCAGAAATTATATCCAATCTGGAGCGCTCTCTAACTGCTAATTGACAACTTGATTAGACCATTGAAAACCAATTTTGCAATTATCTGGGTTGGGGATTTTAATTCGCAAATATGCCCACTGTCTGCGACTAAAGCTTGTGGATACAAGAATGATGAAGGGGATGACTGCATACACTTCCCACACAATAATTATGGGGGTGTATTAAACACTATGATGGCAAAGTATTACCTTGATTTGCTGCAATGTGCATGTGATACTAACGGCGGTTTAATTCCAACTTTTATCGGAAGGAACGCTACCTCTGTGATTGATCATGTGTTGATTTCTATGACTATGGTACCATTGTGTTCTACCCCAAGGATCGAACAGCTGTTAGTTAGTGATCACAACTGTATCGTAATGCGAATACTGGTATGGGGCAATAAAAGTGTATTCCAACAAGTCGTTACCGACAATATCGCCCCGATTAGATCAAATGGAACACGAATAAAATGGAAGAGGGTAGACCCCATCAAAGCATCCAACGATATTGTTGTAAAATGCAGTGCAGAGATCTCCCACTGCCTTAATGAAGATGCTAGTCATATTATGATGATAACTAACTTTTGTAAAATTAGCAGCATTATCGATGGCATTCTGACTGCCCCCATTAGGGCTAAATCTACACAAAACAGGGGATGGTTTAATCATACATGCACCCTTGCTTCCAAACTATTTAAACAGGCCCTTAACAATAGCCCAAGGAATCTGGAACAGATAAAGAATTTAAGATTCAGTTACAAATCTGCCCTTAAAATGAGGAAAAGAGAGCTACAAGACCAAGCGTGGGAGAAATTATCAATGGCAGTGGACACGTCTAATAATAAGCTCTTTTGGGACACTGTTAACTCACCTTTCCTAAAAAGTGACTCATTCCCAGAATTACTATGTCATGTTAGTTGCAACGAATGGGTGTTGCACTTTTCTGGTATTTTTAAAACACCTGACCACGAAGAGCCCAGATCCCATAGCTCAGTACACTCGAAGGGGCCAGCTATACCCCTTAACAATACACTTGACGAGGTTATGGCAGCACTAAATGGAAGTAGTGGAGGGAAAGCTCCGGGCCCCGACGGAGTTCCAATAGACGTTTACAAAACACTGCCTGACTTGTGGGGTCCCGTCCTTAACAAAGTTTTTAATGCAGCCATGCTAGAGAGCGCACCATCCACCTGGGGTCAATCGGTAATTATTCCAATTTATAAAAAAGGGAATAAATCGGAAGCTAAAACTTATCGCCCGATTTCACTCTTAGATTCATCGGTCAAAGTGATGAGCCGGGTGTTATTAGCAAGATTGGAGGAGTGGGTTACCGACAATGAGATTTTATCACCGGCACAATACGGTTTTAGAAGAGGGCTAGGTACGATTGAGCAATGTACTAATTTGGAGCTTTTAATAGGCAAATATACATGTGCCAAACAGGGGAGTCTTTATTTATGTTTTGCAGACCTCAGCAGTGCCTTTGACCTTGTTGACCACACTATCCTATGG
Organism: Calotriton arnoldi; assembly: GCA_963921515.1. Taxonomy (NCBI): domain Eukaryota; kingdom Metazoa; phylum Chordata; class Amphibia; order Caudata; family Salamandridae; genus Calotriton; species Calotriton arnoldi. The sequence continues at coordinate 2,722,675 of CAWUFW010000959.1, read as the reverse complement.
CCAGTTCTGTTTAAATTAGGGGCCCCCGAACCTATTATTTTTTTCCTTGCGAGGTTGTATGAGAAGTTATCAGCGAGAGTGCGGTATGGCCACCGAGGTGAGTGCACCCCTAATTTTGAGGTTAAACGTGGCATCTGCCAAGGCTGTGTCTTAGCACCGCTGCTCTTTACATTATTTATAAATGAGGTTGACACAGCCCTCAAGTTGGTGCAGGCCGATGCACCCCAAATCGCAGACCAATCTATACCGGTTCTGCTTTATGCAGACGATGCTGTGCTTCTGTCTAGAACCCAGGTTGGCCTACAGCGCCTTATAGATAAGTTTAGTGTCTTTATCACTGGTAGGAAGTTACTAATCAATAAAGCAAAAACTTTTACTATGGTATGTGGACGCAAACCCAAGAAATCTAAATCCTTTTTTATTGATAGCACTAGAGTGGAAACTGTTAATAACTTTTGCTACCTAGGAATAACTTTCTCAGATAAGGGTAAATGGTTGCATGAATTATCCAACATCCGTTCAAAGATGACGAAGAGCGTATATGGGGTCTTCCGATTCGCATCTAAATTGGGCGATCGCCTAATAAAGGATATGATAGACATATATAAAGCTAGATGTGCCGCTAATGCATTATATGGCGCAGGGGTGTGGGTTCACAACACTAGTCAGTCTCTACAGCAAGAAGAAAATTCTTTTTTAAAACATCTTTTATGTCTACCTCCATCTGCATCCACAGAGATAGTACACAGAGAAGTGGGAATAAGATACCTATCAGACCTGATAGCTTTGCAACCTCTAATGCTCTGGAGATCTATCTGGGTAAAGGACAAGACAAAATTAACCCAAGCAATTATTCTGGACTGTTTAAAATTGGACTATAGTTTTGGAGTATCAATTTTCTTTTTCGTGCTTGCAGTGAAATGTTTAATAACTATATTTTATTGAAATATATGTCTTCATAATAGGTTGCTCTTGTCTCTTTTTGGATAGGTTTTCCTATTTCTCTTTCTCTTCCTCTTTTTCTCTCTTTTCTTTTTCTTCCTTCTGTTCTGATTGGAGTCTATCAATTCCTCATCTTGGGGCTACATGATATGGAATTCTAAGTGGGGTAATTTGCTTATGTTAATGGGTTTCTAGGCTATAATTTCAATGCAAAATGTCAGTTGTTTTGTGCCCCAAATATGTCATTTTTTCGTTTATTTTGTTATATTTTTTGAAAAATGTAATAAAGAATTTGAACTCAAAAAAAGAAATTGGACTATAGTCATATCCCGTGGATAAAATATATCATAGATCTCCATGATGAATTATTTAAGATTAATATCAATGAAAATGTTGAATATGTAGTAGGTCTGCCAAAGCAGGAACTAAAAAGTATATTTCTGACACACAAAAATGAGATCCGCATGAGAATGGTTGGTGAGCAAACCACATATCTATTTTATAAAACAATTGTAGATGGGGATGACTTTCAAGATTATTTGTCCACTGTTAATAAACCCACACATCGTTTTGTATTAACAAGACTGAGACTAGGAATAGCACATCACTTAGTTGCTTTTCCTGAAATTAAAATGCGGCCCACAGCACTATGCCCTTGTAATGAGCATTCTAAACAGAGCACAATGCACTTTCTACTCTTTTGTGATTTGTATTCGTATTTTAGACGTTTTTACCTAAAGCCACTGTTTAAAAAACACAATGTAAGAACAACTAGTGCTGCTATGAATTTATTAATTGCACTGAAAGATCCTGGGATATGTTTTTATGTTGCGTCCTTTATCTTAAAGTCTATTTATGTGAGAAAAAGTATTATCATCCCTAATTGATTTTAATGTAATTAATCAACCATATTGTTTCTGTATAATTAATCGTGTTTTACTATTTGGTTTTATCGTTTTTATCTGTGCTTTTCTGGTTGTTGTACATACCGAATAAAGCTTGCTGAACTGAACTTAACACAACCGACTGTATGACAAGTCAAATGGCGTCTTGGAAAAGTTCTGCAGCCAATGACACACCAAAACGGAGTCTTTTATATCAAAACAGAGTGTAGAAATGTGTACATGCACATGTGTAGAAAAGGTTGTAATATACCTACAATCTTCGTCAAGTTCCAGCTGATGATAACCTTTATTCAAATCAAGGTGAGAGAACACCTTAGCAGCATTTAATTGCGTTATCATGTCAGAAATATGGGGACCTGGATGTCGTTCTCATTTAATTGGCCTGTTTGCTTGATGCATATCAGCACATATGCGTACAGCTCCTTCAGTGTCCTTTTCAGGCACTACCACTATGGCAGAAACCCATGGCATCGGACCAGTTGAACACTCAATAATGTCATGCTTAAGCAACAATTCAAGTTCTTTTTCTACAGCTGCTTGTAAATGAAAAGCAACTTGTCTGTGTCTCTGGGCAACAAGACAGACATTGTTATTATTGTGTAACTTTACTTTCATAGTCTTAAGCTTTCCCAAACCATGAAACAATGAAGGAAATTGACTTACTATTATGTCATGAGCATTCATATTGTAATTCACAGAAACCAGTCCTGTATCAGCTGCGGTAGTGAAACTGAGCAGACAGGCACTTGCCGCGGTACCCTGAAGCACATGGATGGGTGCTTGCACCTTCTTTTTCTTGTGTTTCAGTGTCGCTACAAATTAATCTTGACTTTTTAGGGACGTTGATGCAGCCCAAGAATACACTTTAGTGTTCAATGGCATAAGTCGAGGCAATCGAGATAATTCATTGTATTTCTCTTCAGGATTTATGTTTATTGATGCACCACTGTCGATGATAAAAGGCATTGAACAATCATTTATTTTCAATGTAATTTTCGGACAATGTTTGTATGACATTGGTGCCTTTGGCATGTAGACTTTTCTTTGACTGACATTTTTCCTGACATACAGCCAGTCCAACATGCGCACGTCTCTCTGAGGTAAACATCAACATGGCGGAACAGGCTTCCTCACTTTCACTTGATATTTAGGCGGACAAACCTTTTGACGGTGATTTAGAAGACAATTGACTTCATTGAGTGTCAATTTGTGTCAATTGATGTCGCCGCTTGGCCTTGTGGGGGTGCGTTGCCTGTGGAATGTTCTGGTGGTCATTAACAATATGGTTCTCTTTCCCACAGCCTTTACATATCTGTCCAATGGATGGATATTTACCTTTGTGTGGAAACGAAAATCAACATCTAAAACATAAGTTCTTTTTATGAGTAGACAACACTTTGTGTCCTTCAGTCTTTTGCTTTGGCTTACTTTTTATACTCATGATTGATTCACTCTGGGCACCTCCAGTCTCCATGTCAGAGGCTTGTCTTTCAGCACACTCCTCATCTCTGGCAGCCATCAACACTCGCTACACACTAGGGGCCTAATTACAACTTTGGTGGTGTGGGAGCAGGCCGCCACGCCAGAGCCCCACTCCCACACCGCCAAAGCCATCCACACACTGCCTGCCAGATTCTGAGTTTCCTCGTGGTCTAGACGGCGGTCCTTTGGCGGTCCTGTGGCGGTGCAGTTCTAAGGCTCATATGTGAGCCTTAGAACTGCAGCGTGGAGGGGAGCGTCAAAGCCCATTCCTGTACGGCATGGACTGTGCAGTCCATGCGGTGCAAGAACAGGGGTGCATACAGACATGGGGGCGAAACATTTGCCACCCTGCATGCACCCCCATTCACAGGGGCACCAGGGGGCACCATAGGGCCCCCTTACTTTCCTGACCACCACACTTTTTATGGCAGGCTCCCCGCCCTGAAAAGTGTGGAGGTCTGGAAAGTCATAATATGTTTCGCTGCCCCAGATCGATGTGCCACCACTGAGGGATTGAGGATCCCCGGTGGTTATGGCAGTCCAGCAGCAGTGGGACCACTGCACTTGTAATGCAGTGGTCGGACTGTCGGTGCGTCAGTTCCTACCATGCTACCGCAAGTTTGGCGGTCCAGTGCACCGCCAAACTCGTAATCAGCCCCTAAGAGTTTCTGCATTCATCCTCTGAAGGAATCTGACAAGCATCCATTAATAAATCTTAAGTCGCATAGCATCCTCATCAGTAATGTTTGATGAGTGTGTCAAGTCTCTCCACAAATTCATCAACTGAAAATATGTCTTTCGTAATCAACGTTTGGTACTGGATTGAACTTGAGATTCAGCGTTTCTTTAATGTGACAATATGCAATTTCTTCATCATTTTGCTGCATTTTCTTTATGGCTTCTTTCACACCAGCAAGATTTTTGATATACTTGATAATCTTTTTGTTATCAGTCTCTTCAAGTGCATCAATAAAATCTTCAACTTGGCATTTGCAACTCATCTGTGACACTTTGCAACGTGCTGGCCTCTGACTCATCTTTAATGAGAGCTGGAAACTTGACTTTCTTTGCAGCCATCTGAAAAAAAGTTCACTATTCAGGGAGTCGTTCTTGGCTCCTTACTTACCATCGACCTGTGAAGTTGTTCCGAGCCCCATTCGGCAACTTTGTGAATGAATCACTTCAGATATGGACGGCTCCATAAGCACAACCCCGAACACCTCTCCTTGAGCCAAATTCACAGAGTGCTGTACTATGATGACTCTCTTCAGAGCATTCAGTAAGTCATTGATTTCTTTTCGTCTAAATGTCAATTTGCATTTTGTAACACCTGGTTGATCTTCACCTTGCAGCGCTTCTGTTTGCAGCATTATTTTGCACTTTATGATTGTCAGCAGTTGCACTTCATAAACCAGGTTGAATCCGCTTTCAGAGTTAACACGCTGCAAAATGTATAATTTTATCTTGCGTGGCAGCACGGTACCTTTATGTATGGCCTGACCGGCAGGTTCTCTACCATTAATGTGTAAATTCTTTGCAATACTTCCATTGTCTTCACCTGCTTTACAGCAGCTGGAGTTGCACTTTGACTCCAAGTGCATGAAGCGTCAATACAGTTCTTCGACAGCTACACACGTGGCATGCACAAGCAGTTTGCTTGGACCATGGGAAACTCTCTGGGAGAGCACGGTTGTTCTTCAGGTTACCTATTTCATCACCTTTTGTAGCACCTTCCCAGCGTGGGTACCCGCCAATGACCACGCCACACTAGGAGCTTAGTATTACATATATTTATTCTGCTGCGTGTAACTGCGAACTCTACATTCTAAAACAAGCTACCCAATCATTGCGCTCTGACACATCACAGCTCTACGGTGTCCGTTAGGAGCCAAAAGGGTTTCGTCATAAAATATTGCAAGACACTACACACAACTAGTGTGGAGTGGTTTAATAATCACTATAACAACGTGTTCAAGCACTCATCCATCCACTCACTTATCAATTTATTAACTCATCCACAGCATGCATAGAGCATAGTTTCTGGCAAGTAATCATTTCAAGGAAGGAATATGGAGTCTGAAGTATTTGATCACACAGGAGAGGTGATTTTCCTCAGGAGAGCACTTTGGTGGATGGTTTGATTAGGCATTGACACTAATCTTTCCTCTTTCTCAAAACTGGTTTTGGCAGCAAAGGATTTAAATACTAAGTCAATATGAAACCTGTACCAACACACCCATCCTTGCTTCCTTCTGCTTGTTCATCCCCAACTGTGTGTCTGCTTTTTTGCTCTTGACCGCATCTGTATTGTGTTGGACTATAAGATTGCCTGAATGTTTGTTGTGCCAGCCTCTGTGTGTTGGTTTGTAGACACGAGTACCAGATTCTCATTGGCTTGTTCTGGTTTCTCTAATAGTTTACAATCTCTAACTCTCCCTCAGTCCTTAATTCCTAACATTCTTTGCCCCTCCTTTATTGATACATGCTTTAATCTACCTCTGCACCTTCCCTCTCCTGAAGCCTGTTTTCCTCTTCTTCTTCCTCCTTGCCAACCAGACACGTATGGTCAGCTAGTGATCATGGTTTAGGCAAAATCATGCAATTAACACAACTTATTCCTCATTTACTTTCTTTTATTCTCTTCTTTCTACTCTCCTGTCACAGCTAGCACTTTGAAATGGTCTAAGAGCAGCATATAGCACTACACATGTAGCTATCAGAGCTTAACACAAGTCTCATGATCTGTGTGCATGTGTGATGGCGTGCCAGATGGTTTATGCATTGGAGACTGTTTGTTGGTCTATGTGTGTGTGGGTGGATGTGTGCATGCACGCAGGTCTGTGTGTGCACAGATGTTTGCAGATATGTAGCTCTTTCATCTATCACTGTGTTTGTGGATGTTATGTTGCTCTTTTGAGGGAGTAAACACACTCCATTTCTTTCCTTGACGATTTGGCACAGTGTGCAGCTGTCTCAGCATTGTAACAATTGCAAATTTACAAATGTTGATCTGCATTATTTCCAGGCCTGTGCTTTTGACCTACGTATCAGTGCTATCAGATGTGTGAGCCCAGGACAGAAAAATATGTTTGCAATAACACAAAGTGCAGTCTCTTGTTTATAAGATTGATTTGCTATTTGTCTCTGTTACAGATGCAGGAAATACAGGAATTTGCACATACTATTAATTTCCTTTGCTCTACTAATGATGCTCTCTGTATTATGCTTGTAGTACTCTGTTGAAAAGTAAGGGCGCACTTTTGAAAGGAGAGTACTGAGCGCCTCTGCAGCAGTGGCGTAGTAAGAGAACCATTGGCCCTGGTGCAAGCATGGAAAATTTGCCCCCACCAGCATCTGCTGGTGGGGTAGTAAAATACAGCCATAGTTCAATGGGCCCCTGTGGCACTGCAACTGCTCTGCAGCTGTATTGTTCCTGCTTGCCTGGTGGCTACTTGCCCGGTGATTTGTCACCGTGATCTGCCGGAACAGGCTACCATGCACACTTTCTTCAATTTAGGAGGAGCGGGGTTGGGGGTTCCCATCCTCCTTGGCCTTGTACCTTCTCCTGTTTATACTGATGAATTTATTTGGTCTCTGTAATTACATATATTATGTTTCATATAATTTTCATTTTCATATGTATTTTTAGTGCCCTCAATACTGTCCTGGTGGGGATGCACTTTAAACACTTAGTCACATGATTTCTGGAAGAGAACAATATACTTGATTCCTCCCAGTGCGGCTTCCGTCCGGGTTTCAGCACGGAGTCCTCCCTCTTAACGGTGACCGAACATCTGAGGGCAGCACTGGATGAGGGACGTACTTCGGCACTAACCCTATTGGATCTCAGTGCCGCGTTTGATACGGTCTCTCACCAGATTTTGCTGCTGAGGTTGGAGGAGGCTGGCATTGTGGGCCCTGCACTGGATTGGTTCACTTCCTTTCTTTCGGAAATGACCTTCCAAGTGTCGGCCCCCCCTTTCACCTCCAGGGTTCATACTATCAAGCAGGGAGTGCCGCAGGGCTCAGCTTTGAGTCCAACGCTCTTTAATCTGTATGTTCAGCCTTTAGCTGTGGTGGCCAAGAGCAGAGGGCTGACAATGGTATCATATGCAGATGATACGCAGTTGGTAGTTGCACTCTCCGATGACTGTCTGCATGACGCTCTTAAGTTTCGGAGCGGTCTTGCTGATGTCGCGGAGTGGATGACTGCCAACTGCCTCCAGCTCAATGCCAGCTAGTCTGAGGTCTTGCTGGTAGGGAAAGATCTTGAGCTGTGGAGTGAACGATGGTGGCCTGCTACCTTGGGTTGTGCACCCGCCCCCAAACAGTTGGTGAAAAATTTAGGTGTCTGGGTCGATTCGGCTCTTAACTTTCAGACCCAAACTAAGAAGGTGGCAGTGACGTGTTTTGGTATACTACGCCGGCTTAAACAGCTGTTGGGTTTTTTCGATCCATCCATCAGGCAAGTGATCGTCCAGGCCTCCCTTCTGTCGAGACTGGACTACGCCACCTCGCTCTACTTGGGGGCTAACAAGACGGAGATTATGAGACTGCAGAGGGTCTAAAATGCAGCCGCCAGAACTCTTCTTGGCCTTCCTAGATTCTGCTCCACCACCAGTGCTATTCGCCGGCTACATTGGCTGCCGGTGGCCAGACGAGTGAAGTTTAAGTCCCTCTGCATTGCTTTCAGGATCTTGAATTCTTCTTCTCCTGGCATCTTGGCCAGCCTGCTCTCATCTTACAACCCCACCCGCCATCTCCGTTCGATGGGCCATCACCTAGCGGTTGTCCCCCGGGTAAGGAGGGTACGCGCTGGTGGGCGTTCCTTCCGCTCACTGGCAGCTAAACTCTGGAACTCACTCCCTGTACACATTCGGAGCATAGATAATTATCTGGCTTTCCGGAAGGCTATCAAGACTCACCTCTTTCCTTCATTATAGGCCCCTTTTGCTGTTCACCTCCTTTCTGTCTGCCACTTTTGCTTTTCAATAGGTTATTAGACTCCCCTCTTGCCGTTACGATAGGCTCTCTTCTGACGTCTGTTGCCTTTTTGTTGCTATTAGCGCTGGGACGCCCCTTTGCTGGGGCAGCTGTGCGCTCTATAAAACTACCTAACATAACATAACATTTATTCAGAGTAATAAGATTAATATTATTTAATAGAATTTTGTATCAGATGAGTATGCAGTTTAAGGTAAGATTGCAGCAAGCTAAAGAGGGTACTTCAAAAAAGAGATCTTTATTAGGATGGTAGGCAGTTTACCTCTTTCTTGAAAAATGAAATTATTAACTCATATCATTTATTTGGTCAAAGAAATGTAGGGCCTGATTTAATATTTCAAGAACAAAAAACAGGGAACCCTACTCACTTTGGAACCAGGGTAGATAAAGTTCTTTCAGAAACAATGGTTCCTGTGGATTGGTATGATCTATTTTGATATTAATATTTCGCGTAATAGCAATGTGAAGGATTTTTAAGCTGTCAGAAGGCAAAGAACCACCAGTACTAATGATTGAATGTATCACATTTAGTTTTATAGTATAGAACAAAGGGAGCAATGTATATAGTTTCAGAAAATTAAGAAAAACATAAATACACAATTGTGCATAGTGTCCCAGTGAAAACAGGAACCTCAAATAACAGTGCTAAATAGTGACAATAATTTTGACAAGGTTTCCACAATTCTTTAAAAGTCGACCATCGAATATGTACAAAATGTGCAGCAGCTATATACAATGATATGCGCTTGTTAATGGTTTGCTTTTGCTTTTTGTCGACGACGTTTCGACCCTCTGTGCAGTACAGGGTCTCATCAGGACCTAGGGTTGTAGGGACATCTATGGAGAAAAAGGGGGATAATATCAGCATAGGGCCCAATTAATGGCACAAATGCGACTGAAGGGAGAGAGACTTTAATATGAATACCTGGTAGTTTCGCGCAGCCACGTGAGAGGTGTGTGCCAACCGTGGGTGAAAAGAATAAAGAAAGATACTCACAATGGGACCCAGCCGGGTGCTGATTGTGGGAGAAGGAAAAAAGAGGTTAAGATTTGTAACCTAGAGTTAGTCTTATTTGAGGTTTTAATGGCAAATAGAGGCTCTTACCCCAATTGTAAGAGGAAGAAAGGGGCTGCTCGGCAAGGATGGCACAGCGTTTCAGTTGAAGAGTGATACACTATAGCATAGGATGGCTAATAGTGTGGCAAGCGAACTCTCTGGGAAAAAGGGGAACATTTTAACATGTGTCTTCCAAAGTCAGAAGTTCTAATAGTGTACAATTAGGGAATTTATTACCTGTGTGGTAATGTGATCAGGCTCTAAAGTTCCTGTTCCATTGGGTATGTGGGATTATGCTTCTTTACCGCGGCGCCCTGTCGGTGCTGCCATCAGTATTATAGTATTATCAAGGCGGGTTCAGAGAGTTCTACAAGGATGGTTTTAGCAAAGCCGCGTAAGTCAGCTCTGCCTGGGATCAAATGACATTAAGGTAAGAGCGAACTATGCCTGATACCACTCCCAGGCGCATAACAAGGGCAAGGTCTCTGATATATACAGGACCTTTTTAAACTTTTAAATTAACTAAAAAGTGGCATGCTACGGGCCATTAACTACCATTCGTGTTTCTCACAGGACCCGCCTTGATAATAATATAATACTGATGGCAGCACCGACAGGGCGCCGCGGTAAAGAAGCATAATCCCACATACCCAATGGAACAGGAAATTTAGAGCCTGATCACATTACCACACAGGTAATAAATTCCCTAATTGTACACTATTAGAACTTCTGACTTTGGAAGACACATGTTAAAATGTTCCCCTTTTTCCCAGAGAGTTCGCTTGCCACACTATTAGCCATCCTATGCTATAGTGTATCACTCTTCAACTGAAACGCTGTGCCATCCTTGCTGAGCAGCCCCTTTCTTCCTCTTACAATTGGGGTAAGAGCCTCTATTTGCCATTAAAACCTCAAATAAGACTAACTCTAGGTTACAAATCTTAACCTCTTTTTCCTTCTCCCACAATCAGCACCCGGCTGGGTCCCATTGTGAGTATCTTTCTTTATTCTTTTCACCCACGGTTGGCACACACCTCTCACGTGGCTGCGCGAAACTACCAGGTATTCATATTACAGTCTCTCTCCCTTCAGTCGCATTTGTGCCATTAATTGGGCCCTATGCTGATATTATCCCCCTTTTTCTCCATAGATGTCCCTACAACCCTAGGTCCTGATGAGACCCTGTACTGCACAGAGGGTCGAAACGTCGTCGACAAAAAGCAAAAGCAAACCATTAACAAGCGCATATCATTGTATATAGCTGCTGCACATTTTGTACATATTCGATGGTCGACTTTTAAAGAATTGTGGAAACCTTGTCAAAATTATTGTCACTATTTAGCACTGTTATTTGAGGTTCCTGTTTTCACTGGGACACTATGCACAATTGTGTATTTATGTTTTTCTTAATTTTCTGAAACTATATACATTGCTCCCTTTTGTTCTATACTATAAAACTAAATGTGATACATTCAATCATTAGTACTGGTGGTTCTTTGCCTTCTGACAGCTTAAAAATCCTTCACATTGCTATTACGTGAAATATTAATATCAAAATAGATCATACCAATCCACAGGAACCATTGTTTCTGATTTAATATTTGGCAGACAGACCGTCATTCGCCAGGGCAACGGAGTAAATTACTCTGTTGCCCTGATGGAGTTTCCGCCCACCAAATTTTGAAATGTCCGCTTCAAGCACCGACAGGAACTGCCATCATGTTTGTTCCTGCCAATGCATTGTAACTTTGCTGGACGGCTCTGTCAAACATGATGGAGTCGTATGTCACAGTTACATTTTTTATTTATTTTCAAACAGAAGATCACAAAACAGGATTTTGATTTTCATTTGCAAATAAAAAAACAATGCCCCCCTCGCAAGAAACCTCAAAACCTGGCTTTTCGAAAGACCCCCTCCTTGATGGATGGAACCTGCACCCCCCCCCCAGCGCCTTGAGACCCTTACGGGTGAGTAGTCGCGCTTTAACAAACCCCTGATTGATTGATTGATTGATTCAGCACTTTTCAGTGTTCCTTACCGCCAGGTTTTTCTTGGCATTGAAGGGCATTGTCAAACAGGCTATATGTCCACCCATCTAAACTAAGTGGGCCGACATATAACTAAACCTCCGACGCCCTTACTCCATCGGACGTGTTTGATCACGGAAGTCCATTGCCACTGCAACTGAGTTCTTCATCCTCCAAGATATAAATCAGGCCCTGGGGGCGTGGCTTGGTCTCCGCACTGGATGGCTACTCAACCTTGAACTTCGACAAACTTGCAGCGCCGACTTCGCTGACAATACCTATGCTGCCCAAATGTTCTCTCATGTTAAATGCTTTAGTTCCCCGGAAGCCCTGACCTGTGTCTCCTGCAGCCGTTTTTGCCCATTTTGCTGGTATTGGACAGCTTTTCAATACCTGCCCTGAGAGTGCAGAGGATTCCATAATGGCGGCATCCGTTTCTAATGGACGCTCTCTGTAGTGACGCACGACCGGAGGGGCCCGTCATTGATGAACTTTCAGTTGGTGAGTCCTCCTGAATCTCTGGAGTTTCTGTCACAAGACCTTTATAGTCTTGGTACGTTTCTTTTTATTTTTGTCTTCTTTTGAGATATCACCATCTGGTTTGGTCAGGGAGTGAGGCAGGTCTCCAAATGGCGGCACCTTCTTCTTCCTGATGTCTCTCGCTACCTGACTGAAGGAGCCCTCAGTCAATAGTCCCTGACTGAGCCTCTGGATCACAGACTTTGCATCTGCTTACCCCCTAATGGCCTCTGGAGAGGCTCATACAGCGCCTTGATTTTCCCTCCAGTGGCCACACAATTCCACTCTCCTGTTTCGAGTTTTTGGTCTGCTTATTAAGCATACTCACCCATGCTGTTATCACAGGTGAGAACAACATGGGTCAGCCTCTCACAGGTGAGCCTCTGTTTCCTCACGTCTGGCCACTCACATCTAAGTGCTCAGACTTTATCCAGCCTTTGAGGAGCTATAAATACTTTAGCTCTACTGCTCTGGGTCACGGTGCCATACGTTTCTATGTTTCTTTAATATAATCACTGGTCTCTCAACAATCTCTAACAATAAGGTGCTGTGTTCCACTGTAGTGCACTTGATGTGCTCTATATGCATATTCTTCACAGTTATACTCCTCCTTATGATGCAGAGAAATGTACGAAAGTGTTTGGCGCCTATACGCTCGGAGTGTCACTCGACTATCTGGGCTTTCCAGGCTGCAACTTTCTGCATGCTCATTGCTCAGAGGATGGCAGAATTTAAGGAGTCAAAAGACAAGAAGTGCAAAGGGTTGCTAAAAATGTCCAAACAAGTACCTCCACTACCAGATTCACCAATTAAGGACAAAGTGGACTCAACGCTAGAAGTCATCTTGAAAAAAATGTAACGCTGTTCATGACATTTCGCAAAGTACCATGACCAACACGGACTTTATAAAGGTGGAGGTGGCAGGCATTCGGAAGATCTAAACATCAGGCTCACTCATGCAGAGGCCAGAATAGGCAACATCGAAGACCGCACTACTGCTCACACCTAACAACTACAGAGTTCGGAGCAATTCATCTACTCCCTCAAGCGGGATATCACCAACCTTGAAGATCACAATAGATAGAGTAACCTTTGAATTTTTGGGCCCCCAAGGAGGTGGAGGGCAACGCTACTTCTATGATAGGATTTCTGGAAACTTGGATCCCAGCCACTTTGAATATCTCATCTCATAAAGACTTTGAACTCGAACGAGCCCACCGGACTCCTACCTTCAAACACAAGAACTTGACGACTCCACATCCAGTAATTTTTTAACCACTGTGACACCAACACTCTGAATCCATTCGGGCCCGTATGAGGAAAGTGAGTTGGGTCTCCTGGCAAGGAGCCAATATCTTTATTTCACAAGACTTTGAGAGAGACACTGTGGTGAGGAGGAAGGGCTTTCTGGCTCTAAGGAAGAGGCTTGCTAAAAGAGCAATTTCACACAAATTTGTCAGTCCCTCCAGAATTAAAATTGATTTTGAGGGCAAGACTCAGATCTTCGACGAACCATCCGACCTTTGTTCATTCCTGGACAACACCTTTGAATCAAGGATGGATGAGGAGGGGCCTCAACCAGTATGTCTTACCCCCTACTTGAGCTTTCAGTTGTTTCTTCAATGAAGTGTTGTCTCGCTTGCCTCCTGGAGTGGGAGGTTCTGCGGGCTCTATGGTCAGTAAAATGATCCCACATGCATTTGGTGTCTGAGTCGATCCTAAGTCAATGTACTGCCTCCCAACAAAATGCTCTTCTAATATCGTTGTAATTTTGAGGAGGTATATGTTTGTGCGATTTGCTGATGGTGATCCCATTAAAGTATTACCATTTCCCCTCATTATACAGCACTTTTGCTTGCAGTTGAGACTCTTTGCTAATTTCCTCTGGACCTGTTACAATTTGTTATGCAACTGGTTGTTTCAATGGATTGGTTGCTTACTGTTTATTTATATGCGATTACACGTAGGCTCAAGTTATTGCATCATTGGCAGCTTACTTACACACTTGAGGTTTCTTACCGTGTTGGCGTAGCGGGTCCCACTGTGTAGATGTCTCCACAGCCTCTAAGCAACATTCCTCGTACCCAGGAACATTTCCTCTCCCTTCTGAGAGGACGCTTGGTTTCTCCTTACTCTGCTTCTCTTTTCTTTTCCTCCTACACCTTTCCCACCTCTATTTGTCATGTGCTCCGCTAAGCGCCTCTAGATAGTCTGTTATTACTGCCCATCTTCCTGGGCACCTGCTCACCAATTCATACACCATACCCACAAACGAAACTATGGCCACCATAAATGTGGTTTCTCTTAATATCAAGGGCCTTAACCACCCGGCAAAACACAGGAAGATCTCTGAATTCTGTAACAATCTTCAGTGTGGTATCATTTTTCTTCAAGAAACTAAGATTGGGTACAAGCATGCTCTATCCATGCTCATTGGTTGGGTCTTCGATTTGGCCTGCGCCCCTGCAATCTCCAAGCAAAATGGTGTGGTCACCCTTAATGCGAAAAGCTCGGGCTGTCTTTAATTGTAGTGGAGCAGGACAATGATGGCAGATGACTGATTGCCAGACTATTACACAGTGAGGGGGAACTTTAAGCAATTAATATATATGCCCCAAATGGTGGTGATCCGCATTCCTGGTCCACCCTCACCGCAAAACTAGCTTCTCTTCCCAAACAGCACGCATTGTCTTCTGGAGCAACTTTAATCTGCCAATGGATGTGATTCTGGAAAAGACCATCAACATTTAAGTACAGACCTCGCAAAGCACACAATTCTATGCTTAATCTCTGCTGTGCTCATAGACTCACTGATATTTGGAGACTTCATATTCCCACAGGCTGCGATTTCACATTATTTTTGCCTCCCCACAACACCTTTTCTAGGATTGACTATCTACTAGTCAATGCAGTACTTCTCCATAACTCCCACAACCTCTCAATAGAACCTATCCTGGTCTCTAATCATGCAGCAATCATGATCTCCATAAAATTTCCCCCCACACGTACTGAGAAAAGCTCATGGCTCGTGAATACCAAGCAGGGGCGGCTCCTCCGCTAAGTTTGAGGAGTGTCGCCCTACAAGAAAAATACAATGATAATAACGCCAGAATATTATCATTTTATTTTTCCCTGGCGGATCTCCAGGTGCGGGTTGGGCTGCCCAAAGAGCAGGCGACGAGTGGTAGGCACTCCCCAAGTGCACATGACGGTTTGGCCGGCCGTCTTGGCTCGGCCAAACAGTCATGCGCACTTTGCATATTCCCCACCAGTCTGTATTGCACAGACTGGTGAGGAATGTGCACAGGCTCCATGTTCCCATCTGAGCGCCAAACCACGGCTCTCAGACCTATCACGACGCTGCTACCAGCAGCGTTGTGATTGGCTAGAGGAGTCTGGAAGCCGGGGTGCTTCCTGTTCTTGTGTCATGGCAAGAGGACGAAAGAGAGGTAGCCACCGGTTAGCTAACTTGAATTCTTTTTTTATGTTTCCGTTTTTTTTTTTTTAACCCACCTCCCTCCCTACCTCACCCCTGCTGCCCCGTAGCAGCCACTACTGATACCAAGCTCTTGGATTCTGACAAAAATAGGCAATGACTAGACAAAGAATTATCTCAATTCCTAAAGGAGAACACTAATTCAGTCTTCTTGCCGGTAGTCTTGTGGGAAGCTCTAAAATGTGCTGCTAAAGGCTTCTGTATCTGCTGGATGTCTAAGAAAAACAAGGATATTAAGAACACTCTATCTAAGCTAGAAAAAGAAATCAATGACAAGACATCTCTTAATATGCAATCCAAGGTCCATAATCTGTTGACAGAGCTCAAACGTCTCACATATGAATACTACACTATTGCTAGCAAAAGAGCACACATTATTGTTCAGTCACAGAAGAGCACAAAACTCTTCCATCTAAATAAAGCCAGGCATACTCTAACAGCGTACATGAAATTCAAACAGAATAACTCTCTTATAACAGCCATTGGAGGCTAACGAGGTTCTACTATATCTATGATCTTCGACATCTTGGAAGTTTTTAAGAATTTTAAGACACCATTATATACTCCTAATATTGCAGCCTCGAACAAATCATGCGCCGACTTCCTCTAAACCATTCCCATGAAATCACTCTCAGAAGCAGATAAACTGACCCTTCATAAGCCAATTAATACCAGCGAAATATTGAGTGCAATTAAACTTAGCCTGGCTGGCAAGGCCCCTGATCCACAGGGCCTTCCCAATAATTTCTATAAAGCCTTTACGGTCACAATTCTACCACCGCTGGAGTTGCTCTTTAAGCGAATTACCACCTCTGCAAAGTCACCGGCGCCACAGCTGAAGCCACTGTAGTAACCCTGCCTGAGTAGGGGAAAATCAGTTAGATCCCAAAAACTATAGGCCTATATTGATATTAAACATGGAGGTGAAGATATATGCGAAGGCTTTGGCCAAACATTAGGAACTACTTATTCCAAAATTGATCCTCCCTTCCCAATTGGGTTTTGTTAAAGGCAGGCTGGCGAGTGACAACACCCATTTATTCTGTCACATACTTGAGAAATCCTCCCTTCACCAATAGCCGGCTACAGTGGCCATCATATTAGATGCTGAAAAGGAATTTGACAAGGTCTATTGGCCCTACCTCGAAGCGGCACTAAGCAGATACTACCTAGGTGACCTTTTCTGAACTATGGTTATGTCATTATATGCTGATCCCAGAGTTAAAATTAGAATCAACTGCACTCTATCTTCACCTTTCTCTCTGCACCAAGATACTCGCCAGGGTTGCCCACTCCCACTCCCTCCCCTTCTTTTTCTATTAGCAATAGACCCCCCCCAACTGATCATGATTAATAATAGTTCAGATATTGAAGGTGTCAGTTTTGGTTCACTTACTTTCAAAACAGCTGCCTATACAGACGATATACTTATTTTCTAAAAAAATCCAGATGTAGTGATCCCAGCTATTAACTCTATAATTCAGACCTTCTCAGGATATTCTGGCTGATCTTTGAATAGGGAGAAGACAGAAGTATTGCAGCCTAACGTGCATTGCCATCCCATAATTAAATATCTAGGCATCTGGTTTTTGAACAACTTATCAGAATCAACCACTCATAATGAGCAAAAAACGATAAACAAAATCAAAGACCTATTATCCTCATGGTCCTCCAAATATATCTCGTGGTGGGGGAGAGTGGAGACCTTGAAAATGATGATTACACCGATAATGAACTTTCTATTGAATATGCTCCCGGTCTCTCTTGTTTTTTTTTACCACGGTTGATAAAATGGCCTCCGAGTTTCTATGGTCAAAAAAGAATACCAGATTAGGCCTTAAAAAGCTTAGGCTACCATATGTAAAAGGGGGTGTGGCATTCCTAACTGGTATAATTATCAGACTGCATTTTTTGCTGCACACGGCGCTCGTTGGCTTGACACTAAACCCTCTGCATTAGTTCCATGGAAAATGCTCAAACTTCATCTCATTTCACCCTTCGCATTACCTGCGACTCTCACAATGTCTAAAATAACTTAGCCCCATTCTAGTCTAATTTTCCTTGACACAGTCCACCTTATGCAACTGCTGATAGGCATTTAGCCTCTAATCTTACCAAATCTATGGCCCTATCATTGTGGAATAATACAAAAAACTGTTTTGGTAAATGCAGCTACAATATGTCCCATATGGGCAGCACTAGGCATCAACCTGGTGTCCGATCTATTTGCTAAAGGTAACCACCTTACTTTTGTTTCGTTACAGGAGAAATACTCCCTTACCAACATGGATTTCTATGATTTTCTGAAAATCATATCTAAACTGTCCAAACTGGACCCTCTCCACCCCCCAACTCTGTTCCAATTGAGCCAACAAGCCAGTAAAGGTGGCCACTTGGCATTTAAAATTTACAAAATCATACACAACTCACAGTTCGCCCCAATTCTGCCCACTTAAAAATGTTGGTCCAAACCCTTCAAGATTCAAGCACACCCCCTTACCGGATTCTGCTTCTCCTAAAATACCCACCAGTCTCCTTAAGTATAAATTGATCCCATTACTGTCCCAGACCAGGTCTTTTGCAGCACACTTCTTATATTGGACCCTGTCCAGATTATTCAAACTGAAATTGATTGACTCTGATCCTGTGATGAAGCCCCAAGGGACTCTAAATATATGTTCCTTTCATGCAAATGGCTTTCCTCATACTGGACTGATATCAATAAACGACTTGAGGCTATCTTCAGTGTGGACGTCTCGTTATCCCTACCCCTTCTACTATTAGGACCACATGCTTCTACTCTTCCACCTGACTAAGACAGCTCTACTATATCTTCTACTAACAGTGGCCATTAAAGTCATTGTATTGAACTGGAGGACATTAAATAACATATCATATCACACATGGTGGGCATGGCTCATATCTCTTAGAAGCTCACAGGAGAGTTTATCCGCCTCTATGGGTAACCCTGTTGCGGCTCAATCCATTTGGCACACACTGGATAGTTTTGTGGCCATCAGCTGATGCCCTTGAAGTCTTCTCTGCTCCACCAGTGAACATAAGCTGTTATTCTCACCCTTTTCTTGCTGTCGCTCTACCATATGGCGGTCCCCTCCCCTTGACTCTTTCTATCTCTCCCCCTCTTTTCTTTTCTTATTCATTATTTATATTGGGTGAGCATACTATAACCCCTTCCAACACCAGTATTTGTTAGGGCTATGCATCACTGTTTTTATAGGCTCTATTTAGCAAACTCAGTGTTGCCCATGCCATTGTAGCCCACAGCCTTCTGCCTGCCTACAACTTTGAATCAGGCTCTGTTTATCTATTTCCCCCCCTTTGTACAAAGTTGTAGAAAGAAGCAATGTATATCTTTACTGACATTAGCATGTTCTAGTAGGCTTCATGTATGTATGTATTACATGCTTTCTGTTTCGTACTGTTTTTTAAGAAAATATCAAATATTTACACACAAAAAAAGATAAATCAAGCCCGATCTATGGACCAGGCCATGACTGTTTTAGTTGCACTAAATTGTTCCACACGGAGTGAAAATAGAAACAAATTGACTGGCTTGTGTTCTACCTCCTGGCTTTTGGGGACGCCTATAATTAGATAGTGACAGATCAGCTCAAGAACACTTGCCCGAAACAGCGAATGGGGGGGCTTGTACATGTGCATTCTTTATATACACCAACTACTTTGTTCGGGAACTGCTAATATTGCCTGCAAAGTGCAAAGCGCCAGAGTGCGTCTTGAAAAATTGGGGGGGAGAGGGGGTTAAAAAGGGAAGTCCACAAACAAAGTGGGGAGCCTTTGGAAAGCCTGTCTGCTGCCCACTGGTTTTGTTTCATGGTGCAGACTAGACTATCTCAGCGGGCAGCCCTGCCGTGGGTTCGGAAGTCTGTCCTTGCAGTTTGTGCACGTGATCCTGCCTGTTTATGACAGAAGTTATCTTCAAACTTACTCAGCACTCCACCCTAACTTCCCTTCCCAGGCTCTTTTACATTAAGTGATTCTGAGCCGACCTCCAGGGTAGTGCACAAGAAAGCACAAAGTACAAAATCATCAAAACGGTGAGTTGCGACGCCCTTACCCAGGACTTTCTAAGTCATTTGCAAAACGTTTTAGGTACAGTAAGTTTGAGGGGACATCTTGGAGGTAAGTCACCACTCGCCATCCATTGTGCCCAATTCACCGAGTCACAGAAATGGCTCGATTTTCGAGTACAAGGTATTCACAAAAGGTGTTCCTCAATCCATTTTACTCATGCACGGTATTACCCTGTGGCAGAGCTTAATTTGATATGGTGGTGTCTGGTGAGACCCACTGGCACTCATTTCTGGGGCCGGGGAGATCACCGGCACTTATTTTTCCTTTTCAGACATTCTACCAGAGCAAGAGAGGGGAAAAGACAGAAACTGCAAAGAAGAAGGAAGATGGAAAAACCATCAACGAGGGAGAAAGAAGGAGTGTTCCAGGAGTGACATAATGGGGCAGGGAGTGACTGGCAATGGATTAAAGAGGCCCGAGGTGGATTCAGGACCACACAGCGTTGGTATTCGACGTTTGAACATTTAATAGCTCCGGCCACAGTCGCCGCCAGAGCAGTGCTTTTGGGCACCTGCACTCAATAAGTTACAAATTAAGCACGGCTTTGTGGTGGTGTATTATTAGGCATTAGTGAATTCCTCTCAAATAGCAGTCAGTAGGTGTTTCATTGGGGAATTCCTGGAAAGTTTGAGAGCACCCATAAACTCTGTAATACCTCACCACCCTGAAAATGGTCAGAGAGAGTAAATTGCTAACTAGGGTGTAAACGGGACTGGAACACCTCTAAAATTGGCAAAGGAGTAAAAGAAGGGCTTTTTCCATGGAAAAGTACTTTATATTATGAAGAAAAAAGTCCAGTTGCACAAATGCGTTGGCATTTCCCCATGACAATTTGACACAATCTGCAATGGTGCATGCTTAAATGCCTCAGAGTTGTCCCAGGTGCGGATTTACAAACGTTTTCCAGGAGTACTTTCACAGGCTTTGAGGCATTATCTTAAAGACCTATGTAAAATCCCCAAAATGAGTACACTTAAAGCCATCCGAGGTCATAAACCTCCGGGTGTATATTTACTCTTACTTTCGAGAATAGGACCTAATGTCTTAACTTTCTTCTGTGCCTTTTCTATCAAACACTACACCAAAGCTCTGACCTAATCTTATCATTATGCTAATAAATAATAAATAATCGAATCAGGAATGGGTGTCATTCCACACATGTTCAAAATAATGCAAAAACAGAGTTGTGATGTGTAAAACCATAACAATTAGTTGAAAATGCTCGCACAACAAAAATAGTCACTGCAGCATTAAAAGCATTGGTGCGACTAATCAACTTCCCATTCCGTCTAAAGTAGCATTCATTGATACACAAAGACTGTCTTGCCGATTACCTATATGTCACTGTGAGATGCAATCTTGCTTCAACATTTATATGTTAAATTGGTTGCAACTTTTTCACTGATATTTAACCCACCTGAAAGGTGGGAAAACGACATTTACAATGAGTGACCAGTAGAAAAACAACATTTTGCAACAGTTAGTCTATCTTAACGCCTGTGCACAATGCAAATGTCAGCGCAAAATGTGCAACCTATGTAATCTGGACATGTAGCCAGTGGGGTGCAACTAGACCCAAACTTCCTGGGTGTGTGGGGGTGGGGGAGGCATATAGGCCAACCAATGGAGGCAGGGCTAACACTTCAACCAATGGGGCGGAGCAATACTTCAGGTGACTGTGCTCCATCACCTAAGGATAAGAGTTACAACCACTATGGATAAGAGTCACAACCAATCATTACTGCTCAATTTCTTCTCAAATTTGCGACTAGGCCTGTGTAAGTGGCTTAGGGCACCCACTAAATATATTGAAACCATATACATGCAAGATATGAGTTGTGCTGAGTTGTGACTTATAAAATGCAACAAACGCCACGGGGCATCTTGGAGCTGAACTAAAAACTTCAGAAAAGATATAAAGATAATCAAAATAAAAGATGACTTTTAAGACCCTTTCTAAACATAGAAAGATCCTCTATTTTGCTTATACTGAGACTGAGTGCATTCCAAATAAAGGAAGCAACAAACAAGAAGGGATATCCCATTCTTCCCACCCTACTGGTCTTTTCTAAAACGGGGACGGGTAGCAGGAGAAAGGAACCAAAATGAAGGGATCGCTTAAATTTGAAAGGAAACACATCTATCAAATTTCCTGGAATTCATGACAAGTCATACTGCCACATTTTAAACACACTAAAGCTTGTTAATAGCTGACTCAGGAATACCAATGTAGCAAAGACTGTCATAGTTCAAGCTATAAATGATCATGATTGTAGCATTAACAACACAAGCTTTCAGTGGCAAGAAATCAAAAGAAGAGTTTTCTTCGAGATCCATACTGATTGAATCTTGCATTCTCTACCTTTAAATGAAGATTAAGTGTGGCGAAGTACCTTTCTTGGTATTTGTAGATTTGGTGCGATGTGATCCCTGTTGATCTATCCTCAGCCACTTTAAGTAGCCCACTGTAGCCCCCATTATAAGATGCAGGGTACTGGTGGAGTGCAAACTCCACATCAGTAATTGCCAATACCTTGAGGTAACATTCCATCAGTACCATTGAATTAAGAGCTAAACCCCACTGAATGTGGAATTACTGTGTGGACCCAGATTTACCTGTCGCTATTCTGCTCGGCATTCTGTTTTCCATGGGGTTTAACCCACAAATTTACCACCTGCTTTCATCACATGCTAAAATTGCGCAGGAGGCTGTGGTAAAAGTGTACAGGGGGTTGTTATAAGGCAGAGGGAATGTTGGCTGAAAGGAGGGAGCATATAATGCTCCCCCATGCCTTGTCTGATGTTCGCGCAGGGAAGATTGAAGGGGTGCTAGATTTTCTGGTCGGAAATATTGACTTCATAGTTCCAGCACTCAGTAGATATGGGTGCTTGAACACTGGACCTCTTATAATTGTGTGAATGATGTTTAGATAAAATATAAATTTCAAAATATCGGGAGGCTGAAACATCGGAAAATAAATATTGTGATAGTCAAATATCATGATGCACAAATATCGCTGTCAAGAATATAATATTTTGAGGTAAGTAATATTGTTTTAAATAATATCAATGTTATTAATATTGTTTTCAATCATATAGTGGTTAATATATAGTTTTTTAATCACTTGATTGTGTTTTAGTTGATATATTCATTTTATTGTATTATTGTTTATATAAAGGTTATTTTTTTTAAATGTAGATTGTAATTTTATGTGATTTAGAATTTTCTATATTTTTTTTATAGTAACTTCTAGTGTTGTAGGGGGTTGTTGGGCTTATAGGGGGATAGGGTGGGAAGTTAGTTAATTAATAATAATTATGAATTATTTAATATGTTTTATTTAATTATATAATTGATATTTATTATGTAAATTATGTAATATTGATTTATTTTTGTTATATGTTATTTGTGGGCTGTTGTAGGGGTATAGGGTGGGAAGTTAATTAAGTATTAGCTAATATATGCAGGATTCCTAAACAAAAAAAAGTAATAATAATATACAATTAATTAATTGTTAATTCATTATTTAATTGATTTTAAATATGTACTTTATGGAATATTAATTTTACTTATCTTTTAGCTGCGGGCTGCAAGGTTTGTAGGGGTCTAGGCTGGGATGTTAACTAAGTAATATTAACAATCATTTATTAATTGTTAATTAATTATTTAATTGATTTTAAATGTGTAGATTATGGAATACTTATGTTTAAGTAATATTTTAGGTACAGGGTGCTAGGTTTATAGGGGTGTATGGTGGGAAGTTAATTATTAATAATCATAATTTATGAATTAATTATTCTATTGAATAGTAATTATGTAAATGGATTTTTTATTAAACACACACACACATATATATATATATGCATATGTTAATTTATAATTGTTATATCTAGAGTTTACAATTTTTTCTACACTCATGGTGTTACTTATATATGTAAAGTGTTTGAAGTGAAGTACTTTCCCTATTCTTGTTTAGACTGCAGCGGGGATAGTCAAATTAACCTCTTTGCAATTCAACATTTTCCCTTCTGGTGCGCTGTTAGGAGTAGGAATAGTAAATCTCACCCCTCCAAAATCCAATTATTTCTCTAATGTTTCACAGACTTGAGTGGGAATAGTTCGTTTTACCCCTCCAAAGTCCAGCACTTTCCCTACTGTTGCGCTGTTCTGAGTGAGAATAGTGAATTGTATCCGACCGAAATCCAACACTTTTCCTAGTGTTGCAGGGACTGGAGCGGGAATACTAAATTTTCCCCCTCCAAAGTCCATCACTTGCCCTACTGTTGTGCTGTTTGAAGTGGGAAATGTAAATGTCACCCCTCTGAAATCCAACACTTTCCCTACCGGTGCCTTTCCTGTAGTGGGAATAGTAAATTTCACTCCTCCGAAATCCAACGGTTTCCCTACTGTTGCACAGACTAAAGTGGGAATAGAAAATGTATCCCCTTAAGTCCAACATTTCCCATAAAGTTGCACGCTTTGGAGTGGAAATAGAAATTGTTATCCCTCTAAATATCAAATGCTTTCCCTACTGTTGTGCAGTCTGGAATTGGAATAGTAAATTTTACCATTTCAAAGTACAGCACTTTTCCTACTGTCGCATAAACTAGAGTGGGAATAGTATATTTAATATTCCTACACACCAATAGTTTTCATAATGTTGGTTAAATAGAGTTTATAGCATTAATTGTTTTATTTAACATTATTTGTTTTTATTTTTTAATTATTTTAATGTTTATAGTATTTGTAGTCAATGCGATTTTTGTTTTATTGTGTATGTATGTTATATATACATATATGTTTATATTGTGTAACATAATTAATACAAATATTTATTTAACATTATATTAATTTTAATAAAATTATAAATCTATTAGTATGAATATATATATATATATATATATATATATATATTAATCACCAAACTGCCCGAAGCATTCTATATAGATATATATAGATATATATATATATATATATATATGTTCATATTAACACATTTAAAATAGAAAAAGTAATATAGTGTAAAATAAATATATTTATTCAAAATCTATTTTCACAGTAATAGATTTAACATTTTAAAAAGATAACAATGTTAAATAAATATTTGTATTAATTATGTTACACTATATGCATAAATACATTCATATATATATATATATATTCACTGAAAAAACCATAGGTTTTAGGGACAGTTATAGTTAGTTGGACATTTCACTCGTAAAAAACCATAGAAATTCCCCCGTTATAGTTAGTTCAGCTAACTATAACTCGCGCCCCCGCAATGCACTTCTGATGACGTCACATATTACATCACTCATGACATGGTCAGTGACATCACTGATGACATCACTGATGACATCTCAAATGACATCACTGATGACATCACTGATGGCATCATCCAGTGACTGTGTGTTTCTGTAAAGTTTAAATATGTTTAATATATATAGGCCAAGGTGTATTGAAGAATGAGTGGGTGTATAAGTGTCTGAATGGATGATTTAGTAGGTGCGTGACTGACTCTATAAGTGAGTGATTAAACGTATCTTACTAAATGCATGGGTTAGTGACTAAACTGTGTGAATGTCTGTATCCATCTGTCTGTTGCTGTGTAAGCGGCTGCATGGGTTTGTGAATAGCTACATGAGTGTCTATATGGGTTATTGATTGGTTGTCTGAGTATCTGTATGGGTGCCTGAGTGTTTGTGTGGGTGGGGTGTGTGTGACTCTGTGCATAGTTGTGTGAGTGGGTGATTCACTGGGTGTATGGTTTCAAGAGTGCATCTGTGATGGACTGTATGGGTGGGTGAGTGTGTGTATGGGTGTGTTAGTGAGTGAATGTATATCTTAGTGGTACATGTGTAACTACATATGTGAAAGGCAGTATATATGTGTTGGAGTATATAAACGGCTATAAGTGAGAGTGTCTCATTGTGAGAGTGGATGTATGGATGAGTGTGTGCTTGTATCAGTGATTGTATAAGAGCGTAAGAATGTGCTAGTTTCTGTATGAGTAAGTGAGCTGGTGTGTGTATAACTGTATAGGTGAGTAAATGGGAGTGTGATTAATTATTTGCATGACTGACTAGGTGTGTGAGTACCTCTATGGATGAGTGGCGGTGTGTGAGTGTCTATGTAGGTGTATGAGTGCATATGATAGTCCTGTACTGAGTGACCGTAAGTATGAGTGACTGTACGGGTGAGTGAGTGGATGTGTGTGTAGACCTAAGAATCAGTGAGTGGGTATGTAGTTATTGGTGTTGGAGTGTCTATGGTTTTGAGAATGGCAGTCTGTAATTTAGAGTGGGTGTATCAAAGGTTATATTAGGGTGTGAGAAGATGCATCAAATTATCACATGGATGATGTCATCAGTGATGTCATCAGTGATGTCATTTGAGATGAAACCAGTGATGTCATGAGTGATGTCACTGACCATGTCATGAGTGATGTAATATGTGACGTCATCAGCAGTGCATTGCGGGGGCGCGAGTTTTAGTTAGCTGAACTAACTATAACGGGGGAATTTCTATGGTTTTGTACGAGTGAAATGTCCAACTAACTATAACTGTCCCTAAAACCTATGGTTTTTTCAGTGAATTTCTAAGGTTTTTTAAATGCTAATTTCTAACTATAACGTGTCTGAAACCTATGGTTTTTTCAGTGAATTTCAAAGGTTTTTTAAATGCTAAATTCTAACTATAACGTGCCTGAAACCTATGGTTTTTTAAGTGAATTTCAAAGGTTTTTTAAATGCTAGTTTCTAACTATGCCTACAGAGGTAGGACATGTGAAGAAAGAAGAAAAAACGCACAGACAGAAGCAAAAGAAATGCAGAAAGAAGCAACAGAAGTCCACAAAGACGAAGAAAAGAGTAGGAAGAAGCAAGACATATGCAGAAAGAACCAACAGAGGAGCAGAAAGAGGCCTTGCTGCAAAATCATCCTGTGCCCACAACTTTTTCAGATGGGTACTGGTGGTAACTGACTCGGACAAACCAGGCCTAGAGCCAGTGCTATGCTAAAAGACACTTAGAATACAGTGAAAACACCTACATACACTAGGGAACACTATGCGTTGGGGTACCCCTGTGATTAGCATGACCTCCTCTGTAAGGCCCTAGTACATAATAGGGCAGGGGATTAAAACTTCCTCTTAAAACGCGCCCTGGGGCGCGTTTGCACTGTGGTGAAGGGAGGGGGGGCCTGAGGTGACATGTGTGCAAACAAGCCCTGTGGCCGTTTTAAGTTGGGACATTAAGTCCCCTTGAATCCTGAGGGTCCCTGGGGTCCAACTAGCCCACTAGGTACCTCCAGTAAGCGCCACAGAGCTGCGTTGCACAGAGGTGTAAAAAGGGGCATGGCCTGGACCACCTCTCTGCAACGCAGCCCTGTGGCGCACACTGGAGGTACCTGGTGGGCTAGTTGGCCCCCAGGGTCCCTCAGGATTCAAGGGGAATTAATATCCCAACTTAAAACGCGCCACAGGGCATGTTTGCACACATGTCACCTGAGGCCCCGCCCCCTCCCTTCACCACTGTGCAAACGCGCCCTGTGGCGCGTTTTAAGTTGGGGTATTAGGTCACCTTGAATCCTGAGGGTCCCTGGGGCCCAACTAGCCCACCAGGTACTTCCAGTAAGCGCCACAGGCCTGCGTTGCAGAAAGGTGGTCCGAGGCCACGCCCCTTTTTACACCTCTCTGCAACGCAGCTCTGTGGCGCTTACTGGAGGTACCTGGTGAGCTAGTTGGACCCCAGGGACCCTCAGGATTCAAGGGGACTTAATCCCCCATCTTAAAACACGCCACAGGGAGTGTTTGCACACATGTCACCTCAGGCCCCGCCCCCTCCCTTCACCACTGTGCAAACGCGCCCCGTGGCGCATTTTAAGTTGGGGGATTAACTCCCCTTGAATCCTGAGGGTCCCTGGGGTGCAACTAGCCCACCAGCTACCTCCATTAAGCGCCACAGAGCTGCGTTGCAGAGAGGTGTAAAAGGGGAGTGGCCTCAGAACACCTCTCTGCAACGCAGCCCCTGGCGCATACTGGAGGTTCCTGGTGGGCTAGTTGGCCCCAGGGACCCCCAGTATTCAAGGGGAATTCGTTCCCCATCTGCAAACGCACCAGGGGGCGCGTTTGCAGAGTGCTGCAAGGAGGGGCGTGGCCTCCGGCGCAATGCCGGTCTTTTATTTTATTTATTTTTTAAGAAGGGGGCTGTGTGGCCCCCTTCTTTTCTAATTTATTGGCCCTGGGGACCCCATCCCCCAGGGCCTGCCCCTAATTTAAAAAAAAAAAAAAAATTGGAAGGGGGCCGCGTGGCCCCTCCCGAGGCCTTAATCGGCCCCGGGGACCCCATCCCCCGGGGCATGGCCTTTTATTTTTTTAAATCTTTTGGAGGGGGCTGTGTTGCCCCCCTCCTCAGGCCACTGATGGCCCGGGGACCCCATCCCCGGGGCCGGCCTTTGTTTTAAAAAAAAAAAAATTTCTTTAAATTTTGGGGAAGGGGGCCACTTGGCCCCCCTCCCGGGCCACTTGTAGCCCCGGGGACCCCATCCCCCGGGGCTGGCCCTCTCCGTTGGGGACCGTGGGGGGGTCCCCAATCCCCCCACGGTCCCGCCGGCTCCCCGCGTCCCTCGGGAGCCGGCATTGCTTTTCCACATGGGGAGCTGCTAAGATGCAGCTCCCCGTGTGGAAAAGCAATCGTCTTTGGTTTCTGGAAGAGAGAGCAGGTTTCCTGCTCTCTCTTCCAAAAACCAAAGCAGTTTGCTATGGCAGGGCGGGAGCCGCGAGGCTCCCGCCCTGCCATAGCAAACTACAGTGTCCCGGGGTGGGCACCCCGGGACACTGCAGGAGCCGGCCCTGGGGGGTGGCGGTCCCCAGGGCCATCAAGGGCTCCAGGAGGGGGGCCGCGCGGCCCCCCTCCCAACATTTTCAAAGCCCCGGGGGAGGTGGTCCCCGGGGCTTGGGGGTCCATAACGGACCCCCAAATTTAAAGACTTAGTGCCCCGGGGAGGTGGCGGTCCCCTGGGCTTGGGGGGGCTTGGATGCCCCCCCACGTTAAAATTGAAAGCCCCGGGGGGTGGCGGTCCCCGGGGCTTGGGGAGGGCTTGGATGCCCCCCCACGTTAAAATTTAAAGCCCCAGGGGGTGGCGGTCCCCGGGGCTGCGGGGGGGGCCATGAGCCCCCCGCATATATTGTCATAAAGCCCCAGGGGGTGGCGGTCCCCGGGGCTTGGGGGGGCCTTTGAGCCCCCCCACCCATGTATTTTTAAGCCCCGGGGGGTGGCGGTCCCCGGGGCTGGGGGGGGCTGTGACCCCCCGCAATTATGTAAGATAAGCCCCAGGGGGTGGCGGTCCCCGGGGCTGGAGGGCCCCTTTGGGCCCCCCATCCCAATACTACTATTGCCCCCGGGATTTGGCCCACTCGGGGGCTGAATATTAACAAAGCGCGGGAGCCCGTGCTTCGTTTTTTTTTTTTTTCTCGGCTGGATCCGCGCACCCTGCTCGGATTGTGCCTATTTTTTTAAAAAAATTGGGCCCTGGGGGTCCTTGTGGGACCCCTTAAGCAGGCCTAGGGGGTCAGGGTGTTTCTACCCTGCCCCCTTTTTGCGCACTTGTTTCTCTGATTTCTTGTGCCTCGGTTCTACCGAGGCACAAGATGGCTGCCAACACTTCCTGGTTTGGAGTGTTGACAGCCAATTAGCATACAGCTCGTGATCGGGAGGTGCAGCGGATCCTCCGCGGCCATAGATATATATGTGTTTTTACTTTTGATTTTCTCAGCAACTACTGAACGGATTTACACCATTTAACAAAAGGGTTCTTTCTGAACCAAGAACTACCTCTTTGCCAAATTTGGTGTAATTCCGTTCAGCAGTTCGAGCTGTAGCCGTGTCTAAAGTTTCCTATGGAAAATTGCATGGGGAAAACACGTTTTGGGACCCCCCCTTTTTCTCGGCTCCCGCTTGCCGAATCACCCCGAAACTTTCAGGATAGGAGCAGACCGGAGCGCCCCACGAGTTTTGAAAATTTCGCGAAGATTCATCAACCGGTGCCAAAGTTATTGGAAATAGAATGTTGTGAATTTCCTATGGAAAATAGGTCCTAACAATAACTATCTACTGGCGACCGCCAGTAGATAATATATGTATATATATATATATATAGATATATATACACACACACACACATGTGTGTTTGTGTGTTTATATAAGTATAAGCATTTATTTAGATATAGTATTAAATAGTACAGGAATATTTTTAGTTTGCATTATATTAAAATTATGTATTCTAATATTTAACATTTGCTACTTTAAACTCTATTTATATTTTACAAAATCATATTTTTGTCTATTTTTGGATGATATTAGTGCCAACAATATTTTTTTCCAATATTTCTGTACTTACCATTATATGTATAGGATCACAATACTGTGGTAAACTATGTTTTTGACACTATATTTTTGTCAACAATATTATTTACTAGAATATTGTGCCAGTGATCCTGTGGACGGGAAATCCACATGGGAATTCTGATCCACGCAGCTCCTAATTGGGCCCATGCTTTTTATGGACACTGTGCAGGTGGGCTGATTAGCCAGAAACAGAGCAACACCATGAGGCATGAGAAGCAATGAAAACATAAACAAAGCCTAATCTACCAGTAAATGTTTTTTTAAATTACCTCAGTTGTTAAAGTGGGGTGGGTCTATGTGGATCAAAATTCCCAATCTTTTTTTAAATTTTTACAACCATTCTAGAACAGATAATGGGGAGACCTTCAGGCGCCTCTGGCTGAAAGGAAGGGAGGGGATCTCTTGCTATGTGAAGCCAACTGAGCGGCAGATAGTGAAAGACGAAACAACCCTTCTTGCCAGTGTGCCTGCTACCTGAACGAAATGTAAATGTGTGCTATTGGTTAATCAGCACATCTAAAGGTGTCTTGGGAGTCAGTATATGGCTTAAATTGATTAAGTCATTGTTGTAACTTGGGTTACTGGTTGAGGAGGATGAAACACTACTCAAGTAGCAACCACAATCTCTGTCAGGGTGAAACACAAGCAAACCCCAAGTTAGTCTGTGCTCAACCCTCTGGTAGCTTGGCACAAAGCAGTCAGGCTTAACTTAGAGGCAATGTGTAAAGTATTTATGCAGCATTTCAAACAGTAGCAGAGTAGAAACACAACACAAGAAAAAATCCCACACTAATTTAGCAACATAGGGTAAAATGTAATAAAGTATTTGGCACCAAAATGACAAAAATCCAATCGTTAGAACCAGAGATATGCACTTTTTGCTATTTAAGTGAAAAAAGGTGTCTAGAAGCACAAAGTACCAACTAGGGTTATCTGGTTGCGCTGGACCAGGACAAAGTCACAAGTTCAGGCCGACTGCAATCGAGCGCAGGCTGAATACAGGGACCAAGTTAGGCCCACTGAACAAGAGCACCTTAAATCCTGGTTGCGCAGCATTGCGAGATCCCACATCGAGGATGAGTTATACAGCAGTGGTTCCAAAGAAGTTGTGGGGCTTGCGATGTGGAGTCCTCTGTTGTCATCGAGGATGCCACCGACGAGGGGCTTGCAATGTGTAGGCCTGCGTCGAGGATGTGTCGCGTAGCAGGAGCTCCGAGGAGACTGAGGACTGCAATGCAAAGTCCTACGTCGGGGTGGCATTGCACAGCAGTGAAGTGGAGCTGAGAGGAGATGCGTCACGCTGCATCAGTTCTGCCCACAGTAGCACAGCTGGGCTGGCAGAGTACCTTCAGGTCCACTGCCAGTGGTCCAGGGCTGGGGTAGGACCACTTGGAGACAAGACTCACGGCAGACTGAGTCAATGTGCTGGGTTTAAGGTGGTTGGAGCCTTTTTTGTCTATGAGGCTCTGAACAGGAGGCCAGCCGACTAGCCCTTGGAATCACTCTGATGGTCCTGGGTTTAAGATGCAGGTCCAGTCCTTTTCACTCAGACAGCAGGGCAGCAGAGCAATACAATAGTAGCCCTTCTTGCAGAGCAGAACAGCGGTCCTTCTGAGACTTCTACAGGTCCAAAGGTGTACTGAAGAGTTGGGTCTGAGGGTTCAATATTTATACCTGGTGCCAAATTTGACGTAGGAGAGGGTTCTGGAGGTTTCCACCCTTAGAGGTGCTTGGAATTTCCAGCTCCCTGTCGTGGCCCCAACTTGTCTGGGGGGCACAAAAGACTAGTATTAAACCCTTTGTGAGTGTGCTCAGAAAGAGGATTTGTGATATGCAAGTGTAGGAGGTGACAGTTCCGCCCCCTATCAAGTCAGAGATGGCCCATCCTTCCATCATCTATATCCCTGTTATCTCACTTTCTGGCAGCAATACACAAAGAACAACTGCCAGCTTTTCCTAGTCATTTGACCCAGGATACAGGCAACATGCACCAAATGGTTAAGGCAAGAAAATGCCAACTTTCTAAAAGTGCAAACAGAACCGATGATGGACGGAATGCTGAATAAATCAAACATTCACCCCCAGTCACAGATCTGGATTAAATCAATTTTTTTTTGCACGCCACGCCATTCCAGTTTAGAGCCAGCCATATGAAAATTAGTCTTGGTGGGAACAGTCCAGCCCGAACTGCCAGGCCAGGTCTACCCTGGACCAGAAACAAGCATCATGGGACCGGTTTCGGGGTAAAACCCCTCATCATCCAGGTTAGCTTGAATCTGGTGGCGTTGCGAGCACTGGACCCACGTCTGGGCATACCCTTCCCACTTAGGGCGACAAAAGCAAACAGAACAGATGATGGACAGAATGCAGTCACAGATCTGGGTTAAATCCATCGTTTTTTTGCACGCCACGCTATTCCATTTAGACCCAGCCATATGCAAATCAGTCTTGACCCTGCTCCCCCTGGGAACAGTCCAACCCGAACTGCCAGGCCAGGTCTTCCCTGGACCAGAAACAAGCATCCTGGGACCGGTTTCGGGGTAAAACCCCTCATCAGCCAGACTAGCTTGAATCTGGTGGCGTAGCGAGCACGGGACCCATGACTGGGCATACCCTTTCACTACCAGGACATGTAAAAGTTAGAAGTACATGTCCAGCTTTTTACAAACATGGCACCCTTCCCTCTGGGCTGTTTAGGGCCTTCCCCTAGTGGTGACATATGTAGTACAAAGGAAGCTTTAGGCCTGGCAAAACGTTAATTATGCCAGGTCAAAATGGCAGTTTGAACTGCGCACATAGGCTGCAATGGCAGGCCTGATACATGTTTAAAGGGCTACTTGAGTGGGTGGCAGTATTAGTGCTGCAGACCCACTATTAGCATGTAATTTACAGGCCCAGAGTACATGTGATACCACTTTACTAGGGACTTACAAATAAATTAAATGTGGCACTGGGATGTAAGCTAATTTTACCTTGTTTAAAGGAGTGAGCACAAGCACAGGAGTGTAGAGTCCTAAAGTCAGCAAAAACAGGAGGATGGAAAGCAAAAAGATGGTGGAAAAACCACGCCACTGATGTTAGGTCCAACAGATAGCGATGACTTCTATGAGCTACAGTGTCAAATCCTGCATGGTAGGTCTGTCTGGGACACGTGTACAACTACAGCGCCCTTTAAAGAGAGCCAACCGAACGCCAGAAAAATTCTTGTGTATCCCATGTCTGGTTGCTAAAGGATACTGCTTTTTGTCCTTCTAGATGTCTGTCTCCTGGTTGTTGTGGGAACAATGCCTGTTTCAAACTGGCATCTAGTGCCATTTATGGGTAGACTGTTGATTTCCACAGTACACTCCCATACACACACCCTGCCTTCAGACCCAAGTTTAGTGTCACTGAAGACTTTGGCCATCTTAGATTTTCCCTGACACATTGCATTTTGGGCCTATTTGCAGTGAAGCAAGCAGGAACTACTGAAAATGTAGGTAGACCACAGTCTACTGGGGAAGGTGGCAGTTTTGATGGAGCGGTTGATGGTGCGGCGAAGCTGGGGGGCGATGGCGGCGGCTGCTCTGTGGAAGATGTGGTACGGGCATGGGTCCGTCAGGGCTCCTGAGTGGATGCTCTTCATGGTCTTGAGCGTGTCCTCTGTAGTGAACGGGGTCCAGCAGAGCACGGTCTGTTGGGGGGCAGCTTGGTTGGGTGCGATGGTGGCGGGCGTGGCGGCCGGGTCTAGGATATTGAAGCTGTCGTAGATCTTCCTGATCTTGTGGTGGAAGAAGGTGCTGAGTTTGTTACAGAGGTCTTGGGCGGGGGGGGCGTCTGTGGTCTCACTGTTGGGCCTGGCGAACTACCTGACGATGGCGAAGAGTTCTTTGCTGTTATGTGCATTGCCGTTGATTCTGTCTTGGAGGGCCATTTTCTTCATGGTTTTCAGGACGAGGTGGTGTGCACTGACTGCGGATTAGAAGGTTGCGTGAGTTTCCGGGGTTTTGCTTCTCCTCCATCCTTCTCGAGGCATCTGCAGGTGCGTCTGGACTCGTGGATGGTGGGGGTGAACCAGCTGGCCACCTTGGAGTGATGTCTGACTGGTCTTCTCTTGAGGGGTGCCAGGGTGTCGGCGCAGTTGGAGATCCATTGGTGGAGGTTGCGTGCTGCGGTGTTGGCGTCTGTGGGTGTTGGTTGAGTAGTTGTGCTGAGGGAGTTGACGAGAAGTTCTTCGGTGGCCTTGATCCAGCTGCGCCTGGGGGGGGGCGATGATGACGGTGGCATATGGTGGGCGTGTCAAAGGCCAGATCACGCAGTGATGGTCGGTCAAGGAGAGTTTGGTGGTGTGGCTGTAGCTAATGTTCCCACTGGTGGAGAAGATGGGGTCGAGCGTGTGTCCGGCTGTGTGGGTGCGGTGACTAGCTGCTTGAGTCCGATGTTGGCGAGGTTCTCCAGGACGAAGGTGGTGTTCTGGTCACTGGGGTTGTCCAAATGGAAGTTGAGGTCTCTGAGTAGGATGTAGTCGGTGGATGCAAGAGCCTGGGGTTCAATGAGGTCTACGATGGGGTCGGTGAAGGGGGGTCAGGGGCAGGGGGGCATGTAGACGAGGGTGCCACGGAGGGTGGTGTTAGGTTTGGTCCGGATCTGGAAATTCAGGCGTTCCATGGTCTTCGTTAGATTGCATGTTCAGTGGGAGCGTGATTTTGTGGACGATGGCGATGCCACCTCCTGGGCGGTCAGCCGGTCCTGGTGGGTGATCTTGTAGTCGTCGGGGATGGTGAGGGCGATGTCCTGTCCAGAGCGGGGGTTGGTACAGGTTTCCCTGAGGAAAGCAATGTCAGTAGAGGTGACGTCGAGGAGGTCCCAGATTTCTGTGGCGTGTTTGTGGCGGGGCCGCACGTTGAGGAGGATGCAGTTGAGCCGGACGGGTGTGCTCTCGGCCGGCTAGGCGGCGAGGGGAGCTGATGTGATGGCGTGGCTGAAGGTGCGGTTGCAGTTCCGGCAGGAGCAGGGACCAAGAGTCTTCTTCGGTGATGCTAGATGGCAGGCGGTGTGGCGTTCAGGGTGAGGAGGGTGCTGGTGTTGTAGCAGTGGAGTGTCGGAGAAGCAGGGTCCCTGGTGCTGGGCACGGTTCAGGTACGGACGGGCGCAGACAGGCTTGCCTTTGGCACGGCTGTGCAGCGGCCGCCATTAAGTAGTGCTGCGGGGGGCTGGACAGCTGAGAGGCAGGAAACGTGGGAGCAGGAAAAAACACTGGAGGGGGGCAGGGCTGCAGGGGATCGCAGCGACAATGAGGGAGAGGGCAGGGAAAACAGGAGAAACAGAGAAAAAAACGAGAAAGCAAGAGAAAAAGCAAAGCCAAAGGAAGAGGCCAGGAAGAAATAGAAAAAAGCATAGAGAAGGACAGAAACAGCAAAAAGAGGGACAGGAGGGCAGTCAAGCAGCAGAGCAGTTACGCTCTACCACTGTACCAGCAGAGATGAGGCGCAGGCAGGAGCCTGCGGGTGGAGGAGGGCCTTGAACGTCTGACCTCCGGGTCAGTGGCACCAGCAGCAGCAGATGGGTACCGCAGCAGCAGCTACCAGACGGCGCGGCGCTGTGGAAGGAGCAAGTCCACTAAGGATAGTTCTTCAAGTTGATATCATAGATGGCATAAAACCAAACTCAATCATTTGTGATACTTTAAAAAATGAGACATAGTACCTGAGGATTGTGAAGAGGCAGTGCCTAATTTGTAAAATAATAAATAAAATAAAAAACCTTGATAAAGGGCCAGAGTTTTTCTTAGGATCTTGCTGTAGTGCTCTTAAAAGCCGGGGTTACTGAATACCAACGCTGTCCTATTTTTCATACCCGCTTTCTGCCTTTGTCAGTGTTTTCCAATCTTTCTCTTCCTCCTTCATTCTACCTTTTCTGCCTTCCACTCTCTTGCTCAAAATCTGATGATGCACCGGCTCAAATTAAGCACTTTCAGATCATATCATGTTTGTATTAACTCTCTGAAATACTCTTTACTGCATGAGGTCTATACAAAAACAAAATAATCCCACCTACAGATGTGAAAAGAACATTTTACATTTTATTTTAGTATTTTTATAAATGACGTGTGCTTTTCGTATACAAAGGGGCATTTCAGCTTAGAAATAACTCAAAGCCACTCTCTAAAACGCCCTTCCCAATGAGTAAATAACTAGGCCGAATGTTTTTAAAGAAATTATGGTTTTGCCTTGCTGTGGGTGTTCTGTAACGAAGGAGAAACACAATAGCGCCTTCCTCAACCCACTGAAGACATTCTCACCTCGTCGAGAAGTGAAAGGGTAAATTATGATGGTGAGTTTCATCCACAGGTCTAAAAAGACGACGCCTCTATGACCTTTCTCAGACATAAAGAGGATGCTGGGGCGGAAGGGGGTGGCGGGAGGTGGGAGACCCTGTGATCCACAATGCAAGTGTGTGTCGCATCAAACAATAATTACACCCTTAACCGGCTTTGGTGAGGGTCATAAGGTTATGTTATGCCTCCCACACAATAAATACCTATGCCCAAAACTGAAATTAGGAGTCATTAGACTGAGGCTCCCTGCTTCTTCAAAACTCTACAAACAGTCTAAATTTAAAAAATGCATTTGCTATGCTTTTCGCTACCTTATTGCACACATTTTATTCTGAACCCTAATGATTTTTTCGCGTGCTTAATGCTGACGATGTCTTGTGTTTCGACCTAAGCCGTAAAAGTGTCCCCAAGCTGAATTTTGGGTGTTTCTGCTGAACTCAACATGGCTCCTCTGACAAAATGACAGATTAGTCATTGTATTTTGAACATGTGAAGTATAGATCCGCTCCCTTGGTGGACGGGGTGTGAAAAGGGAATGGCCCTCTCTGTCCATGCACTCTATATCCCCAGTGATGTGTTAGCTCAAGCTTACTTTTCGTGTCAGCGGCACCTCCTTGACTTTTAACGCTTCTTTATCGCATTGTCACTTGCCTTGCAGTGGCTTAGATAAAATACCTTCCCACAGAGACATATCCCCATCTCGAGGCCTAGGGAATGCTGTAGAACACGAGAGGCTGCAGGCGTGAATGACGGTGGGGGCGTGGCCTTGTCGAGGTCATGGCTGAAGGAAGCGCGTGGCTGCGGTAATCTGAGAGCAGCACGAGCCAGGACAGGGGGCATTGACACAGCCCATTAAAGTTGACATCACGGCAGCCATTTTGTGTGGCTCCTGCTTTGTATCCTTTTTTTTTTTTTTTTTTTTTTTGCATATTTATATAGCGCGAACTCGACCCGAAGGTATTGGAGCGCTTTACATGAGCACCGTATTTACATTACACATTCAGGCAAGGGGAGATTAAGTGATTTGCCCAGAATCACAGGATGTGGACGCGACCCCGAGGCTCGAACCCTGGTTTACAGTACCAAAGTCGGCAGTCTAGCCGACGGACCACATCCTCTCCAAGCGACAGAGCTCTCCCATTATTTTATGAGGCCAATCAAAATCGCGGCAAGTTCGTTGTTAGTGAAGACAAAAACAGCCCCTTCGTTCTAAGCGAATTTCACGTAAGTGGAAGTAAGTGCTCTAAATTGTTTGGCAATGTGTGAACTAACAACGCAAAAAAAACACAATAGGGCTGATTAACGAGGCATTTATGAGTTTGGGAAGTAATACAACAGGAGTACTCTTTTATCTACTTTGGGAATCGCTCCAAAACGTCCAGCTAGTAAAATTGGAAAGAGGGCAGTCTTTTTTATTTTTGCTAAATTGTGTGTGGTTATTTCTTGAATATTCCCATTTAGATGTTTTAGGGCCAATTCATTAAGACATTTAAGAGTATGTAAAACATACTACAAAAGCACTACTTTACCTACTCCAAAATGTCTTTGGATTACTTTACCTACTCCAAAACGTCTTTGGGAATTTGCCCCAGCGTGCACAGGCACGCAAACGTACCTAAAAAAGGTGTCAAACTTTTTGGACTTGCACAAAACATTTTTGAGGTGTGGGGCTCGGGAAGCTGCATACTGCAAAGCAGCCAGCTTGTATTTTATGCATGTCATCTTATACTAACACAAGATGAAAAAAAAAACAGGAACCCACCACACAGCCCTGCCGATATCCTGGTTTTAATGTCAGAGTGGAATCTGAAATTACTATTCATGATGCAGAATGTATGGAACTGATTACGCTAACTTGCACCCCCAAGTTCTCTACTAAGTATAGCGTAAGCGATCGATCTTTTATTTACCTAAAGTGGTTGAGGGGTGGAAAACAACTTATACAGATATCAACAAAGTTGTCGTGCCTGAAAAGTTCACTGACTCCGAAGTGCAGTTTGAATATTTATTATAAGGCCAAAAACAATTGGATGTAAATGCATCTCAATAGCAAAGTATAGAGATACAGAAAAATTAATACAGAGCCGATCTTTCTAATATAAGTAATGCGGCCCAAGAGGCAAATGATTATAAATTCCAAAATCACAATGCAACACAAAATAGATGCAATATTCAGCTCTCGACTCATTGAAAGAAATCAAAATCTTTCCCTACACTATTTTATATGAGGGCCCTTCCTGTCTCTCTTCTATCGTTCCCCAATGGTGTCAGCACGTGTGACTTCCTAAGAAGTACTCACGTCAAATGGGTCGTTAGCTTAAGGCTATGGAGCTCGCTCTAAGATGCTCCTTCTCCAAAAGCTAGCAGAAGTCTGGTCTCTCTGTCCCTGCGCATCATACAAAAAGATGGGATTCAATCAACATTGCGTCACCTTTTCTAAAAGTTTCCACTAGACCTCTATACAGTAGCTGGTTCTCTTTCATGAAGCAAAATTAATTAAAGATATCTTCTTCCAGTGGCCTTGGCTTCCAGACAGACCCGATACGCAAAGCATCCTCCCTTCTTGCTTCCAGCTATCTTCAAAGGCATTCCGGATCTCTCCTTAACTCTGAAAATAACGATGTGTATTTCTGCACCTGCAACAGGGTGAGAACATTCTAACATCGAACACAACAATCATTTAATTAATTATTTCTCGAGAGCAAGGAGAATCTTTTGGGCCTATATTTCAGACAACTTAAACAAATCACAATTACGATATATATAAAAATAATATTGTCCTGCACATTATGCATGAAGGAATCATAATACATACAGAAGTCTACTTAATGCGTTCACTAATTCAACATTAAATGATTCAATTAAATGTTTCTTAATAATCAAAAACACTGCACACAATACGAATATATGAGAGTGCGTTTAACCCCTTCGCTGCTAGGCCTTTTCCTCCCCTGTGCTAAGCCTTTTTTTGGTTATTTGGGGTAGTGCGCGCTTAGGCCCCTGTAACTTTTTGACCACATAAGGTATCCATGCCAAATTTGCGTCCTTTTCTTCCAACATCATGGGGATTCTAAAGGTACCCAGGGTTTGTGGATTCCCCTGGATAGCTCCCAGAAATTAGCCAAAATACAGCTACATTTTGTTTTTTTTGGGAAAAATGGGAAAAAAGGGCTGCAAATGAAAGCATCTGGGTTTTTCCCTGAAAATGGTATCAAAAAAGGGTTTGTGGGGCTGAAATCACCATTTTCCCAGCTTTTTGGGAATGACAGACTTTTGTCAGAAAACCGACATTTTTACACAGTTTTGGCATTTTTCTGGGACATAGCCTATTTTTGCTATTTTTTGTGCTTTCAACCTCCTTCCAGTTAATGGTAGAAATGGGTATGAAAGCAATAATGGATCCTGGAAAGCTATACATTTTAAAAAGTAGACAAAATTCTGAATGTAATTTGTGTAGATCCATCAAGGTTTCTTTATAGAAATTAACAGTTAAATATAGTAAAAATTGAAAATTAGTTGAAAAAAACAGCCTTTTGTGTCAACGTTTTCTCCTGTAACTTCTTCTAATTATGACAGCTCTTTGAAAGCAATATACCGTTACATCTGCTGGACCTTACTGGTTGAGGGGATATATAGGACTTGTAGGTTCACCAAGAACCCGATGAACCCAGAGTCAAAAACTGAGCAGCAATTTGCAATGGCTTTTTATTATGTATCGGGTATATAGCAATTATTGTGGGAAAATGTATACATGGAAAAATCGGTATGAAAGACACCTATGTATTTCTGAAATGGGAACAAAATATAGAGTTTAGAAACAGTAGATATTTGCACATTTCCGAAATTGGGAATACTCATACTAGCATGAGAATTATCGGTCATTTTTCAAAATGACTTCTTTTTACACAATGTCTTTCATTTGGAAGGCAGAAATGCATCGAAAGTCAATAGGTAATAACAGTTGCTTTACAAATCTGAATTACCCTAAGTCTCCCGATAAAAATGGTACCTCACTTGTGTGGGTAGGCATAGTGCCCACGACAGAAAATGGCTCAAAACCCAACGTGAACACACCACATTTTCACAATGAGAAATTACCCTTTTTTTGCAAAGTGCCTAGCTGTAGTTTTTGAACCCTAGCTCTGCCAGCACCTAGGGAAACCTAGCAAACCTATATATTTTTTAAAACTAGACACCCAGGGGAATCCAGGATGGGGTGACTTGACTGCCTTTCACCAGGTTCTGTTACCCAGAATCCCTTGCAAAACTAAAATGTTGTCAAAAAAAACACATTTTCCTCACATTTCTGTGGTGGAATGTTCTGGAATTTGCGTGGATCCACAAATTTCCACCTACCCCGCGTTCCCCAAAGTCTTCCGAGAAAAATGGTACCTCACTTGCGTGGGTAGGCCTAGTGTCCGCAACAGGAAACGGCGCAAAACGCAACGTGGTCACACCCCAATTTCCCAGTGAAAAATGACCCTTTTTTGGCAAAGTGCCTAGCTGTAGTTTTTGAAACCTAGCTCTGCCGGCACCTAGGGAAACCTAGCAGACCTATAAATTTTTTAAAACTAGACACCCAGGGGAATCCAGGATGGGGTGACCTGACTGCCTCCCACCAGG
Source organism: Calotriton arnoldi (assembly GCA_963921515.1). Classification (NCBI taxonomy): domain Eukaryota; kingdom Metazoa; phylum Chordata; class Amphibia; order Caudata; family Salamandridae; genus Calotriton; species Calotriton arnoldi. The sequence continues at coordinate 2,681,783 of CAWUFW010000959.1, read as the reverse complement.
TTCTGTTACCCAGAATCCCTTGCAAACCTAAACAATTGTCAAAAAACCCACATTTTCCTCACATTTCTGTGGTGGAAAGTTCTGGAATCTGCGTGGATCCACAAATTTCCACCCACCCCGCGTTCCCCAAAGTCTTCCGAGAAAAATGATACCTCACTTGTGTGGGTAGGCCTAGTGCCCGCGACAGGAAACGGTGCAAAACGCAACGTGGACACACCCCAATTTCACAGTGAAAAATGACCCTTTTTTGGCAAAGTGCCTAGCTGTAGTTTTTGAACCCTAGCTCTGCCGGCACCTAGGGAAACCTAGCAAACCTATACATTTTTGAAAACTAGACACCCAGGGTAATCCAGGATGGGGTGACTTGACTGCCTCCCACCAGGTTCTGTTACCCAGAATCCCTTGCAAACCTAAAAAATTGTCCAAAAAAACACATTTTCCTCACATTTCTGTGGTGGAAAGTTCTGGAATCTGCGTGGATCCACAAATTTCCACCCACCCCGCGTTCCCCAAAGACTTCCGAGTAAAATGGTACCTCACTTGTGTGGGTAGGCCTAGTGCCCGCGACAGGAAACGGCGCAAAACGCAACGTGGACACACCCCAATTTCACAGTGAAAAATGACCCTTTTTTGGCAAAGTGCCTAGCTGTAGTTTTTGAACCCTAGCTCTGCCGGCACCTAGGGAAACCTAGCAAACCTATACATTTTTGAAAACTAGACACCCAGGGGAATCTAGGATGGGGTGACTTGACTGCCTCCCACCAGGTTCTGTTAGCCAGAATCCCTTGCAAACCTAAAAAATTGTCCCAAAAAAACAAATTTTCCTCACATTTCTGTGGTGGAAAGTTCTGGAATCGGCGTGGATCCACAAATTTCCACCCACCCCGCGTTCCCCAAAGTCTTCTGAGAAAAATGGTACCTCACTTGTGTGGGTAGGCCTAGTGCCCGCGACAGGAAACGGCCCAAAACGCAACGTGGACACACCCCAATTTCACAGTGAAAAATGACCCTTTTTTGGCAAAGTGCCTAGCTGTAGTTTTTGAACCCTAGCTCTGCCGGCACCTAGGGAAACCTAGCAAACCTATACATTTTTGAAAACTAGACACCCAGGGGAATCCAGGATGGGGTGACCTGACTGCCTCCCACCAGGTTCTGTTACCCAGAATCCCTTGCAAACCTAAAACATTGTCAAAAAACCCACATTTTCCTCACATTTCTGTGGTGGAAAGTTCTGGAATCTGCGTGGATCCACAAATTTCCACCCACCCCGCGTTCCCCAAAGTCTTCCGAGAAAAATGGTACCTCACTTGTGTGGGTAGGCCTAGTGCCCGCGACAGGAAACGGCGCAAAACGCAACGTGGACACACCCCAATTTCACAGTGAAAAATGACCCTTTTTTGGCAAAGTGCCTAGCTGTAGGTTTTGAACCCTAGCTCTGCCGGCACCTAGGGAAACCTAGCAAACCTATACATTTTTGAAAACTAGACACCCAGGGGAATCCAGGATGGGGTGACTTGACTGCCTCCCACCAGGTTCTGTTACCCAGAATCCCTTGCAAACCTAAAAATTGTCAAAAAAAACACATTTTCCTCACATTTCTGTGGTGGAAAGTTCTGGAATCTGCGTGGATCCACAAATTTCCACCCACCCCGCGTTCCCCAAAGTCTTCCAAGAAAAATGGTACCTCACTTGTGTGGGTCGGCCTAGTGCCCGCAACAGCAAACGGCGCAAAACGCAACGTGGACACACCTCAATTTCGCAGTGAAAAATGACCCTTTTTTGGCAAAGTGCCTAGCTGTAGTTTTTGAACCCTAGCTCTGCCGGCACCTAGGGAAACCTAGCAAACCTATATATTTTTGAAAACTAGACACCCAGGGGAATCCAGGATGGGGTGACTTGACTGCCTCCCACCAGGTTCTGTTACCCAGAAACCCTTGCAAACCTAAAACATTGTCAAAAAAACCACATTTTCCTCACATTTCTGTGGTGGAAAGTTCTGGAATCTGCGTGGATACACAAATTTCCTCCCACCCAGCGTTCCCCCAGGTCTCCCGATAAAAATGGTACCTCACTTGCGTGGGTGGGTCAAGGACCCGCGACAGGCAAGGGCCCAAAACCTATTGAGGCAACATCAAAATTACCTATCACAAACCAACCTGGTTTTGCATGGGGGGTCCCATGAGTTTTTGGCCCTGGGCTCGGCAGCCATCTAGGGACACCTACCTAACCCACACACTTCTGAAAACTAGACACCCGGGGGAGTCCAGCGAGGTATGGCTTGCGTGGGTCCCCCATCATTCTCCTACCCAGAATCCCCTGCACCCTTAAATTTCGCCGAAAAATTCACTTTTTTCTCAAATTTCTGTGTGGGAAAGTTTTGGAATCTGCGTGGATCCACAAATTTCCTCCCACCCAGCGTTCCCCCAGGTCTCCCGATAAAAATGGTACCTCACTTGTGTGGGTAGGCATAGTGGCTGCAACAGGAAATGGCCCAAATCGTACTGTGGAGACTTCAAAATTACCTATAGCAAAACTACCTGGTTTTGGGGGGGGCACCTGAGATTTTGGCCCCGGGCTCGGCGGCCATTTTGGGAAAGTACCAAACCCAAACATTTCTGAAAAGTAGACACCCGGGGGAGTCCAATGAGGTATGGCTTGCGTGGATCCCCCAACGTTTTCCTACCCAGAATGCCATGCAAACCTCAAATTTAGCTGAAAAAAACACATTTTCCCCATATTTTTGTGTGGAATCACTGTGCCGGCACAAATGTCCTACCACCCATCGTTCCCCTTGTTCTCCCGAGTAAAATAATTCCTCACTTGTGTGGGTGGGCCAAAGGCCTGTGGCTAGGAAGAGCCCAAAACATAGGGATTTAGAGTATGGCACCGAGAATTCTAAGCGCTACATTTTTTAAAAAATACGTTTTTAGCCAATTCTGCTTTGGACACCCACACAAGTGAGGTATCATTTTACTCGGGACACTAAGGAGAACGCTGTGGGGTAGGACATTTGTGCCGGCACGGTGATTCCACACAAAAGTATGTGGAAAATGTGTTTTTTTCAGCTAAATTTGAGGTTTGCATGGCATTCTGGGTAGGAAAATGTTGGGGGATCCACGCAAGCCATACCTCATTGGACTCCCCAGGTGTCTACTTTTCAGAAATGTTTGGGTTTGGTACTTTCCCAAAATGGCCACGAGCCCGGGGCCAAAATCTCAGGTGCCCCCAAAACCAGGTAGTTTTGCTATAGGTAATTTTGAAGTCTCCACAGTACGATTTGGGCCATTTCCTGTTGCAGCCACTATGCCTACCCACACAAGTGAGGTACCATTTTTATCGGGAGACCTGGGAGAACGCTGGGTGGGAGGAAATTTGTGGATCCACGCAGATTCCAGAACTTTCCCACACAGAAATGTGAGAAAAAAGTGAATTTTTCGTCGAAATTTGAGGTTTGCAGGGGATTCTGGGTAGGAGAATGATGGGGGACCCACGCAAGCCATACCTCGCTGGACTCCCCCAGGTGTCTAGTTTCCAGAAATGTATGGGTTAGGTAGGTTTCCCTAGATGGCTGCCGAGCCCCGGGCCAAAAACTCATGGGCTCCCCCATGCAAAACCAGGTTGGTTTGTGATAGGTAATTTTGATGTCGCCTCAATAGGTTTTGGGCCCTTGCCTGTCGCGGGTCCTTGACCCACCCACGCAAGTGAGGTACCATTTGTATCGGGAGACTTGGGGGAATGCTGGGTGGGAGGAAATTTGTGGATCCACGCAGATTCCAGAACTTTCCCACACAGAAATGTGAGAAAAAAGTGAATTTTTCGGCGAAATTTGAGGTTTGCAGGGGATTTTGGGTAGGAGAATGATGGGGGACCCATGCAAGCCATACCTCGCTGGACTCCCCCTGGTGTCTAGTTTCCAGAAATGTGTGGGTTAGGTAGGTTTCCCTAGATGGCCGCCGAGCCCCGGGCCAAAAACTCATGGGACCCCCCTTGCAAAACCAGGTTGGTTTGTGATAGGTAATTTTGATGTCGCATCAATAGGTTTTGGGCCCTTCCCTGCCGCGGGTACTTGGCCCACCCATACAAGTGAGGTACCATTTCTATTGGGATACTTGGAGAAATGCTGGGGGGTTGAAAATTTGTTGTTACTTTCTGCAGTGTGAAAATTTGGGCACAATAATGCAAGGAAAATGTCAGTCACATTTCGAGGTTTGCAGGACATTGTGGGTAAGATAACTTGTTGGGATCCACAAGAGAGAAATCACCATGCACTCCCATGGGTGTTTAGTTTACGACAAAAACTACAGTTGTTAGGTTATTCTTAGATGAAATGTACAGCTTGGCAGAGAGACAAAACAGACAAAGATTACTGCACAGCCATCTATTCCTCAAGCACACACACATACTGGTTGGATTTGGCACGAGGGCGAGTGATGGTTCAGTATATAACATTTTATTAACAAGAGATTTCACAAAAATGAAATGCACTGTCAATAATTGAAAGGACAAAAAACTGAACCAGTGACTCGCAGCTCGTGAGCTGTAAAGCCACTTCAAGGCACCAACCGCTTTACAGGCCATTCACACACCTTTCATACATGATACACACAAGACCATTCACACCACCAGGCACAAAACCAACACATTACAACATTCACAAAAAAGGAAAAGGTACACCCTGCTTGACAAAAACAGAAAAGACACATTTTTATGCACAACCACCTATTCCTCAAGCACACATACATACTGGTTGGTTGGATGTGGCACGAGGGTGAGTGATGGTTCAGTATATACAGTTGTATTAACCAGAGATTTCACAAAAATGAAATGCACTGTTAATTGAAAGGACGAGAAACTGAACCATTGACTCACAACTCATGAGCTGTAAAGCCACGACAAGGCACCAACCTCTTTACAGGCCATTCATACACCTTTCATACGTGTGACACATACAAAACCATTCACACCACCAGCCGCGGGCCCAGCACATTACAACACTCACACCAGCAGACAGCGTCATTCAAGGGCCCATCACTTTCACACGCCCACATTCCTGACACAGCAACCACACCAGCTCACGGATTGCGTTGAGTGGCGTTTGGCTAGCAGTGTGTGTAGTGACCAGCAGCTAGTCACTACTCACACACCGCCAGCCAAGCGCCAGTCCACGTACACCGCCAGCCGAGCACCAGTCCACGCACACCGCCAGCCAAGCGCCAGTCCACACACACCGCCAGCCAAGCGCCAGTCCACACACACCACCAGCCATGCGCCAATCCACGCACACTGCCAGCCAAGCGCCAGTGCAAAGACACCGCCAGCCAAGCGCCAGTACAAACACACCGCCAGCCAAGCGCCAATCAAAACACACCACCAGCCAAGCGCCACTCCACACACACCGCCAGCCAAGCGCCAGTCCACACACACCTCCAGCCAAGCGACAATCCACGCACACCGCCAGCCAAGCGCCAGTGCAAACACACCGCCAGCCAAGCGCCAGTACAAACACACCGCCAGCCAAGCGCCAGTACAAACACACTGCCAGCCAAGCGCCAATCAAAACACACCGCCAGCCAAGTGCCAGTCCACGCACACCGCCAGCCAAGCGCCAGTCCACGCACACCGCCAGCCAAGCGCCAGTCCACGCACACCACACCGCCAGCCAAGCGCCAGTCCACGCACACCGCCAGCCAAGCGCCAGTCCACGCACACCGCCAGCCAAGCACCAATCCAAACACACCTCCAGCCAAGCGCCAGACCACGCACACCGCCAGACAAGCACCACTCCACACACACCGCCATCCCATTTAGGATTTTTTTTTATATAAATAAGAAAACACAAACAAATTGCAAATAGATACAAATCTACTAACACAAAATATGAAACTAAATACACTACACAAATGCCAACCTTGAAACTGAACAAAAAATATTAAACAATAGAGGCCAGGCAGTTCACTTTACCACTCATGGATGCTCCCAAAAATTATTTTGTGTGTGGTACATTCTAAAACAAGCAGGCACACACAGCCCAGGGTTAGAAGGACACTCGGGGCAGTACATACGAGTCTCCTTCCGCATACCTCTTCGCCAACAGACTCTACATCTCCTACTGGGAAAGTCTTTTGAGGGTGTGGGAGGAATGTGATCAGGAAAGTGGCGATCTTTCAATCTAGCCACATCCTCCACCACTCCAACTCTAGGAACACTTGCCTGTTCCACTAAAACAAGGCTGCCAATTACAGACTCCTGAAACTTAGCAAAAGTCATCTTTGACTCAGGACAAGAATCCTGGAACACAACAAAAGCATTAAAGGTTGCCAAGTGGAAAAGATGGATAGCCAACTTCTTATACCAAATGTAAGCCTTACGAAGAGCAGCGTAAGGTTCCAACCTCTGATCTACTCTGTCAACACCACCCATGTGCCTATTATAGTCTAAAATGCACACAGGTTTGCGCACTTCAGCAATGTGACCCCAAACAGTCACAGGTGCAGTGCTTTCATCATGGATGGTAGTCAGCATGTAGACATCTCTCCTGTCTGAAAACTTCACAGCTAGAAGCTCCTCGCAACGCAACGCACTGCACTGTCCCCGCACAAGCTTTTGACAAACAAGTTCTTTTGGGAAACCTTTACGGTTAGAGCGGATTGTGCCACAAGCAACAGTGTCCATTTTGGCCAATTCCCTGAACAACCGCACACCAGTGTAGAAGTTATCTACATATAAATGGTGGCCTTTGTTAAAAAATCCTCTACCAAGTTCCCACACAATTTTCTCAGTCACTCCAAAAGTGGACGGACAACCAGGGGGTTAATCCTGGATTCCTTACCGGTGTACACCCTGAAATTAGAGACATATCCAGTCCTACTGTCACACAGCATATACAGCTTAATTCCATAGCGTGCCCTCTTACTAGGAATGTATTGCCTAAAAACCAAGCGGCCCTTGAACAACACCAAAGACTCATCCACTGCAATTTCTTTCCCTGGAGCATAGATCTCAGAAAATCGATCAACAAATTGATCAATGACAGGCCGAATCTTAAAAAGACGGTCACACTCAGGGTGATCTCGTGGCAACGCTAAACCATTATCGACAAAATGCATCATCCGAAGCAGAAGCAAATACCTATCACGACTCATGACTGCCGGAAATATAGCAGTTGCCATCAAGGGACTAGTAGACCAATATGAAGACATTGATGGCTTCCTTAGCAAGCCCATCAAGAAAGTTAAACCCAAGAACTTCTTCATCTCTTCCAAATTTGTAGGAGTCCACCGGGTAGCTCTAGAGTGGGGCTTAAGGCTGGCACTGTTGTCCTTCAAAAACTGCTTGGCATACAAATTAGTCTGCTCAACAATCTCTGCCACAAATACATCGTCCATAAACAACTGAAAAAAATTTATCAGCAAAAAGTTTTCAGTATTCACTCTACACCCTGTAACACCAGTAAAGTCTGGCAATGCCGGCTGCACCATGCCTGGGGCAACCCAGACGTCAGCACTTTCAACGGGAAGCCTTGCAGCCCCAGATGCCTCTTGCCGCACTACACCAACGAGAAGCCTTGCAGCCACAGGCTGCAGCCCAGATGCCTCTTGCCGCACTACACCAACGGGAAGCCTTGCAGCCCCAGGCTGCAGCCCAGATGCCTCTTGCCGCACTATCGGCACATCAATGTCCTCCTCTAACACAGGCACTTCATCCGCACTAAGAGTAGCTTCATCTGCACTGAGAGTAGCTTCATCATCCGATGATTCCATGTGGAGAGAAAACTCATGGCCTGAATCGTCCCCTGCCTCCTCTGCCTCAGATGCAGAGTCAGTCTCTGAACCATGGTCAGAGGAAGACTCAAAAAGCATACCAACAACCTGCTGAGCAGTAATCCTGCGGCTAGCCATTATCCTTACTAAGAAAGGAGACTGCACAAACAAGTCAACAACAACCAACACTGTGCAAAATAAGTAAGTAAAAGAAATGTGTGCCTTTATCACAAAGATCTATATACTCAAAAACTATACGATTCACTTACAAGAGACAGCTACACTCACCAGCACCTACTCTGCAGAGATACAGCAAAAACCAACGATATCCCACTAGAAAGAAAAAAACAAAACCAATTACGCACAAGACAACAAAATACACATCGAGCACAAATGCAAAAAGTTTTTGACACTCAAAAAACAGAAGCCAAACATACTGCTATTTTTACACCATTTGCAAAAAACACATTCATGCAGAGAAATAAAACTCATTTACATTGTACAAAAAAGTCTCTTACCAAACACATGCAACTACACAAACAGCAGAACCACCAGTAACGAAACCGCAACCTGGAACAGTCTAAAGAGCAAAAGCCTTGAACTAGAACAAAAAGGGATAAATAAAGCATTACAATTGCAATTCACAAGAAATAAAACAATTAACATTATAACACGCTATGTCACTACCCAAATGGGGACAGAAAGGCCAAATAAATGGGCAGATCTGCCCCCAGGGGGACCAGAATACACATAAAAAAATATATGTCCCCTGGAAGCGACCAATTTATTTATTTTTAAATCCCTGGCTCTAGTGGGCTTTTCTGCCCAAAAAATGCAGGTGATCTGTCCCCAGGGGGGGCAGAAAAGTCTTAAAAATTATTTAGGCCCATAAGGAAGCGACCCTTGGCCAAGGGGTCGCTTCCATTTAAAATTTAAATCACTCCCTGGTGTCTAGTGGGATTTTATGCCCCCCCCCTGGGGGCAGAAAGGCCAAATAAACAAACCGATCTGCCCCCAGGGGGGGCAGAATATACTTTTTAAAAAAATATGGCCCCTGGAAGCGACCTTTGCCCAAGGGGTCGCTTCCAATTTAAAAAAAACAAATTCCCTGGCTCTAGTGGGCTTTTCTGCCCCCCCCCCGTGGGGCCAGAAACGCCAAACAAATCAGGCTATCTGTCCCCAGGGGGGGGAAGAATATAATTTTTATATTAATTTGGCCCCTGGAAGCGACCCTTGCCCAAGGGGTCGCTTCCATTTAAAATTAAACAAATTTCCTGGTGTCTAGTGGGGTTTTCTGCCCCCCCTGGGGGCAGAAAGGCCAAATAAAAAAACGATCTGCCCCCAGAGGGGGCAGAATATACTTTATAAATATATTGGGCCCCAGGAAGCGACCGTTGCCCAAGGGGTCGCTTCCAATTTAAAAAAAAAAAAAAATCCCTGGCTCTAGTGGGCTTTTCTGCCCCCCCTGGGTCCACAAACGGCCAAAAATCGGCCGATCTGTCCCCAGGGGGGGCAGAAAAGTCTAAAATTATTTGTCCCCCTTAGGAAGCGACCCTTGCCCAAGGGGTCGCTTCCTTTGCACAAAAAACCAAATCCCTGGTGTCTAGTGGGGCATTCCTGGTGCACGATCGCGACGCTGTGCGCGATCGTGCACCAGGAATGCCCTGCATTGAGATATCAGGGGAGAGGAAACACTGTTTCCTCTCCCCGATGCCTCAAGGCATCCAGATTTGGCCCCCCCGCCCCACCGGAGCAAAGAAACTTACCCTCCCTCTTGGACGCGCTGGAAAGAAATGATTTCCAGCGCGTCCAGCGCTTCCTGATGACGTCGGCGCGCGCTGTGCGCACTGACGTCATGGGAAAGCGTGGGGGGGTCGGGGGTGGCAGCAGAAACTCTTCCGCTGCCATCCCCCTCTGTGGGGGCAAGATCGCTACCCAAGGGGGGGAGCGCCAGCGCTTCCCCCAGGGGCTGTGCTCATGACGGAGCGGTTCCGTCATAAGCACAGCCCAACCGATGCTCATTACGGAAGCGCTCCGTCATGAGCATCGAAGGGGTTAAACCATGAGTATAGTGCACTCATACAAATAGAGTGCTATCTGCGCTCTATCAGTTCCCCCCTCTTATGACTAGTGTCATAACACCAATTCTCTTTTCTTTTGTAGTTTCTCCTAGTAGAAGAGACCGACCTAAACAGGAGCTGTAGCTTGCCGTCCCTGTCTGAATCGTTCTAACCCTTTAAGGTGCTGGTAATGACTGTCCTGCAGTCGCTCAAGTTGTTGCTCTCTCTTTTTCAACACAGTCTCCTGATGTCTTGCCCTTTGCCATTTGTAAGCCTTGATGGCTCCTAATAGGACGATTATACAAATGACAGCTATTATAATAGGCTTCAAAATATATCCCATTATTCCTTGTCCCAGACTTCCAAACCAACTGCCTATCTTGCCAAAGCCTTTCCCCACTTGTTCCCAGAGTCCTTCAGCAGCCATCTCATGTAATTCATGATGTATATCTGAAATATTATTGATGTATTTTCTTATATCCCGACTGTTGTCAGGAATATAAGTGCAGCACTGTTGAACTTTCAATAATTTGCAGACTCCTCCGGCTTTTGCTAGCAGCACGTCTAGGGCAAGACGGTTTTGCAAAACCATAGCCCTTATCGAAACCATCTCCCCATCTACAAGTAGTAGAATCTGAGCTGTATTTATGGAGAGCTTATCCACTATTGTTGCCAGCTTTCTGATTTTCAAATCATTCAGAATCACACCCATACTCGGTATCATAGCTCCAAATATGTCGCCAATCACTTCTCCTGCACTCGCACCACGTTTCCCTCTTTGAGGTCTCCTTTTCTCCAGAGGCCATAAATCATTCACAATGAAAATCTTGGGAAATACCACAGCCAAATAGTAGGTGCCGTACCAGTTCTTGGGCAACTTCACATAGGCATTCTTTCCACACACAAAATACACATTGGGCACTACTGTTATTTTATCCAGTAATGCTTTTCTGATTGATTCTTCAATCAAGAAGACATGCTCACAATAACTCTCACCCACAAATATCTTATCGTAGTATGTGGTCGGGTGTCTAATGCACAATTTTCCTTTCTGCTGGAAATCTAATGCTATAGGTCCAAAACTCCCCTTTGCTTTATGATCTAACTCTTCTTTGGTCCATGGGGTAACCTTATGCTTTGGATCTGGTCTAAATAGTGTCTGTCTATGCCGATCTTCTATCTGATCTATAAATTTCTTTTCAATGTCAGTTAACATGCAGGTCAAATTGTGTCTATGGGCATAGGACGTATCTAATGTAATGGTAGGCACAAAATACTTTGACATTTGCTCTACTTCCTTATAATAATCATATTTATTCATGTATTTCAGAACGGGGACTTCCGAGAGTACCACATCATAATTAGAGAAATAGTACTCGAAGTGTGCCTTGCTATAAAACATGCTCAATAAGACACTACATGTAATGCCATAAGTCACAAGCAAATGGTGATATCGAATACCTTCCTCTACTGAGGCTGGTAATTGCATACACACATAACAATCCTTCACTTCCATGGTATCCACATACTCATACAATAAGCGAGCATACGCATTCAAAGTGAAATCACCCTTTGGCAGATCAACATGCAGTCTACGACTGGTTTCCATTTCTAGGTCATGGGCGTATGCGTCCTCATCTATCCCAGAGCTTGGTGTAGTGAGTGTTGTCTGTACCCTGTTCTGTTCGACATTCTGAGATCCAACTAGAGATACAACAATCACCACAGTTATAACAATAAGCACCACTACGATGAGGGTGCCAATGAACCCCATTTCTGTTTGTGTGTTGATTTTTCGGACACCATGGTTTCTCTTGATCTATTCCGAAGCACAAAAGGGAAACACAGTCTCTTTCTGTCTCTTTGTTTTAACAATGTCTTTCTTGCTCCTTTCTTTTCATGCAATTAATATCAAAGTTCTTTCAATTGATACTAAACCTATTGAAGAGATATAGACAGCCCTACTCCTCACTCCATCATCTACAAGAAAATCCCTAATTTTAAATCTTCTTCAACTGGGGTCTAAGTTATCTTCTTTCTAAGGCCTAATGTTTTCTTTGGCTATAATTCAAGCTTCATCGTTAATGATATTTGACCCAAGTATTTCGAGGACAAGTTGCAAAATCTCCGCACAAATTTCTCCTAATTCTTGCGCGGTGAGCTGTCGGCCAAATGAAGGGAAAATAACCTGATTGAGGATCAGGAAACGCAATCCACTCAGCTTTGGAGGATTTGGAACTTGCAGAATCAGCTTTCCAAATGCTTCTACGCCTGGGACCAGTAACTGTATTTCAATCGAGAGGGTGTCCCCTTCGTAGCTCACTGTACCAGCTCCCAACCTCCCGGACTTCGCTGGGCTCTTCATTTGCAGCCAGGTACGTCCACTCAGGAGATGCGTATCTTCGAGACGCTATTCTTTCTCTTCTGGAACGCCTCAGACCATTCGGTCTTTCTTCAGCGTCGCTTTGATCTGATTCAGATGTTTCAGGAATCGGAGCAAGATCTTTCTCAGATGCAAGCCGTATATTCAGCCTTTCTTTTCTTGCTGGCCACTTTTCTGCTCTGGCATCTGTTCTCCTCTCTTCCTCTTGATCTGATCTTTCTGCAATAGACAGCTCACTTTGATCTGGGGCACAGCTCACTTTTGCAATATCCTCTATTTCAGGATCTGGACTCAGTTCAGGAGCATTCAGCTCTTCTCTTTCTTGCTCACTTGGCTGTTCGGTTTCATTCGAAACTCGTACAGCTGAGTCTGCGCCGTCGTCGTTGTCTGTATCAGGTCCACACACGCTCCTCGGACCCAGGGAACTCTCTTCTTCTGCAGGCGCTTGAACTCGACGAGTGTGGGAAGCGTGGATCCAATTTGGCAATTCTCCACACTTCACAGCGGTACTTGTGACCAATATCACTTGATAGGGTCCTCGCCAGCGAACGTCAAGACAACTCTTCCTTACGTGCTTACGAACGAGCACCCAGTCACCAGGATTTAGATCATGCAGCAGGTCTCTCGAGGTGGATGCAGTCGCAGCCTCGACCTGGTGGGATACAGAAGTAACCACATCAGCCAGTCCTTTACAATAATCCAACACTAAATCATCAGTGATGTTTATCAATGCTGTAGCTGGCACCATAGGCAAACGCATAGGTCTTCCAGTTAAAATCTCGTGTGGAGAAAGCCCTGTTCTCCTATCAGGGGTACTACGCAGACTCATCAGCACCAGGGGCAACGCATCCGGCCACTTCAATGAAGTGGACGAACACACCTTTGCCACTCTTGACTTGATGGTGCCATTAACCTGCTCTACTAGACCTGAAGCCTCGGGTCTATAGCTACAATGCAGTCTTTGATCAATATTTAACGCAGAACACAATAACTTCATGATTTCACTGTGGAAATGAGTTCCTCTGTCTGTCTCCACTGACGTTGGGAAACCGTACAGCGGGATCAGTTCTCTTAATAACAATTTGGCTACTGTGAGACTGTCACATCGTCTAGTTGGATTTGCTTCCACCCATCGTGAAAAGATACACACCACCACCAAAACATATCTCAACCTATTGCACCTTGGCATCTCTATGAAGTCTAACTGTATCCTGTTGAAGGGACCCCCAGACCTTCCAATGTGACTCATTCCAACCACAGTTCTCTTTCCAACATTCATCTGTTGACAAGTAACACACCTGTGACATACTGTTTCAGCCCACACACGAAAGCGGGGATTAAACCACGTCTGCCTGAACACTCGCACCATAGCATCTCTTCCCAAGTGAACTGTTCCATGAATTTGCCTTGCCATTGGGCTCAGTAGACAATTGGGTAATACTGCTCTTTCATCTGTGGATACCCAAATGCCATCATCTCTTTTTGTGCAACCTGCTCTGACCCATGACGCAGCTTCTTCTTCTGTGACTTCATCCTGCAACCGCTTCACCTCATCCCAAGTATCGGCTATAGCTAACATCATGCTGAGCTCGGTCTCTTCTGTGCTCTCGCCTATATATTCTCCATTGAAAATACAAACATGTTCAGCGCAAAATCGTGCTTCTTCATCTGCGTAATTGTTGCCCTTAGTGACAAAGTTTTCTCCCTTTCCATGAGCTGCACATTTAACAACTGCTACCTCTTTGGGCTTTTGCAAAGCTTCCAATAGTTGGCGCACATACTCGCCATTACGTATAGGTGACCCTGAGGACGTGAGAAACCCCCTCTGTGACCATAACTGCCCAAAATCATGAACCACACCAAATCCATATTGACTGTCAGTATACACAGTCACTCGCAGATCAGCTGCAATGATACAGGCACGTGTCAAAGCGACAATTTCGGCCACCTGAGCAGAGAATACTCTATTTAAACAGGCAGCTTCCACTACTCCCATGATGGTGCACACAGCAAATGCTGCTCTCAAATACCCTTCATTGTCTCTTATGCATGAACCATCAACAAAAAGGATCAAATCAGATTGGGGCAAAGGTTCATCGACAATGGCAGGTCTGGGTTTGGTGGATAGGTCAGTAACATCTAGGCAGTCATGTTCTTCACAATCCTCATCTCCTTCCTCTTGCAGAATAGGTAACAATGTAGCAGGGTTCAGAGTGGTACAACATCTCAGGGTAACATTATCAGCAGCCAAGATAACCTGCTCATACTTGGTAAGTCTGTTGTTGGTTAAATACTGTGTTTTCGTCCGGGTCATTAACAATTCTACAGAATGGGGCACAAAAACAATGAGCGGATAACCCATCACTATGCTTTCGCATCTTTCAATGCTGACACCAGTTGCAGCAACGGATTTCAGACATCCGGGCAACGCAGAAGCTACAGGATCTAATGTAGCTGAGAAGTAGGCTACTGGTCTACGGGCACCCCCATGTGTCTGCACTAGGACTGCTAACGCACATCCCTCCTTTTCACAGCAAAAGAGCGAAAACGCTTTGTTATAATCCCGCATTCCGAGAGCTGGAGCACGACAAATGCTTTCTTTCAGCTCACGGAAGGCTTTCAAGCACTTGTCATCCCATGGTACCGGATCACTAACATCCTTTCGACTCAGTTTCAACAGGGGCTTTGCTTGCAAGGAAAAATTTGGGATCCACTGTTGACAATAGCCGACCATTCCCAAAAACATGCGGACTTCTTTTTGTGTTTTCGGAGTTCCCATTTGCAGAATCGCCTCTATGCGATCCGGTGACACCCTTCGTTTTCCTTTCTCAATCCGGTGACCTAGGTACTGAACTTCAGACAAACAATACTGCAATTTGTTTGGAGACACTTTGTGTCCATTCTCTGCCAAATGATTCAGCAACGCCACAGTGTCAATCCTGCAAGCATCCTCAGTCTCTGAGGCGACCAAAAGGTCGTCGATATATTGCACTAAGACTGAGTTGTGGGCCATCACTAGTCCTTCAAGATTCTTTTTCAAACATTGACTAAAAATGGAGGGGCTTTCTGTATACCCCTGAGGGATTCTTTTCCATGTTAATACACGATCATCCATCCTAAATGCAAATAAAAACTGACTTTCTTCATGCAATGGTATAGAGAAGAACGCGTGACACAAATCTATCACTGTAAACCATTCTGCTTTGCATGGTATCTGGAATAGAATAACAACTGGATTCGGTACCACAGGACAACATGGGATCACAATTTCATTAACCCGACGCAGATCTTGCACTATTCTGTACTTGCCACTTGGCTTTTGCAGTCCCATGATGGGTGAGTTACAGGGACTACCTCTTTTCTCCTTCAGAATACCTTGGGCAATCATAGTCTCAATCACAGGTCTTATACCGGCCACAGTTTCTGGAGTCAACTTATATTGTGGCGTTCGTGGGAATTCAGCATTAGGTTTGACCTGTATCTTAACTGGCTCAACCCCTCTCATCAGACCTACATCCTCACCAGTAAAATCCCACACTTTCGGATCCACTGTGTCTCTCAAGTCATGTAGCAATTCTGCTGTTGTAAGCACCACAAACATTTCTGCACACAGACTCATGCTAGCCATTTTGAAATCAGCATCGTCATCACGTGTTTGCAATTCTACACCTCTTGGAGTGCATTATATAGTACAATTGAGCTTACACAGAAGGTCTCGTCCCAAAAGACAGACCGGACTTGAATTGCACACTACAAATTGATGTCTATCCCGAAATGGTCCGATTCTCACGGGTAATTCGTCTGTCAATGGATTGGTCATTTTCTGATTACTAACCCCCAACACTTGAATCGATCGTCCCGAAAGAGTTAAATTTGGGACTACTTCAGTTCTTACTGTGGAGCGAGCAGCTCCAGTGTCTAATAAGAAGGTAACAGGATAGCCATTCACATCTGCATCCACAAATGGTCCACTCTGATCTACTTCTAGAATCGCATCCAAGGTGCATTCCTCTTGCACCCCCCTCTGGCACTCCTGTGAGTCTTGATTTTTGTCAAATCGATCTTGAATTTCAAAGTAAGGCATCTGATGGTATAACTGATTATGCATGGGTATCCTAGGAGGTTGAGGTACTTGCACTTGCGGCTCATATCCTCCTCCATACATAGACCTGGGTCTTGTCACAGTATTGACAGCCTCAGTCAGCTGTCCCTCTCCGTCCATCTGTATCTGATTACTGGATTTGATCTACACTCGCGCTTCCAATGCCCGATTTTGTGACAATAATGGCAGGCAGTGACTCTTTTCTGTTGAGCCACCCAGTCACTCGTACCTGAATCCATTCCTCTTCCTCTACCCTGACCAGGTTGGGTCACCACCTGTTGTCCCATTCCTCTTCCACCTCCTCTACCTCTACCTTGACCTCCTCCAAACCCTTGCGTCATATCAGCGTTTCTCAACTGCACCAACATCAACTTGTCCTTTAATTTCTTCTGTGTCGACTCCACTTGATCACTGCAATATTTCGCATAACGCAGAATCTCGTCCACCGACTTATTCTGCCAACATATCAAATGCTGCTGTATCATCAGGCTAATGTCAGATTTCAGTCCCAACATAAACTTCGAGACAAACTGTCCCATATCTTTCTGTTCAATTGCATCTAATCCACTATGCTGCTTAAAAGCCAACAACAATCGTTCATAATAATCATGTACTGATTCTTTAGAGTCTTAGGTGGTGCGATCAATCTTCAACCAATCAACGGTTTGAGGAGCTACCTTCGATTGCAACCATGTAATCACTTGCTCATACTTTCTCATTACATCAGGTGAAGGACCATGAGTCAACGAATCTCTAGGCAGCTCTACAGTAGGCCACTCAATGGCAATCTTACACGCTGCCCACAAATCCGCCAGCACGACGATATCAAACAAGGTGTTCAAATCAATCCACAAAACCTTTGAAATCTTTACAAATCGGTCCATTTGCTTATACCATTCAGCAGGCTTTTCCCTCAGCCGAGGGAAATCATTTGTAAAGGCTGCCAAATCACCCCTGCTCCATGGCACATGTACATACTCTCCATTCTGTACCTCCCTAAGGGGGTAATTTCCTGCAGCTCCTGTCCGTCCACCCGGAGGCAGAGTATTCCCTATTCCAGTCTGGAAGGTTTTCTTTTTGGCCCATTTATCTTTCCATCTGTCTAAATCTTTCCATGTCCGCATCCCCATCACTAGTTCTCTAATTTGTGCTTTCAATCCGCTCGTTCGCTACTCTTCCAAATCCTTATCTGTGTAATTTAATCTGCAAGAACCCTGATTCAGCTTGGTCTTTGACAACTCAACCTCATATCTTTGTGCCAAAAGCAACAATGCATCATAAGCTCGTTTGGCCTTTCTTGTCACGTCCTTTGCAACGAACAGTAGTTCGCTTGAGTTATAAGTATCAATTTTAATCAGGGGTAGATTACCTTCAATCACCTCATCTAGCTCTGCCTTTAATCGTACCACATCTAACATTGGCACCTTTATTGCGCTTTTTAACACTTTCTGAATTTCCTCTTTTCGTGTCTCTTCCCTGTCACAACTTTGGGTTCTCCTAAGAACTGCACCCTCTTCTGTCTTTGCATCGGGGCGTCTCTCTCTTTCACAACTTCGACTTCTCCAGTGGTCACCTGCACAAATCACCTGTGGCCCAAACAGTACTTTAGGCGCTTCTTGTCTCCTGCTTATCTCTTCCCTCGGCATCATTGACTCTCTCACTGGTTGAACCCACATTCGACGTTCAGACCTAGAATTCGCTAGAGCACCTGTCCATCCTCGTTCTGCCCCACTATCCATCCTGGATGGATCAGCTGTAGCTGGTAGTGGAGTACTAGCATCTACTGGTATTCGACAGAAACCTGTCCCACTCATTGCGAGGCTCCCTCCAGAAATTGTCTCTTCCCCTTCACTTATGTGCTGATGACTGTCATCGGTTCTTTCTCTAGGACTATATATCGGAACCACTGGCCCTATTGTGACTGGTACAGACAAAGCATCTGGCAACTGCATATTTCCTACAGGTGGTTCCGGATCAGTGTTTGAATACCTTCTTCCTCCAGACCCTCCCGGAATGCATACCATGGTAATCTTGCCTCTTACTCCTGCCGTTGGTTCCCCAGGATTCAGTTGTTCTGCACCTAACTGCTCTTCTGTTGGGCGCACCCTCTCTGTCTCTAATCTAGACTCACAAGATGGAGGACGGTCCGCTAGCAATCTGTCGAGAAAGCCATCATCTGTATCACTGTCCTCCTCTGTCTTCTTTTTCCCTTCAGCCCCCTCTCCTACTGTAAGAAGTGGGTACAAGCGTTCTCCCTCTATAGTATCTACTCTCCATCTCTTCAACTGAGCATCCCATCTAGCATCATGATATGCCTTCATTGCTTTTCTCATTCTTCCATGTGAAGCCTCTCTCTTTTTTACTAGAGCTGCTCTCATCCATGCATCTAATGCTTCAAATTGTGTGGGTCTAGGGGGCGGTTTCAGCGCATTCATCACCCCCCTCAGCTGGGTCAGCACCTCCATACGAAAAGACCCATAACGAGGGAAAGCCAATTCACCCTCTTTCTCTGTAATTTTATGCCAATTCTGAAGCCACACGATAGTATGAAGTCCTACATTCGTTGCCATGTAATGTGCCGGTGTGTCCTCTGGCGGGGCTTCTTCCCCTACCCGAGTCACTACCCCTGTGTCACCTCTACACAAATCTCGCAATACCCTAAAACATCTCATTTTGAAATCGATCAATTGCAAACTCCAAAGTTACGCTGTTCCACTGCTAATGCACTTCCACCAATCCCAGCGCGGCGTTACACCAACCAACCTATCACAGCGCGGCGCACCCTGACGTCACTTCTCACTCCTTGCAGCGGCTCAACCCGCCTTTACAATTTCACCACAACCTCTCATACACACATTCGTACCACAAGTAACTGTATAACCAAAAGTTATTCAACCAAGTAACTGTTCCTACACAATTACAACAACTTACAGTCACATAAACAAGTAATTGTCTGTCACTGAAGATCGATAGAACACTCTCACAAGAACATTCAGCCGTAGTGACCCCCGACCTGCGTTGGTCACTCAATCGCCATAGTCCACCCCCGGTACCTGAGGCTTTCTACGGCGACCTATTCTTCATTCACACAAAAGTTCCCTAACACAAGTGGATCGTTGATAGCACTTCACAACACCCACATTTGAACAGACAATTACAATACAAAACTATCCCGGGATCTTGGACTTCTCTTGAGGCCGCTTACTAAAACTTAAACCAAAAACCACATTCACTCAACATAACCAACTCCGCAAAACATCACCCACTTACTCATTACCGCAATCTAACACAATTTCTTTCATACTCACGCCACCACTGTTTCCGCCGCACCGTCAACGTCCGCCAGTCTCCGGTCTCCTCCGCTCCACTTCAGGGCTCTCCGACCTTCCGACCTTCTACCCTACTCCTAAGTACTCCCCTCACCTTAGAGGTAAACCACTTTAAAGGTAAACCATCCTCTGCTACCATTTGATTACGCTAACTTGCACCCCTAAGTTCCCTACTAAGTATAGCGTAAGCGATCGATCTTTTATTTACCTAAAGTGGTTGAGGGGAGGAAAACAACTTAAACAGATATCAACAAAGTTGTCGTGCCTGAAAAGATCACTGACTACGAAGTGCAGTTTGAATATTTATTATAAGGCCAAAAACAATTGGATGTAAATACATCTCAATAGCAAAGTATAGAGATACAGAAAAATTAATACAGAGCCGATCTTTCTAATATAAGTAATACGGCCCAAGAGGCAAATGATTATAAATTCCAAAATCACAATGCAACACAAAATAGATGCAATATTCAGCTCTCGACTCATTGAAAGAAATCAAAATCTTTCCCTACACTATTCTATATGAGGGCCCTTCCTGTCTCTCTTCTATCGTTCCCCAATGGTGTCAGCACGTGTGACTTCCTAAGAAGTACTCACGTCAAATGGGTCGTTAGCTTAAGGCTATGGAGCTCGCTCTAAGATGCTCCTTCTTCTCCGAAAGCTAGCAGAAGTCTGGTCTCTCTGTCCCTGCGCATCATACAAAAAGATGGGATTCAATCAACATTGCGTCACCTTTTCTAAAAGTTTCCACTAGACCTCTATACAGTAGCTGGTTCTCTTTCATTAAACAAAATTAATTAAAGATATCTTCTTCCAGTGGCCTTGGCTTCCAGACAGACCCGATACGCAAAACATCCTCCCTTCTCGCTTCCAGCTATCTTCAAAGGCATTCCGGATCTCTCCTTAACTCTGAAAATAACGATGTGTATTTCTGCACGTGCAACAGGGTGAGAACATTCTAACCTCGAACACAACAATCATTTAATTCATTATTTCTCGAGAGCAAGGAGAATCTTTTGGGCCGATATTTCAGACAACTTAAACAAATCACAATTACGATATATAAAAATAATATTGTCCTGCACATTATGCATGAAGGAATCATAATACATACAGAAGTCTACTTAATGCGTTCACTAATTCAACATTAAATGATTCAATTAAATGTTTCTTAATAATCAAAAACACTGCACACAATACGAATATATGAGAGTGCGTTTAAACCATGAGTATAGTGCACTCATACAAATAGAGTGCTATCTGCGCTCTATCAGAACTATGAATTCTATAGTGCCTCAGCCAAGCCTGAGATGCAGTGTCCTCCATTTTCAGTTATGAGCAGAAAGGCAGCTTTCACGCCTTTTTGCTTGAATAGTGTGCACAGGTTACAATGGCAGAATATATATTAAGAAAGAGATGCCCTGTGCTCATTGCTATTTTACAGATTAAACGCAGAAGGTTTGACTTTACACATTAGGCAAAATTGGCTTGCACCATCAACAGATGCAAAGGTCACGGGTGGGCCAGAGCCAAGGATGGAAGGAAGGAAGGACTCTTCCCTGAGCACCTGTGCATCTCACCAACATCATGCTCAGCACTAAGGGCCACATGTTTCAACAGTGGAAATAGCGATTGCCTAATTGCGATTTTCTGTGAACCGCAATTAGCTAATCGCTATTCCGAAGAGTTTCATTTAGCGATTCCGAGTGGGTCGCAAATCGTCCTACCTTATGAATATTCATGAGGTAGGTTGCAACTTGCGACCCATTGGGAATCGCTAAAATCACAGGGATGGTGGCCTGCTGGGGTCAGCAGACCACTATGTCCGTGATTGCTTTTAAATAAAGCAATATATATATCTTTTTTTAATGCAGCCCATTTTTTTTTAAAGGAAACGGGTTGCTTTTAAAAAAGAAAAATGAAAAGTTTTCTTTTCATTTTTTGAGAGTAGGCAGTGGTGCATGGGACCTCTGCCTGCTCAGAAAAAAGTTTTTGCTACCATTCCCAAAAGGCAAGGGGTTATCACCTACTTCAAGTAGGTGGTAAAATGCAAATATTTTGCGACCGCATTTCGGACGCAAAACATTCTTACATGCCACTGCGATTCGGTATTTGGTAGGGACGCCCTATACACGCACTTTCCTAATACCGAATTGGTATGTAGTCGCAATTCCAAATTGCGATTCGGGTAACATGTTACCGAATCACAAATTGGAATTCATCCATACCAAAATGCATTTTACCGGTCGCAAACATCCCGATTCTGCAAATCTGGCCATTTGCGACCGGTAAAATGCATGATACGTGTGGCCCTCAGCAAGGAACTAGGTTGGTGCAGGAAAAGGGACACATTGGGACTTAGAGGGAGGAGAAAAGGAATACAGGGAAAAGGTTAAGCACAGTGGTCAGCACAACACTGGGGCGCAGGAGGAATGAGCAGGCGCTGCACATAGGTGTTAAAATGGCAAGGCAACAGAGATGAGAACAATCAGTGTGGGGTAAAATGGAGCAGGTAATAACAATATTGCAAGAAGGCTAATAGGGTGCAATTTTGTGATAAGTAATAAGAGCAAAAAGGGACAATGTGGAAGGAATATGTGATGCTCACAGCGAAGTGACTTGAAACTAATGCGTCAAAACATGCATTGCCACACCAAGCAGGTCAAATCAACCTAGATTTGCGTGAGAGGCTGCTCTGAGCAATGAATATGGCCTTGAACTTAACATACCTGTCCAGTGGCAGGCAATGTTGAAAGTGCCTGAGATAAGTGATCCAATTTCCTGATATTCTTCAGTAGGCCAAGGGCAGCACTGTGGACCCGTTCCCAGCGTGTGATTAGTACGGTCCATTACAAAAGAACATTCCTAATGGAACTCTGACTGAATATTCAGCGAAGGAGGCTAGATAGCGAAGAACTTCCCTCAAAGTGCCCAGATGAGAAAAGTACATGCAGAAAATGGTGCTAACCGGAGGCACTAAGAGAGTTGGAAATGAGCTATAAACCCTGTGCTTAATTTGAGCCAGTGGTTGTCAGTGGGGGCCAACAGTAACCATTTTTGGGACCAGCACTTATTTTTCTGCATCAGACATTTACCGAGCACAAGAGAGGGAAAAAATTAAACTGGAAAGACGAGGAAGAGCCGAAGAGAAAGACAGAAAAACCCGTCCTGAAGGGAGAAAGCAGGAACCCACAAGAGTGAGATAAAGAGACAGGTAGTGCCTGGTAGAGGATTAAAAAAGTAAGAGGTGGACTGAAGATTTCACAGCCTTAGTGAGGGTTTTCTTCACATCTGTGGGTTTCCGAGCAAAACTTTGGGCACCAGCACTCATTCGTTTACAAATTAAGCTCTGCATAAACCAAGATGTTTATCCTTGGCTGCTGAAAACAGTCTCCAAAATGGGACCAGAGTTGAGACTCCTTGTTAAATATACAGCCCTGGGTTTTTTACAGAGTTTACCTTCAACTAGTTTTCTTATATCCAAAGTTTAAAAGTATTAAGTAATCTTCAAATGTGGGTGCTGATGATCCCAAACCCGAATGTAATTTTAGTAAGTGCAATCAATGGACATGTACAAAAGGAAACCCAAAGGACTGAATGAAAGTAGAGAAAGTTCCTAAATTAATGTAAATACAATTGGAAGATTGAGTAGTAAGGGAAGGAGATCTAGAATTTGCTTATACTCAGACAGGAAGAAACAGACGGTCAAAAACCTAACCCTTAAAACTGAACTCACACAGGTGTTCCAAGAAAAAACCATGGTCGAAGTTGACAAAGGATGCCAGCTGGTATAAAAGACACCATCACCCTTAGCCTCTATTGGGCAGTTTCACTTGGCCAACACCAGCCTGGAAAGGGTTCAGAAGGTTACTTATTTCTACATATTCCTGTACTTTCTCTTTGATGTCTCACTCCAGTAACTTGTAAGTTAGAATAAAAATAGAAATCCGGTCAATCAGTGGGATCTAAAATTGGTGTTTCCAATGAAGTAGCCAATATGGTCTGCATAAACTGCGAAAGTAATAAGCCCTAAAATTAGCATGCATCTAGAGAGTACCAAAATCTATAGACCATTTGCTGGCACAGTGCATGATAAAAATTCCTGTAAAAAATAATAGTAGCTATTGAACAACACTAGTTGGATTACTATGGATCAGAATGGTGGCTTGATTGGTCTTGAAATATTGTTTTTGAAACTATACCCTTCACACCAATATTCATTTATTTAACATTTGTTTAGCCCACCATGAATTTTCACTTTGGATCACCCGGTTTCTGGACCTTTACTGTGAGGGAGTCTCACTACTTGAGTCTCAGCCATGGTAATTGGACTGAGCATGTTTAATGCCAGTGTGCACCTTTTAAGATAATCTGCAGCACAGCTAGGGTATAACGGACACTGGGGTGCTACACGTGATGAACATGTGTGCACATACATGTGTGCTTGTGTCCGTGCTGGCATGTGGGACTACCCTCATGCGCATAAAAGGAACCCTGCCAGGGTAGGTTCTGGCCTGGGATAGGCCTTAGAGTATTAGTGGGCATTCATAAATAGGGAAGTATGGTTTAATGGAAAATCTGTAGTGATTCACTGTATTATTTTGGTTGGGACAGGGGTGCAGGGATGATGTGGCATTTTAGGATTGGACAGGGGTTCCTGGCATCTAGAACCTTCAGCTCACAGTTTCAAACCTCTGCACAAGAGAGATGCAGTGAGAAAGACCATGGACCTGGACAGTGATGACACCAGCAATATGGACAGGTGGAAGGAAAAGCCATCTGATGCCCCTGATGGACTAAATTCTATCCCTACAGCTAACTCTCAGGACTAAATGGCTCTCTCCCAGTGGCCCTGGCCTTCTAATGTCCTTTGAGGAGCAGTGGGGGGAAGCCGTGGAATCAGTTGCCTCCAGGTGCCCTATAAGATGGTCAGGAGGCCATAGGGCCTGTAGATGGCAATGCAGAGGAGAAGGCTGGTGCAGGGAGGCAGTAAAACCAACTTCCTGCAAAGTATACTGCTTTAGAGGCCCAAAATCAAGAACATCAGCCCAATGCAGCCCAAGTTATGCGTCTTGGAAGATTTGCTATTTTACACATGGCTTCAATTAGTGACAAAGCGCGTGGGACTCCATCATCACTTCCTTTAATTACTCCTGGGTTGGGCTAGGACCTTGGTGTCAGCGTAATTATGTTTTACATATTTATGGAGTAGAGGGGCATGAATGGAGTCCCCTTTCCATGCTCATTTCGGCCCCGGCTACTCCATCTCCTGGAGCCTGACACAAGAAAAGGCTCGCCTGCAGGAGAGGACCGCTGCAGCAATAGCGGGATCTGGGACCCCATCCCTAAAACAAAGAGACAGTGACCTATTCTCTAGGCACATTGCTGCCCTCATGCCTGTGTCTGGAGGGAAGGGCACACCCAGGCACACAGAGCCAAGCAGCTCCTGCTACAGGTGAGAGTGGTGGAGAAGTTGCTCCCGCCAGGGGAGCAACAAAGGAAATGTCAGTTCCCGCCTGCCGCACCCGAGGTGTGTGTGCAGGCGGGCTTGCTGTGATGCCCCTCCAGCCTTACCTGCACCTGGGTGCTCGGGCACCCAGGAATAAAAAAGGGAAAATTAGAAAAGGTGGTCACGAGAAGCAGCGTTGACAAAGAACAGTGGGAGAAGCCTGCTGTTCTAATATTCATTTCTCCGATGAGAGTTGCCCCAAAATGCCCAGTAATGGCTCTGTTTAGTCATTTCTGATGCTCATAGTGCCCCAGGAGGGGCAGGCGCACCCTCAGCATTCATTTAAGGTGTTGTGGGGGGGGGGCTACAGGAGGTGCAGCAGTCCTCCAGGAATACTTTATAGAAAGTAACACAAAGTCTCCCAGGGAATTGAATCCCTGACCTGGGGAGCAGCTTTCTTACATTTTGAAAGCACTCCCTGGGCTGGAGCTTTTGATCCACAGCTTTGGAGTTCAGGGACCCTTAGTTGGTTCCTATGACTGGATTATCCAACTTGAAGTGGTTAAGGAAAGATTTAGACAAATATTTACATTTCTTTAAATGCAATGCGTTATTCATAGTAAACTATTCTTAAACAGTGCACTGCTTTTATCAATGGTAAATCCAAACGTGCTTCAGGTTATAGTAATGTGACGACTCTTTGACAACAGACCTGCCTTGTATATTGACGGGACGACCCCTTAAAAAAGCCAACAGGCCTGCTTTGTTTAAAATGACAACACCTTATATTGTGATGTTGCATCTAGTATAGGTTGGAGGGGGGTTACTGTGATTATGGGGTTCATTACCCACCAAGGGTCAATTGTGATTCAAGAATGTCACCAAAGGTACTAATGTATGTATTTGTAAATTTAATATGTAGTATTTATAGTAGTGAGTGTGTAATAAATGTACCTTTCCTTTTTCAAAGAAACAGCATTAATTGGGCAATGATGTATTGAGTGTTGTTGACAGAGGATGGCGATTACTAGCCTATACCACCTCCCCTGAGCAGGCCTTGGACTGCTCTACTTCGCTACCCTGAGAGAGTCAAGTGCTACAATGGGGCAATTGGTTCCCAGTAAGTAGAACATTGTTGGTCTATTTCTTGCACAGGGATCACATCCTGCACAACTAAAAATAGGTTGTATTGGTTAATATGGAAATTGCTAACCAGTTACATCATATGCTCAACATTTCTGTCCATACCAAGGCTTAAAAATGATTTTGGTACGCTACTTAACACTAAATTGTCATTTTCCAGGGGAAAGCATAATTGTAGAGGTAATTCCAATCTTCTCCTTGCCCATATTCTAGTCAGAAGGTTGGCAAAATAACTCAAGACTAAAGGTTTGCATTAAGCCATTATGGAAATCATGGACACTGCTGACATTTTTGATACATCGTTAGGGAATACAAGGCCAACCCAAAATTCCAAATATGAACTTTGGGTGATTAAAAAGTAAAGCAGTGCAATGGCTCAATAAGTCTTCATGTAGACAACACTTCACATTTAGTGAACAATTACAAGCGTTTCATCAAATTTATAAATAAAGTGGAGCCCAACAGCCCTTCTTGCGTAATTAGCAAAGCTTTAATAAAATGGTCACCATTGCTATGTATCTTTAATGAGCTCAAAAAGCGACCACACAGTGAGAAGGTGAAGGAGAGTGAAAATGCGTATATGCAAATAGAAACAATCAAGAAGCAACAACAAGATAGTTGTTAGAGTATTGAGATGTGCAATCACATAGCTAATATCATGTTAGCAATCCCTAATCTGTCTGTGTAAGCGTAAATGGCATTTTGATCTTATATATACAATTAAAGTGCTATCATCAGGAAATAATATATTCAGAGTACATCATCATTGCAAAAAAGTGGTATCTCAAGATCACCAACCAGTATTTTACAAGACAATGATAGGCACAATAGAAGTTCTGGCCACAATCAGTGTAATGGAGCATCAGGAGCAATCAAAATGCCTCTGTGCGGCAGTGCAGACCATCCCCATCCAGATGTAAGAATTTTAATGGCTGGAATTCTTGCACCAGGACAGTGACAGTCTGCACAGTCTGTTGCAGAATGGAATTGAAGGAAAGAATAAAATTGCAATTGCATATAAATGCGTTATGTAAAATGCATGAGCACCATTATTTATAAGAAAAAAGAGATTTAGCTTAACATGGACAGTATTCAATATAGAGAACTCGTATTCTTTCCACTGCTAAGCAAAAGAGGAACAACAACTATTTCTCTCTCATTCCCGCATCAGAGGAAATGTGCCTTACTTTGTTTATACTGCCATGTTCCTCTTAACAAAAATTGTGGCGTGTCCATCTTACCATTGTGCAGGCAGGTGGGCTGCGGCCTGGACCTGGTAGGACCAAGCCATAAGGTGAACGTACAAACAGTTTACCATAAATTGTGAGAGTTTTCCACTCATACTGTGCCGGCTCATGATCTGCCCAAGTTCAAGAGGAGCCTATAATTGTTTTTATTATCACACTTTCTCCTCATAATAATCTTAGAATAGAAACACCAAGATGGGAGTAACTAATTGAAGTAAATACTTCTCACACGAGGAAGACTTTCAACTCAACTATTTTTAAACACAACAGTATAATGACAGGACAAAGCGTGGCTGGTATTTCTCCCTATGTTGGCGTTTTTCACCTAACAGCCAACATTCAGCACATTCCAATCAATCAATCAGGGTTCTTATAGAGCACGGCTAATCGCCCGTTAGGGTCTCAAGGTGTTAAGCGAGGGGGGTCTTCAGTCCAGTCGAAGAGCCAGGTATTTAGGTCCTTCCTGAATTGAGGCAGCGAAGGCGATTGCCTGAGATGTTGAGGTAGCGAGTTCCAGGTCTTCGCAGCAAGGTAGGAGAAGGATCTTCCTTTGGCCGAAGTCTTGCAGATCCGTGAGATAGTGACCAGGGCCAGTTGGGTGGAGGGGAGATGTCTGGTGGCTATGTAGAAGGAGAGGCAGTTGTTGAGGTATGCGGGTCTGATGTTGTGAAGGGTTTTGTATGCGTATGTGAGGAGCTTGAAGGTGATTCTTTTGTTGATTGGGAGCCAGTGACAGTCTCCCAGGTGACCGGAGATGTGGCTGCAGTGGGGGATGTCCGGGATAAGTCTGGGAGAGTCGTTCTGGATGCTCTGCAATTTTGTTTGGAGATTTTGGGTGGCGCCGGTATAGAGTGCATTGGCGTAGTCAAGCTTGCTGCTGACGAGCACCTGAGTGACTGTTCTGCTGGACTCGGTGGGGATCCACTTGAAAATCTTCCAAAGCAGGTGGAGGATGATACAGAGGTTACGTGCATGATCAGTGGGTGTGGGGAGGATTCAGAGCACTGCGGGCCACCAGTAGTGTCCCAGGTGGAGGGAGTGTTGCCCAGGATGAGGACTTCAGTTTTGTCATAGTTGAGTTTGAGGCAGCTGTCCTTCATTCAGGCGGTAACTGCCTTCATCCCATTGTGAAAGTTGCTCTTAGCAGCTGTAGGTACGTAGGTGAGGGAGAGAATGAGCTGGGTGTCGTCGGCTTAGGAGACAATGTTGAGTCCATGGTTTCTATTGATGGCTGCAAGTGGGGCCATGTAGATTTTGAAGAGAGTGGGGCTCAGAAAGGAGCTCTGAGGAACTCCACAGCTGATCTCTATAAGTTCTGAGGAGAACAGTGGGAGCTTGACTCTCTGGGTTCGGCCGGTGAGGAAGAAGAGGATCCACTCTAAGGCCTTGCTGCGGATGCCGGCATCGTGGAGTCTTGTGGAGAGGGTGTGGTGCGAGACAGTGTAGAAGGTGGCAGAGAGGGCCAGGAGAATGAGGGCTGCAGTTTCACCTTGGTCGAGGAGAGTGCGGATGTCATCTGTTATGGAGAGGAGTGCAGTCTCGGTGCTGTGGTTGCTTCTGAAGCCTGATTGGCAGGGGTCCAGGTTGTGGTTTGTTTCGATGAATTCTACTCATCTTATGCTCCCTCATCTCACGTGCCAATCCACACATACACATTGAACCAGACTACCAAACATCTACTTCTTTTTAAGAAAACTAAATACTCTTCTATATCTTCTTGATAACGCCTTACAATAACAGGAAAACCAATGCATCATACTGACCAATAAAAAACCAGACCCCTAACTAAATACATAATTCCTGTAATGAGCCACTAACCCACGTACCCTTGTACTGAGTACTACTGACACCCTCATTATTGACATCAACTTCCTCACTCCTTACTCCAGAAGTCTTCTCTCAAACCTTAGTCAATTCCTCATTACTAACATCAAGAAATACATTGTCTTCCTCATTATCCCCTATCCTACTCTTCTCCACCTCCCATCTGCATAAAGACACTCTGCCCATATTCCATACTTTACCATCTTGAACGCTTACAGCAGTACTCATAACTTCTACCCTTTGTTGCAGGTCAGACCATAATGAATGCCCCTTGGGCACACCTCCTGGTTTCCTTATCCAAACCCAGCTTCCCACAACTAGTCGAGGATCTCTCCTTTCCTTCCTATTAAATTTCAACATATAATTTCTTATTTTCTCTTGATGTTTTATTACTTGTTCCTTCATCTCTACACAACTTCCCCTCACATGTTTCACATTCTGCCATCTCATTAACCACCAAGGTACCAATTTGATCATGGGTTTCCACCCTCTTAACAATTCAAAGGAGTTTTACAAGGTACAGAATTGAGAGTCACTCTTTACAACAACAAGGTGGCTTGTAAAGTTCTCATCCAACACAGCTCTGACGTAAGAGCCAACTCCTTCATGATTCTGTTAATCTTTTCTACCAGACCATTGGCTTGCGGATAATATAAGGTAACCATGGTAGTTTTATACCAGAAGCCAACAAAAATTCTTTAATTTTCCCTAGAATAAATTGCATACCATTATCCATCACCACTTCTTCTGGGATTCCTTCTCTTCCAAAAATAGCCTAAAAAAATGTAATCAACACTTCAGTGGTAACACTCCCCATCATACGTACTTCTGGCTAATTTGAAAAATAGTCTACGATAAGTAAAGCATACACCTCCTTCTCAGGCAAAGTAAAAAAAAAGGACCCATTATATCAACAGCCACCTTCCTCCGTTGTCTAGCAGCAATCTCCACTACACATATCGGAGCCAACAAAGATTGTGTTGATTTTTCACTTGTATTACACACATCAAATTTTCTCACCCACCTATCTACACATGCATCCATATCAGGCCACCAAAATTGTTCCAGAATGTTCTTTTTTGTTCCAGACATGCCCCAATGTCCTTCATGTGCCACTTCCATTGACTTTGTTCGTAACCCTACTGGTGGTACAAAAGCCAACTCACTTGGCACTTTATAGAATTAAACACAATCTCCCCTCAAATTCTTTTCAGCAGGTTATCCTTTGACTAAAGATCTCTTAACTGCCACCATATCATGAGCAAGTGCCATTGCCTTAATCCAGTCTTCCTGAAACGCAACTCCTGCTTGAATGGTAAAACTCTCCTCATCATCCTCAAATGTAGCAGCCACATCACATTCCTCCTCTACTACCATACTCCCATGAAATTCACTCAAAGGCAGTCTGGACAATCCATTGGCTTGTCCATTCAATCTACCAGTAACATATTCCACATCATAGTGGTACACTTGTGACCACCCTTGCCAACCTTGGTGACATAGATCTACCTCCGCCTGGTGCCAGCAAATGCACCAAAGGTTTATGGTCGGTTCTGATAAAAATTCCCCCCCCCCCCACAAATATTTCGTAGAATGATCTACTGCCCTAGTACATGAAAACAATTGATGTTCAAATACAGAATATTTTTACTCAGCAGGCCTAACAGCCTGTGAACTATATGCAACAACCCAGTCTTCTAGCTCATTCTTTTGCACCAAAACCACCCCAAAACATACCCACATGCATCCACTGCAACCACACATTTCCCCCCCACTAAATGGTTTCAAAATATGTGCATTATTGATTTCCTTTTTTAACAGTTGAAAACAGCTATCTTTTCCCTCATTCCATACATATTTTACATTTTTTTCAGCAATTTTCCCATTGGTTCCACTTTTTTCAACTGATCTTTATCAGTAGGTATAGGGACATCCACAATCGCTTTTACTTGATCATGCTTTGGTGTCATTCTGTCTTTCGAAATCCTATTGCCCAAATACTCCACCTCCGATTTGCCAAATGTGCACTTGGACAACTTGACTGTCAATCCTGCATTTTATAATTCTGACAGCACTTGTTTGAGGTTCAAACCATGTTCCTTTATATACTTCCAAAAAATCAAAACATCGTCTTGAAATACTCTGGCCCCTTCAATGTTTTTCTGAGTTTCATTCATTAACCTCTGGAATTCAGTCGAAGAACTAGCTAATCCAAATGGCATTCTCTTATACTGAAACACCCCTCCGGAGTTATAAACAAAGTGAAATGTCTAGAGGTTTCCTCCAACTCTACCTGATGGTACGCACTTGTTAAATCAATGGTGGAGAACACAGTAGCCCCCGATACAGATGCCAACAACTCATGTAAATTAGGTAATGTATAACTATCTATCTAAATAGCTTAATTCAGGCATCTAAGGTCCACACACAATCTCAGCTCCCCTGAGCTCTTTAACGAAAAAACAATAGGTGACAAGCAATCTGAATATTGAATCAGTTCAATAATATCTTTTCCACACAAGTCCTGTAACATTTCCTTTACCTTTGTTCTGTGAGACAAAGGCACATTACGTACTTTCTGTCTTACTGACATTGCCTTGTACTACAATTTTTTGTCTATATCCTTTGAAATTGCCCAACTGCAGTCAGGCCACATTTTTAAATTCCACTTGCTATTATACTTCCCATCACTGCTCACATTCGTATCAATTGTATATACAAGGAAATTAGCTCTAGGATCTAAACGTAACCCAAGGTCTTCTTGATGAGGCCATTCCAAAAGTGCTACCCATTTTTCTACAACAAACGTTTTTCCATACTTTCTCCTTCCTTTGACCTCCATCTCGGACCAAAAGTATCCTTTTAAATTAATCCTGTGACCAGAATAACTTCCTGGCTGTACATTTGTTGATTTCAATGACCTCCCTTCCAACAGTTTTGTATGTAGCTCATAACCAATACTCATGTACCACGCACACAAATCCACCATCACCTCCACGCCAATGGCAACTCTTACCCTTAGTACAACGCATGTCCCCTTGCACACACAATAGCACTCCATCATTCAACTCTAGCTCTTCATCAGACACCACACAATTTACTCCTCCTCTAGGTATACCCTCACACACATGCCCAAAATGACCTTTCCTTTTACATTTGTTACAAAGTTTATCAATCGCTGAGCAATGCTTAGCATTAGCTAGATGATTAAGGTTACCACACCTACAACAACTTGTCCCATTTTTCAGTCTTGTGATACCAATATTCTTTTCCTCATATTCATTTTGTGTATTACTCTTCATTTCAGTTTTCTTTGCACTAATATATTTTTATCAATTACACACACCAACAATGAAGTACTATCCTTCTGTAACTCATGCACAAAGTTTTCAGATAATTCAATCATTCTGGCGGCATTATTGCCTCTTTCAATGTAGTAGTATATGTTCCAGCCCATAATCTTTCTTGAACTTTTTTAATTGGTTTTCATCAAATGATGGCCCTTTAAAACCTTGTCATAAGTAATATGTTCAGAATCACATGGCACCGCCAATGCCCTCAAAGTTGACACATATTCATCAATACCTTCACCCCCTCTCTGACTCCTTGAATACAATTTTAATCTATCTAGTATTACATTTACTTTCTTTCCATATCTCTCATGCAATTGCCTCACAGTTCTCTGATACACATGGGATATCTCCAGCATTTTCCACCCCCGTAGGATTTTAAATTCCTTCAATCCTACAACTTGCAAAGATAATATTAGTAATGCTAACTGTCTGCTAGGCGAACATTCACCTTCCTTCAACACTTCCACATTATGCTTGGAAAAGATGAATCCATATGTCCCCAGGCTCCGCTAGAAACATTAGTGGTGGTCAGAATTTAGACATCTCCTTATCCGTTTGTTAACCAGAAGAGCTAGCAATGGCTACTGTATTTCGAGTAGGTTTACCTGTCACCGAGTAAAAACGCTTTTGTTGTGCCTGTCACCAACATTCACACATCTATGCTTCATCCACTGTTTCTTCCCCCAATCCAAAATGGACACCAATGAAACTCATGCAAATCAAAGATTTGCCCCATCCAATATGGGCACCAATACTAACTACTTTTGTAAGAAAGGCCTCATTATCCAATTGCAGACTAATGCCCTTCATAATCTCTCAAAATGGGCTCCAAGACACTGCTTGTTTGTCACTACCAGGACATATAAAACATAAAAGTACATGTCCTACCTCTTAGTTACACAGCACACTGCCCTCTGGGTTACCAAGGGCCTTCCTTAGGAGTGATTTATTTGTAATAAAAGGGGAGTTTATGGGTTGGCAAGCAGTTTTAAAATGCCAAGTCGAAGTGGCAGTAAAGTGCACACACAGGCCCTGCAGTGGCAGACCTGAGACAATGTTAGAGGGCAACTTAGGTGGGTGGCACAAGCAGTGCTGCAGGCCCACTAGTATCATTTAATTTACAAACCCTGGGCACATGTAGTGCGCTTTACTAGGGACTCATAAGAAAGTAAATATCCCAATTGGGAATGAGCCAATATTACCATGTTTTAGGAGAGAGCACATGCACTTTACTGCTGGTTACCAGTGGTAAAGTGTTCAGAGTCCTAAAGCCAGCAAAAAGAGGTCAGAAAAAGAGGAATAGGAAAGCAAAACGTTTGGTGTGGCCCTTCAGAGAGGGCTATTATGCAACACAGTCCTTCTCACCTAATAAAGACGGCAGCAGGTCAGCACAGCAGGGCAGTAGTTCCTTCAGAGCAGCAGTCCAGCAGAGTGGCAGTCCTTCAGCAGCACAGCAGTCCTTCTTCCTGGCAGAGTATCCACTGGTCCAGAGGTTTTCTGAAGTGATAGAGTCAGATGTCCAGAAGTGTAATGAAATGGTGATGTCTGAGGTCCTTATTTCATACACAGTTGTGCCTTTGAAGAGGGGAGAAGCTTCTTGAGGCATGTCTTTGAGGTGCACAGATGCACTGCTTTTCCTGCCCTGAGTCCAACTAGCTACAGGGGGTATGCAGCCCGTTGTATGCAGACAAGGCACAGCCTATTCAGGTGTAAGTGAGGCTGGGCCGAGCTCCTCACTCCTATCCTGCCAGTGATGGCCCACTCAATCACACCTAAGCTCCCATTGTGTGTGTCTGTCTAGAAGGAATACTCAAAGGCAAACTGCCAACTACATCCAGTCATGTGACCAGGGACAAGCTGCAGGCACCAAATGGCTAAGGCAAGAAAATGCCAACTTTCTAAAAGTGGCATTTTCAGAGTTGTAAATTAAAATCCGACTTCACCATAAGTTAAATTTGGCTTCCAGAGGCACCAAACCTGAACCACTTATAGCTTCCCATTTAGAAATTACACTTAGAAAATATAATAAGGTAATCCCAATGCTATCCTATGGAAGATGTAGGCCTTCGGTAGTGAAAAACAAATTTAAGAGTTTTTCACTGCCAGGACATGTACATGTCCTTCGTTTTAAATACATTGCAACCTGCCCTCTGGGCTGTCCAGGGCCTACCCTAGGGGTGACTTATATGTATTAAAATGGAAGGTTTGGGCCTGACAAAAGGTTTATTTTGTCAGGTCAAAATGGCAGTTTAAACCGCACACACAGGTTCTGCAATGGCAGGCCTAACACATGTTTAAAGGGCTACTTGAGTGGGTGACACAATCAGTGCTGTAGACCCAGTAGTAGCATTTAAATTACAGGCCCTGGGCAAATGTAGTACACTGTACTAGGTACTTATGAGTAAATTAACTATGCTAATTGGGTATGAGCCATTATTACCATGTTTAAAGGAGAGAGCACATGCGCTTTAGCACTGGTTGGCAGTGGTAAAATACTCCTAAGTCCTAAAGCCACCAAAAACAAGGTCAGAAAAATGGAGGAGGCAGGCAATAAGTTGTGAGGGAGACCAACCCAACGCTGACAGGACTAACATGTGTCCCCCCAGCTGAAAGTGGGGAGAACTACCCAACCCCTTGGCAGTTCTCACTAAGGTGGAAGAACCTGGATAGACCATCAGCATTGGTGTGGTCTGACCCAGAACTGTATTCCATCATAAAGGCCATTCCCTGTAGGGAGATAGAATACCTCAACAAATTGGGATTTTCACCCCTCATTTGAATGAGCCATCTGAGGGGTCTGTGATCTGTCCAAACCCGGAAGTTAGTCCCAAACAGGTATGGTCTCAGCTTCTTCAGTGCCCAGATCACAGCAAAGGCCTCCCTCTCAATCACACTCTACCTCTGTTCCTATCAAAGTAGTGTTGCATTCTGCTTAGTGTTTGTGTTGCTACCGCAGAATGTACTGTGTGTTCTGGAGCATGTCTGCGCCCAGGCTCCAGAGCACAGCTTTCACGGGTGGCTGATGGTTGATGCTCCCTCCCAGTCTTGACGGAATAAACTCACTTGAAAACGCAGTAGTTTCCAATGTAAATCTTTTCAATGGCGGCTGTCTGACCGGGATGGGAGCTGCCTCGACGCTGGATGGAAGACACGCATTCGTGTACTGAGGTGAGGAGATTTCTTACCGTCTCCTCATGACGTATTCATTCAAGCCTGCCGGAGAACTGCCGTGGGATATTCTCTGTAAGCTTTGTCTTCGTTTCCCCTTCTAGCGCGCCGTCAGTTTTAAGTTTTGGAAAAACTGAAGACGTGTCAGCACAGCAAACTCTAAGCCACATTGCTTAGCAACATCACATGCTGATGTCATGTAGAGCGGCTTGCGTTGCTAAGTAACAGCCCATAGCGGACACTGAGCCAGAAGACTGTTCTCGCATTTCCTTATAGTCAGCAATCCATGACAATAACAGTCGTTTCAACAAAAATGAACAGTATAAGGCCAACGCACTGTTTAGGGACATTAGACTAAAACATCTGAGCGTGCAGATTGACATGATCTATGGGTTTCATTCTAAATGAACAAACACCACCTTCTGTCCAAATGGAGGAAGTGCAGTTTAAGTTACACGCTGGTATTAACATACTGCTGTGCAAGCCAATTAGTGGGGTTGGTTCCTAATTATCCGGTTGCAGACACATGTCAAGATAGAATGAAGCGCATCAAAAAAATATTTTCTTTATATTGAAAAGAAGAAGAGAAAGAATCAATGACACGCACATTACACATTTGTGTGTGACACCGTTCCTGTCCTACCAACTGCACTAAGTGAACACATACCGTACTATAGATGTGTTTATAGCCATAGTCTGTGTCACATTGTCACATATAGACTTTTTGAGAAATGGATGGTTTAGTAGTTCTGAAATATTTTTTGCAAGTCCCAGGAAAGGCTAAAATTTTGTGGGAGGACTGGAAATGGGGCTTTTAAACTTATGTCCAAGCTATTGGGGGTGACATATTTACTTCTGCTAGAAAGTTGGCTTTGCTAAAACATTGTTTGGGAGCAGAAGGTAGACGAATACTGAAACATCTTCCATTGGCTGTGGGTGTAGATGAAGAAGAAGAGGACAGTGATGGAGAAGATGATTATGAAATCGCTATAAAGAAATTAGATGAGAAATTCGGAAAGAAGAAGAACGAGGTGGTTGAAAGATTCAGGTGTTTGAAAAGAAGTCAGATGCCTGGCGAATCAGTGGAAAGTTATGTTGCCAGTCTGAGATCACTTGCAGCAACCTGCAATTACAAGGGTTTCCACAATGAGATGCTAAGATACCTACTGGTATAAAAAGTAAACAACAAGAAGATACAGGAATAATTGTTAACAACAGATGGATTGACTCTTCAAATGGCTATTGACTTGATGAAAAGAGTAGAATTGACGGATGATGGATTGAAGGCTTTAAAATCAGAAGAAAAGGTTGAAGCAATTTAGAAGGAGTCATTCAAAACAAAGAAAGAAATGGACAGCCATGGCAAAAGATTGGGAGATAGGAAAAACGTGTGTAACAAGAGTGGTTACAGAGGTCATGGAGCTACTGACGAAACATGCCCAGTGGTGGGACAAGTGTGCAGGAGGTGCAGATGTAAAGGATATTTTGTGAGAATGTGTAGAGGAAGGATGGGGAGTGTGAATAACAGGAAATCTGCTGTTAATATTGTTGATGAGACAGAGGATGCTGATGATGAACAGAATGTAATCATAGAAATTCAAGAAATTGGGAAAGTCCGCAAGGACAATCCTTTTTTTAACATCGGTATTGATGGTGCGGTAGTAAGAATGATGGCAGACTCAGGAGCTAGGTACACATTTACTGGTGAGGAATATTTTAAAACATTTTCACAGCATGTTTTGAGAGAACCTGATGTAAGGTTGGTGCCATATGAAAACATTGAATTATTGGGTTTCATTGAGGCTCAACTTGAGTTTCAGCAAAAGATGGCGCTATCCAAAGTGTATTTTGCCAAGCAGGGTTCTTGTTTACTGTGGTGGCCTCAGCAAAGGGACTTAGGGATTCACTTGGTTCCAAATCATCAGGATCAGGTGCTGGGGGCACAAACTGGAGTGAGTGAGATTAAGATGGAAGTGCCATACATCACAGATTTTCTAGAGGTTTTCAAGGAACAATTGGGCACTCTCAAAGGGTTCGTGCACAAGATAGTGTTGAAGGATGGGGCGTCTCCGGTGGCTCACAAACTACAATGGGTACCGCTTGTTATGAGGGAACCTTTACGTCAAGAATTGCACAGGTATGTGAGATTGAAATGATTGAGGAAATTGATTCGTAGGAGTGACTAGCTCCGGTAGTGCTGGCTAAGAAGTGCAACAGTGATATTAGGTTGGGTGTAGACTTGAAAGATCTCAATGTAGCGATCTGGGTGGACAGACATCCTGTAGGAAGCTGGCTCTGTATATACTATACCAAAGTAAGGTATAGTGTTCACTGAGTCCAGCGGATCCCCAAAGTCATACAGAGGTAAAAGTGGATAATACCTTAGTCTCTATTTGTGGTAGTGTGGGCGAGCAGTAAGGCTTTATCAGAGGGTAATGTTAAGCATTTATTGTACACACTCAGGCAAGAAATGATGTCACACACTCAAAGACTGAACTCAGATCAATTGTTTATAATAAAAATATTTCTTTGTTGTAGTTCATTTTATAGAACCAAGCAGGACTTGGTACAGGTAAATAGTATTGTACTCTTCAAGATAGGTTATTCATAAGCAAGCTGGATGAATAATGACTTTTCGTACAGGATTGCAAAATGTGCAAATAGAGTTGTAAATATTTTCGAATACTTTTTAGATAACTTTTTCTACTCAGTGTGATATGCCTAGATATCACACTGAAACATTTCCTGGATAAAAGGTGAGTAAAACAGTTTTTCTCAAAACACAGTTTCTTAACACCCTCAGAAGAAGTTTTTCAGAGGAAAACAGTCAATGCAATCCTATGGAGAAAAATGGGGTTATCGTTTTGCAGGTAAGTGAATGTTCTTGAGGGTGGAGCTTCTGGGGTTAGAACAAGGACTCCCCCAGGATCAAGGATGCACTCAAAAAGCACCCTCAGCGGCACTAGGGTGGCCAGGTGCAGAGTGCTGATGTCCAATGTTAGTCTATGGGGTTACGGGGCTGTCGATTGGTGGCTGCTTATGAGCAGGCCACAAGGTTCAGGAAGCAAAGCTCTTGGGGTTAAGCTCAGGGCAAAGGGGGATCCAAGGTAGCACACAAGGTGCTCCCACAGCGGCACAGGGGAGGCTGGGTACAGGGAGCTGGATCGATGTCAGGAGCCCTGTTGGTTGCAATGGTGAAGCTCCGGTCAGAACAAACACTGCAGACTTGGGGACGAAGATCTTCTGGAGGTGACCACCAGTAGGAGAGGTAAGTTGGGATGTAAGGGGACGCCGTAGGTTGGGCCACCCAAAGCCGTGGTGCGTCGGGTGCAGGAGTGTCTTTTGGCATCAGGTTTTCCTTACCGGCTCCGGTCGCGGTGGGGGGGACCCTGCAGATGGAGGCTGCAGGTGCCGTCGGGAGGCTTGGGGTAGGTCAGGGTTCACCAGATCCCAGGTCAGGATCGCTGGGGAGACCTCCTTGTGGTGTTGGGCCACTCGAAATCGGACCGTGGGCGACGGGTACAGAGTTGTGCAGACTTGCAGATTTGGCCAGAGACAGAGTCTGGTTCTTTGAGAAAGTTCGGTGCTCACGGGAGACAAAGTCTTTGTAGGGAAAGCAGGGCAGGTCCTCCGGGTTCTGGGGGGCTGCTGGCTGTAGGACATGCCGGGATTCCACTGGAGCAGATCAAGGTCAGGACAGGCCGGTCGGGCTGGGGCCAAGGCAGTTGATGTCCTCCTCTTCTTCCTTCAGCACGGCTCTTCGGTCCTTCTTCTACTTGCTTGTCTGAGGAGGCAAGGTTTGGGTTTGCCCCTAAATACTACATTTTGTGGCGTTTCAGGTAGGTACAGGTCAGGACCAATGGGTCCCTTCCTTGGGGTGGGTACACCCCTATTATGCCACCCTCCAGTGGGAGGGGGGCATAAGCCTCACTCTGGTTGGATGGGTCCCCCCATCTTCAAGATGGCGGGGACTGAGAGTTGTGCTTTGCCTCGCCTCCCCCACCTGAGGGATGTTGTTGGCAAAGGTTGGCACACCTCTCCTCCTATCTTGGTTTTCCCACCGATTCTCCTGTCAGGTGGGGGTCAGCACTGGTGGGGACCAGTTGCTGGGAGCAGCAAATGGCTGGGTCAACTCACAAAGCCGGCAAGCCTTTGAAGCTTCCACTTCGTGGACCCTGCCCATCCTGGGGGAGGAGGCTTGGCACCTATGCCCAGGATGTGCTTTGTTTCAGGACCCCGAGAGTGGGAGGCTCTCGACCCAGGAGTCCAGACACATGTCTGGGGGTGGCAGCTGGTGAGAAATCAGTCAGCAAGGTCACTAGAGTAAGTAAGTAACATATTTGTAAAGCGCAACGTATGCCGAGGCGTCTTGGCGCTAAAAGAAATGCTTCTGGCCAGGGAGAAAGTTACATAGGTTTAGAAGAAAAGAGCCAGGTTTTTAGTGACTTCCTGAAAAAAAGTCTATTGGGTTGGAATCTAAGAGAGGAAGGTAAGGTGTTCCAGAGTTTTGCAGCCAGGTACGAGAAACACAAAGAAAAAGAATTCCCTTTTCAAAGAGATTAAATATAAACAAAATGAATATGCAAGTAGATATTAAAACCCACCCAAGGTTTGGATCATGTGGTATACGTACTTGTGGTATTACAGGCCAAAAACTACTAATATTGATACTAAAGAGGGAAATGACAAAGAGAGAAATGAACAAACCTTTTAGATGAAATTACAAGTTGCTGCGATGTGTAACAATAATTACTCAATGATCAATAATGTACTCAAGTTTCAATTATTTATTTATTTAAAACCCTTATAAAAACACAAACAAAAACCAGATTGTCTCGAAGTCCTACAAGTGCAATTTTATAAAGTGCAAATTCGTATAGTCACCAGTATATTTCAAAAAATGGATTTTCTTAACAAATTGGTATCATTTTTTT
Source organism: Calotriton arnoldi (assembly GCA_963921515.1). Lineage (NCBI taxonomy): Eukaryota > Metazoa > Chordata > Amphibia > Caudata > Salamandridae > Calotriton > Calotriton arnoldi. The sequence continues at coordinate 2,641,031 of CAWUFW010000959.1, read as the reverse complement.
AATATTCACTTCATTATTTCGAACAACAAATAAAAAATATAGATTTATAAAATATCACATTAAAAACAGAAAAATTGTCGACGCGGCCTTTCGGCAAAAAAGTTTCTTCGCCTTCTTCAGGACAGAAATTATTTCATTTTATCGAATAAAATTATTATATTGAGACCAAAAAGAAGTCGTCTCTTGCTTAAAATGGCAAAAACCACCGATGGAAGAAAACTACGTTCTTCTCCCGTGGTCCACTGATCATGGAAATCTATGTGGTCATCTATCGAATTTACACGACACACACTTTAACATGGTTGATTGATTTCTCACGATATACAGTTAATCCGAATCGTTGGGGTAGAGTGTAGAGAGTATCTATGATGGAGTCACAAAGACAACATATTTATTATGGTGTTGCTTGTGATGGAGTTCCCACAGTATTCCTTAAGATGGGTCCTCCTAGCAATCTAATCGGTATTGCCCAACTGCCACCTTGCTAATATGTATTGCTATATGGCTCGATTATAGTTGACCAGGTTGAACAATCGCTGGACTCTACACAGTCATATCACGGCTCCACCGGCCATACGTCTCTATCCTCAAATCCCAGAGACGTACGGCCGGTGGAGCCGTGATATGACTGTGTAGAGTCCAGCGATTGTTCAACCTGGCCAACTTTAATCGAGCCATATAGCAATACGTATTAGCAAGGTGGCAGTTGGGCAATTCCGATTGGATTGCCAGGAGGACCCATCTTAAGGAAGACGGTGGGAACTCCATCACAAGCAACACCATAATAAATATGTTGTCTTTGTGACTCCATCATAGATACTCTCTACACTCTACCCCAATGATTCGGATTAAGTGTATATCGTGAGAAATCAATCAACGATGTTAAAGTGTGTGTCGTGTAAATTCGATAGATGACCACATAGATTTCCATGATCAGTGGACTACGGGAGAAGAACTAGTTTTCTTCCATCGGTGGTTTTGCCATTTTAAACAGAGACGACTTCTTTGGGTCTCAATATAATAATTTTATTCGATAAAATGAAATAATTTCTGTCCTGAAGAAGGCGAAGCAACTTTTTTGCCGCAACGCTAAATCGACAATATTTCTGTTTTTAATGTGATATTTTATAAATCTATATTTTTATTTGTTGTTCGAAATAATGAAGTGAACTTTAAAAATGATACCAATTTGTTAAGAAAATCACTGTTTTCAAATATACTGGTGACTATACTGAATTTGCACTTTATAAAATTGCATTGTAGGACTTAGAGACAATCTGGTTTTGTTTGTGTTTATAAGGGTTTAAATAAATAAATAATTGAAACTTGAGTACTTATTGATCATTGAGTAATTATTGTTACACATCGCAGCAACTTGTAATTTCATCTAAAAGGTTTGTTCATTTCTCTCTTTGTCATTTCCTCTTTAGTATCAATATTAGTAGTTTTTGGCCTGTAATACCACAAGTACGTATACCACATGATCCAAACCTTGGGTGGGTTTTAATATCTACTGCATATCCATTTTGTTTATATTTGATCTCTTTGAAAAGGGAATTATTTCCTTTGTGTTTCACGGACCTGTCCCTTTTCCTAGCATCAGGGTACCTCCCTTATATTGCTGGAAGCCAGGTACGAGATGCATCTACATCCCCATTTGGCCTTTCTTATTCTACCAAACGGAAATCGGCGGACCTCAAGTCACATTGGACGTAGCAGACAAAATGTTTCCGAAGGCCCCACGGCCCAAATCCATGCAATGCCTTTTGGACCATACATAGTGCCTTGAATATTATCCTATGTTGGACAGGCAGCCAATGGAAGGCCTTGATGCTGTTCGATATGGAGCTGAATTTGGGAACTTTCAGCAACAATCGGGCACTAGCATTCTGCAGAGACTGAAGTTGGGCTGCAAACGTTTATCTATTCCCAGATAAAGAGCATTGCAATAATCTATTCTGGACAGTATCAAAGCGACTGTTACTGTTTTTTGTATCTCCAATGGAATGAAAGGGAAGATCTTTTTCAAGATCTTTAAAAGGAAAAAACACGAGGATGTAATGTGATTAATCTGTTCTGAAAAGCAAAGTTGATCATCAAACAGAATGCCCAGGTTTCTCACTTTAATTACTGTGTCAGGACGTGGTCCGGCGTCAACAGGCCACCAGGAATCGGTCCAGAAGAAGGGCCAATTTCCAAACAGTATCACCTCCATTTTGTCTGTATTAAGCTTTAGATTTTCGTGCATCCAGGTGGTAATATGCACCAGACAGTTTTTAAACTGGCTTGCCACGGAGTTTACATCGGGTGTAATCTTTATAACTATCTGCTTGTCGTCCACGTAGGATAAGACAGAGAAACCGTAAGCACGTATGATTCTGGTCAGGGCGGTGGCATATATGTTGAGCAATGTGGAGGATAATGACGATCCGTGAGGAACACCATAGGGGAGGGAAAACGTGTCAGAGGTGTACCCTCACCAAGTCAACTTATGTTCTCTACGTGAAAGGAAAGAGGTGAGTAGGGTTAGGACCGCACTTTTTATTCCCACTGTCTCTAGCCGCCTAACTAACACCTGATGGTTAACAGTGTCAAAGGTGGCTGAGAGATCAAGTAGGATAAGGACGGCTCTCCCTTCCCTGTCAACCTGCATAAGGATTTCCTCCTCGGCCATAACTAATGCAGATTCTGTGGAGAGTTAGGTCGTTCTTCAGGGGCATCTCTAAGATGCCCTCTGAGTGCATATGGCATTAAATCCCACATTGGCATCAGTGTGGGTTTAATGTGCTGAAAAGTTTGATATCAAACTTCCCAGATTTCAGTAAAGCCATTATGGTGCTGTGGAGTTCGTAATGACAAACTCCCAGACCATATACTCTTTATTTGCTGCACTTACAATGTCTAAGAATGGACTTAGACACTGTAGGGGTACAGGACTCATGCACCTGCACCCTCACCAGTGGTATAATGCACCCAGCTAGAGGGGTGGCTTGCCTATGCCATAGGCAGTGGTTTGTAGGAATGGCGCACAGGGAGGTGTGCCATGTCGACTCTTCACTTATCTCTGCACCAAAACACTCCTTAACACACACCCACACTGCCATTGCAGGCTGTGTAGCCAGCAGTGGCAGTGTGTGTGTGTTAAGGTACAGGGCCTCTAAGGGTGGCACAATATGTGCCTCAGTCCTTAGAGGCCTTCCCTGGTCACAGTGCCCTTGGTACTCATGGTACCATTTACAATGGACTTACATGTGGCCAGAGAGTTGTTAATTGGGTTTGCAGCAGTACAGTTTAAGGGGATGAACATAGGCGCTGGGTACCTGGTTGGCAGGAACCCAGTGCACACTTAGTCAAAGAGCATCAACATCAGGCAACCATGCAAAAAGTGGCACTTTCCTACACAACCCCCGCCAAACGAAAGAGGATGAGACTATCCTTTCCCTAGAGAGTGTTCATTGTCTAAGTGGAAGAACCTGAAAAGTCCATCTGCATTGCCATGGGCAGTCCCAGGTCTATGTTCCACTGTAAAGTATATTCCCTGTAGGGAGATGGACCTCAAAAGTTTGGGATTTTCACCTTTTATTTGCATTAGCCATTTGAGAGGTATGTGGTCAGTTTGACCTGTGAAGTGAGTACCAAACAAGTATGGCCTCAACTTTATCAGGGACCAAACCACAGAAAAGGCCTCTCTTTCAATGGCACTCCAACACTGCTCCCTGGGGAGTAACCTCCTGCTTATAAAAGCAACAGGCTGGTCTTGGCATCATCATTGGTCTGGGATAAGCCAGCTCCAATCCCTATCTCAGAGGCATCAGTCTGCACAATGAACTGCTTGTTGTAGTCTGGAGCTTTGAGAATGGGTGCTGAGCACATTGCCTCTTTCAGGGTGTCAAAAGCCTTTTGACAGCTAACTGTCCAATTTATCTTTTTGGGCATTTTCTTGAAGGTGAACTCTGCGAGGGGTGTAACAATGGATCCATACCCCTTCACAAACCTCCTGTAATACCCAGTCAAGCCAAGGAATGCTCTGACTTGGGTCTGGGTTGTTGGAGCCTCCTAGTCCAGAATAGCCTGGATCTTGGGCTATAGGGGTTGCACTTGGCCTCCACCAACAAGGTGGCCCAAGTATACAACTGTGCCTTGCCCTATCTGGCATTTGAATGCCTTGATAGTTAGGCCTGCAGTTTGCTGGGCCTGTAAAACCTTCCCCAGGTGGACCAGGTGATCCTGCTAGGTGGAGCTAAATACAGCAATATCATCAAGATATGCTGCACTAAAGGCCTCTAATCCAGCAAGGACTTGATTCACCAATCTTTGGAAGGTGGCAGGGGCATTCTTTAAACCAAAGGGCATAACAGTAAGCTGATAATGCCTATCAGGTGTGGAGAATGCAGTTTTTTCTTTGGCACCTGAGGCCATGCCAATTTGCCAGTATTCTGCAGTTAAGTCAAAGGTACTAAGGAATTTGGCTGCAACCAATTTATCTATCAGCTCATCAGCCCTGGGTATGGGGTGAGCATCTGTCTTGATGACAGAGTTGAGACCTTTATAGTTCACACAAAACCTCATTTCTCTCTTTCCACCCTGTCGATGAGGTTTGGGAACTAAGACCACTGGGCTGGCCATGGGACTCTCAGAGGGTTCAATAACCCCTTAACTCCAGCCTCTTGCTGACTTCAGCTTTGATGCTCTCCTTAACTTGATCAGGCTGCCGATAGATGTTGTTTTTGACAGGTACACTGACCCCAGTGTCCACATCATGGGTACACCAGTGTGTCTGACCAGGGGTTAAGGAGAAGAGCTGAGCATACTACTGTAAGACCTGCCTATAGTCAGCCTGCTGTTGGGCAGTGAGGGTGACTGAATAGACCACTCCATCCACTGACCCATCTTTGGGGCTGCAAGAGAGGAGGTCAGGGAGAGGTTCACTCTCTGTCTCCTGATCTTCATCAGTAACCATCAGCATGGTTATGTCAGCCCTGTCATGGAAATGTTTTAGGCGGTTCACATTGAGCACCATTTTGGGTGTCCTGCTTATGCCCAGGTTCACCAAGTAGGTGACCTTACTTTTCTTTCTAAGATGGGATAAGGTCCACTCCATTTGCCCTGGAGGACCCTTGGTGCCAAAGGCTCCAAAACCCACACCTTTTGTCGTAGTTGGAATTCCACCAGTACAGTTTTTTGGTCATACCAGTGCTTCTGGAGCTCCTGGCTGGCCTCAAGATTCTTAGAAACTTTTTCCATGTACTCTGCCATTCTGGACCTTAGGCCTAGTACATGGTCCACAATATCCTGTTTGGGTTCTTGGAGAGGCTTCTCCCAATTCTCTTTAACAAGACAAAGTGGTCCCCTAACAGGATGGCCAAACAGATGTTCAAAGGGGGAAAACCCTACTCCCTTCTGAGGCACCTCCCTGTAGGCGAAAAGCAAGCATGGCAAAAGGACATCCCATCTCCTTTTGAGTTTTTCTGGGAGTCCCATGATCATGCCTTTCAAGGTCTTGTTAAACCTTTCAACAAGACCATTGGTTTGTGGATGATAGGGTGTAGTAAACTTGTACTGCACTCCACACTCATTCCACATTTGTTTGAGGTATTCAGACATGAAGCTTGACCCTTTGTCTGACACCACCTCCTTAGGAAACCCTACCCTGGTGAAGACACCAATGAGGGCCTTGGCTACTGCAGGAGCTGTATTAGTCCTAAGGGGAATTGCTTCAGGATACCTGGTGACATGATCCACTACCACCAGCATAAATTTGTTCTCTGCGGCTGTGGGAGGTACATGTGGACTCACTATGTCCACACCTATTATGTACCCCAATGTACCCCAATCTAGGCCTAGGTAGCTACACAACCTTTTACCTACATTTGTTCTACCTTGGTCTGTATAACGATTCTAGCTCTGACCTTTTACCCAGTTATGTGCTGAATAAATGTCGATCAGTTTCCTGGAAACTAGCCTAATTTATTATGCATGAGGATTCTTAGAAAAGTCCCTGCACATGGCGTACATAACAGCATGAACATACTGTGTGTAAAAGTCATGGTCATCTTCATCTTAGGGCAAAAGAACTGCTTTGCATAATCGCAGGAATTGTTCTAGGCTTATTTGTATAACCGTACCCGGTATGCAGACAGAATATCGAGTTGGAAATGTCGACTTACACAAATATCGATTTGCAAATATAGTGACACAGAACTATTGACAGCAAGAATATCGTGGTCAAGAATATCAAATTTAAGGTAAGAAATATCGTTTTCAAAAATATAGAAGTCATTAATATCTTTTGCAAAAAATATAGTTGTTTAAAATATCAATTTTTTAATTAGTGTTATGTATTTAGTGTATTGTTTATGCTTTTTAATATATGTGTTAAATTTTTAGTAGTTATCAATTTTATTTTAATTACATTTGGTGTTTTTTAGTTCCGTAGCGGGTTGTGGGATTATAGGGGAATAGGGTGGAAAGTAATTTAATTATAATAAATTAATGATTATTTTTTATTTATTAATATTCATTTAATTGAGATTTTATAGTGTTAATTGTGGGAAGTAATTTATTTGTAATTAATTATTAATTGGTTGTTAATTAATATTAATTAATTAGTAATTAATTATGGTAATTGTGTATAAAAAAAATAAGTGCGGATTGTGGGATGTACAGGGGTAAAGGGTGGGAAGTAATTTATTCTGAATTAATTAATAATTAGTTGTTAATTAGTTGAAAATTAAATATGGAAATTGTGTAATTAATTTTAGGTGCGTGTTGTGGGGTTTATAGGGGTAAAGGGTGGGAAGTAATTTATTTTTAATTAATGAATAATTAGCTGTTAATTAATATTAATTAATTAATTGAAAATTAAACATGGAAATTGTGTAATTAATTGGGTTCAAACTGGAATGGCATCGTGAGCAAAACAACAATGGCTTTAGGCGCAGATTTCTGTACTGGGGTGAATGTATGACATTGTTCTGCATTCAATTGTTCTTTTTGCATTTGTCACCCGAGTGGGACGGGTATGCCCAGACGTGGGTCCTGTGCTCTCCATGCCACTGGAGTCAAGTTATCCTGGCTGATGAGGTGTGAAACCCTGAAACCAGTCCTAGGATGCTTGTTTCTAGTCCAGGGAGGACCTGGCCTGGCAGTTCGGGCTGGACTGTTCCCATGAGGCACAGGGTCAAGACTGATTTGCATGTGGCTGGGTTCAGACTGGAATGGCTTGGTGAGCAAAAAAACGATGGATTTAGGCCCAGATCTCTGTACTGGGGTGAATGTATGACATTGTTCTGCATTCTATCCATCAATTGTTCTTTTTGCATTTGTCACCCTGAGTGGGACGGGTATGCCCAGACGTGGGTCCCGTGCTCGCCATGCCACTGGAGTTAAGCTATCCTGGCTGATGAGGGGTGAAACCTTGAAACCGGTCCTAGGATGCTTGTTTCCAGTCCAGGGAGGACCTGGCCTGGCAGTTCGGGCTGGACTGTTCCCATGAGGAACAGGGTCAAGACAGATTTGAATATGGCTGGGTTCAAACTGGAATGGTATGGTGAGCAAAAAAATGATGGATTTAGGGCCAGATCTCTGTACTGGGGTGAATGTATGACATTGTTGTGCATTCTGTCCATCAATTGTTCCTTTTGCATTTGTCACCCCGAGTGGGACGGGTATGCCCAGACGTGGCTCCCGTGCTCTCCATGCCACTGGAGTCAAGCTATCCTGGCTGATGAGGGGTGAAACCCTGAAACCGGTCCTAGGATGCTTGTTTCCAGTCCAGGGAGGACCTGGTCTGGCAGTTCGGGCTGGACTGTTCCCATGAGGCACTGGGTCAAGACTGATTTGCATATGGCTGGGTTCAAACTGGAAAGGCATGGTGAGCAAAAAAACGATGTATTTAGGCCCAGATCTCTGTACTGGGGTGAATTTATGACATTGTTCTGCATTCTGTCCATCAATTGTTCTTTTTGCATTTGTCACCCCGAGTGGGACGGGTATGCCCAGACGTGGGTCCAGTGCTCTCCATGCCACTGGAGTCCAGCTATCCTGGCTGATGAGGGGTGAAACCCTGAAACCGGTCCTAGGATTTTTGTTTCCAGTCCAGGGAGGACCAGGCCTGGCAGTTCGGGCTGGACTGTTCCCATGAGGCACAGGGTCAAGACTGATTTGCATATGGCTGAGTTCAAACTGGAATGGCATTGTGAGCAAAAAAACGATGTATTTAGGCCCAGATCTCTGTACTGGGGTGAATTTATGACATTGTTCTGCATTCTGTCCATCAATTGTTCTTTTTGCATTTGTCACCCCGAGTGGGACGGGTATGCCCAGACGTGGGTCCAGTGCTCTCCATGCCACTGGAGTCCAGCTATCCTGGCTGATGAGGGGTGAAACCCTGAAACCGGTCCTAGGATTTTTGTTTCCAGTCCAGGGAGGACCAGGCCTGGCAGTTCGGGCTGGACTGTTCCCATGAGGCACAGGGTCAAGACTGATTTGCATATGGCTGAGTTCAAACTGGAATGGCATTGTGAGCAAAAAAACGATGTATTTAGGCCCAGATCTCTGTACTGGGGTGAATGTATGACATTGTTCTGCATTCTGTCCATCAATTGTTCTTTTTGCATTTGTCACCCCGAGTGGGATGGGTATGCCCAGACGTGGGTCCCATGCTCTCCATGCCACTGGAGTCAGGCTATCCTGCTGATGAGGGGTGAAACCCTGAAACTGGTCTTAGGATGCTTGTTTCCAGTCCAGGGAGGACCTGGCCAGGCAGTTCGGGCTGGACTGTTCCCATGAGGCACAGGGTCAAGACTGATTTGCATATTGCTGGGTTCAAACTGGAATGGCATGGTGAGCAAAAAAACTATGGATTTAGACCCAGATCTCTGTACTGGGGTGAATGTATGACTTTGTTCTGCAGTCTGTCCATCAATTGTTCTTTTTGTAATTACTTTTAGGTGCAGGTTGTGGGGTTTATAGGGGTAAAAGGTAGAAAGTAATTTATTTTTAATTAATTAATAATTGTTGTTAATTATTATTAATTAATTAATTGAAAAATAATTATGATTTTTTAAAATTATTTTAGGTGCGGGTTGTGGGGTTTATTGGGGGAAAGGGTGGGAAGTAATTTATTTTTTATTATTTAATAATTCGTTGTTAATTTATATTATTTAATGATAGGAAAATTAAATATGGGAATTGTGTAATTAATTTTAGGAGTGGGTTGTGGGGTTTATAGGGCTAAAAGGTGGGAAGTTAATTAATTTGTATGTGTTTTAATTAGTTTTTTAATTAATAATATTTATTTAATTGATAATTAATGATGTTAATTATGGAAGTACATTTTGTTTTTTATTTAGATGTGGGTTGTGAATTGTGTGATGTTATAGGGTAGGATGTAAATAAAATAAATGTATGTAACAATGTTTGTGTTTATAAATAATTTCTAACAAAAAATGTTTGTTTGAAAAATATTTTTATATTTTATTTACTATAATATCTGTAGGTATTTGTTATGTGTATTTAACATTACAATATGTTTTTATTTCTTTTAAATTTATAAAATTAAATATACTTGTATTTTAATTTTTAACATATTTATATATTTTTTTAACGTATTTTTTTCAAATATTTTTTGTAGTTCATATTTTGTTTGTTATAATTTTGAATTGACTGTAGTTGGAATAGTAATTTGTATCCATTGCAATACAACACTTTCCCTACTGTTACACTCACTGGAGTGGGAATAGTAATTTTTACCCCTCCGCTATCCAACACTTTCCCCACTGTTACACTCACGGGAGTGGGAATAGTAATTTTTACCTCTCCGCTATCCAACACTTTCCCTACTGTTGCACTGACTGGTGTGGGAATAGTAATTTTTACCCCTCCGCTATCCAACACTTTCCCTACTGTTGCACTCACTGGAGTGGGACTAGTAACTTTTACCTTTTCGCTATCCAACACTTTCCCTACTCTTGCACTGAATGGTGTGGGAATAGTAATTTTTACCCCTCCGCTATCCAACACTTTCCCTATTGTTGCACTGACTGGAGTGGGAATAGTAGTTTTTACCCCTCCGCTATCCAACACTTTCCCTACTGTTGCACTCATTGGAATGGGAATAGTAATTTTTACCTCTCCGCATTTCCAACACTTTCCCTACTGTTACAATCACTGGAGTGGAAATAGTAATCTTTACCTCTCCGCTATCAAACACTTTCCCTACTGTTGCACTGACTGGAGTGGGAATAGTAATTTTACCCTTCTGCTATCCAACACTTTAGCTACTGTTGCACTGACTGAAGTGGGAATAGTAATTTTTACCCCTCCGCTATCCAACACTTTCCCTACTGTTACACTCACTGGAGTGGGAATAGTAATTTTCCCTCTCCGCTATCCACCACTTTCCCTACTGTTGCACTGACTGGTGTGGGAATAGTAAATTTTACCCCTCCGCTATCCAACACTTTCCCTACTGTTGCACTCACTGGAGTGGGACTAGTAATTTGTACCTTTTTCGCTATCCAACACTTTCCCTACTGTTGCACTCATTGGAATGGGAATAGTAATTTTTACCTCTCCGCTATCAAACACTTTCCCTACTGTTGCACTGACTGAAGTGGTAATAGTAATTTTTACCCCTCCACTATCCAACACTTTCCCTACTGTTGCACTCACTGGAGTGGGAATAGTAAATTTTAGCCCTCCGCTATCCAACACTTTCCCTACTGTTGCACTCACTGGAGTGGGAATAGTAATTTTTACACCCCCACTATCCAACACTTTCCCTACTGTTGCATTGACTGGAGTGGTAAATGTAAGTTTAAATATTTTTAAATAGTTTAATGTTTTAATTAATAATAGAATAGTTTTTTAACATAAATGTTATGCTATTGGTATATGTATATATATATCTATATATATATTCACTGAAAAAAACAGAGGTTTTAGGGACAGTTATAGTTAGTTGGACATTGCACTCGTACAAAACCCGTGAAATTCCCCTGTTATAGTTAGTTCAGCTAACTATAACTCGCGCCCCCGCAATGCACTGCTGATGACGTCACATATTACATCACTCATGACATGGTCAGTGACATCACTGATGACATCACTGATGACATCTCAAATGACATCACTGATGACATCACTGATGACATCATCCAGTGACTGTGTGTTTCTGTAAAGTTTAAATATGTTTAATATATATAGGCCAAGGTGTATTGAAGAATGAGTGGGTGTATAAGTGTCTGAATGGATGATTTAGTACGTGAGTGACTGACTCTACAAGTGAGTGATTAAACGTATCTTACTGAATGCATGGGTTAGTGACTAAACTGTGTGAATGTCTGTATCCATCTGTTTGTTGGTGTGTAAGTGGATGCATGGATTTGCGAATAGCTACATGAGTGTCTATATGGGTTATTGATTGGTTCTCTGAGTATCTGTATGGCTGCCTGAGTGTTTGTGTGGGTGGGGTGTGTGTGACTCTATACATAGATGTGTGAGTGGGTGATTCACTGGGTGCATGATTTCAAGAGTGCATCTGTGATGGACTGCTTGGGTGGGTGAGTGTGTGTATGGGTGTGTTAGTGAGTGAATGTATATCTCAGTGGTACATGTGCGAGTAACTACATATGTAAAAGGCAGTATATATGTGTGTTAGAGTATTTAAATGGCTATAAGTGAGAGTGTGTTATTGTGAGAGTGGCTGTATGGATGCGTGTGTGCTTGTATCAGTTATTGTATAAGAGCATAAGAATGTGCTAGTATTTGTATGAGTAAGTGAGCTGGTGTGTGTATAACTGTATAGGTGAGTAAATGGGTGTGTGATTAATTTTTTGCATGACTGACTAGGTGTGTGAGTACCTCTATGGATGAGTGGCGGTGTGTGAGTGTTTATATAGGTGTATGAGTGCATATGATAGTCCTGTACTGAGTGACTATAAGTATGAGTGACTGTACAGGTGAGTGAGTGGATGTGTGTGTAGACCTAAGAATCAGTGAGTGGGTATGTAGTTTTTGGTGTTGGAGTGTCTATGGTTTTGAGAATGGCAGTCTGTAATTTAGAGTGGGTGTATCAAAAGTTATATTAGGGTGTGAGAAGATGCATGAAATTATCACATGGATGATGTCATCAGTGATGTCATTTGAGATGTCATCAGTGATGTCATCAGTGATGTCACTGACCATGTCATGAGTGATGTAATATGTGACGTCATCAGCAGTGCATTGCGGGCGCGAGTTATAGTTAGCTGAACTAACTATAACAGGGGAATTTCACGGGTTTTGTACGAGTGCAATGTCCAACTAACTATAACTGTCCCTAAAACCTCTGTTTTTTTCAGTGAATTTCAAAGGTTTTTTAAATGCTAATTTCTAACTATAACGTGTCTGAAACCTATGGTTTTTTCAGTGAATTTCAAAGGTTTTTTAAATGCTAATTTCTAACTATAACGTGCCTGAAACCTATGGTTTTTTCAGTGAATTTCAAAGGTTTTTTAAATGCTAATTTCTAACTATAACGTGCCTGAAACCTATGGTTTTTTCAGTGAATTTCAAAGGTTTTTTAAATGCTAATTTCTAACTATAACGTGCCTGAAAACTATGATTTTTAAGTGAATTTCAAAGGTTTTTAAATGCTAGTTTCTAACTATGCCAACAGAGGTAGGACATGTGAAGAAAGAAGAAAAAACGCACAGAAAGAAGCAAAAGATGTGCAGAAAGAACCAACAGAGGAGCAGAAAGAGGCCTTGTTGCAAAATCATCCTGTGCCCACAACTTTTTCAGACGGGTACTGGTGGTAACTGACTCTGACTAACCAGAGCCAGTGCGCGTTTGCACAGTGGTGAAGGGAGGGGGGCCTGAGGTGACATGTGTGCAAACGCGCCCCGTGGCACGTTTTAAGTTGCGGGATTAAGTCCCCTTGAATCCTGAGGGTCCCTGGGGCCCAACTAGCCCCCAGGTACCTACAGTTAGGACCACAGAGCTGAGTTGCAGAGAGGCGTTCCGAGGCCACGCACCTTTTTTCACCTCTCTGCAACGCACCTCTGTTGTGCTTACTGAAGGTACCTGGTGGGCTAGTTGGCCCCCAGGATTCAAAGGGAATTAACTCCCCAACTTAAAATGCACCACAGGGCGTGTTTGCGCACATGTCACCTGAGGCCCCGCCCCTCCCTTCACCACTGTGCAAACGCGCCCCGTGGCGCGTTTTAAGTTGGGGGATTAGGTCACCTTGAATCCTGAGAGTCCCTGGGGCCCAACCAGCCCACCAGGTACTTCCAGTAAGCACCACAGGCCTGCGTTGCAATGCCTGTAACAAATTGTGCAGTTGTTTTTAGGTAGTGAAGAGGGTCGTGCTGGGGGTAGTGTTTTAGGGTTTAGGGTAGTGCAGTGGTGTTTGTGTAGTGTAGGGGGTCATGCTGGGGGTAGATTTAGGGTTTAGGGTAGTGCAGTGGTGTTTGGGTAGTGTAGGGAGTCGTGCTGGGGGAGTGTTTTAGGGTTTAGGGTAGTACAGTGGTGTTTGGGTAGTGTAGGGGGTCGTGCTGGGGTTAGTGTTTTAGGGTTTAGGGTAGTGCAGTGGTGTTTGGGTAGTGTAGGGGATACTGCTGGGGGAAGTGTTTTAGGGTTTAGGGTAGTGCAATGGTGTTTGGGTAGTGTAGGGGTACTGCTGGGGGTAGTGTTTTAGGGTTTAGGGTAGTGCAGTGGTGTTTGGGTAGCATAGGGGTACTGCTGGGGGTAGTGTTTTATGGTTTAGGGTAGTGCAGTGGTGTTTGGGTAGTGTAGGGGTTCGTGCTGGGGGTAGTTTTTAGGGTTTAGGGTAGTGCAGTGGTGTTTGTGTAGTGTAGGAGGTCGTGTTTTAGGGTTTAGGGTAGTGCAGTGGTCTTTGGGTAGTGTAGGGAGTCGTGCGGGGGTATTGTTTTAGAGTTTAGGGTAGTGCAGTGGTCTTTGGGTAGTGTAGGGGGTTGTGCGGGGGGTAGTGTTTTAGGGATTAGGGTAGTGCATTGGTATTTGGGTAGTGTAGGGGGTCATGCGGGGGTAGTGTTTTAGGGTTTAGGGCAGTGCAGTGGTGTTTAGGTAGTGTAGGGGGTCGTGCTGGGGGAGTGTTTTAGGGTTTAGGGCAGTGCAGTGGTGTTCGGGTAGTGTAGGGGGTCGTGCTGGGGGAGTGTTTTAGGGTTTAGGGCAGTGCAGTCGTGTTCGGGTAGTGTAGGGGGTCGTGCTGGGGGAGTATTTTAGGGTTTAGGGTAGTGCAGTGGTGTTCGGGTAGTGTAGGGGGTCATGCTGGGGGTAGTGTTCTAGGGTTTAGGGCAGTGCAGTGGTGTTCGGGCAGTGTAGGGGGTCGTGCTGGGGGTGGTGTTTCAGGGTTTAGGGCGTGCAGGGGTGGTGTTTCAGGGTTTAGGGCAGTGCAGTGGTGTTCAGGCAGTGTAGGGGGTCGTGCAGGGGGTGGTGTTTCAGGGTTTAGGCAGTGCAGTGGTGTTCGGGCAGTGTAGGGGCGGTGCAGGGTGTGGTGTTTCAGGGTTTAGGGCAGTGCAGTGGTGTTCGGGCAGTGTAGGGGGCGGTGCAGGGGGTGGTGTTTCAGGGTTTAGGGCAGTGCAGTGGTGTTCGGGCAGTGTAGGGGGTCGTGCAGGGGTGGTGTTTCAGGGTTTAGGGCAGTGCAGTGGTGTTCGGGCAGTGTAGGGGGCGGTGCAGGGGGTGGTGTTTCAGGGTTTAGGGCAGTACAGTGGTGTTCGGGCATTGTAGGGGGTGGTGCTGGGGCTGGTGTTTCAGGGTTTAGGGCAGTGCAGTGGTGTTCGGGCAGTGTAGGGGGTCGTGCTGGGGCTGGTGTTTCAGGGTTTAGGGCAGTGCAGTGGTGTTCGGGCAGTGTAGGGGGTCGTGCTGGGGCTGGTGTTTCAGGGTTTAGGGCAGTGCAGTGGTGTTCGGGCAGTGTAGGGGTCATGCTGGGGCTGGTGTTTCAGGGTTTAGGGCAGAACAATGGTGCTCAGGCAGTGTAGGGGGTTGTGCTGGGGGTGATGTTTCAGGGTTTAGGGCAGTGCAGTGGTGTTAGGGCAGTGTAGGGGTCGTGCTGGGGGTGGTGTTTCAGGGTTTAGGGCAGTGCAGTGGTGTTCCGGCAGTGTAGGGGTCGTGCAGGGGGTGGTGTTTCAGGGTTTAGTGCAGTGGTGTTCGGGCAGTGTAGGGGGTCGTGCTGGGGTGGTGTTTCAGGGTTTAGGGCAGTGCAGTGGTGTTCAGGCAGTGTAGGGTGTCGTGCTGAGGGGTTGTGTTTCAGGGTTTAGGGCAGTGCAGTAGTGTTTGGGCAGTGTAGGGGGTCGTGCAGGGGTGGTGTTTCAGTGTTTAGGGCAGTGCAGTGGTGTTCGGCCAGTGTAGGTAGTCTTGCTGGGGGTGGTGTTTCAGGGTTTAGGGCAGTGCAGTAGTTTTCGGGCAGTGTAGGCGGTCGTGCTGGGGCTGGTGTTTCAGGGTTTAGGGCAGTGCAGTGGTGTTCGGGCAGTGTACGGGTTGTGCTGGGGCTGGTGTTTCAGGGTTTAGGGCAGTGCAGTGGTGTGCGGGCAGTGTACGGGGTCGTGCTGGGGCTGGTGTTTCAGGGTTTAGGGCAGTGCAGTGGTGTTCGGGCAGTGTAGGGGGTCATGCTGAGGGTGGTGTTTCAGGGTTTAAGGCAGTGCAGTGGTGTTCGGGCAGTGTAGGGGGTCGTGCTGGGGCTGGTGTTTCAGGGTTTAGGGCAGTGCAGTGGTGTTCGGGCAGTGTAGGGGGTCGTGCTGGGGCTGGTGTTTCAGGGTTTTGGGCAGAGCAGTGGTGTTCGGGCAGTGTAGGGGTCATGCTGGGGGTGGTGTGTCAGGGTTTAGGGCAGTGCAGTGGTGTTCGGGCAGTGTAGGGGGTCTTGCTGGGGGTGGTGTTTCAGGGTTTAGGGCAGTGCAGTGGTGTTCGGGCAGTGTAGGGGGTCTTGCTGGGGGTGGTGTTTCAGGGTTTAGGGCAGTGGTGTTCGGGCAGTGTAGGGGGTCGTGCTGGGGCTGGTGTTTCAGGGTTTTGGGCAGAGCAGTGGTGTTCGGGCAGTGTAGGGGGTCATGCTGGGGGTAGTGTTTCAGGGTTTAGGGCAGTGCAGTGGTGTTCGGGCAGTGTAGGGGGTCGTTCTGGGGGTGGTGTTTCAGGGTTTAGGTCAGTGGTGTTCGGGCAGTGTAGGGGGTCTTGCTGGGGGTGATGTTTCAGGGTTTAGGGCAGTGCAGTGGTGTTCGGGCAGTGTAGGGGGTCTTGCTGGGGGTAGTGTTTCAGGGTTTAGGGCAGTGCAGTGGTGTTCAGGCAGTGTAGGGGGTCATGCTGGGGGTGGTGTTTCAGGGTTTAGGGCAGTGCAGTGGTGTTCGGGCAGTGTAGGGGGTCGTGAAGGGGTGGTGTTTCAGGATTTAGGGCAGTGCAGTGGTGTTCGGGCAGTGTAGGGGGTCGTGCTAGGGGTGGTGTTTCAGGGTTTAGGGCAGTGCAGTGGTGTTCGGGCAGTGTAGGGGGTCATGCAGGGGCTGGTGTTTCAGGGTTTAGGGCAGGGCAGTGGTGTTCGGGCAGTGTAGGGGGTCGTGCTGGGGGTAGTGTTTTAGGGTTTAGGGTAGTGCAGTGGTGCTTGTGTAGTGTAGGGGGTCGTGCTGGGGGTAGTGTTTTAGGGTTTAGGGTAGTGCAGTGGTGTTTGTGTAGTGTAGGGGTCATGTTTTAGGGTAGTGCAGTGGTGTTTGGGTAGTGTAGGGGGTCGTGCTGGGGGTAGTGTTTTAGGATTTAGGTTAGTGCAGTGGTGTTTGGGTAGTGTAGGGGGTAGTGTTTAGGGTTTAGGGTAGTGCAGTGGTGTTTGTGTAGTGTAGGGGGTCGTGCTGGGGGTAGTGTTTTAGGGTTTAGGGTAGTGCAGTGGTGCTTGTGTAGTCTAGGAGGTCGTGCTGGGGGTAGTGTTTTAGGGTTTAGGGTAGTGCAGTGGTGTTTGTGTAGTGTAGGGGGTCATGTTTTAGGGTAGTGCAGTGGTGTTTGGGTAGTGTAGGGGTCGTGCTGGTGGAAGTGTTTTAGGATTTAGGTTAGTGCAGTGGTGTTTGGGTAGTGTAGGGGGTCGTGCTGGGGGTAGTGTTTTAGGGTTTAGGATAGTGCAGTGGTGCTTGTGTAGTGTAGGGGGTCGTGCTGGGGTAGTGTTTTAGGGTTTAAGGTAGTGCAGTGGTGTTTTTGTAGTGTAGGGGGTCATGTTTTAAGATGCAATGCTCCAATACCTGACCAGTCTGCACTACATAAAACTGCAAAAAAACTAAAAATAAAAAGTGTTTTGCACACTTTTGTCATTGGGCTATATGTGGGCTACATCTGGGTAATATTTGTGCTACATTTGGGCTCTTTTTTCACTGGTGACCATCTTGGAAGACTTCTTTGTTATGAAGTTTCCTAATTTCTTCATTTACTGCAGTCTCCTCAGTAGGAAATGCTTTCAGTTTTTTACTTTGATTCCATCAAGAAGGCATTCAGATGTCTCACATCTGCCATAAATTCAGAATGTTAGCACTCTAGTTGCTCATTAGATCACTGGAGTAAAGCTACTGCTCACCAGGAGTTAACTGGTAGTCTGCTGCTGGTATTGAAAGTGATTGTTTCAGTCTGCATGTCAGAATTTTCTAATGAAATAGAAGAGGATTTGAGATCTCACTTAAAACATGCCCTAATTTTTCTTTCTGCAGCACTAACCATAATTTCTATTTCAAAAAGAACCCCTCATTTTGTTCCTTTTTAAATTAAATGTTTTAAGTGTTACTGGTTTATTCCAATCAAGATGGCTTCAGGTGTGCCATACGTTTGTCATAAGTAAGGCTGTTAGCGCTCTAGTTGTTCTTTAGAACACTCTGGGAAGCTGCAGTAGAACACAAAGGCATCAACTGGCAGGCTGCTCCTGTTGAAATATAACAGGAAGATATTTGAGATCACACTTGAAATATGTCCTAATTTTTCTTTCTACAGCACTAACCATAATTTCTATGACAAAATGAACCCCATCATTTTGTTTCTTTTTAAATTAAATGATTTAAGTGTTACCAGTTTATTCCAATCAAGATGGCTTCAGGTGTGCCATACTTTTGTCATAAGTAAGGCTGTTAGCGCTCTAGTTGTTCTTTAGAACACTCTGGGAAGCTGCAGTAGAACACAAAGGCATCAACTGGCAGGCTGCTCCTGTTGAAATATAACAGGAAGATATTTGAGATCACACTTGAAACATGTCCTAATTTTTCTTTCTACAGCACTAACCATAATTTCTATGACAAAATGAACCCCATCATTTTGTTCCTTTTTAAATTAAATTGTTTAAGTGTTACCAGTTTATTCCAATCAAGATGGCTTCAGGTGTGCCATACTTTTGTCATAAGTAAGGCTGTTAGCACTCTAGTTGTTCTTTAGAACACTCTGGGAAGCTGCAGTAGAACACAAAGGAATCAACTGACAGTCTCTGCCCTTGTTGGATGTACATGTTTTACTGAGAATGTCAGACTTCATTCTCACATGAGTGAGAAAGATAATGTGAATTTACAGAAAATATGCTCTCATTTTAGCTTCTGGAGCACCTTCCAAACCTCCATGGGACAAGCATGAGAAAATAGTGTTCTCTCAAACAGGATTCATGATATCCCAGCAGAAGGTTTTTCACATGGTAAAATCACCTTAGAATACACCACAATTCCTAAAATTAGTATGGTACCATCAACAAATAAATTCTAATGTAACTAAAGCCTGTTATCACCCTTTATAGTTCTCCTTTTGGTGACCCTCAAAATCTTCTATTCACTACAATGCATTTCAATGAGGTACTATCATTTATATTGGTCCCAAGATGGCTGCCAGCAATTCCAGGATGAAGTGCTGACAGCCAATCAGATCTCACGATGACATGTGTGGTTAGGCTCCGCCCAGATATATATGTGACTTTACTTTTGATTTTCTCAGGAACTACTGAACGGATTTACACCATTTAAGCAAAAGGCACGACACTGAACCAAGGGCTACCTCTTTGCCAAATTTGGTGTAATTCCGTTCAGCAGTTCGGGCTGTAGCTGCGACTAAAGGTTCCTATGGAAAAATGAATGGGGAAAACGCGTTTTGGGACCCCCTTTTTCTCGGCCCCCGCTTGACGTATCACCCCGAGACTTTCAGGATAGGAGCGGACCGGAGCGCCCCAACAAGTTGGAAACTTTCGCGAAGATTCGTCAACCGGCGCTAACGTTATTTCAAATAGAATGTCGCGGATTTCCTATGGATAATAGGTTTTAACTATAACTATCTACTGGCGACCGCCAGTAGATAATATATATATATATATATATAGATATAGATATATATATATATATATATATTTATTTGTTACATTTTTATATATGTTTACAATTATATAATACATTTAAATTAATAGTGTATTAATTGTTTTACAGTGAATATATATAACAATTATTATATGTGTGTTTAACTTTTTCTAAGTTAAGTTTATTTGTTATTTTAAAAAAAATTGTATATTAAATCTATTTATTTTTTTAAATTAAGTTTATTATTTAATATATTTAATATGTATTATTTTATTTTATATATATATATATATATATATATACACATAAACAATATTTTTGACATCTATATTTATCTAATTGATATTTTTTTCTCGATATTTTTGTACTTACCTCTATAAATATAGGATGTCAATATTTTTTACATGTATATTTATGACTCGATATTGTGGTATGGGGATGTTTTGGGTGTCGATGTTTAGTCAGTGAACCATCGTACCCACAACATATCGATTGTGTAAGGATCCCCGAGCCTATCTTTATGGTATAAAAGATCCATACCAAGACTAGATAGGTGGAGGAGAAGCTTCATGCTGACACTAGACTCTGAGGTACCAGCCTGCAGAAGCTGCAACACGCAGTGGTCTGACATCCCTTGCAGGGTGTCCAACTCAAGACCAAAATGGGGTCATTTGTTCTCTCCCATCAGGTAATGGGGTTGGCTCTTTACTAGGGGATTCTTGGCGTTACACCCACATACATGCTAGGTACACTTTGGTAGGGTTTGCATCGTAGGAGTACGCTTGATTACTGTCATGTATCTATATGCCTGTATATATTCATTGTTTTGGCACCATGGTAGAATTCTACCTTTTATTTACTCTGTTGGTGCTTGTAATCTTATATATGTGTTTCTGTCTAATGATTGTCACAGGCAAACATGTTTTATACTAGGATGACGCTGGTTCAATAAATGCTTATTGAAAACATCCCCATCGTTTATTCTATGTATCTCTGTATCTCCTGAGACCTAGTGAGCACAAAGTGACTGAGCAAAAAGTACTGTACCGTTTCCACGATCCCTGAAGGATCAAGGGTTGTCATGTTCAATAGTTGCCAGAAACTATTCGCTCCTTGGTAAGGTTAGGGGGCTTATTGCGGCACTATGAGCAAGCTGGTCCAAAGGCTAACATATACTTTGGGGGTGTCTGGAATCAGTCTGAACCAATCCCTTAGTTTATGTTGTCTAAACGCGCAGATCATATGTATTATTAGGAACTATACAATTTGGCGCTATCAACATTGGTTTGGTTCTTATTTAACGGTCGAATCCGAGTAGTTCAGTCGTGCTTTCTCAGAGACCCCTGCTCATATTTAACCAGAGACGTCTGGAGTAGGAAGGGGAAATCCACCGCAGCTCAGTAGGTATATACTATGTATTGGCTGTAGGCTTGTTCAAGCTTGAAGGATTATAGTTCCCCACATTGTGCATAACCTTATCTCTTTTCCTTACAACTTCCTTCCGCAATGTCTGTCCAGGACGGCGCTGCGAATAGAGGGGAAGAAGAGCTTGAAGGTGCTCTTAACATTTCAGAAAATTGCAGACATGCACTTACTATGAAATTAGTAGATTATGGCCTCCCATCAATAGGTGGGATGGTTACCTTCGTGATTGAGGCACACAAGGCATTCAGGACAGAGGTATTCTACTCTTGGATCAAATTCCCACCTGCAGATGCAAGCACACATGTGTTTCATATTTACATTCCAGATTAGATACCTGAAGAATACTCGCCATACGAGGACATAGAAGTCCCGTTAGCTTACCAAGAACATATTAATTGGTTTAAAGGCGCCCTCCCCCACACCACAGGAAATGTGAGACTCGGTCCACTCAGCAGAGAAGGAGCGACTTGGCAGGTCCTAGCTGTTTACACACCGCATTCAGAGATTGATATATTGCCAGCAGCAGACCTACGTATACTTTACAAAGAGATAGTAAAACTGTTCAGAAACCTTACACAGTTCGTACTGTGAACATTTACAATTCAAGCTTCAAGGATCACTCAAGCTGGTCAACCGCAAGGGACCGCAACAAAAATTAGCCCATAAACGCTGAATCCAATTATGGGACGAATGCCCACTAGGCGTGAGCAAATACCGTTCCGGATAGTACAGAAAATAGCACAGCTTGAGGGAGTGCTTCCCCACAAAGGCCCACAGGAAAAACACAGAATACTGGCAATTTGCTTGCCAATGGGGATAGCTCCCCTGACAGAGGATTGTACCACATGGAGTACAGTTTTACAGTTTTCACTGCTGTTTATACCAGAACTCATGGTACCCCCTCAATAGCAGTCATACCAGAAGTATTGAAACAAATACAGAATGAGTACAGGGCAGAACCTGCCCTGGACTCGGGAATGAAATTGATAGGCAATTTGGCCCAGGTATCCACAATTATGTTAGCTAACATAAGAGCAGAGGCAGCGTGGTGGCTATACGCCAACGCCGAAGGGAAGTCACTCCTACACAACAGGAACAAGAACTACCTAAGATTATCGAAGAAACCTATGCTTCACTTGGTAGAGATAATTTGGGAGCTAGACCTGTGAAACCACAAGTGCCAAGTAATTCTGAAAAAGATAACTCAAAGCAAGCCCCTGATTCTTCTAAAAAGAAATGGGATAACAAACAAACAAAAAATAATAAGCAGAATGCATCATGATCACGGGGTGGGTCTCCTCAACAGGAGCCCTCTGACATGAAATACAACATTAGAAACCGTGATAATATTAAAAAACCTGACAGGCATCAGGATACTGATACACGTTCCTCTTGTTCTTTTCATGGTTCATCAAAAAATTGGAGAGGGAAGGACGGTCAGAACACAGATCAGAAGAGCGAGCCAAGCCAAGAGACACACATCGCACTTCAGAAACATTATCAAACAAGAAGATAAACCCAAAACTAAACCTCAATTTAAAAAGAAGAAGGTAGCTGGCCTTAAAATAAGAAATGCCCAGGCTACTGAGGGCTCTGATACTGAATGGGGAATGGGCTCTGACGATGCTAGACAGTGCAGCAGAAGTAACAATAGCTCACCAGAACCTAATGGAATTTCTGGTGACAGCAGTGTTGAATGAACATATCACAGTGGAAACACCAGATACAAGTGTAAGTGTCCCACATCAGTTACATGAAATAACGCTATAAATAAGCAGAATAATAAGCAGAAAAGTGAAAGGTCTCTTTTGGGAGAACCTGATATATGGATACAATATCCTTTTGGCTGAAAAAGTTTGGCCGCCTAAGTTCATCACGGAGTGTCCAAGGGGGAAGATGTAATTTTACCAGCTTTCTCCGAACTCGTTCCGGAGTCACTAAAACGCACATACTCGCTCCCGCACTGAACCCAATCATGTAAGGTGGGATGCTGAGTCACCTCACCATGAAATCCCATTAAAAACTACTACTATTCCCCAGAGGCAGTAACCAATAAAACATGACACAAAGAAACAGGTCAGGGAGATTTTAGATTAACTTGAATACCAAGGTATGATTGAGAATTGCACCTCTACCATGAATAATGCTTTGTTCCCGTAATGAAACCCGACATTTCAGACCCTCTAGTTCTAGACTACAGGCATTTGAACACATGCACAAAAACATTTGCAGTACAATATGCACACAGTGCCACATTAATGAATAACATTGCGTAGAAGAAGAAATACAAAACAACACTAGATATATCAAATGGATTCTTCTGCCAAAATATAGCACCTGATAGGAGATACTTGACATCATTTTGAACGCTTGGCTCTCAGCGCCAATTCTGTAGACTGCCCCAAGGGTATAAGAATAGCCCCGGGTTGTTCTCAGCAAGAGTAACAGAGTTACTTCAAAATTGTGACGTGGAGGCCAGTCAGTCAGTCATAATCACTTTACTCGGTTAATTAAAACCATAAAAGTACACTACAAAAATCTTATAAGAACAACAATTAAACATAAGCAAAATTCATTCAGGATATTCTTATACACCATAAAATATGAGAATGAAAACAGCCCTATCTTTGTGATATAAGAAAAAAGTCTTGTACCAATTCCTTTAAAAATTAATCTTGTACACAAAGAACATCCGAATAAACATTCATTTCCTTATAATTGTAAAAGTGTTCAAATATTTCATGTCATGAGGTCCCTTTTTTTCCTTTCTCTGACTGCTGCAACAAAAAAACTAGCAATGTTAAAAGTTTCCCATACATTATTCAACATCAGTAAGTATACTAAAGCAGGCCTTACCTGCGTAAAACCTTTACTCTTTAAGATAGGTACTAAAAAACGATTGCAGATATGCAGATAGTGGTTGCAAAACATGATAAAGTGCAAAGTGTCTTGAGTGGAGAAATTATCACAGAAGCAGGGACCCAAATCTTTCACCCTTCACCTCTCCTGTGGTTCTGTCAGTAGAAAGTGCAAATAGTTAAATCTAAATCGTATTAGAAGGAAGCGTTGGTAGGGCTTTGTTACTTCATTTAAATAGGGTTCTATTGCTAGGTTTGTTTACAGGAGTAAATGGGCTTGTGACGTGGAGGCATTGTTCGACGTAGATGATATTTATTTGACAGACGATGAGTTATTGTATCACCTGCACAGGGTGAACAACATAATTTTGGGGTTCGCCACTGTGGGCTACAAATTTAACTTTAAAAAATCTATAATTGCCCACCTCAATGACCTATTTTTAGGATATGAGTTAACAAGTGAAGGAAAAAGCCTGGCAGCTAATTTTTTTAGAGAAATGTGTGCTGCTTCAACCTCCAAAGACTCTGAAGGGTTTACAATCCATTTTAAGATTCCTAAATTTTGGCAGTACCTACATTTTGGGTTACGCAGAAAAGGCCAAACCTTTCTATGACCTAATCAGACCAGATTGTTCAGTTTAACATTGGACTCAGGAACACACAGAAAGTGTCCGTTCCGTACAGGCTGACATGATAGCCTACAAACAGTTACACACACATGTAAATACTAAGAATTTGGTGATCCGTGTAGTCGCGGGTCAATCTGGGTACACTTACTTCTCCTTCAATGAAGGCAAAATGGTACCCATTGCATACAAATCACATTTGTACACATATGCTGAAATGTGTTTTGCATCCACAGAAAAAATACTGGCAGCAGTACAAACTGCTGTAGTGAGAGAAAGAGCACTAGCCCTGGGGAAACGCATAATTGTCATGACTGCAGTACCAACCGTAGAGGCTGTTCCCAAAGCAAGTGTTCCAAACGCTAAAGCACTGCATCCGTGATCGATACAATGGGCTAATTCTCTCACTGCAACAGATGTAGACTACAAATTTGACTCTACATTAAAACACAAGCAATTTCTGTAGTACGAACAAGAATATCTTCTCCCGGGGCGTGGCCAAGACCCGGAGCGAAATGGCCACCTAATCCTCTAGCTCCGTGAAACCTGTCCTCCCCACGTCAATCCGACAACCAAATCCGGTTCCCTACAGTAGGGGAACGCACCGGAAAACAAGCGGGACGTCCTCCACCGACTCCCGCTGTCAAAGACGGCCTGTGCCCGAAGTTCCAGACCTCAATGGTGACGGGCCTGTTCGAACGTTGCAGCCGGGGGCTTAATTTTGATTGCGGCTGCTGGGGAGACCGGCAAGTTCGGCCTATGTGGCCCGCGCGCTCTAAACTCTGCGCACACTCGCGGCATATCGGGCACGACGCAGACGTCAGCAGGGCCCCCCGAAGGGACGCCGGCCCAACCCAGACACGGTAGACAACACCCGGGGCCTGGAGGGAATAGCGCATAGTGGCAGGAACAAGTGCCGGTGCGCGGGAGGCAAGACCGCTCCCAAAGTGGTGATCGGAGTAACGGGGCCCCCCTGCTCCCCTCTACCCTCAGTATACACAAAGGGCCCACAGACTCCACGGGCGCTTGGCCGAGGGCGAGGGCCAGGCCCCTCCCCCCATATTTCCTGGGGCACAGTGGTGAGGCAGTGGACGGAGGGAGCCGCGAACGGCGCTTGGCAATTATGATCCCTTCAGGTGGGGCTTGGGGGCCCCCGGGCAGCAGTCCTTCGTCTCTCCTGCATCTGTAAGCCACTGTGGCACTCAGTGTGGTGGTGGGTCGTCCACACACTGCAGCGGGTGCGACCAGCCTCAACCAACATAACTGTCTGCCGCCACAGAAGACTAGCCACTCCGGGGACGTGTGGGGGTATTGTAGCTCTTCTGTGCTGCCTTGCCTGCGGTCCAACTGGCCACAGATATAAGGAGACCAGCTCTTGCCACCACGCCGTGTAGGACTACGACAGGCACCGGGGGTCAGCCACGTACGACACTGTGAGCCCCTCACGAGGCCTTCAGACAACAATGGAGAAAGGCAAATCCGCAGGTGCGAGGGGGCCGAAAACGGTGCAGTCCAACAGATTAGATCGATACGCCCTCCCAAAAGACGTGCTCCAAGGCCGACAATCCGGGGGCAATACCACCAATGAGCAAGGAGGGGAAGACCAAGAGTTATCATTGATAGACGTTATGAATGCACTAACTAGTGTTAAAACCTCACTGGAACATAAGATGGATACCATTGCTATTGAGGTCAATCTGATCCGAGCCGACCTCACCAAACTCAATGAGAAGGTCAAACAGGTGGAACTTACCACGTCTAGTCTGGTGGGAGACGTTGGCCAGCTTCAAGGGGAAATCCGCGACCTACAATCATTCCGCAAAACTACCGAGCTCAAACTGGATGACTATGAAGGGCGCCTGCGTCGAAATAACCTGCGCATCCTAGGAGTACCGGAAAAGATCGAGGGGCAGGCTCCGGACCTCTTTGTGGAAGATCTTATCCTGCAACATCTACAGCCCAAAGGCCTCAGTAAGTTCTTCGTCATTGAAAGGGCGCACAGGGTCCCCGGAGGCCGTCCCAAGCCGGGAGCCCCCCCGCGCCCAATACTGGCGAGAGTACTAAATTTCCGGGACAGAGACGTAATCCTCCAAAATGCTAGAATGGGAACTGCCCTCCGCTATGAGAATGCAGACATCTCCTTCTTCCCAGACTTCACACAACGGGTGCAGAGACAGAGAAGGTCATTCACCATGGTGAAACAGAAACTCAGAGAGAAGGGACTGAAGTACTCCATGCTAATCCAGGCCCTCTTTCGAGTGGAGGCGGAAGGAAAAACCTGGTTCTTCGAACAACCGGAGGAAGCGGCTGACTGGCTCGAACACCGCACGGAACGCGCCCCACAGGATCGCCATGCAGAGAGCGATGCTTCCTCTCAGGCCCATGGCTGACGGGGCTGAAATGGACACAATGACTTCCCAGCACCGAACAATTCATGGGCAGGCCGAGACAGGTAACGGGCCATGTGACGGCCGGGCCTCGGGGGGTCCTCCCCCTCTGGCGACTGACACCCAGAACTGCGGTGCGTTACTCACCTGGGGAACTTTATGGTTATTATTTTCAGGGGAGGGAACAGGACAATGGGATGCCACATCCTTACATTTTCTGCTTTTAGTTCCACAATAGGGCGACAGGAACTCTGCAAGTTTTACATGGGCAGTTCCATGCCCAGAGTGCAGGGCAGCATGGTGGGGGGTTGTTGGGTTGGGGGTTTGTGTTCATTTGTCATTATGGTTTTTACATCGGTATTTTATATTGTCATTATTACAGAGGATATTGCCACTTGCAGACTAAACAATGAGTGCATTGGGAGACAAAAATGTTAAAATATTAAGTTGGAATGTAAACAGGCTCGGGGACAAGATCAAACGTAGTGTAGTTCTCCAATATATTAAACGCCAAGCCCCGGATGTTGTCATGCTTCAAGAGACGCACCTGGTCGGGAATCTTTGTAAAGTGATGCACAGAGGGGGGTACAAAATGGTCGCTCATGCAGGATTCACCTCCGGCTCCCGGGGGTGGGTATCATGGTTAAGAAAACACTCCCCCTGGCCGTGAGCTCCTTATGGACAGATGAGAGGGGCAGATATGTGGGGGTTTCGGGCACATGGGAGGCCGTCCTATCACATTCATGTCCATATATGTACCTCCAGGCCTGCAGGGCTCCACCTTTGCGGACCTGGGCTCGGTCCTACTCACCATTCCGGATGGTCTCCTGGTCCTTGGGGGTGACTTTAACGCTGTGGTCTCGGGCGCACTGGACCGATATCCCCCACGGGAGGTGGGACCCTCTTCCCACTGGCTACCTGATTTTCTTGACGCTATGGGACTGGTAGATGGGTGGAGAACATACCACCCGGACCAGATACAACACACCTTCCACTCCGTAGTGCATCATAGCCTTTCCCGTCTAGATTATTGTCTGGTCCCCGCAGCACAGGTCACATACATACACGAAATCAGGCACTTAGCCAGGGGCATCTCCGACCACTCACCTGTTTGGATACACATAGTTCTTAACCAGGTTACGGTGGGTAGACTAGCTCCAATCAATCCCTGGTACCTCCGTGATCCGAAACGCCGTAAAAACCTCCTTAAGGCCATGGACGATTACTTCTCCGAAAATGTGGGGTCCGTGTCCTCATCTCAGTCCTTGTGGGAGGCATTCAAGGCCATAATTCGGGGTCAGGCCCTGTCATTGATCGCTGAGACGAAGAAAGATAAGCAAAAAGAAGTCCTAGACATAGAGGCCGAAAGCTATAGGTTAAAGGGAGACCTGGAATCTGGAGTGACACTGGAGAGGCTTCATTTACTGAGCCTGAAACAACACGATTATAAGGCCCTAGTCACAGATAAGGCCAAAATTCTGGGCAGGGAGCGCCGCCAGGGTAGAATTTAAGACCTGGGTGACAAAGCAGGGAAACTCATAGCATGGTTGGACAAAAAAGACTGGGCGAGCAGACTAGTCCCGGAACTTAAAGTTGATGGGGACGCCTCTCTCACTGCGCCTCAAGAAATAGTAGACAGGTTCGCCAGCCATTTCCAGAATGTATACACGACAGTAACCTCATACACCAAAGAGGACTCTCAAGACCTACTTCGAGACATTAGGCTCCCTTGTCTCTCCTCAGAGGACCGTGACTTCATGGACAGTGACTTGACTGCGGATGAGATAGCACAAGCAATCCGCGCGTTGAAACCGGGTAAGGCTCTTGGTCCAAATGGCATCCCTATCGAGCTATATAAACTAAGACCCAATAAACTTGCACCCTACCTAAAATCTATGTTTGAGGAATCCAGGGAGCGTGGGACATTGCCTAGGGAACAGAGAATGCTGTTTCCGGTCCAGGGAAGACATGGCTTGGCAGTTCGGGCTGGACTGTTTCCATGAGGCACATGGTCAGACTGATTTGCATATGCCCATGTCTGAACTGGGGTGGTGGAGTGAGCTAAAGAATGATGATGGATTAAACCCAGATCAGTTGACTGGGGGTGAGTGTTTGATTTGCTCAAACGTTCCGTCCATCATCCCCTTTGGTATCGCTTTGTTCACCCTAAGTTGGCAGGGTATGCCCAGACGTGGGACCCTTGCTCACTTTGCCACTGGATTCAAGCTAGCCTGGCTGATGACGGCTGAATAGCCAGAAACCGGTCCCAGGATGCTTGTTTCCAGTCCAGGGAAGACATGGCTTGGCAGTTCGGGCTGGACTGTTCCCATGAGGCACAGGGTCAGACTGATTTGCATATGGCCATGTCTGAACTGGGGTGGTGGAGTGAGCTAAAGAATGATGATGGATTAAACCCAGATCAGTTGACTGGGGGTGAGTGTTTGATTTGCTCAAACGCTCCATCCATCATCCCCTTTGGTATCGCTTAGCCACCATAGTCACCATACATAAAGAAGGAAAACCCAAGACTGACTGTTCCTCTTACAGGCCAATTTCCCTCCTAAACGCTGAACCCAAAATCCTGGCCAAGCTCTTAGCCAATCGCCTGATTAAAATAATAGGTAGCTTAGTGCACCCAGATCAATCCGGCTTGATGCCCCATAGAAATACGGCCTTGAACTTGCGTAGAATCCATGGAGTGTTGGGCAGAGCATCTACCATTCAAGAGCCAGCGGTTATCGTGTCCCTGGATGCTACCATGGCATTAGACACCGTTGAATGGCCCTACCTCTGGGCAGTTTTGGCAAGGATGGGGTTTGGCCCGAAGTACATCCAATGGGTGCGTCTCTTGTACAATGAACCGCTGGCTCAGGTGGTGGTCAATAATAAACAGTCAGCCACGTTCCTATTCAGTCGTGGGACCCATCAGGGATGTCCACTCTCACCTCTTCTTTTTGCCTTAGCTCTAGAACCACTAGCAGCTTGGATCCAACAAGATCCCAGGATATGAGGCCTGAGGTGGTCCACTGACTGGGAAGATCGCATCTCACTCTACGCCGACGACATCTTGCTCTATTTGGCCTCCCCTAGGAAATCCCTGATAGTGGTGCTAGACATTTTGGCAGTATTCGGCAGGTTTTCTGGATTCACTGTCAATTGGGGTAAGTCCCTACTATTAGTCCTCAGGGGGATCCACCCATCCCCCCGAGAGACTGCCCAATTCAGATTAATACTGTCGGTTTTAAGTATTTAGGGATCTTTATCTCTCTTGATCCCTCAATCCGTTACGCCCAAAACCTCCTTCCGCCCCTGCGTAAACTCAAAAAAGACATTGCCAGCTGGAAATCGCTTCCCCTCTCCCTCCTGGGCAGAGCGGCCCTGTTTAAAATGATGTACTTGCACAGATTTCTCTACGCCCTGCAGAACACCCTGGACCCTGTACCAACGCATTATTTCAAGGAGGTGGAGGGCCTCCAGAGAGACCTGCTATGGGACGGAAGACCTCGCATCGCCCTGAACAAGTTGACCTTGAACTGGTACGACAGAGGCATCAGCCTCCCAGACATTAAAAAATACTACTGGGCAGCGCATCTTTCGGCCGTCAATCATGGCACATACGGTGGAGGTGACGATCCTGGTTATGCCATGGATGGCTTCCTCCCGGAGGCAACTACAACAGGGCATTATATTCGCGACCTAGACGATACATACTGACAGGCCCCACTAAACACACCGTTCAAATTTGGCATGATGCTACTAACTCTCTTGGATGGGGACATAGATTGACATTAGCAACCCCACATAGGGATTCTGAAAAACTGGGCAGCCTATGGAGGTCAAAAGGGTTCGACAGGTGGGATCTCATTGGAATTTCACATGTTAAAGACATTTGGGGAGGGGGAGGGGTCAAGTCCTTCGCCACGCTGCAAACAGAATACGAGCTGGCGGACACTGAATATTTCCGATATGCACAGGTCCTGCACTCACTTCAATCACTTCTATCTAAGGGGACAGCCCCTCCCGAAGCCTCGCCTTTGGAGGACAGGATTTTGGACGGCCATTTACTAGACAAAACGATTTCCTTAATATACAAGAAACTAATAAATAACATGACGGATCCCCTTCAAGCATTACGGGAGAAATGGATGGGTGATGGGATTGAGATAGATGATGAGGACTGGCGGGAGGCAGTGTCCTCCCCAAGTGTAGTCGCTATTCCAGCGCGCCTTAGACTGGTACAGCTCAAAATCCTCCATAGAGTGTATATCACCGGGCCCCGTCTGATACACATGGGGTGGGCCGATAGTGGGGAGTGCAAAAGGAGATGTGGCCATGTGGGAACGTTCCTTCACATCATATGGGAGTGTAAATACGTCAGCTCCTTCTGGCACGAGGTGCACGAGACAATAAATGCAGTAGTACGTGTCCGTCTCCACCCAGAGGCGAGACGGTGCCTCCTAAACGTATGGGAACCCACGGACCTGAACACTCACCAGACACAATGGGCCACACTTGGGTTCATGCTTGCTAAAAGAAATATTGCACAATTATGGGGCGCTGCCAAACCACCCACATTAGAGACTTCGGAAGGGGACCTTGATTGGTGCATGTTCAGGGAGAAGACGGTGTATACAGCCAGGGGATGCCCCAAAAAGTGGTCCCGAATTTGGAGCCCTTGGAATAGCTACCGTGGTGAGATCTGTACGCCGCCTCGTTGTATTGAACAGGATGTCCCTCTTACCCCGTAGCATTCCCCCTCCTATGTAATGGTATAATCCTTCTCCTCCTGTACGTCATTGCTGCATATACACTGTCTGATTCCTCTGTATTGTTTATTTGAACCAATGTCTGTTTAATAAAAAGATTTATTAAAAAAAAAAAGAATATCTTCTCCCAAATGAAATAATGCTTCTAGATCAGTATGAATATATCATTTACACTGACGGATCTGCCCAGCCTGCCGTAGGAAGTAAACAGCAATACAGCACAGCGTGTGCGATTGTGAAGGGAAGTATGCGGGACAGCAAGTTCCGTCCTAGCAATACACAAATGCAGTCTCTAGGAGATTGGACGTACAGCTGGCAGACCTAAAAGCCCTGATACTGGCACTGAAAAATACAGACCGGGAATTACCCACACTCATTGTGTACAATTTATTTTACTGTGTCCAGTCATACAATGAATATCTTCACTATTGGGGCCAAAATGGTTTTCGAGATTCCAAAGGTTGCACAATAAAGCAAAATTGCTTTAGGAACAAGTGGCAGAGCTAAAAAAAAAAAGGCTTGCCACGGGCTCATGTAATTCATACATTGAGCCATCAGCAAGTTGGCGTGCACGTTGAAGGGAATTCACTGGCTGATGAAGCCGCCAAGGCGACAGTGAGAACTGCTGCCGTTGCTGCAATCACTCGTTCTAGCACGAGGATAGACAGACAGATAATGATTGCTGTGAACAATACGCGCAATAACAGCTCAGCCTTGCCAAAAGGTTTTCCACTCAAGTACATCTACAAGTTAGATGCGCAAAATATTCCGTATGCTCATATTCCAGTAGTGGGGGATAGAGCAATACCAAAACATGGATTGCAGATTAGGATTAATTCTAGCAGCACACAAGGGTCTGTGTTCAGCACACGCAGGTATCGCTGCAACTATTTCATTACTGAAGCAGCGTTATTGGTGGCCAGGTCTTACGAAAGAGATCAAGGGTTATGTCCTTAAGTGTGACATTTGTCAGCAGGTGAAAGGTTCCACTGTAGCATGTCCACTACAAACACCATTACTGATATCAGACAGACCTCTCGCATGTGTCTATTTGGACCACTGCAGCCCCTTACAATCTGACAGGTTTTACAGGTACATCCTGGTGGCAGTGGATTCATGCTCTAGATTCCTATGGGTTTGGCCTCAGCGCTCGGCTGATGCCTGAACTGTTATAAAGGATTTGCAAGTCTTCATAGGGACATTCGCAATTGGCACATTACATCCTGACCATGGCCCTGGGTTTAGCTCGCAGGCTTACAAAGAAGCTATGGGAAGTTTGGGTGTAGCATTGCAGTACTCTTTTCTGTATGATCCAGAGGGAAATTCGATTGTGGAGAGGAAGAACCGTGACTTAAAGCAATCCTTAACAGCTAGGAAATTAGGCTCAAGTGGCAGTTCATCAACCACCTATATGTGGTCCAGAGGGCACTAAACAGCATGTCAAGAAGTTCACTGGGGGGACATACTCCATATGAAATCCTGTTCGGGATTAGAATGTGGGTAGCTGACCTCGAATGTGGTAGCACAGTGGCGGATTAAAAACCATTTGACATCAATGATTGTTTGGCTGTTTTACAGGAACTCAATGAATTCCAGGCATTACAAAGCAGTGTCCAAGTAAAACGCACTGCTACTGGGGAAGTGAAAGCTGTACCGGCAAGACCTGCCTGGTTCCCGTAGATTGGGGACCTGGTCAGAGAAAAGATTGTGGACAAAAAAGAATTTGGGCCATCTTACAGAGCGCCTCTACCTGTCCTGGCTGTCGAAGGAACAAGAAAAGTACTTCTTCCGCCCCTTGTCGGCAAGAAAGAAAAGAGATTTGTCTCAATTGATCTGATCAAACCACACTATGTGGCCGATACTCAATAGTAGGCCACATGGGCTCCCGGGTAGCACCAGATCTTCTCTCGCTACCATACAGGAAGTTCAGACGGAACTATTAATTACGTTTGAAGATTCTACTCCACGAAATGAAGGAGTTATCAACCACGGAATGCAACTTGTATCTGTTGAACTTGAAAAACTTCAAGCTACAAATGACACACAGATCTCAATTTGGCCTAATACCGACATCTATGTGAATATGTCTCAAACGGAGACATCTACCAGTTCCCCAAAACCTGCTAAGCTACCAAAGATAGATCGAACTGCGTCTGGCTACTTCATTGATTTTGATGCTTTCTCATTGGATCCAAGTGAACCCGAGTTACCGCCACCGCCTGTTCCCCACAAGAAAATAATTTGTGATTTCTATCTTTGGCTGAAAAAGACTTACTTTGTTTTTCCCTGGATACAGGTCTGAATTGCAATTGGTCTACTCTTCCTAGTCCTTTGGATTGGTATAGTTACTGTCTTTTTCTTGTTCCTAAATGGACATTACCTCCCAGAACGCTCTGCAGTAGAACGTGAACTTGGTCCTGAAACCGCAAGCATCATCACACCGTGAACAGAGAGACCTGTCCTTAGTGAACATTACAGCAGTTCCAGTTACTGAAGGAATAGTTTGGGACAGAGTTTCATATGATGTATATGGTCCAACTGAACTTTTAAAAATACCACGCTTATTTAAAATTTCTCTAAGTGAAATCATCACCTCTAGTACTTTCTCTGATGATTGGGAATTTGAAACTGTAAATACTATGCTGTCTGATTTAGAACAATCTGCTGCATTTTCAAATGAAGAAGTGTATGATGTTACATCTAATTTTAACACCATGTTTTGTTACTAACACTATAGTCGTCATTTCTTGCACAAAGCAAGTATCCCACGTAATGTCTTCTCTTACCATCAATGGGAACATTGCCCAACACCGCTGAAAGGTAGTTCAACCACATTTGCACAGAAGTTTGCTTATTTCTCTGGGTTTAACACTTCAGACCCAACCTCTTATTACTATAAGGTTACACCTACACCTGCAAAGACAAATATGCTCACTAACACTAAGCTGATATACTCTGCTTCCTTTATTTCCCAACTGTCTTTACAGGGTTTCGACTTTTGGAGGGACACTATAGACACAAAATCTGTCTGGATGACTAAAGATTGGCAGGGTCAGGCAACTGAGGCCTTATTTAGAGTATGCCTCATACCACATCAGATAACTTTCCTGAACGACACAGTGCAACAGACCTCCTGTCTTGGGTTAGCAAAGATCAAGGACTTGAACACACCTCAGATTCCCTCACTTACACACTTTAAGGGACAGCAAAATTATCCAGAACACAGTGAGGATACATTAGATGCCATTCTATATGATGGTTCATACAATTTATCTGACCCCAATTGGAAGGGATGGTTGGTTTGGCCTATCTACACAAATAGGTGTTAGTCACGAAGGGTTTAGTATCCATAGGCCTGACCAACGCTATGTACACTCAGAACATTCGGGGTGGTGACATCTTACAGTGTTGGGAAGATATGCCTAAAGTGGCTAAAAACCTCAACACTGTCCCAGGTGAAACAACACTTATCCTTACTCTCAGATGACACGGATCTTAGGGATTTTTTGTTAGGTCCCCAGAAGCCACGTCAAAAGCGCTTCTTGTAGGCTATTTACAACGAGATATGGAAAATTTCCCTGCAGGAGGCTGATGAGCTATTGCGCGAGATTAACAGGGTTAACCTGGAAAAGGCTTTGATAGTGGTCGACAATGGATTGACCAAACTATCATCTAGAATTTATTCACTGGGTAACATTGTGTCTTCTGCAATAGATATAATGGAACAGGATTTGTCTATTTTACAACATGGACAATCGCAATTGCGATCCATTCTATTATTAAGCTGGACGCTACCATTGCTGCTTCTGGCTACAAGCCCTGGTGCAAAACCAAAGGGGATGATGGACGGAGTGTTGAACATTGCAAGCACTCACCCCCAGTCAACTGATCTGGGTTTAATCCATCATCATTCTTTAGCTCACTCCGCCACCCCAGTTCAGACATGGCCATATGCAAATCAGTCTGACCCTGTGCCTCATGGGAACAGTCCAGCCCGAACTGCCAAGCCATGTCTTCCCTGGACCGGAAACAAGCATCCTGGGACCGGTTTCTGGCTTACAGCCGTCATCAGCCAGGCTATCTTGAATCCAGTGGCAAAGTGAGCAAGGGACCCACGTCTGGGCATACCCTGCCAACTAAGGTCCTGGTGCTACATCAACGGCACAACTCTGTTTTCTGCATACAATCTAATGGAAAGACAGATGTCAATGGCACAAAGAGATGCAAAATATACAATGCTGCACATTGAAAAATTGGACCAATTACCTTTCACTGTGTCTGAGTCACCTTCCACAGAATGGTTAATCCATGGCTATATTTAGGCTTTCCTGTTTCCAGTTTCTATTTTTGGTAAATTCTGGTGGGGTTTTTCAGTGTTTTCAAGTGATTTCAATACCTTAAAAACAGTGGTTATCAGTGGTTACACATTTTCGTGCCATTAAAAACAACAGAAACAGTGTTTTTCCGGTGTTAATGGAAAGTTTTGCTTTTATTATTGCTTGCTTTCTGCACTGATAGTGCATGGTATATAGACAGTGTACGTACAGTGTATGTGAGGTCCAAATACATTTTTCCAAATCAAACTTATTGTAGTACACCATACAATACTTCTTCAGTGAGTCTTTGGTCATATGCGCTCGCTCTTTCCTTCACATGTAAACTTTTATCTGTGAAAAGGCCCTCTCAACATTGGCACTTGAGACAGGCAACGCCACAACAGCCAGTACACAATTTGCTAACTCTGGCCACTGACAGCTTTCCGTGCCAAAACTGGTGCACTTGAAGACTGCGATTCTCTGGGCAGGTTCTGCAACATTTGTGTTGAACTGGGCGCTTATGCCCTCAGAGTTATTGAAGTGGTCAAAAATGAAGCAGCATTTTTGAAACTATAGAGAAAATTCCCTTTACGGAAGGAATCTAGAACTTGTACAGAGTACCACAGTGAGGTTTCATTGACTTCAAATGCCATGGTTGGTGAAGGGACATTTCTATGCATCACTGCAAGCCATTTCTCATACATTGTAAAATAAATGTTCCTGAATTGCTCTTCAGAATTACTTTGCTTACCAAGTGGCACGCACTCTAACATGGAACATGTTGCAGTTCCAAAGTCACTAAAAGTGTCGCCCAGGCTACTCTCAAGGAGATGCTTCACATCTACACCAATTATGCTGAACACTTGGCAGACAAAGGTGTTTTCAGACTCTAGTTTTTTTATTATGTCCACTACAGCAGTTATGTTTTCCTGTAAAAATCTAAGAATGCAGTAGAGTGCACTTTTTTCACATCATTTTAAATATGCAACCACAGATCCTCACAGTTCTTGCCTTTGGCATCATCACTCAGCAAAAATTCTGTAAATGGTTGCCACATGGATAATATAGCATTCACAGCCCCTTGGACTGAGAACCATCAGCTAAGCGACACAGTTGGGATGACTCTTTCTTTGATGCCACACAAAGCACAAAATTAGAAATATTTGCGTTTTAGTTCCCACGCATAACAAAACAGTGCACCAGAATGAACTGAAAAGTCAACAGCATTCTTCATTAACTCTGAATATTGTAAAGATGCTTTCAGCATACCATCTAACAAGTTGCAAGGCTCTTTTACAGGGAAGCACTTGTGCTCAGATATCGATTTTGACAGGTCATCACACAAATGTTTGATATACGTCGCAAACTTTGTTGAACTTGAAAAGAACCTTTTTGCAGCAGCATTCCAAGTGACACTGCGTATCATGTTTTCCAAAAGTCTGGTGTCATGTTTTCACTACTAACCCAGATGCTTGGTGTTAGCACTCTTTTCACATATACTTGTCACTATACCTTGCTTTGAATGTTTAGAGCCTGAGGTGTTGGCAATTTACCTACTACCAATACTGACTCACTAGAAACTGGGCTCTGATGTATCAAGGGTTTTTACCCACTCTCTGTGGGTAAATGTGGTGGCACATATTGGGAAAGATTCTTATGAAACCAGCCATTTTACCTATCAGTGAAAGAATCAAACGCAGCCAAAATATCAAATATGATTTTGACATTTCCTGATTCTCTACAGTTTATAAAATAATTAAACAAGAACTAAAACATGCATCTAAACCCTGCATCTTTAGACCAAAGACCACAAAACTGAAAAAAGCAAAAGGAAGAAGAAACAATATTTTAGTGACATCCCTAAACAACAAAACCCAAGCAGAATAATGTTAGCCCATTCTTTCTTGCTGCTAGCTTGTATAACGCAGTTACATTGTATTGGCCCCTTCAGGAAGAAAAGAATGACTTTTTCACTCTCCTTTTCCTTTCTTTGAATGGCATTTAGTTTGTGGTTGTGCAGGTGTTTTTTCAGTGTTTATATGTTTACACTGGTGAGGGCTATTTCCCTTTTGGAGGGGTTTTATCAGTTATTATAGGTTTAAACCTAAAACCGGACAGCCTAGCTCTATTACACTGCCAGTCATGACATTCCAATTTCAATACTGTCTACAGTACCAGCAGGTAGGCAGGTATGAAGCGTTGGGAGAGGGATATATACATGAGTACTGGGAAATACCATACAGATTTAGATGCTGGAATGGGGACACTAAAGTTTTTCTCAGCGGTTCAGACTGTGAAACTGCTTTAGGTAGGTCTCTAGTTTACAAGGATATTTTAATTCACGGAGCCTGTAATGCTTTGGTTGATAACTTATCCTGCCACTTGAAGGGTTCCCCAGCTGCCATGATTCATCCAGTGTTCAAGCTGCTTTTGAATGGAAGCTATTTGAAGCTGAATGATCAAAGTTGTTGTGGGATGGTACCAGTCATCGCATATCTATTCACGGTAAGTTCCAGGGTTACTTGTTTCCACCGACCCACACAGTTAGAGGCGACGCTCTGGTTTTCATTGAATGTTCCTTTATACGGTTTGATTCTCTGAGCATATTGAAAGCCATGCTTTTGCAGAAGGATGTGGCCTTAACCTCAGCTCAAGAGACGTTTGATCTCCAGGTTGCAAGGTCTTCATCTGAGATACAGGCCTAGTCCGTACGAACTTCCCGCTCCATTTCAGGGAAATGGTTTATCGTATCTTTAACATGTCTGATACGAGGGGGTAGTGCACCTATTTAAGAGCATAGGTTCTGGACTATTAAGCACCTTTCAGACAGTCTTCTGAGTTATTCCACCATTTATACACTCCGTATTGGGAAGCGTTTTTGAAGGGTTTCCACTGATCCTGCTACCTGTAGTGGGTATCCTGGTTTTAATTCTCCTGCTACACAACGGACGGCCCAGTTCCTCAAGAGATGGAAAAGGCACTCCTGGGGGCATATTTACAAGGGAAGTGGCGGACTGAGGAGTTAGCCTTCCTGGCTTAATGCCTCACTCCGCCACTTCAGAAACGCAGGGCTGCACCATATTTACAAGAATACGGTGCAGCCCTGCGTTTCCCCCTGCGCTGGTGCTACACTTAGCAGGCTAGCGCCAATGCAGGCACCCTTGCACAATAGTGCAAGGGTGTCTGCGTGCAGGGGAAGATTGTTTATGTGTAGGAAGGTTCCCCTTCCTGCACATAAACAATCTTTAAATGCCATGTTGTAACTTCTATGTGTGCTGCTTATTGCAGCACACACAGAAGTTGCAAAACTGCATTTTTTTAAAATGATTGTTTATGTGCAGGAAGGGGGACCTTCCTGTACATAAACAATCATTGGCCTTTGCTGTTTTCATGTAGTGCTGCAACGCAGCACACATGAACAACAGCAAACGAGGAGAAATGAAACATTTCTCCTCGTTGCGCTGGGATAGGATCAGGTTTTCCCTGGTCTTAATTCTGGTGCCGCCTCCCTTGTAAATAGGGGGCAGCGTCAGAATCAATGGGTGTTGCGGTGGAACGCCCACCGCAACACCCATTACCCTACCCTTTCACGTTAAATACACAGTGAAAGGGTGCCTTATTTACAAGGCAGCATTAAGCCACATTAAGTGGCTTAACGCTGCCTTGTAAATAAGGCGAAGCCCCTATCGCCACAGGAACGTCGTAAAAAGTAATGTTACCGTGGCGA
Source organism: Calotriton arnoldi (assembly GCA_963921515.1). Lineage (NCBI taxonomy): Eukaryota > Metazoa > Chordata > Amphibia > Caudata > Salamandridae > Calotriton > Calotriton arnoldi. The sequence continues at coordinate 2,601,646 of CAWUFW010000959.1, read as the reverse complement.
TAGTGGTGCGACGTTGCCGTGAATGCATGGTACTCCATCTGGGCACACCTCGGCTCCAAGAGCTAAGCGAGCATTGGTTCCTATCATTCAGATCAGTCTGGGTTGACTGTATCTTGCCTGTACTCCGCTGCCTATTCTGCGGATACGAATGCTTGTTGGACATATGTCTGACTCTTCCATCGGTTGCGCCACTGGACATGGACGTACTACTGGACCCCTTAAAGGCCCATGTATTACAGTGTCCTCAGCGTATTCCCATGTTGATGACAGTATTCTTAGAGCCCCCACGGGATGCTTCAGCTCCTGTTGGAACGGACAACCGCTCTACAAGAGGTTCACAGGTATCAAGTGTTCCCGCGGCGGCTGCTGTGGGAACTGAAGATGATCACCTTTGCTCCATTGACCTGATACAAGAGCTGTTACAGGAACCGTTGTCTGCGGATCTGAGGGACAGTAATGTTACGTCTTCCACACAGGACACATACAAATTTGGCTCTCCGTGTGATGGGAACAATTTGTCCCTTTTTCCAAAACAAGCCAAATTGGAATTCAAAAACATTGCTTTGTTTTACTTTTTCTGCTCTCACTGAGCAAAATAGATTTTGATGTGCTCAGTTGGTCTAAAAGTATATTGACTATTAAGCTGACCTATAGATCTTTTTACTTTTATAGCATCATTTTTTACATGTATTAAGATGTTTTTCCACTGGTTTTTAGAACAATGTTTTTATGCTTTTTAAAGCATTAGTTGACCTTATCGACCTCCGGATGAGGGTTGGGTGTACCCCAATGTACCCCAATCTAGGCCTATGGAGCTACACGACCTTTTACCAACATTTGTTCTACTTTGCTCTGCATTACGGTTCTAGCTCTGACCTTTTACCCAGTTATCCTGGAAACTAGCCTCATTCACTATGCATGAGGATTCTTAGTCCCTGCACATGACGTACATAACAGCCTGAACATACTCTTTGTAAAAGTCATGGTCATCTTCATTCTAGGGCGAAAGAACTGCTTTGCATAATCGCATGTATTGTTCTAGGCTCATTTGCATAATCATACTCACAACATATCGATTGTGTAAGGAACCCAGAGGCTATCTTTATGGTATAAAATACCCATAGCAAGACTAGATAGGTGGAGGAGAAGCTTCATGCTGACACTAGACGCTGAGGTCCCGGCCTGCAGAAGTACCAAGACGCAATGGTTTGACATCCCTTGCGGGGTGTCCAACTCGAGACCAAGACGGGGTCCTTCATTCTCTCCCATCTGGTAATGGGGTTGGCTCTTTCCTAGGGGGTTCTTGGCGTTACACCCACATACATGCTAGGTACACTTAGGTAGGGTTTGCATCGTAGGAGTATGCTTGATTACTGTCATGTATCTATATGCCTGCATATATTCACTGTTTAGCACCATGGTAGAATTTACTCTGTTGGTGCTTGTAATGTTATATATCTGTTTCTGTCTAATGATTGTCGCAGCAAACATGTTTTATATTAGGATGCCGCTGGTTCAATAAATGCTTATTGAAAACGTCCCCATCGTTTATTCTGTGTAGCTCTCTGAGACCTAGTGAGCACGAAATGACTGAGCAAAAGGTACTGTACTGTTTCCAAGATCCCAGAAGGATCAAGGGTTGTCATGTTCAATAGCTGCCAGAAACTATTCACTCCTTGGTAAGGTTAGGGGGCTTATGGTGGCACTGTGAGCTAGCTGGTCTAAAGGCTAACATGTCCTTTGGGGGTGTCTAGAATCAGTCTGAACACCAATCCCTTAGTTTATGTTGTCTAAACGCGCAGATCCTATGTATTATTAGTAACTACACAACACACCTGCTCTTTCAAAGGGAACCCCAACCACTGGTAGTGGAATTAAGGGGGCCTTTGGGTGTCCATCTCTCTTGCCACTGGCTTGGCAGGAGACACATGAGCTGACAAAATCCTTTACTTTCTGGGACATCGGGGCCAGTAGAAATGGCTGACAAGCCGTCCCAAGTTTTGGTCTGGCCAAGATGCCCAGCTAGGAAGATATCATGGGCCAATGTGAGTAAAAACTCTCTGTACATCCGAGGCACTTCCACTCTCCTAGTGGCACCGGGGTTGGGGTCTCTGGCCTCAGCATATAGGAGTCCCTCCTCCCAATAGGCTCTGTGGGATCCATTAACATCACCCTTTTGCTGTGCAGCAGCTTGCTGCCTCAGGCCTTCAAGATTTGGACAGGTCTGCTGTCCAAGGCACAGCTGTTCCCTAGTGGGCCCCCCTGGGCCTAAGAGCTCAACCTGGTAAGGGTCAAGTTCCATGTGCTCAGTTACCTCTGGTGCTGACAAGTCCTCTCCCTGGTAAGAGGGGTCCTGAATCTATTGCTGTCCAGAAGCTGGTTCCCCAGTCTTCTTGCCTTTTCACTTGGAAGGTTGGGCCATTCTTCCAGGCTCTTCTTTTTTACCCTGTGCTCAGTTCTGTGCTTTAGTCTGGACACACTCAATCTCAGGGATGTCCAGCATTGCTGCATGGGTTTTCAATTCTACCTCAGCCCATGCTGAGGTCGCCAGTTCGTTTCCAAGCAGACAGGCAGCTGAAGGTTTCGGAGTGACCACTACCTGTTTCAGGCCAGTAACCCCCCCCCCCACACAAACACACCAGTCTAATGTTACCATAGCCATGGCATAGTTGGTAGTAACACTAACAGCTTTGGCGACTGGATATGACTTTCCAATCAGGTATTGCTCTCGGGAAACCAGTGTGTCTCTCACAATGGTGACACTGGCACCTGTATCCCTCAGTGCTTCTATTCTAGCCCCATTGATCCAAGGGAACGGTAAATACTTTTTCAAGTTTGGTGGCCATAAAGTTAAAGTGGCAAACTCAACTTCCCCTTCTGTGACTAAAACTGCTTCAGTGTGAACCCTGATTTGCTCTGGGCACACTGTTGATCCAATCTGGAGATTGGCTACACCAGTACTAACTGGAGGAGGACTGGGGGGCTTCTTGTTAGGAGAAGTAGTATCTCCAGTTAAGTGTCCCAACTTCTTACAGTTGAAACAGCAGACCTTTTGGGGATCAACATTTTTTCCTTTGTACCTACCATTGGACAGGGAAGAGTTCTGGGACCCACCCCCCCTGAGCAGATTTTTGGGGCCCTTTAGAAGAGTCTTGGTTTTTGTCATTTGGGTTCACACTCCCTTTCCCTGGGGAGGTTTTGTAACCCCTTCCTTTTGGTCACCACCAGTGGTTGTTTTTGTTACCCTATTCTTGACCCAGTGGTCTGCCTTCTTTCTTAATTCTTGGGGAGAAATTAGACCTAGGTCTACTAGATGTTGATGCAACTGTTCATTAGTGCAATTACTTAAAATATGTTCTTTCATAAAAAGATTGTAAAGTCCATTGAAATCATGCACATTATTTCCAGTTAACCGTCCATCTAGTGTCTTAACTGAGTAGTCTACGAAGTGAACCCAGGACTGGCTCTGGGTTTTGTGAGCCCCCCTGAATCTAATCCTATATTCCTAAATTGTGCGCGCAAAGCCCTCAATTAGAGTGTTCTTCATAAGGTCATAAGATCCAGCATCTGCCCCAGTAAGGGTCAGGAGTCTGTCCCTGCAGTTACCAGTGAACAATTCCCAAAGGACAGCCCCCCCGCTCCAGTGTGACTTCTTCACTTTCCTCATCTCACAGGCCCTCTCAAAGGCTGTGAACCATTTGGTGATGTCATTGTCTTCCTCAATCCCTTTGGCGATATTGGTATCATAACATTGGTTGTTGTCCCTATTTAGTAAGTTGCTGCCACCATTGATGGGAGCTAGGCCCATCTCTGCTCTTTCCTTTTCTAGGGTCTGGTCTCTATGTCTATTCTTTTGGCCAACCTCACTAAGAGGTTGGTCTGTTCATTGAGGCTGTCCTCAATGGTCTCAGACGTACCTCACCTACCTGTGTGGGATCTAGGTGCTGTGAGTAGTATTCTTGGAGTCAGGGGCACAGGGGCGCTGTCCTCCCTAGGAAGTGAAGGGGTTGGAAGTTATCCTCATCCGCTCTACTTCCTTCACCTTGTTCAGATGGGTGGTCCCTAGCATACCCTGCCAAAAGCTCCTGGAGATTTTGTTTGAAGGGATGGGACCCCATAATAATGCTTTGGAGTTTACATAGAGACCTTAACTCCCTGAATTCTAGATGGAGGTAAGGGGTGAGGTCAATGGGGAGAAAATGGCGTCTGCTACCTGAGCAGCCGCTTGCACCCGGAGCGCCTTTTCCAGACCCATGAGTATTATGCCGCTTTACCTGATGCTTTTCGCTTGCTGAGTTACTTGCTGAGTCACCAGAGTTTTTCTCAAGTTTTCCCCGAGGTTCTTTTTCTGATTTTTCGCTGAAGTCTGCCGGCCTGGGATGTGTGTGGGGGTCCCCAGCGCCTTCCATTCTTCTTGCTTGCCACGCTGGTACGAGGCCGCCCTGGAGCTTAGGAGGGGCCTGCAGAGCGGCGGCTCGCGGGCTCCTCCCGGTTAACGGAGGCAGCGCCAGTATCAGTCAGTTTTTCGACTTCGACTCGACGAAGCGGGTCGGGGGAGAGCCGAGAGCGGCTTCTAAGGAATCTGTTTTCCCGATTATTCCTGACACTTTTGCCCCTCCGGTTTGTTTGGGAACGGGGGAGTTACCCCCAGAAACAGTATTTGAGCGGCCACAGGAGAAGCGACAGCCGGCAGGAGCGCAGAAAACACAGGTTTGCCTCCCTCCACAGGTGAGAGAAGCTTCAGAGGTCTCTGGGGCCCTAGGGGCGGTCATAAGGGGAGGTATTAAGAAAGGAAAGAAACGCGGGGGCCGCCTCTGGTTTTTTGAGAGCTAGAGGGAACGGAAAAGTTAATAAACAACCAGCTGAGGAGCAAGCCTTGGAAGGCTCACCGAAGGAGGCAATTTCCAGTGACTGTACAGCGTTCCAAACTTATCAGGTTAAAGGCAGGACTATAAAGCCTGGGAGGAATAAAAGTAACCCCCTAGATAGCAAAGTCAGGGTCACCCCTTCTTTACGGTCGTTTTTTAGAGTACAACCTGAGGTTCTGAATATTACAAAAAAGGGGAAGGATCTTAGAGGGGGCTCCACTGGTTATTTTCTGGCTAACCCACTTACTGATAATATGGAGTCTGTCAGTTCTTTACCTATCCAGGCTGAAATGTTAACCACAGTCGCTGAAAGTATGCCTGTGATCATGCCTGATAAAATAATAGAGCTGGTTGACCAGAGCTATGTTGGAGCTGTCAGTCAAGAAAGCAGAGGGGCAGACAAAGGCCTTAAGTCTCAAGAATCAGCTGGGACCTCAGTAGCCTCATTGGAAACTCTTTTTGCCACGTTAACAGAGGATATAAAGAAAGGTTTCTACGTATCAGCTGCCAATCAAGGCGAGATAAGAAACTCTTGCGAGTCCCTAGAGAGGAAGGTGGATCTCCTAAACTCCAGGACTGAGTCCCTAGAGAAATCTGTGGAAGAACTGAAAGTCAATCTCGGGACGGCAGAGGCCGAGATCCAGACATTAAAAAGGGGGGAAGCCGCTCTCCGTGACAGAATGGAGACGTTGGAGAACAACTCCCGTAGGAACAACCTTCGTCTTATGAATATTCCAGAAGGGAGTGAAGGGTCTGATCTCAAAGTATATATCATTTCACTGCTTAAAGAAGCTTTGCCGCTCGAAGAGTCAGATGAAACCTTAGGAAATGATATACAGAGAATTCATAGAGACCCGTTTTGAAGGAACCCAAATAGAACAAAGCCAAGAAAAATTCTCATTAATTTTCTTACTTACTCTTTAAAGGAGAAAATTCTCAATTTGGCTTTAACGGCAAAAACTCTAAGGGTTAGAGATTTCTCCTTTGAAATTCGGTCAGATCTTGCCAGAGTCACCCTTGAAAGGCAGTGGGAGCTAGGCAGGAAGATGGACAATTTGAAGAAGGTTGGTGCAGTTGTGCAGTTGAAATTTCCTGCCTTCCTGAAAGTTATGCATAACAATAAAATGCATAACATAAGATCAGTTCAGGAGGCAGACAAGTTGCTTGACACCATCAGTAAGGAGGTCCCCTAGGAGTGGCTCTTTATTCTTTGGGTTCAGTTTAGAATGAGGCAAAGGTCCGTTTGTATTGTATTATTGAATTTTATTACCGAGTTCTTTTCCCTCCTATCCCGTACAAATCAAAATGAGAAATATGCACGGAGGATGACCTGAGACTCGATTGATTCACTTATTCACTGATTTTTGTAGTATTCATTTATTTATTCTTTCTCCGGCACGGGTTTAATTTTGTTTGGTCAGAATATCACACATGTTTAGAATGGGATGGGGCGGGTAGCTCCGGGGTGCAACACCTGGACAACACCGGTCCAGATAAATGGGGGAAGGGTTCTCCAGGGGGTGGGTGAGGGGGGTGGGTGGGGGCTAGGGGTGCACAGGGGCATAAAATATAAAAATACCTCATTCGCCTCAAGTATCTTAGACTTAGTCCAGATAGCTGTAGTTGAATTTCGAGAGGTTTGGCGTTGGTTTTTTCTTGGTTTAGTGCAGGTCCGGAAGCTCAAACTTAAGCCACCATGAAAACACTCCAGATATTGTCCTGGAATGTCAATGGTCTGCGCGTGAGGTCAAGAAGAGCCAGAATTTTGCAATATCTAAGAGACTCTCCTGCGCAGGTCATTGTCATCCAGGAGACACATCTTCTTAAGGAAGAGATTAAGGAAATTTTTAAAAGTCAGAAATGGGTGGACTCTCTCATTTGTACTAACAAGACGGCTAATATTAGAGGGGTCTTGATTCTCTTTAAAAAGCAAGCCAATGCCCAGATTTTACAGCATATGGAAGACCCATGTGGCAGATGGGTAATATTGAAGGTTACTTCAATGGGCATCCTTCTTACTTTGATTGGCTATTATGGCCCGAATCAAGATGACCCTTCCTTTCTCAAAACAATTTTCTCACACCTTCTAGATTTTCCAGAACCGGTGATAATGACAGGAGATTATAATATTGTTCTTAACCCTAAACTCGACAAATTTCCGAATAGTAGAGCTGCCGCTCCTTCAAGATCTAGGGTGTATCTCCAGACCATGATGACCCAAACGGGCTTATGCGATATATGGAGGGACAGGTCAGGTCAGCAATTGGGAGTATCATATAGAAACTTTAAGTACAGACACAAATCAAGAATTGATTATATCTTGGTTAGCCACAGCCTAAGGGGCAAGGTTAAAGATATATTTTATTTGTCGTCCCACCTGTCGGACCATTCAGGAATATTATTAGATCTCGACTGGGTACAGGCCCAGCAGACTAGAGCTTGGTCTATTGACCGAACGTTGCTCCTTGAGGAGGAAGAGATGGCCTTCCATTCCCGAGAGACCGAATTATTCTTGGGGATTAATTTAGGTACAGCAACTATCTGGGACTCCCTCAAAGCTTTTTTAAGGGGCATTATTACTAGCAGGTCGAGTTATAGGAATAAAAAGTATAGGGGAGAGATTGCATCTCTGGAGGCGGAAATGATGGCAGTGGAGGCAAAATTGAACAGTCAGGCCGTTTTGGGTACGAAACAAGAAGACCTGGATAGACGTAATAGACTAAGGGGGCAGCTGGAGGGCATCCTTCAAACAAGGCTTATGCGTAGATGGGAGGCAAGTAAGATCGCCCATTTTGAGTACGGGGAAGGGGCAGGAAAACTACTAGCATGGAAAGCAAAAGCAGACCGGCTTCGTAACCAGATCAAGGAAATTACTGCTGGGGATGGGGTAGTTGCTCTTTCCTCTGATGAAGAAATTGGTGAGGCCTTTTTTGAGTATTTCCAGGATATATACAAAGAAGTTTGTGTAGAAGACAGGCCTAAAGTCAAGGACTAGTTGGATAGGACCACATTGACATCGATGAGTCCTAAACAAAAGGAAGACTTAGAACAAGATATCACTCAAGAGGAAGTGAAGAAGGCTTTGGCTGCTTGTAAGAAAGGCAAAGCTGCGGGCCCCGATGGGTTACCAGTCGAGTTATATAGATCTTTGGGTGAGGTGATAATCCCGGTACTAACTCAATTATTGAACAAGATACTAGCAGAGGGAGTAAGCCCCCCCGGGTCTTGGAATGACGCTACAGTTGTCTTGATTCTGAAACCTGGTAAAAATCCAGCTAGCTGTGGGTCATATCGGCCCATTTCGCTTTAAATACGGACTATAAAATCTTTGCCTCGATTTTGGCAGCCAGGTTGGGGTTGGTGGCTGATGACATCTTTCACTCAGATCAAAAGGGGTTTGTGAAAGGAAGACACCTACCAGACCTCACATATGATCTGGTTGGAGCAATAGATATTGCTTCAACTTATTCACTCCCTCTTGCAACCTTGACTCTGGATGCCACCAAGGCTTTCGACAGGGTAAATTGGGTCTACCTGTCGGAAGTCATGGGGAAATTTAACTTGGGTGAAAAGTTCCGTCGTACCATCCAGCTGTTATATCAAGCACCGTCAGGTAGGCTATTGGTCAATGGCAACCTGACTAAACCACTTAAGATCACTAGGGGTACCAGGCAGGGCTGCCCTCTTTCCCCTCTCCTTTTCAATATGTATATAGAGCCCTTCGCTCAGAGGCTCAGAGAAGATCCTAGCAATGTGCCTTTTAGATATGGAGAGTGGGAGAGGAAGGTGGCCCTATATGCAGATGACATTCTGGTCTTTTCGGCAGACCTGGAAACAACATTCCCGGCAGTCATCAGAATGGCACAAGAATTTGGGCAGGTCTCAGGATATGAGGTGAATGCCGGGAAGACTGAGATCATGACGTGGAATCTTAAGAAGAGCCAACATCAGGTTAGCCCTAGCATGAGATACTTGGGGGTTAGAATCGTCCAGGACATAGCCAAGATTGCAGAAGTTAATTTAGCGCGAGTCTCAAGGGAGTGTTAAAAACAGATGAAATCTTGGGCCCATCTCCCTTTAACCATTCTTGGGAGGGTGAATCTAGTTAAAATGGTGGTATTACCCAAGATAACCTTTCTCTTTAATTCAATCCCCCTACACTTTGACAAACTAGCCATTGATAAATTTCAGCAGGTCATAAACTCTTTTATCTGGGCATACAGAACCACCAGTATAGCTTGGAAACAGTTAAGGCGTAGGAGAGAGAAAGGGGGTCTCGCGCTACCAGACTTACAGTATTATGCTTGGGCGTTTCAGGTTTCACATTCCCGGATGCTGTTAAAAATGCCTGCAAGTACAGGGGCAGGAAGCATGTTCCTGGCCATGTTAAGAGGGGCCAGTCTACCGGAGGAGGGCTTTTTATTTAAATTTGGGGAACCAAAATTCTTCAAAAAGGTTAAACTCAAGGTCCTCCAGGCAATGGTTAGAGCATGGGGTAGACTAAAGCACCTGGTGGGCCTCAATTACTTTTCAAGTTTAGCGCCACTCTGGGACTCACCGGGTTCGCCGGAATGTCTTCAGGACAGGCTTGCTTTACCACTCAGAGAAGCAGGTCTGAAAGTATGGGGAGATCTCGTCTATGAGGGTACACTTATTTCATGGGAACAATTGAGGGAGAGAGTGGGAGTGGGCCTTTCAAAGTTCAAGTACATCCAGCTGCAGAGCTGGGTTCAAACCCAACAAAGACAGAAAAAACCCATAGGCGAGGGCAATAGTCTTGAACAACAGCTGGCTGCCAGGCCAGTGGGATAGAAGGAGGTTTCCTACTGGTACTGGGCAATAGAAGAGGCTGTGGATGGCGAATTCAAACTTGCAAATGAAGTATGGAGTGAACATCTTCCAAATGTACAGTGTGAGCAACTGTGGCAGAACTCATTTAAAACTCTCTTTAGCATAGTAAAACCTGCCTGGCTGAAGAGAAACCACCTATTCACTGTACATAGGGCCTATCTTTCTCCTCTAAGGCTGTCTAGGTTTTCAAATGGGTCTAAAGTCAGCTGTAGGAAGTGTGGTCTAGTTGAAGCCTCAGACATCCATATGTTCAAAGAGTGTCCTGTCATTGTTTTGTTTTGGGAAGGATTACGGAAGACATTGGAGAGTATTTTGAGAGCCCCAATTCAAATGGACTTACCTCTGATAATCTTTGGCCTTACCAAACAAGTTACTGGTCCAGCAAGCTTTCTTTTATTTTACGCCATGTTGCTAGCCAGGAGGCAAATATGCAAGCATTGGATTGATCCTATTCCTCCCACGCATTCTGAATGGTTGGCGTCGATATACGAGACATCTAAGATAGACTTGTCCAGAGCTTGCAGTAGAAAAAAGATAGCATTTTGGGACCTGCTGCTAAAATGGGTTAAGGCATGAATGAATGGGAAGCTTGCTCTTGTTCTATCTATGTTTTCATGAAGGGTGGGTCCTATGATTATGCCTCCTTGGTACTCTCCGGACCATGTTGGGCTCCCTCGTTCGTGTGCCAATGAATATGTCCATCAGGTTCTTGAGGACCTAGTCGGAGAGAAACCTCTCCCCCATTCAAGGGGAAGTAACATCCATGTCTGCCAATGTACCTTACAGGCTGAAGGCACCGTGAGAACCTAACATAACGCCTACTCGTCTCAGATCGTTGAGTAATGGTATGGACAGATTGTATGTTCAACGGGGTATGAGGCGAATGAGGACAAAAAAAAAGGGGTGAGGTCAAGCTCCTCAACCATGTTCTCTATGTCATTCGGCATGTTTTCACTAATAGTTGAGTTCTTGTTAGGAGACATTTAAAAAAAAATCTAAAGCCTCTTATCCCTAACTATGGTGAGTTTTTATTTTTCTAAAAACTTTAAAGGGACTTAACCAAGTCCCTAACAAGACTTTTAGGAATTAAAAAAAAATTGCCAATTCCAAAAATCAGAATTCTAAAGACAAATTAGGAGTTCTGTTGTGTGATCAGGCGTTGATCAAGTCAGTGCAACAAATGCAAAGTTGTACATCCCACCTCTGCAACCAATGTAGGAAGCGGGCTTTGTATATACTATACTAAAGTAAGGTATAGTGTGCACAGAGTCCATTGGATCCCCAACGGCTTATAGAGGTAAAAGTAGATAATACCTTACTCTCTATTTGTGGTAATGTGGGCGAGTAATAAGGCTTTACCAGAGGGTAGGGTTAAGCATTTATTAAACACACTCAGGCAAGAAATGATATCACACACTCAAAGACTGAACTCAGACCAATTGTTTATAATAAAAATATTTCTTTGTTGTATTTTATTTTATAGAACCAAGCAGGACTGGGTACAGGTAAGTAGTATTGTACTTTTCAAGACAGGTTATTCATAAGCAAGCTGGATGAATAATTACTTTTCTTACAGGATTGTAAAATGTGCAAGTACAATTGTAATTACTTTTGATTACTTTTTAGATTACTTTCAGGATTACTTTTTCTACTCAGAGTGATATGCCTAGATATCACACTGGGACATTTCCTGGATAGAAGGTGAGTAAAACTGTTTTTCTCAACGCACAGTTTCTTAGGTTTCCATACAAAACACCGTCAACACTTTTTTCAGAGGAAAACAGTCAATGCAATCCTCTGGAGAAAAATGGGGTTATCGTTTTGCAGGTAAGTAGATGGTCTTGAGTGTGGAGTTTCTGGGGTTAGAACAAGGGTTCTCCAGGGTCAAGGATGCACTCAACTCAAAAAGCACCCTCAGCGGCACTAGGGAGGCCGGGTGCAGAGTACTGAGGTCCAATGTTAGCCTATGGGGCTAGGGGGCCATCGGTTGGTGGCTGCTTACGAGCAGGGTTGAGGAAAAAAAGCTCCTGGGGTTAAGCTCAGGGCAAAGGGGGATCCAAGTTAGCACACAAGGTGCACCCACAGCGGCACAGGGGCGATCAGGTGTAGGGTGCTGGCTCGACAGCGGAAGCCCTGTTGGTTTTAATGGGGAAGCTCCGGTCAGAACAAACACTGCAGACTCGGGCACGAAGATCTTCTGGAGGTGACCACCGGTTGGAGAGGTAAGTTGGGATGTAGGGGGATGCCTGGACATGGTAGGCTGGGCCACCCAAGGCAGTGGGGCGTCGGGTGCAAGGGTGTCTTTTGGCAACGGGTTTTCCCTACCGGCTCCAGTTGCTGTCGGGGGGACCCTCCAGATGGAGATTGCAGGCGTCGTCAGGAGGCTTGAGGTAGTTGACTGATCACCAGATCCCAGGTCAGGATCGCGGGGGGGACCCCCTTGTGGTGTTGTGCCACTTGAACTCAGACCGTGGGCGTCAGGTGCAGAGTGGTGCAGACTCACAGAGTTGGCCGGAGCAGGAGTCTGGTTCCTTGTGCTCTTGGGAGACAAAGTCTTTGTAGCAAAGGTAATTTGTAATTTGTAGGAAAGGTAATTTTGGGGTGTTTCAGGTAGGTACAGGTCAGGACCAATGGGTCCCTTCCTTGGGATGGGTACACCCCATATTATGCCACCCTCCAGTGGGAGGGGGGCATAAGCCTCACTCTGGTTGGCTGGGTCCCCCCATCTTCAAGATGGCGGGGACTGAGAGTTGTACTTCACCTCGCCTCCCCCACCTGTCTTGGTTTTCACGCCGATTCTCCTGCCCACAGTAAGGGTCAGAACTAGTGGGGACCAGTTGCTGGGAGCAGCAAATGGCTGGGCCAGCTCACAAAGGCGGCAAGCCTTTGAAACTTCCATTTCGTGGACCCTGCCCATCCTGGGGGAGGAGACTTGGCTTTGTTTCAGGGCCCAGAGAGTGGGGGGCTCTCAACCCAGGGGTCCGGAAACATGTCTGGGGGTGGCAGCTGGCGAGCAGCCAGTCAGCCAGGACACTAGAATTAGTTCGTTTTTCAGGGGGCATCTCTAAGATGCCCTCTGAGTGCATTTGGCATCAAATCACACACTGGCATCAGTGTGGGTTTAATGTGTTGAGAAGTTTGATATCAAACTTCCAAGATTTCGGTAAAGCCATTATGGTGCTGTGGAGTTCATAATGACAATCTCCCAGACCATATACTCTTTATGGCTTTGCTGCACTTACAACTTAGACACTGTAGGGGTACTGGGCTCATGCACCAGTACCCTCACCAGTGGTATAGTGCACCCAGCTAGAGGGGTGGCTTACCTATGCCACAGGCAGTGGTTTGTAGGCATGGCAGGCAGGGATGTATGCCATGTCGACTCTTCACTTTTATCTGCACCAAAACACGTAGTCTGCAATGGAAGTGTGTGTGTGTTAAGGTAGAGGGCCTCTAAGGTTGGCACAATATGTGCTGCAGTCCTTAGAGGCCTTCCCTGGTCACATTGCCCTTGGTACTCATGGTACCTTTTACAAGGGACTTACATGTGGCCAGAGAGTTGTCAATTGGGTTTGCAACAGTACAGTTTTAGGTAAAGAACATAGGCCCTGGGTACCTGGTTGGCAGGAACCCAGGACACACTTAGTCAGAGAGCACCAACGTCAGGCAAAATGTGGGAGGCAACCATGCAAAAAGGGGCACTTTCCTACACATCCCTTTACAAACATAGGTGAAATGTTAACCACTATCAAGAGTGCAAAAGTGTTTTCAACACTAGATCTCTCTTCAGCCTACCACCAGATTGTTGTACATCCCTAGTCCAGACAGTTAATATATTTTGTCACTCCGGAGGGGGCTTTCAGATACAAACGTATGCCTTTTGGCTTAGCCTCGGTGGCTGCTGTTTTACAGAGTGCTACACATCATCTATTGAAAGAAAGGCCATGGGTAACATACTTCCAATACGATATTTTGGTATTTGGGAATGACGAAGTAGAACCTAAACAGACATTGAGAGGTGTATTAAAAATTCTGCAGGAGAGTCGGTTGACGATCAGAAAGGAGAAATGCAAGTTTAGGGTGAATGGAGTGGAATGTTTGGGACACTGGATCAGTGGTGATGGAACTGCTGCTAAAGTGAAACTGTTTTCTGCTATAGAGAAAGCTCAGCCTCCAACTAGTAAAGACCAGTTACGGTCATTCTTAGGTCTGGCTAAATATTACTCTTGTTTTGTACGTATGTTCGCAGACAAGACTAAACACATGCGTAGTCTCATGGTCAAAAATGTCACATTTGAGTGGTGTGAGAATTGTGAAAATGAGTTTAAGAATTTGAAATCATACATCGCCAAAGCACCAGCACTCAAGCCTTTTGACATCAATGATCCCATTGTAGTAAACACTGATGCCAGCTTGGTGGATTTGTGTTGTTATAAAGAAGAAATGGTGCAGATGTCACAATCGCTTATGCCTTAAGATCTTTGCGGAATGCAGAGAAAAAATATTCCACTGTGGAGCGTGAAGCATTGGCTGTGTGTTGGGGAGTCAATCATTTCAGAATCTATGTGTGGGGAACTAAGTTTACTGTAAGGACAGATCATCGTCCTCTAATAGAAGCCTTTTCCACTAGTGGAGGAAGGAGAGCATCTCCGAGGATTGCGCGATGGACTATGGCTATGCTGGAATACAATTTTTGCATGAAGTATGTCCCTGGAAAAACAAAAATGTGCTGGCTGATTGTTTGCAGAATCTACCTGCAGGGGTTGTGTCTGATGTGGTGTGTGGAGAAGAAGATTGGTTAGTAGCAGCGGTGGATGTCATAACTGAAGGTAGAATTTCTCATGAAGAATAGTTAGATGTTGCTAAAGGAGACATTGTGTTCAGTGAAAGTGGGAAATATCTCTGTGAAGGTTGGCCTGCCAAAGGAAGTGCATCATATGAGGCGGAGTGTTTCCCACAGGTTGGTCAGGAATTAGCAATTGTCAATGGGATATTGATGAAAGGTGATTTGCTTGTAGTACCTTCCGTTCTATGGGAGAGAATAATCAGATTGGCACATGATGGATATATTGGAATGAGTGCCACCAAGAGATGTGTAAGGGTAGAGTATTGGTGGCCGAGTTTGGATTGCGATGGACAGAGGAACATTAGAGACTGCGTCTTATGTGCATGGAGTGACAAATTACAGAAGACTGATAGTTACCCTCCTGTGGAATCAGACAAATCAGATGGACATTGGAAGAAAATAGGGATTTTTATTACAGGCCTGTTACAAGTGATGGGCATTGGTTACAAATACGCCATTGTGGTAATTGCCTATTTCTCTAGGCGGACTGAGGGGAAAATTACTGGGGAAGTTACTGCAGAAACTGTGATTGTGATTTTGAAAGAACTGTTCATGAGAGAGGGTGTGCCGAAAATCATGGTCTCTGAAAATGGTGTCCAGTTTGTTTCCCAGCTCATGAAAGAATTCCTTCTAAAGCAAGGCATAGAGCATGTTCGGCCATCAGTGTACTACCCACAAAGCAATGGTCTAGTGGAGAGGTGGAACAGGACATTGAAGGAGGGATTACTACTGGCTTTGGCGAGTGGTGAAGATTGGAAAGTGGCAATGGGGAAGTTCTTGTGGACGTACTGTACCACTTTTCACTCTGTAACTGGCAAATCTCCATTTGAGTCCACGAGGGGTCGCAGGGCCAGGGCACTTATGTCCAATGGGGTGGAGCGCATTAAGGTGAGTGATGAGAGAGTGGCATGCAAAAATGGTAATTTTATGAGTGGTGATTGGGTTTGTGTACGGAAAGGCCACATGATTTGTAAAGGACTATCTAAGAATTCGGATCCTCTTCAAGTTAAGAAGGTAAATAAATACATGCTTTTGTTGAGTGATGGCAATATGTGGAATAAAAAAAGATAGTGAAAGCTCCA
Organism: Calotriton arnoldi; assembly: GCA_963921515.1. Classification (NCBI taxonomy): domain Eukaryota; kingdom Metazoa; phylum Chordata; class Amphibia; order Caudata; family Salamandridae; genus Calotriton; species Calotriton arnoldi. Next base: position 2,585,999 of record CAWUFW010000959.1, on the reverse strand, counting down.
CTAAGGAAAGAACGAAAAGATCAGAGTGTACTGAATCAGGAATCCAGAGCTGGTGTGAGTAGTAAGGACACCGCTAGAAGAACTCTGAGAAAACTTGATGATTTTGTGATGTAAGATTTATGGTTTGGTTTGTTGCTTATTTATGTGTTATGACTGTAGTAACTCTCGTTAACAATGTTATATCCTTGTTTTTTTAATTTGGCCGTGTGTTATTTCACCTTCTTGCAGCGGTCAGTGTTTGGAAATTTCTTTTGTTTGATGTGTTTTATTTTTTGGGGGTTATATTCTATGTTGTAATAATTTTGTTGGTTTATTGAAGAAGGGATATGTGTTGCAATCTGCTTAGTGGTTGTGTTGCTACCGCAGAATGTACTGGTTGTCTGGAGCGTGGCTGCGCCTAGGCTCCAGAACACAGCTTTCACGGGCAGTTTATGCTCGATGCTCCCTACCGGTCTTGACGGAATAAACTCACTTGAAACCGCAGCAGTTTCCGATGTAAAACTTGTCAAGTAACCTCCTGCTAATGAAGGCTACTGGTTAGTCTAGGCCCGCCTTATTTAACTGTGCTAAGACCGCCCCATGCCATGCTCTGAAGCATTTAGCTGCACTATGACCTCCTTAGAGAAGTCAGGGGCCGTGAGTACAGGTGATGTACACATGACCTCCATGAGGGTACCAAAGGCTTTCTGGCAGGCCTCTTTCCAGATCACCTGTCTGGACTGCTTCTTTGAAGCCAGCTCTGTTAAGGGGTAACAATGGTGCCATATCTCTGAACAAACCTCCTATAGTGTCCTGTAAGGCCCAGGAAGGCCCTCATTCAGTCAGGGGCTTAGGAGGTTGCCAGGCCAGAATAGTCTCAATCTTGGCCTGGAGGGGGCTGCACCTTGCCCCGCCCACCATGTGGCCCAGATAAACCACAGAACCCTGCCATATCTGGCACGTACTAGCATTGATAGTCAGTCCCACCTGCTGCAGGGCCTGAAGCACCTCCTGGAGGTGGTACGGGTGTCCCTTCAAGGTTGACCTGTAGACAGCTATTTCGTCCACAGTAGGCAGCACAGAATTCCTCCTTTCCAGCTAGGACCGTATTGACCAATCTCTGAAAGGTAGCGGGGGCATTCTTCCCAGGGCATCCCCCAAAATTGAAAGTGGCCCTCTGGGGTTGAAAATGCAGACCTTTCTTTTGCCTCCTCAATCAGAGCGATCTGACAGTACTGTGATGTTAAATAAAATTACAGAGGACCTTGGCAGCGCTCAGCCTTTCTATGAGCTCCTCAGCTGGGGGTATGGGGTGCGTGCCAGTTTTTTTTATGGAATTGACACCCCCGTAGTCCACAAAGAACCTTCTTCAGTGGCGCCCACTGGGGCATTCTTGGGTACCTTCACCCTTAATGCCAGTATCTTAGAGACTTTCAACTTGATACTGGCCCTCATCTTATCTGACAACCTGTAAATTTTGTTCTTAACAGGTGGACTGTCTCCAGTATCTATGTCATGGACGCATAGGTGTGTGAGTCCAGGGGTGAAAAAGAACAGCAAATCGAACTGTCCCAGTAACTGGTGACAGCCACTCTGCTGCCCTAGGTCAGGGTAGGGGAGAGGTTGCCACCCTCCACTGAATCGTCATGTTTGGAGGTGATAGGGTGTGGAGAACTTGTAAGTTACCCCACATTTATCCCACATGGACTTCATGTATGCTGACATGAAGTTAGTGCCTCTGTCAGACACTACCTCTTTGGGGAACCCCACCCGGGTAAAAATCTCTATCAGGGCCCTGGCCACCACAGGCACTGACCTCAGAGGGATGGGCTATGGGTTTACGAGTGGCATGGTCCTCCAAGACCAGGATGAACCTGTTGCCCAAAGCTGTCTTGTGGTCCAAGGGTCCAACAATGTTGATGCCTATCTTCTTAAAGGGAGTACAAACGACAGGTAATGGGGTCAGGAGAGCCTCAAGCTTTTTCCCTGCCTTCCCGCTGTCCTGGCAGGTGGGACAGGACTACTGAATGCATCTGAGACCATCTTCATCAGGGGCAAATAGAAGTGGGCAACAAGCCTTTGCAAAAGTCTTGTTTTGCCCTAGATGTTTAGCCAGTGGTCTGTCATGAGCCAAACACAGAAGTAAGGTCCTGTAACACTGGGGGACCAATAGCACACGGGCTACTCCAGATCCAGGACCCTTAGGCTCGCTACATAGGAGATCATACTTCCAATTGATCAGGAGATCTCCAGAGGTGTCCCTCAAACCCTCTAGAGTGGGGCACGCTTTCTGTGCCTTGCAGAATTCCTCCATGGTGGGCACTCCCTCAACTTGCCAACCAGCAAGCTCAGGCAGGTCACACAGGGTAGCAATGTCCTCCCCGGTTGGCTCAGGGGCATCCTCCTCAGGTGTCCCATCACCCTCGGCCATGGGAAATTCAGGGGCTGGTTTCCCATGCCCTTTGCCCCTCTCCTTCTTGGCAGCTGTCTGGGCCATCGTTTGATACTCCAGATGCCCTTAACACCCTTCCTGGGAAGCCCTGGATCTGGTGGTCATACAGATCCATTCAGGCAAGCCCAACATCTCCAAGTGTGATGTCAGCTCTACCTCCCTCCAGATAGTGTGTTCCAGGTTGTTGCCCAACAAAAATCTACAGGCATGGCAGAACTCACAGCTACTTTTAGAGCACCTGAGATCCTCCACTGAAAGGGAACCAGACCCACAGGTAGATGGTTCTCACGACTGTCGAGGACTATGATGTGTTAAGGAGGACTTGGCCAGAAAACACCAGCTGGCACTTTACAGTAGTTATGCTGACTCCTGTGTCTCTCTGAGCCTCCTTCCATTGCCTATTGATGGTGACCTACTGCCTGTACTTAGAAGTATTGGCAGGCATATGGGCTTTTGGCACCATCTCATTATTCCAAAGGGAAACTAGGTTCACCTCTGTCTACTCCCCAAAGCAAACTGGGACTACCTACTCCCAGAGCGCTACACTCACCAACCCAGGTGTCTGCCAACCGGTGGAGGGCTGTGCCCTCTTGGGACATTTGGAGCTGCCCTTGGAGTGTTCATACTTGTAGCACTCTGTACGTTGGGGTACAAACCTCCCTATCTGTTTGTCAGAGAACACCTTCTTCTTAGGCTGAGACTGGTTACCACTACTTACTTGGGAATTATTTTGGGGGCCTTTTGAGATCTCCTTATTTTTAAGTTTTTCTCCCCCTCTTTCTTCTGGAAGGACGCTGACCATCTTTGTGGGAGTCCCCCCCCTACAAATATATTTTGGGGACCCTGGTGCTAGCCTAGAGGTCCACCTCCTCAGCAAGCTTTTCTGGGGTCAGTCAGCTTGCTGTCAACTAGGTGCTGGTGCAGCTCGGAAAACAAATACTGAGTATGTGCTCCTCATAATCAGATTGTACACCCCAATGTAATCATTAACTTTCCTGCTCCACACCCAACCATTCAGTGCCTTGCTGGAGTGGTCCACAAAATCTACCCAGGACTGGTTGGGGAGCTTCTAACTGTCCTTGAACTTTTGGCGTTACATTTCAGGGGTTAGTCCAAACTTAGCGATCAAGATGAGTTTCATGGGAGTGTACCTGGTTTGGTCCGCAACATCTTAAGTAAGAAGTGTGTTCCGCCCACCTGTAAGCATGTGTTTCACAAACCCCTATCCCCCAATGCTTTTCTGGGATCTTGTGAATTCTTAGGGCAACCTCGTAGGCAGAAAACCATTTGGCGATATCATCCCCCACCACATAACTGGGAACCAGGTCCTTGGGGATGGAGACCTTTTTGTCTCTTTCAGAAACTGCATGTATGCTGCCACCATCACTTCTGGATTGTGCCTGCCTGGCTGTCGGGCCTGCGGACCTGCAACCTCATTAATTAGGGCAGTTTCCCACACTCAAAATGTGCCAGATGTCCCCCTGGCGTCCCCGCCCATGGCTTAATCTTCATTGAGCGCCGGCACACTCGGAATACTGTGCTGAGGGCCAGAAAACCAAAGTAAAACTCTCATAAGACCAGAGATCTTGCGAGAATGGCAACCATGGGTGCAGCCTCCAACACACCTCGCTTCTGAAAGCCTCTTGCTGTTCACGATACCCACCACATAGGCAGCGCGCTCCAGTCCTCATCTGGAACTGACTTCTGCGTTGCGGCCCTGCTCTCCAGAGAACATGTGGATGAGAAACAAAACAACAAAGGAATAGCACTCAGAAAATCTTACCTTGGCTGTATTGAGCCGCATTGCATGTACTACACTGTATTAGAGACATTCACCTGTAAAGAAAAAGGAAAAGAGGGTTATTAACCATCATCGGACTATCGTACGAAGTACATACAGTTTCAAACAATGAACATTTCTGTTGTGAATCTTGTGATTGTACATTTCTCTTTGTGATACATGTTGTCATGCACTAATCTTTGCAAATAACTCACAGTGAAGAACTGTTAACCCTGTGGTACATTAATCTTTGAAAATTGCTCACAATGAAAGAACTATTAACCCCGTGATCCACAAATTCTATGCAAATAATTTACAGTGAAAGAAATATATATGCCTATTAACATTGTGGTTCAAACTGTAACTAATGACATATATTGTGTGATGTAACCTATACTGTCATGTGTTTGTCATATCGTTGTTGCTGTGAGTTCGAGCCATAAGGTGGATTGGCACTAACAGCTTAACAGTGGATTCCAGCTACACCATCATGTTCGACTTCAGGATAAAAGACTACCACTATAAAACCAGTAGGTGTGGTATGGGGGAAACTGTATAGGGAACAGGAGTGATTTGCAGTCTAGTAGGAATCTTTCATTGCAGGCAACACCAGAGACATCCCTACGCCGCTACAGGGAGAGAGACCATCAAAAGTAGGAAAGGAGATATCTGCAGTTGTTTTTAGATGTTGTGTGGGGTCATAGAAGAAATTTCATTATAGGTTTATCATAGTCCCTTTTGCTTACATGATTCAACACCTTCAGGGAGAAAAACCTACACAGTGCAGACGCCACGCAACCCAGATTTCCTCCAGCCACTTCCCTCTCTCTCCATCCCATTCCCTTTTCCCCCAGAATACCCTAGTTCTGACCGCGTGGATTTTGCAGGAAGAACCTTGGTGTTGGGGGGAGCTGGGAGCCAGTGACTCGAAGGTCCACCACGTCCCTGCGGAATTAAACAGGTTAGTGCTTGACACTGGCCTTGTTGTCCAGCTCCTTAAGACTCATTTCATGAGCCAGTAGCAACTTTTTCTCCTCCAAGGCCTGTTCAGCCTTCTTCTTCTCCATGGCTAGTTTTCTTTCCTCCATCCTTAACAGGGCCATCTGAAGCTTGAATTACCTCTCCTTGCCGCCAGCTCTTCTGGGTACTGGCTGTGGGAATAAACACTGCTCCCTGCCCTGAGAGGGGGCTCCATTCCAGGGGGCATGTCATCCCCTTCCACTGCAGGTAACTCCTCAGGAAGGTCCTCTCCATGCCCCTCCATTCCATTATTCTCTCATTTGGCTTTAACCAGCGCTTGTTGGGCTTCTGCCCAGGCCATCAGTGCCTTTTGCAACTCCCCCTTCCTTGTGATGCTCTTGGCCGGGAGTCCCCTCTCCTTGCAGAACTCCTTGAGCTGGGCCACAGTGTCAACATCTATGTGTGCCAGTTCAAACTTCATTCTTTCAGGTGTTGTCTCAAGCACAACAGTCTTAGAAAGGATTTAGAAAAGCAAGAAGCCAATTAGATAGAATAGAAAAAAATGAATTGGTCTTAAATTATTAATGAGGGGTGGTAGTGTAACACAAAATGACTGTATGGTACTTGTAGGAGGCTGGCTTGGTATATGGTGCTCACTTATGTAAGTGTAGCACCCTCCACTAATCCAGACAACCCTTATTGTGATTTTAGTGGTCTTAGACAACCTTAGAAAGCTCTCTAAGTGGCAGCTGTTGAGAGCAGCCTTCAGGCTTAGTCCAGAAGGAGTGTAAAGCAGCTTGTTTTGCCAGTACTTAATCTTATGGTGTAGGTTAAGTGAAAAAGAACCACACAGTGTAGTTATAATTTTTTTTATTTATTATAAACACATTGCAATATCTCCTACCCAGACATATAACCACAATGCACACAATACTTTGATGATAGAACACGTACGTAGCACAAATACACAGTGGTCTGCAGGGGGAGACCAAACCATATACTAAAATAGTGGAATGCGAACCACGACCTAAGTCGAGAATGGACCCAGAAGACGTAGAAGAGTCGGGGACCTAAGGAACCACCCAAGGTGAGTATCTAGGAACCCCACGGAGGTCATGTGCAGAGTGGGAACACAACTGCGTGCTCAATACAAGTCAATGGGTAAGTCACGGTTGCAGTTTTAAAGAAAAAGGACCCTTTTCAGTGGACCCTGAAGACACCCCGTGGAAGATGGAAGGTTGGAGAGTAACCCCACCCGTGGACACCCCAGGAACCAGGATGCCTACACCAGAGAAGCCGGGTGCCTAAGTGCGAAATGACGTCGGAAACCACCGGAGATCACAATGGAGGACTTCATAAAAGATGCCGCTGGCGAAGAAGACGAAAGAGTCGGAGGAACCCAAAAGTGGTTTCAAGATGAGAGGTACCTGCAAGCAGAGGGGACAGAGTCTATGCCACTCAGAAATGGCCAGGAGGCACGGAAGATGAATGCCCACCGATGTCAGAGCTGCAAGTGAGTTGGCGGTGCCCTTGAAGTTGCAGCTGTGTGGACCAGGCAATGCTGTGGAAGATTAGGAGCAGTTCACGAGCTGTCCCACGTTGGATGTCAAAAGCCAGGGGGTCAGTGTCTGGCAGGGGCACCAACAAGCATTGGCAACGGCAACCAATGTAGTCGTCAAAAAAAGGGGCAGTGTCGGGACCAGCAAGGTCCAAGTGACTCACCACGAGCAGGTAAGTCAGATCAGGCCCCGAACAAGCAGGCGAGCCCACTGGAGCCAAAGAAGACCCTCAAGGGGACCCACGGGCCAAAGGCACAGGAGTCGCAAGAGGACCTCGAGCAGCTCACCAAAGGATGCAGGCCCACAGTGCAAAGGATGCGGTGCAGGCCAAGATCTTGGCTGCAGGAGATGCTTGAGGCTGGAGCTTCTTGGAGCCTGAAGATCTCTGGTGAAGACAGTCAACAGGCCCTGGCAACAGAAAGTCAACGTGCTGCACAGGGGTACTGCTACAGCAGTTCCGACTAGGGATACTGGCTTCAAACTTGCTATGAAGACAGTGCAGGCCTCGAGGGAGTTGCAGAACTTCCACATGCATTGCTGAACCTTTCAGAATCCGTAAGAGCTCAGGAACAGCAGAACGGTCAGCTTTGCGGTGCTTGCAGGTGCAGGGAAGTGACTCCTTCACTTCAAGGGATATTCCTTTGGGTGTCTTGGATGTCCACAGGCCTGTAGAAGAACCTGTATGGAGCACAGGCACAGACGACGCAGAAGACTGGCAGGACAACGAGACCAGGAGCAGCAGGAGTCTTCCCAGTTGTAGTCTCGGTTCACAAGTAGAAGTCCAACAAAGTCCAAAGTGCCCAGACGGTTGAAGATGAAATGGTTTTGGATCTGAATCTTGTCCCACAATGAATCTGGGGAACCACACACAGGTAAGCACTTAAGTACCCTGAGGAAGGGGTTGGGACGATTCAGGGGTCCCTCCCAGAGGAGGGGCTGGACAGTGGGGAGGATACTCAACTGGAGTATGCAAGGAGGGCACCAAATATGCCCTTCAAAGCAGTCTGGTGGCGCTGGCAAGTGCCCCCACCCTGTCCCAATACACCAAGTCCTGTCTGGGAGGTATTCACACCTCCCAGTGACAGGAAACCTATTGTCCTGCCTTCCCCTGCTCAAGCTTGGCTCAGCAGCAGGAGGGCAGAATCGTGTCTCTGGTCGGCAGCATCCATAGTTTGCTGTCTGGGTCTAGAAGACTGGTACCGGGAGCACTGAGGGCCTCCCGGTGGAGCTTTACAGTGCATGGAATGATATATCTAGCACCCTTTTTTTTACGGTTTTGGGGTATGATTCCAACATGTTTGATACCAAACACGACAGGGTTCGTTACAGCCAGTTTAGAGATAGCCATTGTGTAATGCCGCATGGCAACTCTATGTACAGTAATGGCTGATGCACTTACAACCCTGGAGAATGTACTTCATGCACTGTAGGGGTGTTCTCCCCAAGCAGGGGCATCCTCATACTTATAACCGAGCACCCTGCCTTCTGGATTGAAAGGCCTGCCTTAGAGGTGATTTATAGGTTTTAAGTGCAGGTATAAGGAAACTTATATCTGTCGTAAGTGGTGCTAGCACCAGCTTACACAGGCTTCAATGGCAGGCCTGTAGTCAGTGGTCTCCCATGGGTGGCATAATACATGCTTCAGCCCCTGGGAAACCCCTGTGGTACCTATGCCCTGGGTACATTAGTACCATAATCTAGGGATTTACAAGGGTACACCAGTAGCCAATCTGGGGGGTACCTAAGTACTCACCATGTCCAATTTAGGGAAGAAGCACAGAGACTGGGGTCCTGATTAGCAGGATCCCTGTCAGACTAGTCAGTGAAACATAATGACACCAGCAAAAAGTGGGCGTGACCTTGAAAGCAGATCCTACTTTCCTACAGTACTGCACAAACACAGGTCCAATCCTCACCACTAAACACCAGTGTAAGAAATTAGGTTGTTGGTTGACTGGGGTGTAAGCCCTGGTCAAGCAGCAACCACAATCCTTGTCAGGGTAAGCCACACGCAAACCACAAATTAACCTGTGCTCACCCCCTTGATAGCTTGGCACAGAGCAGTCAGACTTAACTTAGAGGCAATAAAACTGTGAAAACACCCCACAAAAGGAGTCCACAACAGAACAGAATTAGAAACATAGAGTAATTGTTAGTAAAGACAACACGATCAAAATGACAAAAATCCAATGAGGAGTACCAGAGATATTGAATTTTAAAAGCTATAGTGAAAATAGTGCCAAAAAGCATAAAGCGCCAATTGGGGTATTTGGTCGCGCTGGACTGGGAAAAAGTCACAGGTTGAGGCTGACTTCGATGGAGTGCGGGCGGATTACAGAGCCCAGTTAGGTCTGCTGAACAGAGCACCTTAAATCCTGGTTGCTAAGAGTTGCGCGAATCTGCGTTGAAGATGCGCCATGCAGCTGAAGTGATGCGCCGGTTCCAAAATTTGGTGAGGCTGCGGTGCAAGGTCCTGGGATCCTGCCAACAAGGCTTGCAATGCAAAGTTCGGCGTATTAGATGCAGCGCGCAGCAGGAGATGCACCGGTTCTGAGGAGCGGTGAGGCTGCGATGCGGAATCCGGCATGGTCTTCCAGGCTGCCATTGACTAGTGTTGGTAGGACTTGGGCTGTGGAGGCGCCATGCCATCGGGGCGATGCAGGTCTTTGCAATGGGTCCAATTCACGCAGCAGTGGCGATGCGTTGGTTCTGTTCGAGGATGTACCGCTGAGCTGGGGAGATGCACCGGTTCTGCTCAGGGATGTGCCACTTAGCAGAGAAGATGCATCAGTTCCACTGCCAAGCACCTTAGGCCCACTTCCAAGGGTCCAGGACTAGGTGGCACCACTTAGGAGGGTAGAATCACAAATGGCAGAGTCCAGGTGCAAGGAGGTTGGAAGCCTGTTATGTACCTGAGGATTCAGATCAGAAGGCCAGCCAAATAGCCCTTGGAGTCACTCTGGGTTCTGGGTTAACGAGATATAGGTCCACTCCTTCTCACCCAGGCAAGAGGGCAGCAGGCCAGCACAGCAGGGCAGCAGTTCCTTCACAGCAGCAGTCCAGCAGGGCAGCAGTTCCTTCAGAGCAGCAGTTCAGCAGAGTGGCAGTCCTTCAGCAGCACAGCAGTCCTTCTTCCTGACAGAGTATCTATAGGTCCAAAAGTGTACTGAAGTGGCGGTGTGTGAGGTCCCTCTTTTATACACAGTTGTGCCTTTGAAGTGGTGAGAAGCTTTCAGAGGCATGCCTTTGAAGTGAAAAGACACAGTGCCTTTCGTGCCCTGGCTTCAGACTAACTACAGGAGGTATGCAGCCTTTTTTGTGGATACAGAACACAGCCTATTCAGATGTATGTGAGGCTAGGCCAAGCTCCTCCCTCCCATTCTGCCAGTGATGGCCCACTCAGTCACATCCTAAGCTCTCATTGTATGTGGCTGTCTAGGAGGAATACACAAAGCCCAACTGCCAAGTACACCCAGTCATGTGGCCAGAGATAGGCTATAGGCACCAAATGGCTAAGGCAAGGAAATGTCAATTTTCTAAAAGTGATATTTTCTGAATTGAACTTTAAAAATCTGACTTCACCATAAGTTAGGATTTTAAATTATAATTACAGAGACGCCAAATCAGTTATGTCTTCCCATTTGGAAATTACACTTATAAAAGGTAATAAGGTAATCCTAATGTCACCCAATGGAAGAATAGGCCTTGTAGTAGTGAAAAACTAAGTTTTTCACTACCAGGACATGTAGAACTTAAAAGTGCATGTCCTGCTTTTTAAATACATTGCTCCTTGCCCTTATTTTGCCAGGTCGAAATGGCATTTTACACGCCACACTCAGGTTCTGCAATGGCAGGCCTGAGGCATGTTTAAAGGGCTACTTGAGTGGTTGGCACAATCAATGCTGCAGGCCCACCAGTAGCATTTAATTTACAGGCACTGGGCTCATGTTGTGCACTGAACTAGGGACTTATAAGTAAATTACATATGCCGATTGGGTGTGAGACAAAATTACCATGTTTAGAGTAGACAGCCCATGCACTTTAACACTGGTTGGCATTGGTAAAATGCTCAGAGTCCTAAGGCCAGCTAAACGAGGTAATGGAGGAGGAAGGCAAAAGGTTTGGAGGGAGGACTTCCCCAAGGCTAACAGGTCTAATAATGGCTGATCACCATAACCATCCGAGGCTTTCTGTCCTGAGCATAGTCTTTCCCATAAGGCAACCATCATGCATACCCTCATAAAATCACATAGTTTACAAGGATTCTGGCAGTACAAATCTTCTATCCACACGGTTTGTCATCGGGTTTAACCAGCACCAAAATGCCTGTCTACTGTGGTAATCTCTGAGATTCCATGTACCAAAATTGTTATCTATAGGCTCTAATAGAGAATAATAACAATCTACCCCTAAATGCTTACTTCACAATCAATATGTCTGGCCTACTGGCCTACTGTCTTTAACATAATTTTTCATTATAAACAATCAAGCTTATATCCTTTATCCTTGGCTTTTCACCATAAGCAACTCAGACCTACTGTGTTGGTTCATAAGCCTTCTCACAAGGCAACCATCAGGTATACCAGAATAAAAGTAAAACATGTACAAAATACAGTCGACAGAAGACCTAAAACTCAAAAAATTACCCTACGCCACGCTGAACATAACTGGAGATGAAATTCCTCTCCAGAAAAAAAGTTATCTACCAAGCTCAACTCAAAGAGTAAAAAGCTCTATCTTACAAACCAAGGCAACTTATTTTTCCAACAAAATTTTGAGTTCCACAAACAAATCCTAAGAAATATTTGCAATTGTTGCTGAGCTATCTAATCCAGACAGAGTCATCGTCAAACCTGCCCCTACCCAGGTGCTATGTGACTCACTGAATACCTTTTTTATTGACAAAATCATCACCATTAAGACCAGTATACCCGTTAACTCCCCTCCTGAAGCTCAGTCAGCTGCGCTTAAGAATTCTCACTCCCTGCATCAGTTCCCCATTATCAGCAGAGAAGCTTTTTTGAACCTTCTAAAGAAAGTTAGATCTCGGTCTCCGGCGGACTGTTGTCCCCTGCACATCTTGAGGGAAACTCTTCTCACATGTCCCGATCCTCCTCTCTTGTTATTGAATGATTCTCTTACTCATGGGGGCAGTTCTGAAAGCTTTTAAAGAAGCAGAAATAGTTCCAATCATGAAGAAATTAGGGCAGACCCTCTAGCCCTCACGAGTTACCATCCAATTTCTTTGCTCCCCTTTTTAGCCAAGGTTTTGGAAGCATATGTTGCTAATTGTCTCTGCTCTTTTATCTAACAGTCTCAATTCCTCGACCCCCATCAGGCGGGCTTTCGACCTTTTCATTCAACAGAGGCAGCTATCTTGACTGTACTAGACGAACTAAGAAAAAAGAAGCAGACAAGGGTTCCACTCAGGCCCAGGTGCTTTTCGATCTCTCTGCTGCCTTCAACACGGTCGACCATGAACTTCTGGTGGACCGAGTCAGGGACGCAAGGATCCAGGGTCTGGCCCTCAAGTGGCTCATGTCTTTTCTAGATGACCGCTCTCAATCTGCACGCCTCTCCCAATTCACTGCCTCTAAAGTCAAATTGACATGTGGTGTGTCGCAGGCATCTTCCCTGTCTCCGCACCTTTTCAATCTGTACTTATTTCCATTAATTCAATCCTTAGGTGAAAGGAAGGTATGCATTTTCAACTACGCTGACGATCTTCAATTGATCTTTACCATCGATAAGTCTGCCGCCGCCATCACTAATTTTCAAACAACCGTGCGACATATAAGCAGCTGGATGAACAGCAATCACCTAAAATTGAATCCAGACAAAACAGAACTGATCTTAATCGGGGGGCCCCTAAATCTCTGGAATTCGAACTTGTGGCCTGTTGAGTTGGGAAATCCACCCCAACCCTCAAGTTTTGCTAAAAGCCTTGGCATCACAATTGACTGCGATCTGGCGATGAAATCCCAGATTGGGACGGTGGTCTTTACTTGTTTTTTTTCAGCTCTGGAAGATCAGGAAGATCAGCAGATTCCTCACTCCTGAAGCCTTTATTCAGGCTGTTTTAGCCTTAGTCAACTCTCATATTGACTACGCTAACTCACTTTACTTTGGCCTACCGACATATGTATCAAAAAGACTGCAACTGGTGCAAAACCAGGCTGCAAGATTAATCTATCGTCAGCCGAGATGGCACCATGTTACCCCCCTAATGAAGAAGTTACATTGGCTCCCTGTAGTCGAACGCAGTGCATTCAAGATGGGATGCCTCATCTTTAAAGCTCTCCATGGCAATTGCCCAGAATTTGTATCTACTCAGGTTCAGAGATATGTTCCCACTCGGGATCTTAGGTCTACCCACCTTAACCTCTTGGCTACTCCCTCCTTTAAACTCCAGAGATTATGGGGACTAAGATTTGCTGTCCTGGCCCCTCAATTTTGGAATTCTCTTCCTCTGAACATCAGATCCAATTCATCTTATCGTCAATGTAGGAAACTTCTAAAAACCTGGTTATTCTGCCAGGCCTATGAATGAATAACTTAGCGGCAGGACCCCCTAGACCATCGTGCCAAGAAACCGTGCAGTGTACGTGCTCTATATAAGCATTTTTAACATAACACAAAATAATACAAACATCTCTACTAATAGACCCTAATAAGAATTGCTATAGCACAAATCGTCTATCTAATTGTTTGTTCAGATGAGTCTCCAGCACTAAAACTCTTGCCTACTATAACAATCTGCAAGATTCCATGTAACAAAATGGCTGCTTACAGACTTGAGCAGAGTGTAACAACAATACATCCATAGAAGTTGTTTGCCTTTAACACATGCTTTTCACAATAAATAAGGCCTATTTGTTTTGTCCTAAGTTTTCATTATAAACAGATCACATCTGAGGAATCTGACATAACATTTCCCAGAGATCTGATGAGGCTTCAAGCCTTTACCAATGGATTGACACTATATACAACTCAGTCACTGGAAGTGCGGAGATGCTGGCAAGTCTTAGGCATGCATTTATAAAATTAGAAATATGTACACAATTACAGTTGGCAAAGCAATATACAACCTCTCTCAATACAGCCTAACAAGAATCATCACAGTGAAATTCTACTCCCAGAGTTAGTCAGAGTGGGTGACCAACACCATAATTCTTGGCTATGATAGTAGCTGTGAGATTACATGTAACAAAATACCTTTCTATGGCCTGTAACATAATGTGACAACCAGAGCCGGCTTTGGCATGGGTTAGCTGGGCCTAGGCCCAGGTCACCAACCTTTAGAGAGGTGCACTGGCCTGCCTGCATGAATATGCAGCAGTCTCACTCTGACCTGGCTTTAGTGTTTCTGCCTAAACTTCTTTTAATCTATTTTCTTTCTAGCCTGATGCAGGAACCATGTTTAACACCTATCAATCCCCGCAATTCATCTCCCATCTCCACTCACCCACTGCCATCCCATATGTTCACACCCGATTACCCCATCACCAACAAGTTATCACCCGTGTGCAGGGCCGGACTGGGAACTGAAACCGGCCCTGGCAAACTGCTCGACTGGCCCCCCTGAGGGGGCTGAGGGGTTGCGGCCGAGCTGTTTGCAAAGGCCTGTTTCGGCCAATTTTGTTACCGGGGGCCGATATTACCGGCCCCGGTAACTAAAACTCCCTCTCAGGGGCCCAAAACTGGCCCCCACCCTGTTATTGTTATTTTGATTTTGTAAGGCGCACAGCTACTCTAGGGTTTCCCGGCGCCACCTGAAAAGAGCCAAGAGCAAGAGGGAAAGAAATCTACATGTTAAATAGCCTGGTGGCCCACCAGGGAAATGCCCGGTGCCCGCTATGGCCAGTCCGGCCCTGCCCATGTGGAGACAAGATGTGGGTAATTAAGGTGAGTTGGGTGAGGAACAGAAGTGTTCATGTTCAGAGGCCATTCACTGCTGTGAGATAACTAACCTGTGAACAGAAAAATAACCCCCATCGCTTCTTGCTTTAGTTACTGGAGCAGCCTGGGCACCAAATTTGTTTCTGCCCAGGGCGCTATCTGAGCAAAGGCCAACTCTGGTGACAACAGTCCATTCTTACACTGGCTTTGCCATATGCTTTTCACAATTAATAAGTCAGGTCTATTCTCTTTGTAATAACATTTTATAACAACACAATAGACCGATGGCACCAGGCATAACATTTTCCTGAATAATGTCCACAATAAGAAGAGGGGAGAGGATATCTCCCTACTCCAGCCTCCCCGTTCAATCACTAAATATCACACAGAGGAATAGGAAAAGGAAGAAGTGTACACAAATGTGTGTACATAGAAAACATTGACACGTGTACAATGTGGAAAAACTGCCCTCACTCACAAAATTGTGACATGCTTCATCATAGGGCGTGCTACAGACATCTCCGCGCAGACCAACGCCTGGGGTGGTGCAACAGGGAGGGGAAGACAATACAAACAATGAAATGTTTTGGGATCACCGAAGAAAAAGTGCAGCCAGTGAAGGTTAAAACTAGCACTGCCAAATTTATTCCGGGGCCATCTGGCTAGATTAAAAAACGTGAAGGATGGAGGTGAAAGGAGAAAATTAAGATTCCTTCACCCCTCCTTTGCTGCCAAAGTGTTGACATGTTTTTGCTGTGGAAGGTGTGCCCATAGAGAAGGGGTCACTCAGCATTCATTAGGACCCTTCGGGACCCATAAACGGGAGGTCCCCTCTGATCCTACCTCCGATATCTGTGGAGAAAGCTCCTAGTCATGCAGAGATACCTTGAGCAACACACAAATTGTGTTCTGTGAAATACAAAAGGAAGAATGAAAACACAATCACTCATGTGCCCAAAGACACAACTGTCCAAAGGTTTTTAGGGAGAGGTATTTCCTAACCCTATTGTGCCAACAAACAACACATAGAAGCATCCAAAGGTATTTATCGACCTCATTGCGAGTTACATAATCCAATTTCGACACAAACACACAATGTGCAGAATCTACACATCCATATAATACCCATATGGCATGTTCCGGGGACTCATCCATTAAAAAAACATCCAAATATCACTGTTGTTACATAAGTCAAGGGGGACTCACCGAGTTTCATAGATAAATTCTCTAGAACTGGCGAGGTGTGGGGGTGACCCCTTGTAGTCGCACTCTAAAGGAGAAACAAACACATGTATGTACATATATACTTGATGTCATTAGTATGCTTAATCACTTGTATGGAATCAATATGGAGATGGAAAAATTGTACATAGTCTCCTAAGCACTCCAGCTTGACTCTCAGAAGTGCCCGAAAAACACGGTGACAATGATCGGAAATGACAGGAAAAGAGTGGAAATATTCCTGTTTCCGATATATGACCTCCAACAGAGTTATGCGGAAAAAAAAGGTCTAGAAACCATAGCGTGTTGCAAAGGGAAATACGGCAGCCCAGGGTCATGCTGTAGTCATCGTGGACAGTTAAGCGGTCCCCCTGCAAAAGAACCAGTCCTATGCTCCCATAATCAATGTAGGACCGTGAAATATAAATTAAATTAAAACGAGACCAAATCATAGCCCGCCCCTCTTCCTCCTTACTACATCAAGGTGGGTACACCGCTCTGAAGGTTTCCAGATCCTCGCTGCGAAGGTGGTGAGGCTCTTTGATGCCCGTCCCTTCATGCTGGGGCGGTTCCGGTCATGTGCGAGGGATGTTGGTGACGTCATCGGGTGATCGCAAGAGTTTTTTTTACATGTTCATTTAGTTTTATTGAAGAGAGGCAAGAGAAATATCAGAAACAGAGCCAATGCGCTAATATACTAAATGGAGGGGGGTACAATAAAAAAATATAGTGATGGTTGAGGTCTCCTGGAGCGTGCAATGTGTGTGCTACCCTCATATTCCTACTAGAGAACGATCGAGATTCTCTTTCAGGTTTGAAGACCAGAAATATTAACATGTATTAAACCGCGGGGAAAAAAGGCTCTGGTAGAAGAAAAAGAAAATTTGTCTGGGTAAACAGCTAGTTAATTAGAATACAAGCTATGTCATGGTTGTCTGGTGTCATTGCAGGAACAAAGTCGTAATAAATAAGTGAGTAAGCCTGCAACACTTGGACTAAGAAAGCAATAAGAACCAAGTATGCAGATAATGTCCAACCCCCTGGTCATGCGCTATTGTGACCATCAAGTAAGTATAGGAGGGGGGGGGGGGCATATGTGTGGACGTGGGAGCTAAGTATCTCACCAGCAAAAAATAAAATAACAACAAGGCCAAACAGAGCGTGAGGAGCAAAGCCAAAGTGCCCCTTATCTGTACAGGGTATTCCAGGGAATGTCATCATTTAGTCCCGATATATGACTTTTAAGTCTATACACCCATTTCTGTTCCCTCAGCAGGAGTATTAGTTTTTAATGCATGCTTAGCCATAATAAGTAGATCACACCTACTCACTTGGTCATAAAGTTTCATAATAAACAGATCAAACCTATGAAATCTGGCATGCTTTTCCCAATGAACTGTTCAAGGTTTTACCATTGACCTTACACTTCACCCAACACCGGCCTATTCAAGTCCACATAAACTGGCAACCATCATGCGTACAGTTATGAAATTACAAGTATGTAGAAGGACAGCTTGCAAAACAATACACAACCCCTCTCAACACGGCCTGACAAGAATCATCACAGTGAAACTCTCAGGGTTTGTCAGAGTGGGTGGCCAACATCAAAACCCTTGCCTACTGCAATGAGATTCAGTGAAACAAAATATATATCTGTAGGCTTTAATAAGGAGTAATAGCAATACACACCTAAATGCTTATTTACTTTAACATATGCTTTTCAGAGTAAATATGTCAGATGTAGTACCTTTATTATAAAATTTCATAAGAGGCTGATCAGGCCTAAAGCCATGATCTTTGGCTTGCCCCAGAACCAGCTCAGTCCTGCTGCATCAAATAGAAACTTCATCACAAGCCAAAAAGTGCAATGCATGCAGTCTTCTTAGTGGAAGCACACAAATTCGGCCCAATCAGGGGGTCAAACAAGAGGACAACCATCTGGGTGGAGCCTAAGCGCCTCTCTCAGCAGGGCCCTGAAAGCTCTTTTTGTTTATCCCATAAGGTGATGCCTAAAAGATGGGTACTGAGCAACTCATAATGGAGAGTCAAAATTGCTGATCATAATATTGCACTCTGTGGCACAGTGTAACATAACATATCTACATAGCAGCATTTCCTCTGTTTGAGATTCTATGACTATGCTGGTGATTAAAGGAGGCAAAGCTAGTTCGCTGGCAAGCAGCCAGGGACATCTGACATTAAAAGAAACTCAAAACAAGATTGAATCGAAAGATAAAAGCGTGCGTTCCATGGCAGGCGCTCTGCACTCTGGCTTGGGCCTTGACAGAGACAGATGCCTCGCTCATGACTCAGCCTTTGCATGAAGGAGCAATGTACTGAGGTTTATGTTTTATGTTCAGTGAAAAATGAAACAAGAGGAAGACTCTTTCAAACTGAACTACGAACCCTCGTCACGTGGCATTTATTCCGTGTATGGAAAGTTTGTTTCATGCAACAGCGTGATAACGTTGCGGGGCGACGCTGAAAGGGGCCTTTAAATATGGCTTGGTTTAGATGTTATCTTGGCCTGGTCCCCTATGAGATATCTCAGGTCTGCTGCTCAGTTTCTGGAAAATCAGGACAAGTTATGCAACAAGCATTGGCAATGCCAAGAGGTCTGGCTGTAAAGGAATGTTGTATGGCAACGTGAAGCATTACAAGTAAAAAGCATGCATATGTGTGGAAGCAAACAACTGTAAAATAATATGATTAAAAGGTTAGGTGACAGTTGCACTGTGAAGACAGACCTAAACATCTATTCGGGTAATAACTGCCCTGCTTCCATCTGTGCTACTGCCAGAGAAAAACACCATACGTTTTCAGGTTATCTAAGATCCTTTAATAGCATTACCGTGTCATGCGTGCACCACTGAAAGTGCAAGTTCAGGCAGCTGGATAAATAAACAAAATGATCACAGAGGTGTGGAAGGCAGGCACTTTTTTGTGGAATTACACAACTTCTGCCCAATCAAAAATGCACTCCTAGCTCCCAGACCCTTTCTAATGATGGAGTGGTCGAAGAACACATTAATGGGAAGGTTTACTTCACAAGCGGATGAATTCAGGGCCTCACTTAAGAAAGGAATAAGCGAGTAAATTTGCTGAGTTTTTATTAAAAGTACATGCCACAAGAATGAAAAGAAGGAACAAAAAGAAAGCATGCCAGCTAAATGTGGCAGACATATAATTGCAACAAAACTTAAAATTTTAATAATAATTAACCACTGCATATATTTTTCATAGAACAGTAAGGGTGCTTCCTAGCAGTCAAGTTTTAGTCATAGGAAATAAGTTTCTTAATGGGATTTCAAAAGGTACTGTTAATTTTTTAAGTATTGTAACATGAAGACTTGGATTAAAATTCAAGGATGATAAAAGAAAAAAGGATAAAGAATGGAAAGAAAAAAATAGTGATAAATGAAGGTACTGGTCCACCAACCCTGGCACGGAAGGGCTGTTTTTTAGGTGGATGTGCATGTAACCGGGAATTGACATTGCTCATAGTGCAAAACAGTCAGTGGGTGAAAAAAGGATGACCTATTGCCCATGCTGTGTGCTGTGGTGGGTGGAAGCAAAATGTGAATGACAATTGAAAACACCAATGGATGAAGCGGACTGACTAAAAGGTCATTTATATATGTATCTATGCCTGTATTCATTATAATTTTTTCTGATTACAAGAGGCTGTTAAAGCAGTTAAAGTCCAGACATAATTACTGCTGTGGATCAGCATATAAGCAACAAATCAATTTTACGGTACATTGATAGTGCTTTTGTGTTTGCCATGACACTAAAAGGCTCATTCTAGATCCTGCAATAGATTTCAAATTGGTCACAAACGGTGTTTGCACCTGATTTTGACATTCCGGGTCAGGTGCAAATTGCAGTCAAACTCGCAAATTTGTACTGGAAAAACAGACTGGAAAGAGGGAAAAGACACATTACTTCCATTACCTTACCAGCCTGCAGCCTGGGCCGGTACTACATTATTCCCTTGTTGGTCTTCCTCATCGCAGTCAATTAACTCATGGGGTGGCTCATATGTGACATCCTTTCAGCCAAGGACCAATCATCGGTGATATGGAATCTGTTTGGCCTTGGAATTTGCTCTGACATGGTCCACGTCTGGTATCGGTCTTCTTCTAGAGGTTCGTCTGTGGCAGGATTGCTCAAGAACAGTTGCTGGGATTGTCATCTACTCATTAGCCAGGGGCAGGGTGCTTGTAAACTGCCTCTCCAGCCTGTTTGCTTATGCTTTATGCAGCCTGGACTGGTTCTCTAGCGATTCAGCATGAGTCGCAAATTTTACTTTGTGATTTGGATAGACATTTTCTTCTTGCAAAGCACACTTTGAGCATTTCATCATGCTATTTTGCGTCCAAAAGCCTATGATTTTGCAAATCACGGATTTTGTGGCAAAAAATAGTTTTGTGCATCTGGTACTAAAGTATTTCAAGGTTTAGCAACAAAGATCTGCATTAACTAATGTCCAATATCATTTAAGAAAAACCTTGACCTACAGCTGCTGCTGGAGCACTGCAAGATTCAAAGGCATGCATTCTTTCTCGCATATTGCAATCAATATTCTGTGGCCTTGTGGTCATACTGTGGACAAATGTTGCTGTGGTATTCAGTGCTTTTCTCACAAAGCAAAGTTCTGCTTTCTGACAAGAGAACTTAATGCCAAATCACTTCAAAGGACCCTATAGCATTCTGGTGTCCGGTCGATAAAAATATGGGTGCTATTTGCGTGATGATCATATGACATCTTTACAGATCTGTGCCGTGGGCAATTGGGTATATGAAGGCTGGCCCTGAACCAAGACTGTAAAAAGCATACAGTGTAACTTGTCTCTCTAGAAGAAAAGAAACTTGAAATAATGAATGTGCTTCTTTCTTAATCAAAAACAACTGCTGCTCCCTTCACAAGTAAACTTGTACCTGCCAAGGATAATTGTGACTGTCCATGCTTTCATTAACCCCTTAACTGCTGGGCCTTTTCCCCTCCAGTGCTGAGCACTTTTTTGGCAATTTGGGGTAGTTTGCGCTTAGGGCTCCATAACTTTTTTTCTTACATGGTATCCATGCCAAATTTGCGTCCCTTTTTTCCAGCATGCTGTAGATTCTAATGGTACCCAAGGTTTGTGAATTTCTCTTGAGGAGACCAAGAAAATAGGCAAAATATAGCAAACATTTGAGGAATTTGGGAAAAACAGGAAAAAGTGCTCCGGGTAAAAGTGTCTATTTTTTTCTTAAAATGGCATCAACAAATGGTTTGCCGTGCTAAAGTCACCATCTTCCCAGCTTTCAGGAACATGAGGAGCTGATTAAAAAAACATCTTTTTTGACCATAGTTTTGGCATTTTTCAAAGAAGTAGCCCATTTTTCCTATTTTGTGCTCCCAACCTACTTCTATTTTGTGGTGGAAACCAGTGTGAAACCCATGGGTGAACCAGAAATATTATAGATTTCTGAAATGTAGACAAGATTCTGATTTCAGCAAGGGGTAATATGTGTAGATCCCTCATGGTTTTCCTAAAGAAACTAGCTATTGACATAAAGAAATATTGAAAATGAGTTGGGAAAACGGCCATTTGTGACAACGTTTTCATCTGTAACCTTTGTCACAATAGCCGATTTACAAAAGCAATATACCATTATATCTGCTAGATAGGGTTTGTAGGTTCTCCAAGAGCCAAAGGTACCCAGAACCAACCACTGAGCTGCTCAGTACAATTGTATTTCATTGTGTACCAAGATAGACCTATTCATATGGTGAAATATGTAAAGTGACACCTATGTATTTCTGAAATGGGCACACGATAAGGAATTTAGGAGCAGTGGTGATTTGTACGACTCCGAATTTGTGTGTGTCCGTACTAGCATATGATTTGGAGGGTTTTTTCAAAATGTCTTCTTTCTTACATACTGACTTATATTTGGAAGGCATAAATGCAAGGATATTCTAATTGGTAATAACAAATGCTCTATTACTCTATGCTCTCACATGTCTTCCGATAAAAATAGTACCTTGTGTGGGTTGGCCTAGTGCCTGAGAGAGGAAATGGACCAAAGCACAACATTGAGGCAGCATATTTTTCCACTGAAAACTGGCCCTTTTTTCAGGGTGGGTAGCTGTGGATTTTGGGCCCTAGCTCAGCTGGCACCTAGGGTAAACCTAGCAAACTTGCAAATTTTAGAAAACTGGACACTGGGGGAGTCCAGGGTGGGGTGACATGCATGGCTCTCACCCAATGTTTTTACCCAGAATTTATTGCAAACCTCAAACTTTGACTAAAAACGCATTTTCCTCATGTGTCTGTGAGGAAAGTTCTTCAATCTGCAGGGGGCAAACTTCCTTTCACCCTGCATTCCCCCAAGTCTCTTGATAAAAATGGAATCTCACTTGTGTGGGTAGGCCTAGTTCCTGCGACAGGAAATGGCTGAAAACACAACATGAATATATCATATTATTCCAGTACTGACCTTTTTTGGCAAAGTGGGCAGCTGTGGATTTTTAAAACTAGACACATGGGGGAATCCAGGGTGGGGTGACTTGCGTGGCCCTCACTGTTTTTTAACCCAGAATCCTTTGCAAATCTTAAATCTTGACAATAAAGGATATTTTCCTCACATTTCTGTGATGGAATGTTCTGAAATCTGAGGGGCGCCACAAACTTCCTTCTACCTAGAATTTCCCCACGTCTCCCGATACAAATGGTACCTCAGTTGTGTGGGTAGGCTTAGTGCCCGTGACAGGAAATGGCCAAAAACACAACATGGGTACATCACATTTTTCAACTCAAAACTGACCCTTTTTTTGCAAGGTGGGTAGGTTTGGATTTTGGGCCATAGCTCAGCCAGCACCCAGAGCAACCTATCAAACTTGCACATTTTTTAATAATAAACACTTGGGGGAATCCAGGGTTGGGTGACTTGCATGGCTCTCACCTGTTTTTATTTTTAAACAGAATCCCTTGCAAACCTCAAACCTTGGCTAAAAAAAACACATTGTCCCCACATTTCTGTGATGGAAAGTTCTGGAATCTGTAGTGAGCCACAAACGTCCTTCCACCCAGCATTCCCCTAAGTCTCCCGATAAAAATTGTACCGCACCTGTGTGGGTAGGCCTAGTGGCCACAACCGGAAACGGCCCAAAAAGCAACACGGATACAGCATTTTTTCCACTCAAAAATACCCCTTTTTATGCAAAGTGGGTAGCTGTGGATTTTAGGCCCTAGCTCAGCCGGCACCTAGGGAAACCTAGCAAACTTAAACATTTGTTAAAACTAGATACCTGGAGGAATCTAGGGTGGGGAGACTTGCATGTCTCTCTGTTTTTTTTACCCAGAATCCCTTAAAACCCTCAAATCTTGACTAAAAAAAGCACATTTTTCTCACATTTCTGTGATGGAAAGTTCTGGAATCTACGGGGAGCCACAAATGTCCTTCCACTCAGCATTCCCGTAAGTCTCCAAATAAAAATGCTACTTCACTTGTGTGGTTAGGCCAAGTGCACATCCCTTGCAAACCTCAAACTTTGACTAAAAATACACATATTCCTCACATTTCTGTGATGGAAAGTTCTGGAATCTGCGGAGAGCCACAAACTTCCTTCTACCCAGCATTTCCCAAAGTCTCCCGATAAAAATGGCACCACAGTTGTGTGGGTAGGCTTAGTGTGCGCACAGGAAATGGACCAAACACAACATGGATACATCACATTTTTCCACTCAAAACTGACCCTGTTTTGCAAAGTGGGTAGCTGTGGATTTTGGACCCTAGCTCAGCCAGCACCTTTTTGAAAAATAGACGCCTGAGGTAATCCAGGGTGGGGTGACTTGCGTGGCTCTCACTAGGCTTTTTTTTACACAGAAACCCTTGCAAACCGCAAACCTTGAACCAAA
Organism: Calotriton arnoldi; assembly: GCA_963921515.1. Classification (NCBI taxonomy): domain Eukaryota; kingdom Metazoa; phylum Chordata; class Amphibia; order Caudata; family Salamandridae; genus Calotriton; species Calotriton arnoldi. The sequence continues at coordinate 2,562,242 of CAWUFW010000959.1, read as the reverse complement.
AAACATATTTTCCTAACATTTCTGTGATGGAAAGTTGTGGAATCTGCGAGGAACCACACAGCTACTTCCTCCTAGCATTCCCCTATTTTTCTAGATAAAAACGTGTGTGGTTAGGCCTAGTGCCCATGACCGGAAACGGCTCAAAATGCAGCATGAATACATCACATTTTCCTCTCAGAACTGCCCCTTTTTAGGTCTCGGCTAGGCAGCGCATGAGCTGTCTCGTCGAGAGATGCAGTATACAGTATTGTGGGGGGAAGCTCCGCCCACTTTCCGTCTATGTTTTTCTATGTTTTCATTGGCTTCAATTTTAAATGCTGCCTTCTGATTGATTTTCCATGTGTTAGTCCCTCCTCCCGACGGCCATGGCGTAATTTGTGCACATCCGAGGCTATTGGCCCCTTTACTGAAACATTATTTTATGCCCTATGTCCCCCCCTGCCAGCTCCCGCAGTTCGTCAGTTCTTGCCCCCTGATCACCCCCTCCCCTCCCGTTCTTGCCTTTTTAAATGCCTGCACTCCTATTTGTAATGCAATACGTCTCGCGTAAATGCGATCCGTATTGCATTGCAAATGATTGTTTTAAAGTAGTGCGCAAACTTAGAGACATGCCCGACGAAGCCTTACCGGAAGTGACATCCCTATGGTGCATCGGAAAAGAACCCTTGGTTGCTCCGGAACTGTTTACATTCCAATTGCATCTCACTGGCGCGCCCGCGAGGTCAGAAGAGAATGGTTACCGGGCCTCACACTGCTCGAACCGGCTCCAGCCCCCACCTTCCAGGGCCTCTGCATGGCTGTCCCCGTTTTTTGTTTTAAGAATCTGGTCACCCTACCCATGGGGACTGATGCTGCGTGGAGAAACCAGGAGGGGCGTGCTGCCCTGGGGCAGTGACAGAGATGTCCCTCGGAGACAGAGGCATGGTTTCCTCTTCAGAGCCTGTCTGTGCTGCTCTGTCCCACTCCACATCACTTGGGTTCAGGCCTGAGCAGGAATGCACATCGCAACAGCTGGCAAGGGTCCCATGCCAAGTGTGACACAAGAGCCGTGTCTGGCCATGTGCAAGCTGGGCCCCGGCCCAGGGCGCCTTGCTTCAGAGGGGCGCACTGAGCTTTAATAGAAAATAGTTTGCGAGATGTCACTGGATTGTTGACTTCACCACCTGGCTGGCCCTTTAACACGCTTCCGGGTCACAGCTAAATGACATCATGCCTCAGCTTGCATTGTAACTTTCCTGTTGCGAGCTCTGCTGCTATCTGTCCCTGTTTACTTTGCTCCCTCCCGTTATCCGTGTTCACTTTGCTCCGGCCCCCTCCCCGCGGTAGTTGTTGCCTTTCCAGACCCCCACCTCCCATTGTCCGTGTTCAATTTCTTCCCGCCCCCTCCCGTTGTTTGTGTTGTCTTTACTCCTGTACCCCTCTACCCCTCGCGTTTTCCGTGTTGTCTTTAGTCCCGCCCCTCCCGTTGTCTGTGTTGTCTTTATTCCCTCCTCCTCCCGTTGTCTTTTTAGGTCTCGCGCCTAGCGTTGCACTGCGTAGCAGTGCTCGCGCAGCGGGAGACATTTAGTGGGTGAAAAACGGGGATTCAGCACTGACCTAGGAATCGCACACGCTCGTGCGTGTGCGATTCCTTTAGTGCTACCCCATTGGCCTTTGCGTGCGTCTTTTTATAAAAGACTGCACGCAATTGGCCAAAGGTGGGCTCATTGCTCCGCCCATGGCCTATTGGTGTCTATTACGCGCTTGGTGCGCGTAATAGACACCAATAGGCCATGTGGTTTCAATTATCGTGCCCAGACACAGGCATGATAATTGAAATCACATGCTTAGCTGTGGCGCGCGTGCGCGCATCACTTGCAGGCTTCTTTGTTTTTTTATGTCATTTTTCTGCCAAAACACAGCCTTTCGGAACTGAAACGCGACTAGGGGTGAGTAGCTATATTTTGATATGCCCATTGTGCCACTGGTCTTTGGCGGGGACTGCCCAGTGGCTTCCTCCATGAGGAGCAGAAAGGCAGACAACTCTGCGAAGTTTGACTGTGGAATTTCGTGAAAGATAATACAGGGGCTGTTTCCGTCGTGTCTTTGTAGTGGGTGTCCTGTCCAGGAAACTGAAAGCACCAGCACAATACCGCCAGGGGGCACTGCCATGTGCACTATCATCTCACAAAGAATTGAGAACAATCCCCAGCCATGAGGACCTGAAGCCAGCAGCACAGGATCACACCTGGCGCCACTGCGAACAAGTATAGACCCTTTGACCATCGAGGAGCCCCTCACAGCGCCGAGGTGGACGACCACACACGTTGCACCACTGTGGGCGATAGTAACACTGGAATTAGGATCACAGGATGACCTGTAGAGGCACCACTGCAAACACCATCAATACACAGACCACCAGCGACAACCACCTATAGAACTGCTGTGGAGACCTGCAGCCCTGACATTACCTGGAAACCCCCATCTCTCAATGCCCCACTGGACACAAGCAGCACCCACATCACCAGGGACGACCACCCGCTGTTACCACCAGCCCTTGTCCCACCGCGGACACCGTCAGTGCAGAGACCACCAACGACACCCACAAACACCAGCACTGACATCATTCGAGACGACAACCTGAAATCACCACTGTGGATACCACCGGCATCGCTAGGGTGAGCTCTCAACAGCACTCCTGTGATATCACTAGACCTCAGAGCACTGGTGATGACTCCCCAAACCGACCCCAACACCCTCCATCACCCGCCCTGCACTGGACCGTCTGCTGCTGTGGATGTAGGGTCCAATGCTCGATCGTCTCGCCGACACGTCGAAATGCAGCAGTGGGGAGCAGGGCAGTGTGCAAATGGTACCCCTACCTCCCTCTGGCCACATAATAAAGTGGTCCGTTTACAGTAGAAAAGTGTGCCGCGAGCCACTGTGCAGCGCAACAGTGTGCACTGCAGCGCAACGGAGGGTGCATCGAGCTGTGAACAGTGCAGCAGTCCACGGGAGGGCATTGTGCAGTCTATAGAGGGGTGTCCCACGGTGGAGGGGGGCAGAGTAGTGTGCAATGGGTAAGTGTACCGCGCAGCAGCGTGCAGTGGAACTGTGTGCAGCGAGATGAAGTAGTGTTTGATGGAGTGTGCAGCAGAGCCGGTTACAATGAGCAAGAATCACTGCATCGGAGCAGTGTGGTGTGCATCTGGGCAGCGGAGCAGCCTACAGCAGTGCAGTAGGCATTAAAGCAGAGTGCAGCGAGCCACCACTCGCTGCCTGTGCAGCAGAGTAGCGTGCATTGTGCAGACGGCTCCTCGCACCCCCACCCCTCCAGCTAGGGCCGGCACACGTGTGATCTTCGCTCTCTGTGCGGATGCGGCACCAGCTCCAGCGGTGGGAGGGAGCAGAGCGGAGAGGAGTGCAGTGAGAGGGGCTGGGGGAGGGGGTGTCGGCCATATTCATTTAGCGCTATCGATCTCCGGCGCGCGGGCAGCATACCGTATTCCGGTAGTGCCTCTCTGCAGATTATGCTAAGAGCCGAGCGTGGCTGCAGAGGGGGCAGCCGTGGCACACTGCGTCAGAGTGCCAGCCGGGCGAGCGCTTGGGCATTCTGGGCATGTGCCGGCTGCGGGGGGAGGGGTGGCTGCACACGGCCCTGCGTGGAGCTGTGCGACCCTGCATGCGGGGCACACGGGGGTTCCCGTGCATCCACCCACAGGTGAACCGTCCAAAGCCCTTCCTGCTTGGCTGTGAACGTGCATGTGAGATACACAGCCAACCAAAGAGATACACAGGCATCCAGAGAGGTACACAGGCACCCACGGAGGTACACAACCGCCCACAGAGGTACACGGGCACCCAGAGAGGTAAACGCCCCTCAAGAGAGGTGTACAGGCATCCAAAGAGGTACACGGGGATTCACACAGGTACACAAGCACTCACAGAGGTACACGGGCACCCAGAGAGGTAAACACCCCTCAAGAGAGGTGTACATACATCCAAAGAGGTACACAGGCACTCAGAGGTACACGGGCACCCAGAGAGGTAAACACCCCTCAAGAGAGGTGTACATGCATCCAAAGAGGTACACAGGCACTCACAGAGGTACACGGGCACCCAGAGAGGTAAACACCCCTCAAGAGAGGTGTACAGGCATCCAAGGAGGTACACAGGGACTCACAGAGGTACACAACCGCTCACAGAGGTACACATACGCCCACAGAGGTGCACAACCGCCCACAGAGGTAAACGGGCACCCAGAAAGGTACACATCTCTCAAGAGAGGTGTACAGGTATCCAGAGAGGTACACAGCCATCCACAGAGGTGTACAGGCATCCAAAGAGATACACAGGCATCCAGAGAGGTACACAGGCACTCACAGAGGTACGCAACCGCCCACAAAGGTGCACAGCAGTCCACAGAGGTACACAGACATCTAGAGAGGTACACAGGTATCCAGAGAGGTACACAGGTATCCGGAGAGGCACACGGGCACCCAGAGAGTTACAAAGCCCTCACGATAGGTGTACAGGCACCCAGAGAGGTACACAGGCACCTCCCGATGTGTGCTGCTCTGGGAAAGCCGCCCTTCAGGTATGCCACAAAACCCTCCTTATAAGGGTGTGAGCAGGGCTTTAAGTGGGTCGGGTCCTGCCGGTGCTGAGCTCCGGCAGTTCTTAAAATCAGGCGCTGAGACGGGTTCCTATCGGGCTCTCCATTTCTGCCCTCACCCTCAGTGTGATAAAAAACCTTAACTCTGTAGCAGTGCCACCCTTCACTGCCTTTGATGTAAGGTCAAAAAGACTCGTTATAGTTCTTTCACGGTCTCATAATTTCAGAACTGAAGCATTTTCAATGTTATATACAACAAAGCCAAAGTTGTTGCTTATTTATCTTACGCTACTAACAACCATTGACAAAGCCAACAGTCCTTCCTGGCTTGTTGTAGGTGTAATGTTACTTGTACTATATATCTGGATGCAAGGACAGAAACAGTAAAATACCACTCGGGCGGCACGCTATGCTAAGCACAGATTTTTAGCATATGTTTTTTTAAGCCACGCCCTTAATTACATCGCCCACGTCCCTTTGGGAGACCTCCCAGTTTCTTCATCCCACTCAAAGCCCTGGGTGGGAGTGACCCTGCAAATGATACACAGTCATCCACAGTTGAACCCAGCACCCCATGGGCCTGTACCATCCAGCATGCGGGGTACACTGTACAGGAGCATCTGTACACAGGCATACTGTTGACAGTCCTTCATGCTTCGCTACGAACCTGCATGTGAGACACACACGGGCATCCACAGCTGTGCATAGACGTCCAGATGTTTGCACACCTCTTGGTAAGCAGCCATTCACGCACGCCACAGCCCGCGGTACAGCTGTGCGCCCCTGCGAGCGGTGCACAACTTTTCACAGAGGTACACGGACCCCCACAGTTGCACATCTCTGGGTAGGCAGCAGTTCTCATAAACCACGGAGCTCCCCTTAAACTGTGCAACCTTGCAAACGGTACACAGCCTTGAGGTGAACAGTCGGACACAGGTGTACTCATCATCCCTCCCCGGAGCTGCGCAAGCGCGAACCTGCGCGTGGAGCACACGGAGGGAGGTGCACGATCGTCCATCCGCCCACAGGTGCACCGCCCAAAGCCCTGCACGGCTCGTGCCAACGCGCGCGTGAGATACACAGCCTTCCACAGCATACAGCCGTCCCAAGGGGGTGTGCACAGCTCGAGGTAGGCCACCGTTCCCGTGTCCCACAGCCCTCCTCGCGTGCACACAGCCCTTCACGGAGCTGTGAGAACCTGCGGGGGGAGGGGAGGAGGGGTACAGTCTTCCACAGAGGCGCACAAGCATACCGAGGACTAACAGAAGAGAGGCACAAAGACCTGCGCTGATGTACATAGTAATCCACAAAGGTATACAGCCCTTCATAGAACTGTGCGAGCGTGCACAGAGAGTACACATATCCGAAGACAGGTCCACCGTCATCCACAGAAGTACACGGGCTGGCTTGTCTGTAGAAAGCCTTCCAATGAGACAAACAGACATACATGCATGAACACAGCCCTTCGTAAGTGTACACTGAATTACATATGTGCAAAACACCCTTTTTGGAATGGACAGCCCTGACAGATTTAAACCGACCTCCATATATCTGTACACATGCTTTCATATATGTACACAGATTTAAGTTTATGTACATGAGCATACATATACAGCCATGGACCTACCTACACATAGTTACAAATCCTTTCACAGATATACTCGGTCTTGCGTGGATGTTGAGCGACTTGTAAATGTGCACAAAACCCTTCATCGATGTACACACTGCTTCGTAGGTGTACAAAGGTGTGCATAGATGTACATAGATCCACCTACTTGTAAAAACCCTTCATAGGCACACAACACCCTTCATAAATGCACACGTTCTTTGAAAAATGTAGACAGGCCCACGTGGAACCCTTAATAGTTCACATACACCAAGAGATCTACATTTATGTGCACAGAGTGTTTCATAGATGGACACATCCCTCCAGAGGTGGACATATTCCATAACGGATGCACACAACTGTGCATAAAGGGACACCGCTCTTCTTCGATTAACCCAGCCTGAAGAGGTGTATACAGATTAAGAAAGATGTAATAAGCGCTTCCCAGACGTAGACAGCCCTATGAAGGTATACACAGGCCACACCACTGTGCACAGATCTACTTATATATACAAAACACTTTACATTTACAGATGAGCACAGATTTCCATATATGTGCAAAGTCCCTCACGTATGGGCACACGTCTCCAGAGATGTACACAACCCTTCATATGTGTTCCAAGCGCTTCACAGAGGTAAACAGATTTATATAACCGTACGCAGTCCTGCATGGCAATAGCCCTGCATAATTGTGCAACACTTTATACATGTACGACGGCCCTCATAAATGTAAAAAGACCTTCACAGACGTACACATATCTACAAATATGTACTACATTCTTCATAGATGTACAAAGACCTGTAAATATGTGCAAAGCCCCATATAGATGTATGCAGCGCTTAAATGATGCTCACATACCTAAATATGAAGACCTTCACAGATGTACACATATCTAAAAATATACAGAAAGTCATTCACAAAGATGTACACAGACACACATGCATGTACCAAACCTTTCATAGGTGAACACAGACCCATATACATGCATAAGGCATTACAGAGATGCACAGAGCTCTTCTTAGATATACACAATCTTGCGTAGAATTACACAAGTCCATCTTTATGCACGAAGACCATCACAGATGTACACTGCACTGCAGATATGTGTAAAGCCCTTCTTATATGTACACAACCCTTCACGGATGTACACAGATTTTCAGACACGTACAAAGCAGTGTAGAAGTGCCACAACTCTGCATAGATGCACTGTCTTGCACAGATGTACACATACCCACATACATGCACTTTTGGGACGGAAATCTCCCTCACATGCGATGGACGTTTACCCATGCCCAGAGTGTCCAAACTGTAATGATGTCTGGATCCCTAAGGCAGATTTTTGTTGTCATGCTCAAACACGGATCATGCATGTGCACCATGATACAGGCCTGTCTCACGGATTGTGATCTTATAGACTGTGAGGGGCGTCCAAAGCGCTACCCTCATAGTGGTGAAAGGCTACTGCCTTTGCCAGGAGTTAAGCAGCCCAAGCACGGTGGTGGCAGCATACTGTGTATTGACCAGTAGGAGTGAACAGGTCCTTTTTAGGTCGAGCCTGGGCAGTGCATGCTCTGCTCTGCGAAGCATGCTGTATTCGAGTATGGACTTGAAGCCCACCCACTCACCGCCCATATTTGGCATTGGCTTGTGTCATTGTCCTGCGTAAATGCTGGTTTCTGATTAGTTAATAGGCTTGTTAGTCCCTCCTTAGTACCACCTTGTCTTCATTGGTAACCTCCCATTAGGACTGGCCCTTTTACTTCTGTTGTTACACGGTATGTCTTATTTAGTCTGTAAGCACTATTTTCTTTAGTGAGTTTCTCCTACTACAGGCCGGACATGCTTTCCTCCAACATTCAGCGCGCCATGTGCGCTTTCACTTTCCATGAAGCCCGGAACAATGGCAGCCTCTTCTTTGAAATGAAATAGGTCTCACATTTACAAGAGTTTGAGCTATTGGCATTGTAAATGACAATGCCTTTTATTTATGTGTTAATTATCAAAACAGATAAATAAAAGGTATTGTCGTTTACAATGCTGATAGCTTAAACTCTCGCAAATGCGAGACCTATTGCATTGCAAATGCTTGTTTGTCTTTACTCCCGCCCCTCCCGTTGTCTGTGTTGTCTTTACTCCCTCTTCCTACCGTTGTCTTTTTTGTGTTTACTCCCGCCCCCTTCCGTTGTCCGTATTGTCTTTACTCCTACCCCCGCTCCTGTCGTCTGTGTTGTCTTTACTCCCGCCCCCTCCCGTTCTCTGTTATCTTTACTCCCGTTTTCCTGGTGTAAAAATGCTTGTCCTCTCAACATACATCGTTTCAAAGCTCTTTAACACCCTGGGCATATACTGGAATTGGAAGCCGGCCTCGGCTGCAGGATCTCCTGAAGGTCGGTATCCTGGGAGTGGGTGAGCTCGGGTAGAATCTGGAGCCAGCCTTTGTCTGACTAGGGATCCCGACATAACCGATTGATTCTTTTTTTCACTGTGGAGGGTCAAACTCCTCCGTACAAAGGGAAGGAAGTCCACCTGACTCCCCATACGAAGCCTGGGTCCGGGGTGCTCCCCTGGGGCGGTCTGCAGCTAGCTGGCATACTGGCTACAGAACTGGGTGCAGCAGATTTTTGAATTTCAAAATGTCTTGAAATCAAGATTAATTTCAAGACAAGCTGTGCCTCGTGCCACTCTGCCACCCGGAAGCAAAACCCGTCCAGTCCTTGGAGCCTCCCACACTGTCAACTCGCTGCCCCCGCGCAATACCCAAACGAATACATTCATATATATGCTATGCCAATACAGCTCCCACGACAGCACTGGCTGCAGTCGGGTAATATGTTGGCTGTGTTTCTGTCCAGACCTAGGCTGGTCGCATGTTGGTATTGTTGCTCTTAACAGTATGTATGACCAGTGCTTTAAATGGGAAAAAATAAGTGCATGTACTCTTAAAATGAGCTATGAGTGTAGCAAGTGGGCGGGGCTAGGGGCGGGGCTAAAGCAAGACATATAAGACACTTCTACTATGTGGCCGAATACTTATATATTCTTGAGTGCGCACTCACAGAAACAAGCAGCAATGCTCACACAAAGCATTCCAAGAATGTCCTTTAAAACACCTCCCTAGTGTCTGGATTCTCTCCCTCTTTCACTCGCTTTTCTCTCACAAACACACACAAACATGCGCACACAAGCAGGCAAACACCCAGACACAAGCAGACAGACACTCACACAAAAGACTCAGGTGGGATAAAGGCCATTTTACACTCCTTATCTCCCGTGGCTTTCTTAATTGCTGCTATTGCTGCTGTCAGCGGGATGCCTGGATTCGAGTGTGTGCGCAAATGCACACCATGGTGTGAATGTGATTGAAAGCATAGGGCCTGAATGGACCCTGCTCTGTCAAACACAGCGTGGTGGTGAACACCGGACATTATGCAGGTGAGCCCTGCTGAATTGTTTAGAGGTGGCTCAGCTTGGGCTAGAGGCGCTTTGGCTGTCGGACAGCCTCGTTCGTGCTCGTGAGCCAAAGCAACAATGAGCCTACCTTTGATGAGTACCGGTACTCTCCTTGGCAGCAGAGAAGTGCCGGTACTCAGAGCGGTGAAAATGAGAAGTGCCGGTACTCAGTACCGGTGAGTACCGGCCCATTTAAAGCACTGTGTATGACCACAACATTCCTCCTTGTATTTTAATAATGTGTTTTTGACTTTACCCCTCACCACACTGCGAACAGTTCCACGCCGGTAAGGTTTTCTCGGCAGTATGTTTCCAAAACATGCAGGACTGATTTTATGAGGGTGGCCTCTCGTTGTGGGGCTCATGGTTGCAGCTGAACCAATGCTTTAAATGGGAAAAAATAAGTGCAGGTACTTATTAAAATGAGCTTGGGTATCGCTATTTTTTTTTACCCAGAATCTAAAACCTTAACTAAAAAAACAAATTTTCATCACATTTCTGTGATGGATAGTTATGGAATCTGTAGGGAGTCACAAACATCCTTCTACCCAGCAAGCCCCCAATTCTCACAATAAAAATGTACCTCACTTGTATGAGTAGGCCTTGTGCCCGCGGCAGGCCAAAACACAACATGGATACATTACATTTTTCCACTCAAAACTGACCCTTTCTTTGCAAAGTAGGTAGCTGTGGATTTCACACTCTAGCTCAACTGGCACCTAAAGAAACCTAGCAAGCTTGCACATTTTTTAAAACTTTACAACTAAGGAAGTCCAGGTTGGGGTGACTTGCATGGTTCTCACAATTTTCTTTTTAACCGAGAAGCCCTTGCAAACCTCAAACCTTGGCAAACAAATACACATTTCCTCACACTGCTGTGATGGAAAGTTCTGGAATCTGCTGGGAGCTGCAAAATTCCTACCGCCCTGAGTTCCCACATGTCTGCCAATAAGAACGGTACCCCACTTGTGTGGGTGGGGCAAAAGACCATGACACAAAAGGCGCTAAAGAGTTATATTGATAGATAAGCAATAGTGATAGCTCTATTTGGGGCCGTGCTGTGGCCCCAACCGTGCAACCATATGAGGAATCCCATTGACCTTGGTTTGATCCATTCCTGTCACAGACACTAGGCCCAGCCACACAAGTGGGGCAGCGGGCAGCATTTGTATTGGCACAAGTGTGGGTAACGCTAGGTAGTAGGAATTTTGGGGATTCCTGTGGATTCCGGAAGTTCCATTACAGAAATGTAAGGAAAATGGATGATTTGTGGCAAAGTTTGACGTTTGCAGGGCATTGTGGGTAAGAGAACCTTGTGAAATCCATGCAAGGCACACCACACTGGAATCCCCTGGTTATCTAGATTTCAAAAATGTCTGTGGTTTGTAGGTTTGCATTGGTGGCGCCACAGCACGGCCCAAATACTGCAGCTACCCCTATTCCTTATCTCTCAACAGAGCGTTTTAGGGCCTTTTGAATTGTGGTCTCTTGGTCCACCCACAGAAATGGAGTACCCTTCCTATTGGGAGATGTGTGGGAGCTCAGAGTGGTAGACAATTTGTGGCTCCCCACATATCCTAAAACTTTCCATCACAAAAGTGTTAGGAAAATGTGTGCTTTTTTTTTTTTACCAAAGTTTGATGTTTGCAATAGCTTCTGAGTAAAATTACCTAGTGTGAGCCACACAAGTCATGCATTTCTGGACTTCCCTGTTTGTATAATTTTCAAAAATGTGCAGGTTTGGTAGGTTGCCCATTATTATGCATAGAATAAGAGCAACACCCAACGCACAGCACTGTCATTTCAAACAGGAAAAAGGAAGTGATGACACAACCAATCAGTGGGGTAGGGCGAGCCTAACTCTATGTAATATTGTGAACAGTCCAGTAGGTTTACACAATAACATGATGGTCCGTTCATTTTATAGTTAAAAGTTTGGAAATGGATGAAAAAGAATAGAAAAACACCACAGACATCATTAAAAAAAGACCCCCTGGCTCTGTGTTCGGGTCATAGGCTGAAACATGTTGACCTTTTGTGACACATAAGCGGGTCTAATCTCCCCCGCAGTGCCACGCTGTTTTTAATCTTAACACAGAGTAGCCTGATTAAATAATTTTTTTGCGAGCCCTGGAGTTACTTTTAGAGCACTCTTTGTTACTCTGTCCTGCTGCCCTCAACATCCGTGGTTCCTCATTTGGGTATTTAGAATGTACCTCTTAGATTGAAAACATCCCTGAGCTCCTCCCTCCTAGTGAGGGGGTTGTAGCCCGTATCGTGACTAGGCCTCACGATACGAGCTGGCTCCTCGATGGTGAAGCATGCCACCCTCGGGTGGGTGAGGGAAACCGTCCTTTAAAAGGAAAGCTCCTTTGTCGTTATATGTACAACTAACTGACTAATCCTATAGACCCAAAGGTTCCTGTTTTGTGTTTCTCATCAATACAAGTTATACCACCCTAGACCTGCGGGCGTTCGGTTGTCCAAAAACATGAGGGGTTGTTACTGAACTTTCAAAGTGAAACCACCACTCATACAGGTTGGTTTTGGCACCTCCAAAAGTGCTAGCTCCAAAGAACAAATACTAATCACAGTATCAGAATATTGAAACCAAAACCACTGAAGATGAGCTATAAAGCATTGACAAGGCACTAACGATTTTATAGGCCAGCATTTCTTAACCTTTTGACTTCTGTGCCCCCACTGAATCATTAATGGAATTTGGGGACCCCACCGAGGCATTATTGCAAGCTGTGGATCCCAGGCCTACGTAATTTCTATAATTTGAACCTCAAATAAATACACAAAAATACAAAAACAATTCTACACAAACCAAATATTGAAATATTTTGTTTAATTCACAATCAAATGTAGAAAAAGTTTTCAAATTTTCAATTTTGCTTCTTTATTTGTATTCTCTTTATTAATTCTAATTCATTAATTTTATTATTATTTAAATTTGTAACACAGTTGCGGACCCCCTGAAGAGGCTTTGTGGCCCCCCTTGGGTCCGTGAACCACAGGTTAAGAACTATTGTTATAGGCTATTCACATGCCTTTTATGCACCACAAACTAGTCTTTCATACCGGCTATCATGGGCCCAATTCTTCAACACATCAGACACTCGCATCAACATACTGCTGCCATTCAAAGACACATCACATTCATACGCCACAGGAGAAATCCCCAGTCAAACCAACACTACAAGCAAACCTATGGCCAGACACGTTCTCGTTCCACAACCTTCACAAATGAAAAAAGTTTGATTACATTTTTACTACTTGTCAAGTACACATCTCCGTCAACATTCTGAGCATTACTGAATGCATGCCTAGTGAACATTTACTAACTGCTCCCATGACAACCACATGAGGATCAGAAAGACATGTCTTTCATGCGCCTTTAGCTCACTCAATGTGCTAAATCCAACTCCTTTCGGTTTGTGGATGCAATTTGGGGGTGTCAGAGAATACCTTCCGAGACCTGTATTCCTCGAACTACCATATCTGCCTTTGAAACTTAGGCAAACATGCGGGGGAAGCCTGCCTAAGGTCCCTTAAGAGCTTGTCCCAAACTATGAAGAACGTTTTGACACACAGGGTAGTCAGTGAGACTGCAGTATAATTCCCGTCCACCATTATGTTCAGTGCTGTGACTGTTAGGCACTTGTCATATGGCAAACTGAACATCTACTAAGTTTTGACTAAGCGATGAATATGGAAAGCAGGACATGTCACCCATACATGTAGCATAGGGTGTAGACTTCTCTGTAATGTATTGTGCATTTGTAAAGCGCATGATCACCCAGGGGGTATCCTGTCACCGACCCAGGAGTAGGTAAGGCTGAGCCATGGATTCACCTACTTGAAGAGCCAAGTGTTCAGCTTCTTGCAGATTATAATAATGTTAGAGATTGTGCAGATGTGCAAGGGCAGGTCATTCCGATCTTTCTGAGCAAATTAGGAGAAGTCACTTTTCCCTGTTTTGTTGCTGCGTAAGCATGGGATGTGTGCGAGTACGAGTCTGGCCGAGCAAAGGTGTCTGGAAGGTTTCTGGAATCTGAGGTGGTTTTGAGGGATCCTGGCCCAGTGCTGTGTAAGGCTTTGAATGTATGTGTGAAGAGTTTGAAAAGAGCTGTGGATGGGGAGCCAGTGAAGCTGTTTGAGGTGCATGGTGTGTGTGTGGTGAGAGGTTGAGGGAGGAGGCTTCCTACTGCATTCTGTATGGTTTGGAGTCATTTGCTTAGTTGAGTGAGGGAGTAATTCAGTGTCAGGTGAGTGTGGCACTGATGGGATTGAGTTCATTGGTGAAGAATAAATGATGGCATGTGTACTACCTGGACTATCTGCCTTCTACCTATGCAATATCCCTGTGACAGCACTCTAGCCTAAGCTTTTCCTAACAGTTCATGTCTCTGCCCCCTTCAAAGTCCTGTATACTTGCTAGGAGGACCTTCACTAACACCTTCTGTTGCTAGCTACTTGATGCTCAAGAAAACGTGTCTTTCATGCACCTTCAGTGCACTCACTGTGCTAAATGAAACTCCTTCCAGTGTGTGGATGCAAGTTGGGGTGTCCGAGACTGCCATTCAAGGCACACGGTCCTCAAACTGAGTGATCATATCTACCATTGAAAATAAGCCAAACATGCCGGGGACAACTGCCTAAGTTCCCTAAAGTATATAGTAGAAGACTACAGGAGGTTACCCGTAAACCCGATAGAGACCAGGGTAAATATTGTATAGCATAGACAATGTCTCGAGGGGTATCGATTGGCAGGGAAATAATTAAAATGCACAATAACTTGCAGAGAGAGGGCGAAGGGGCATAGGGAAACAAAAGAACGTAAAGCGAAAAGATTTAAGGAAATCTTTCCACATATATTTAATTATATTATACGATCAAAACATAAGTAATTAAACAAACAATCAAAAATGCGCTGTGTTACATTAAATGTCATGTAACCTGTGATGTTGTGCACAAGTGCTCGTGAGAGGTGAACAGCGCTAGTGACACATGAAGGAATATATACAGCGGGAAAAGAGGCGCAAACAAGGTTATATATACAGTGAAGTCAACTATGATGCCCGTACAGTTTGTAAATTTAAGGACAAGTTAATTCTTCTGGGCAATCACAGAAAAGGCGCCGTGAATTACGCTGTGGGGGTCGGAGGCGTTTCGGCCTAAATACAATGTCAGGAAAACATCAGGAGAAGGTTACAGATTTGGGATACAGTGTGAGTGAGAATTGTGAGTCACGGAGGATGTCGGGACGGGCGGCGCGTTAGCAGGATAGACGGTGGAGTGCTGCTTCAAGGGTCAATTGTATACACGACAGGCAACCGATACGGGCTTGTAATCATATTAAATTCCAGGGCAAAATCAAGTAGAGTCCAATTAGGGATCTCAATAGCCAGAAACGTGGTACGGAGGGGTGTCCAAAGGAGTCATGTTGATCGAAGGGGCATCCGGAATCAATCACCGGGGGCTGGAGCAGCTGGGTTCAGTCTGCTTGAAACCTGAAGGAGCAAGGAGGTTCCGCAATTTAATCCGATTACAAACCCGTATCGGTTGCCTGCCGTGTATACAATTGACCCTTGAAGCAGCACTTCACCGCCTATCCTGCTAAAGCACTGCCGATCCGGACATCCTCCGTGACTTACAATTCTCACCCACACTGTATCCCAAATCTGTAACCTGGTCCTGATGATGGCCTGACAATGTATATAGGCCAAAACGCCGTCGACCCCCACAGCGTAATTCATGGCGTCTTCTCTGTGATTGCCCAGAAGAATTAACTTGTCCTTAAATTTACAAACTGTACGGGCATCATAGTTGACTTCATTGTATATATAACCTTGTTTGAGCCTCTTTTCCCGCTGTATATATTCCTTCACGTGTCACTAGGGCCATTCAACTCTCACGAGCACTTGTGCACAACATCACAGGTTACATGACATTTAATGTAACACAGTGCATTTTTGATTGTTTGTTTAAGTACTTATGTTTTGATCGTATAATATAATTAAATATATATGTGGAAAGCATTTCCTTAAATCTTTTCGCTTTACGGTCTTTTGTTTCCCTATGCCCCTTCGCCCTCTCTCTGCAAGTTATTGTGCATTTTAATTATTTCCCTATCAAACGATACCCCTCGAGACATTGTCTATGCTATACAATAAGTTCCCTAAAGAGCACTTCAAAAACTAGTCAAGGCTTTATGATTTTGCCATACTATGTATTCCATAACAAAGTGGCTTATGTTCCGTCCACTATTATGTGCAGTGTGTGGACTATAATGCACTTGTCATCTGGCAAAAAGAGCATCTACCACGTTCTGACGGTGGATAACTGTGTCTAGCAGGCTATAAGCAAGTCCATGATTTCCTCAAGTAGAGGAAAAATAATTCAAAGGCTGCTCGCCTAGTGAAGTAGTGGCCCATAGAAGGTAGGTATCCATGCACAGCCATTGAAAGATGTATGTTATGGCAGCTCCACTTCAGTCAATTTCCCGATACTTTGCTTTTGTATCATACAACATAAAGGAAGTAGGAGAACACAGGGCGGGCTGAAATAGGCACTCGGGTTAGTAAACATGACTTTCCTGCCTCTTGCCTTGCTTAGAGCAGACTCTAAAATGACAACATTGCTGAGTCTTTTGAGCTGTTTCAGTAATGCAGTCAGCAAAGTGTCAATCATGCAACCTTGCCACACTCACCAGAGCATATGAATTGGAGGCTGCTGCTTCTGTAGCAGTAAGACCTTTAATGACAGTCAACTGAAAGTCAAGGAAAGACATGAGTCTTCCTGTGGTGGTCTGAGTATAAACAATATATGCATTGTATGTTGCCTTCTGTATCAGGTGGATAAACAGCTTCTTATATCAAGTGCAGGTTTTATGACTCACATTGTACAGCTGAAGAATCTGGTCATTCTTATTCATTCCGCCCATGTACTTGTAATCAAGTATGCATGTGCGCTTGTGAACTTCGGCCATGTTACCTCAAACCATGACTGGGGAAGTGCCCTCTTCATGAATTGTAGTGAGAAAGTAGGCTTCACACCTATCAGAGAACTTGACTTCTAGAGTTTCTTTGGAACGCAATGCAGTGCTCTGGGATTTTTGGAGCTTCTTACAAATAAGCTCCTGCGGGAATCCTTCGAGTGACAATGAACTGTACAGCATGCAACAGTGCCTGCTTTGTACAGCTAACTGACCAGCTCTCCCCCAGTATAAAAGTTGTGCACATAAAGGTTATAACCTTTGTGAAGGAGTGGATGGATAAGCTTCTATACAATCTTCCCTGTGACTCCTAGCGTGAGAGGGCAACCTACAGGGTTTAGAGTGAAGTCCTTCCCTGTATATTCTTTAAAGCTGTATATTAGCCAGTAGAGCTCACACAGCCTGTAAAACTTGATGCCATAGCATGCTCCTTTGTTCGCAATGTACTGCCTGAACAGTAGCCACTTTTTGTACAGGATCAAGGACTCATCAACAGCTATATTCTTTCCAGGAGTATAAATCTGTGGAAACCTGGCAAACAACTGTTCCAAGACAAGCCAAATTTTGACCAATCTGTCATGATCTGGATGGTCCCGGGGCAATGCAGTAGAATTGTCATTGAAATGCAGCATCCGCTGCAATAGCAAAAACTGATCTGTGCTCATGTATGGTGCGAAGATGGGTGTTACCCAAACTGTGCGAGTAGACCACCAGGACTGCCGCTTGGTTTATGCACTAACTCCATTTTGAGTGTAAGGCCCAAAAATATCATCAACTTCTCAAATGAAGTGGGAGTCCACCAATGTGCCCTAGAATGAGATCCTAGAGTGCCTTCATGCTCCCTCAGGAATTGTTTGGCACGCAGATTTGTTTCCTGAACAATTTGCTGAAGGAAGTCAACATCCAAAAAGAGATAGATGTAGTCAATCAGCAAAAAACTGGCTGTATCAACTTTACATCCAGGGTCATCACTGAACTCTGGAATTTGTGGCTGAACTAAATTGGGGGGGCTACCAAGATATCAGTCCATCTGTGCTTGCCGGCGCATGTGCCTGTTCTCTGGGTTGGTCAACCCTGCTACAGTTGATCCGCTGCACAAGCTGTGCTTGCAAAGGTCAGCACAACTGCCATCATCATGTCCCTCAGAATCGCTGGAAGACGAGTCGGCGGATGGAGCTCTGCTGACTGAAAAACCACTTCTAGATTCTGCTCTATTTTCCTCTCCCTCAGATGCTGTCTCAGTATCTGATCCTGCCTCAAAGCTCTCCTCTATAACCCAAGTTAGGGCCTGGGCAGCAGTCATCTACTGAAACACCATGTCTCCTGACTGTCTAAAACCTTCCTTCAAAAAACGTTTGTCCTACATAGAAGGCAGTAGTATGGTTCAAAATCACTCTGTGGGTCAATCAATCAATCAATCAGGGGTTTATAAAGCGTGCTACTCATTCGTGAGGGTCTCAAGGCGCTCGGGGGGGAGTGCAGCTCCGGATCAGTTGAAGAGCCAGATCTTGAGGTCCTTCCTGAACGTGTGCAGGGTCGTGGAGCGTCTGATGTTCACAGGGAGCTCGTTCCAGGTCTTGGCTGCGATGTAGGAGAAGGCTCTCCCGCCTGCTCTGTTTCTGCGGATGCGGGGGACCTCTGCCAGGGTGAGGTCGGCGGAGCGGAGGTTCCTCTTGGGTACGTGGAAGGAGACTCTCTCGTTGAGGTATTTGGGTCCGATGTTGTGGAGGGATTTGTAGGTGTGGGTGAGGAGTTTGAAGGTAACCCTCTTCTGACGGAGAGCCAGTGGAGGTCTCGTAGGTGTTGGGTCATGTGTTCGTGATGCGGTGTCCCGAGGACGAGTCTGGCTGCGGTGTTCTGGATGGTTTGGAGTTTGTGTAGAAGAGTTATGTTGATTCCGGCATAGAGGGCGTTGCCGTAGTCAAGTCTGCTGGTTATGAGCGCGTGGGTGACGGTCCTTCTGCAAACGGGGGGATCCATTTGAAGATCTTGGGGAGGATGCGCAGGCAGTTGAAACTGGTGGAAACGACGGCGTTGATCTGGCGGTTCATGGAGAGGGAGGAGTCGAGGATGATGCCGAGGTTTCGTGCGTGGTCTGTGGGGGTGGGTGGACTCCCGAGGGCAGAGGGCCACCAGGTGTTGTCCCAGGCGGAGGTGCAGGGTCCGAGGATCAGGACCTCGGTTTTCTCTGAGTTGAGCTTCAAGCAGCTGTCTTTCATCCAGGCTGCGACGTCCTTCATTCCTTCCTGGAAGCAGAGTCTGGTGTCTTCGGGATTCTTCGTGAGTGAGAGGATGAGCTGGGTGTCGTCGGCGTAGGATACTATGCTGAGCCCATGCTGTCTGACGATGGCGGCGAGGGGGGCCATGTAGATGTTGAAGAGCGTGGGGCTGAGCGATGATCCTTGGGGTACTCCGCAGTTGATCTCTGTGGGTTCGGAGAGGAAGGGAGGATGTCTGATCCTCAGGGTTCTGCTGGAGAGAAAGGATTGGATCCAGTCGAGGGTGGCTTCTTGTATCCCCACGTCGAGAAGTCTGGCTGCGAGCGTGCGATGTGAGATGGTGTCGAAGGCTGCGGAGAGGTCTAGAAGGATGAGGGCCGCAGTGTGTCCCTGGTCGAGTAGCATGCGGATGTCAACAGTGGCGGCGAGGAGGGCGGTCTCGGTGCTGTGGTTGCTGCGGAATCCAGACTGGGAGGCGTCTAGGATGGAGTTCTCTTCGATGAAGACGGTCAGCTGAGCGTTTACGAGTCTCTCGGTGACTTTGGCCGCAAAGGAGAGGAGAGAGATGGGCCGGTAGTTTTTCAGGTCCGTTGGGTCGGCCGTGGGTTTCTTGAGGAGGGGTTTAACCTCCGCCCGCTTCCAGTTGTCTGGGAAGGTGCCGTATCTGAAGGAGGCGTTGATGGTCCGTCCTAGTTCGGGTGCGATGGCGGCAGCGGCCCTGTGGAAGATGTGCGGTGGGCAGGGGTCCGTCGGGGCTCCTGCATGGGTTTTCTTCATGGTCGCGGTGATGTGTTCGACGGTGGCGGGATTCCAGGTCATGATGGTTGGCTTATCTGCAGCGGTGGGGAGGGGGGTGGTGTCCAGCGTCTGTTCGCTGAAGTTGTCGTAGAGGACCTTGATCTTAAGATGGAAGTAGGAGCTGAGCTTTTTGCAGAGTTCCTGGGAAGGTGTGACGTCTGTGCTTCGCTGGGGGGTTTGGCGAAATGCTGTATGATGTTGAACAGTTCTTTGGCATTGGTCGCGTTGGTGTGGACTTTGTCCCTGATGAAGGTCCGTTTGGTGTCTCTTATGCGGTGGTGGTATTCCTTCAGGGCGCTCCTGTGGTTTTTCCGTGCTTCTGTGGTTTTCTGGTTTCGCCAGGTTTTCTCTAGGCGTCTGCAGGAGCGCCTGGCTTCTTGTAGTTCTGTGGTGAACCAGGCGGCCTTCAGAGGGCGTTGTTTGGCGGGGTGGCGGAGGGGTGCGAGCTTGTCGGCGCAGCAGGAGATCCAGCAGTGAAATTCTTTGGCTGCGGAGTTGGCGTCGGTCGTGGCGCTGGGGGGGTCTTGGAGGAGGGTGGTGTTGAGGTGTTCTTCTGTGACCTTGCTTCAGTTTCTTCGTGGCGGGCGCGGGCGGGCTTGGGTGCGGTGGTGGTGTTGAAGGTGAAGTGAACGCAGTGGTGGTCCGTCCATGGGGGTTGGGTGGTGTGGCTGAAGTGGATGTTTGTCCCTCCTGCAAAGATGGGGTCGAGGGTGTGTCCAGCTCTGTGAGTGGGCGTGTTGACGAGCTGCTTCAGTCCGAGGTTGGCGAGGTTGTCAAGGAGAGTGGTGGAGTCGGGGTCGCTGCAGTTGTTGAGGTGGAAGTTCAGGTCCCCGAGTAGAATGTAGTCCGTGGAGGTGATGGCGTGGGGTGCAACGAGCTCGGCGATGGTAGTTGCGGACTGGGTGCGAGGTCCCGGGGGTCTGTAGACGAGGGTGCCGCGTAGCGTGGTCCTGGGGCTGGTCTGGATCTGGAAGTGGAGGTGTTCTGTGTTGGAGTGGGGGTCACTCGTGCTGGAGGTGGAGAGTCGGAGGGGGGTCTTGTGTGCGATGGCGAGTCCTCCTTCTGGGCGGTGGGGGCGGTCCTTTCTCTGGATCTTGTAGCAGTCGGGAAAGGCAGTGGCGATATCGGGACCGGAGATGGCGTTGGTCCAGGTTTCCGTGAGGAAGGCGACGTCAGGCGAGAGTGTCAGATCTCTACGGCGTGTCAGTGTAGGGAGCGCACGTTGAGGAGGATGCATGTCAGGGCTTCGGCGGTGCGTGCATCCGGCGGGCCTTCGACGGTCGTGGGGGCTTTGTCGATGGTGAAGGATCTTCGGCAGGTTCTGCACGAGAACTGTCCGTGGGTAGTGTTCGGTGAGGATCTTTCGCAGTCGGTGTGTCTTCCGGGATTGAGTGCGTGGAGCGCGGTGGAATCGTAACGGTGGGGCCTAGGAGATCCAGGGTTCCTGGCGCTGGCCGCGGTCGGGACGCGGATAGGCGCAGACGGGCTTGCCTTAGGCGCGCCTTCGGCGCGACCGCGAAGCGGCCGCCATTAAGAAGGGGAGGGACGATCAGCTGGGAGGCGGGATCGGCAGTGGAGGGGGGCGGGGCCGCAGGTGCAGTAGCGGCGGGAAAAGGAAGCGGGGCGACGGCGAGAATCGGCCAACAACTTGAGTAGAGATGAAGGATTAAAACACAAACAATACAAAATCGGCACAACAGTATCGACTAGCCCACAATAATTAATTAAATAATTACACTCAGGCAGAGGTGACTGGCACGCTGGGGACTCGAACCCCTCACAGGAGGAGGAGAGGAGGCTCGACGGCGGAGAAATGGGCGCGGAGCTGCCGGGGAGAGAGTGTGTCCTCGACCAGGGTCAGGGGACTGTGTGCAACTGTGAGATGTGCAAGATAAAGAGTAAAAGCACTTATCGATGGGTGGGTGTGTGTGATTGTGAGATGGTGTAGCAGTAAAAAAGCCAAAAAACTTATCTAATGGATGCAGCTTCTCCAAAGACTAACAAAAGAAAAAACCACACAGTATTATTTTGCCTTGCAACATATACAATACCACAGCACACTTCAGCGTACAAGGGGTGAGCCCACTCCAGCCACTGTTAATTTATAATGGCACTGACATGCAGCAGAAAACATTTTAAGTTGTGCATAATTATGTCTTAGTATGTAAGCTTGAGCATGACAATGACTATCCCCCACTAACAAATCAGATACGTAAGCAGCCATTTGCAAAGCCAAAAGGCTGGCAGTGATTTGTCAGAGCTTATTTTGTCACAGCTTATTTTTCAATGGAAGCTTGTGTGGCGGGTGGAAAAGGCCTGCAGCACAAGCTTTCATTGAAAAATTGATGTATTCAAACATCCCTGCACCGTGTGATGGGCACCTCAAGGTGCCTGCCACACGGTGCAGATATGTTTAGGGGGGTACCATTGGTGCCCCCCAGGCTCCAGACCGGAAGGCCAGGAGGGAAGGGGGCCCTGCTAGGGGCCCCCAATGTCGCTTTTTGACAGCCTCTCGTTAAGGCAGACATGGAATGGCTGTCAGAAACTGACATCATAATCCTGACGGCGGAGCCGCCGTCATTAAGGGATTATGAAGTGTTTCCGATGCACCAACAGGCTCCTTGAGCCCATGGCAAAGCGTGGGACGGTCCCTCCGCCTGCTGCCTCCGACTGCACACATTGTAATGCGCTGGCCGGACCGCAGCGGAATATGGTGGTCGGACCGCAACCGACGAGCTGTCGGTTGCCACCGGACTGCCAACCTAATTGGCCACATAGTCTTTTGGGTTTTTTTTGGCCCTGGAGACGGATAGCAAACATCTCCATAGCCAAAAAAATATGCCCCCTGGGGGTTGGTCCATTAGCAGAAAGGTCCACCCCCACATTCAATCGTTTATTGTTGTGAAAGAGGTTTGACCACAAACCACCAGGAGCAGAAATAGGATTGTGAAAGGCAGTGCTGTAAAGGGGAGACTCTCTCATTTCCAACGATGCCTCCTGCAAACCTGGGGAGGCATGGGAGCAGTTCTCCTAGCTGCTTTTCTCTGCTCCTTTGGGGGTTTGTGAAATGGACATGACTATGGGAAGCCTGAAGCGGAAGGGCTTCCGCTTAGCCCTCACCCTTGAGTAATATTTCAGGAAACCTTTGGTGCAAGCACCGGAGGTTCCTTTAAAGCCCTCCCCAGTGTCGGCCAACGGTCAACAGATGCACTGGGGAGGGGGTGCAGCCGTTGGCCACTGGCTGACAGCCGCACTTAAAGGGTTAATACTCTTCTATGGCACTGTTGCTCCGTCTAACTCTGGGGGTGTTATGAACGATACAGAATAGAACAAGTATTGGCAAAGCTAACAGGTCTGGCTTATAGCTGGGAGTAACTGGATGCTTCCAGCTATGCAGTCACTCATCCTTGCATTCAAACACTCATTGTCCAAGCACTTACCCACTTATTCGTGTACTCATGCATCGGTTCATCCACTCAATCTTGAATTCACCCACTCACCTATCCTCTATAGTACACACATACATTCAGCAATCAGTTAATCAAAGATTCAGTTATCAGTCAGATCTACTGGCTTTACTGCTCGTTTGTGAGAGTTGTGAGAGTGCTCCAGGTGTTGTGTGATTGCTACTATGTGAGGGGCGTGAGAGTGTTGTTGTTAGTGTGTTTCTTTTAGCCTGTAAGGGGTGCAGGAATGGTACCAGTAGTGGCTGATTGCTATTCTATAATGGTTGTGAGAGTACAGTTGTGAGACTGCTGCTCCATGAATGGTGTGATTGTGTGGTTGGTAGTATCATCTGCATTGCTGCACTGTAATGGTTTGCCTTTCCACCACAGGTTCTCTCATGTTTTTTAAGCTATGGCTGAAAACATCCTCTGTACTTATTTAACGATGGGTGAGTCTTGCTCTTGAAACAACGTTTCAACAGTTGTTGCCAAGCATAGTGTTCTTCATGCGCTTGTCAGCAGTGAAAGGTTGATTTCCCTAATGAGGCTACCTAAAGTTTGAGATGGAAAATAATGACCCAAGCTGTCCATTTATTTACCTTTGAGAACACTTGACGAGTAAGTGATCAAAGGCTGCCTTCACCCACCAAACCCTGTAAGGATCACAGACCCTCACACCATGCACATGCCCACAACCAGTTGTGTTTACTAGAATCACCAAGCACCAGTTACACCACTGAACAGAGTGTCAGACCACCTACCCAGAGAACCGTTAGTGCTCGAAGACACTCACCTTCCCTCCTGAACTCTGTCTCTGGCCTCACAAGCACTGCTCTGCAGTAGTTCCAGAAGCTGCTCTCCTTGGCTAACACAAATCTCAGTGCACCAAGCCCAAAACTACTCCAGCATTCCTGGATTGTGTGTACACATAGTGCACATGTTCAGCAAACTGCCCTTCAGGTGAAGGGTGTGTGGACAGTACAGTGAGCTTATGGTAGTAGTGGTTCCTCAAAGGGAAATTTACCGCACTTCAAAATATTACTGTATTGTTCTCCAACAGATTTTGTGTGAATAAATCTAATCAAATTGAGGTGCTAAATGTGTTCAACCGCCTTACTACCAGAAGGTGCTAATTGCAAATTAGAAAACTAATGTGCTCAAACAATAAATGTACTAGAACCCTTTTACAGCACTCTCTTGAATAAAACATTTGACCATTAATTCATTAATATAGTAGCAATTATTCTAAGCAAAGATCCACTGTTAAAGGTCTCTCTTCTCATGATGAAGACAAGTATCAGAGTCCATTTGGTTCATTAGTTCAAGTGTTGGTTTTATTCTTTGATATATTCAGCAACAATCAGCCCAATTCTTTCAGCACAAATTCAGCCTTCAGCCGACACGTGTTTCGTCTTATTCAAAAGACTTTTTCAGGGCAGTTCAACTGTATCGTATCTAGGCATCCCTGGCCTTCAAAAACCGCTATCACGACATCCTAATTCCCTATCCAACAGTCAGTAGATCTTAGAAAAAAACGAGTCATTTATGTCCGAAAAAAACGGTATAAGCAGTTATATGTCCTCAAAAGATGCAGTGTTTAGTCCATTATCCTACGGTCACAAATCAATAGTAAACGGCTCTGTATGGAGTCCTTGATAAGCCTTCTCACAAGCCAGAATTTGCAGATGTGACGCGACGCGACTATAAGTTTTCAGCACCGTGCTCAGCATAGTGCAACCTAGACCCCAACCAAATTTGTCATCACACACATACTTATAGATGCTCAGCAGCTCCAGGGAAAGCTGGGCTGTGGTCAAAGCAATATACAATGCGATCACTGCAGGGGAGAGACAGAGATGCCACTTCAGTGACTCAGATGTTTATTTGCTAGTATTGTGTCAAAAAAGGGAGGGAATTATCAGCTCCAGCACCCACAATCCTTAAGTGTAGCAGTTAATCACAGAAGGATGCTGTTCCTCAAGAAAAAGGGAGATGAGGAAAGAGAAGCTGTCGGGAGGGAGGGGGCTGATCAACTGGATCGGGGGATACGATTGATCAGAGGCAATTACCCTCACACACCCAGATGGGTGTCATGCTTTATGATTGGGCAGCTCCTCGTTGGGCCGGTGCTGCAATGCCCAATGGGCCCCTCAAGAGGGCTCTTTGCCAGAGATCTTTAAATCTGAATGCAGTAATGATGAGTGCAAGTTAGGACATTGTGAGTGTAGGGGGGTGTAATGAATGACTAAAAATGTCTAAGGGGTACGGAAGACCGTTTAATAAGGTGGTCCCCTTGACAAGAGTAAAAAAAAAAATTAACCAACTAACCTAGACAGCTCAAAATATGTGTATTAGGGTCAACATGTTTCATGCCTTGCGTGGCCCAAGCAGATCTTAGGCAATTTATCAGGACCAGAGAAGCAGCCGCGGCCCATGCAGGTACGAGCGGTGGGGCCGGGTTGGGGTGGGGATTTCGACGGACGATGATGAGGGAAAATGAAATAATTAATTAATATTCCCTAGTCATCGTCTGTCGAATACCCCCTCACCCGACCCCACAGCTCTTACCTGCACGGGCAGCGGCTGCTGAGAAGTGACACCTAACCTACACCTGACTGGGAATGAAGATGTGATTTAAATGAATAAATGTACCCAATTTATATTTTGTGTCAACTATACCTGCTACGGTATAGGTCATCAGAAGTCCAACCTGTAAAAGAAAAAGACAGCTAATCAAGGGTGTCACCACTGAGAGAATGGTTATACACCTCTCTTAATACACATTTTAGGCCTTAATGTCAAGCTAAAAACATGCTGTGGGCGACATGCCACCCCGCAGTGAAATGTACACAAATATAAACAAACCAACAGGCAAGTGAACACATATGGAAACACAACACAACATCAAATCCATGCAGGAAACATGGAACATCATTAGGTTGCATTCCCAAATGCAGGTAATGGGGATCTTACTCTATTTGAGTGGAGTTTGTGCTTCTTAGGATTGAGTAGAGGACTGTGCTATGCTGCGGGAACAAACTGGTAGACATGGATATGCCAGTTAGATGGTTTATAGTATTTTGGTAAAGAGAAACTCACATGAAGGTTTGTCAGTACTCGCATGGTCCAAAGCGGTAACTCACCTGTGACCTACCCTCCTCTGCCAGCTGAATGTAATGAGGCTGTCGGGCGGGGGATTATAAAGCATGTCTAAATTATTATCAGGTGTGTGACATTGTGAGAAAGTGCCCTCTTTCTGCATGGTTGCCCCCACTTTTTGCTGAATTGCTGATGTGCTTTGACTCAGTGTGCCCTGGGCTCCTGCTAATCAGGTACCCAGGGCCTATGTTCTTTCCCTAAAACTGCATTGAAGCCTAAACCCAATTGGCATCTCTGTCCACAGGTCAGCCCCTGGTAAATGGTACCACAGGTACCCAGGGCACTGTGACCAGAGAAGGCCTCTAAAGGCTGCAGCACTTATTGTGCCACCCCTAGAGGTCCTGTATCCTTACACACACACACACTGCCTTTGCAGGCTGCATGTTTTGGTGCAGAACAAAGTGAAGAGTCGACATGGCACACACCTCTGTGTGCCATGCCTACAACCCACTGCCCTGGTATAGATCAGTCACCCCTCTAGCTGGGTGCACTATACCAGTGGTGAGGGTACAGGTGCATGAGCCCTGTACCCCTACAGTGTCTAAGTCCATTCTTAGACATTGTAAGTGCAGTGCTGCCATTAAGAGTAAATGGTGCTGGGAGTTTGTCATTACGAACTCCACAGCACCATAATGGCTACACTGAAAATTGAGAAGTTTGGTATCAAACCTCTCAGCACATTAAACCCACACTGATGCCAGTGTGGGATTTAATGAAAAATGCACACAGAGGGCATCCTAGGGATGCCCCCTGAAAACTAACCCACCTCTAGTGTCCAGGCTGAGTGGCTGCTTTCAGCTGCCACCACCAGACATGTTTCTGGACCCCTGGGTCGAGATCCTGCTGCTCTCTGGGGCCTGAAACAATGCACATCCTGGGACGAGGTGCCAAGCCTCCTCCCCCAGGATGGGCAGGGTTCACGAAGGGAAAGCTTCAAAGGCTTGCCGCCTTTGTGAGCTTCCCCAGGCCACTTGCTGCTCTCAGCAACTGGTCCCCACTGGTTCTGACCCCCACTTTGGGCGGGAGAACCGGCGGAAAAAACAAGTGAGGAAGAGAGGTGTGCCCACCTCTGCCAACTCCACCCCTCAGGTGGGGGAGGCGAGGTGAAGCACAACTCTCAGTCCACGCCATCTTGAAGATGGGGGGACTCAGCCAACCAGGGACAGGCTCATCCCCCCCTCCCACTGGAGGGTGGCATAATATGGGGTGTACAAGGGAAGGGACCCATTGGTCCCTGCCTTTTACCTACCTGTAACGCCCCTAAATCTAGTATTTAGGGGCACCCCTGAACCTTGCTTCCTCAGACAAGAACCTGCAAGAAGAAGAAGAAGAAGAAGGACCGAACAGCCGTGCAGCAGCTAACAAGAGGAAGACGCCCACTGACTTGGCCCCAGCCCTACCGGGCTGTATCCACCTCGAACCTGCTCCTGCAAAATCCCGGTGTGTCCTGCAGCCAGCAACCTCGAAAACCCCGGAGGACCTGCCTGCCTTCAACCACAAAGACTTTGTCTCCTATGAACACCGGACTTGTTCATCTGCAACCTCTGGCTCCGGCAGGACACCGCGAATCTGCCCCACTCTGCACCCGCCGTCCACGGCCCGAGCTCGAGTGGACAAACACCACGAGGAGGTCACCCCGGTGATCCTGACCCAAGATCCAGCGACCCCTGACCTGCCTCAAGCCTCCAGCCGACGCCTGTAGCCTAAATCAGGAAGGTCCCCCCAACCGCGACCAGGAGCTGGTAAGAAGATCCGACCCCAAAAGGCACCCCTGCACCCGACGCCCCACGGCCTTGTGTGCCCAAACCGACGGTGCCTAACCAACCCCTAACTTCCCAAATAACCTCTTGAAGTGGTGGTCGCACCCAGAAGACCTTCGTCCTCAAGCCTGCAGTGCCTTTGCAAACCAGAGATTCCCCATTGGAACCAACAGGGCGTCCGAGATCGAAACAGCACCCTGCACCCGGTCGCCCTAGTGCCGCTGAGGGTGCACCTTTGGTGCTACTTTGTTTCCCCATTTGCCCTGAGCTAAAGTCCAGGAGCTTTGCTCCCACAACCCAGTGGCCTGCTTGCCAGCAGCCACCAACCCGAGGCCCCCAATCTCCCATTGGATAACATTGGGCCTCAGCACTCTGCACCCGGCCGCCCTAGTGCCGCTGAGGGTGTAACTAGAGTGCATCCTTGACCCTGGGGGACCCCTGAGTCTACCCCCAGAACCTCAACTCCCATTGCCAAATACTTACCTCAAAACCGATAACACTATTTTCCTCCATAGGATAAAATTGACTCTTTTTCTGTGAAAAGTTTCTAAGTGTGGAGTTTGAGAAACTAAAGAAATTCTTTAAAATTGCATAATCTAACAAAAACGATTTTACTTACCTGTTTTCAGGAAATGTCCCAGAGTAGTATCTAGGTATACTACTCTGTGTAAGCCTAGTCATCTCAAAAGTTACTTACCTGCTATTTTACTAAAAAGCCTATTCAAGTCCATGTACTGCATTTACTAAGTATTGCATTTCTCTGCATCCATACTGTAAATCAAACCAAAGTGCATATACAATTATCATTCAAACTGTATTTCAATTACATTACTACTGTAAAGAATGTATTGCTTACCTGTGCCAGGCTTGCTTTGTTCTAGAAAATAAATAACTAAAAGAATATTTTTATAAAAAAACAATTGGTCTGAAGTTCAGTATTTGAGTGTGTGAATTCATTTGCTGACTGAGTTTGTACAACAAATGCTTAACACTGTCCTCTGATACTGCCTTACTGCTCAACCACACTACCACAAATAGAGAGTAAGGTGCTATCTAACTTTACCTCTGCCTACCTTTGGGGATCCACTGGACTCTGTGCACACTATACCTCACTTTGGTATAGTATATACAGAGCCAGCTTCCTACATTGGTGGATCAGCGGTGGGATATACAACTTTGCATTTGTTGGACTACTTGGTTACCACCTGATCACACGACCGAACTCTTAAAAGTGTCTTTATAATTCTGATTTTTTTCAAACTGGCATTTTTGCAGAACTACTAAAAGTCTTATTAGGGCCTTGGTAAAGTACCTTTAGAATTTTAGAAAAATAAAAAGTCACTTTAGCTAGGGTTAGAGGAGTTAGAAGTTTTTTTAGCAATGTCTCAAAACAAGAACCCAGCTGTTAGTGAAAGTAACCACAACGACATAGAGAACTTGGTTGAGGAGCTCGACCTCACCCCTTACCTTCACTTGTCTTTCAAGGAAGTAAAGTCCCTATGTAAACTTAAAAACATAGCCATGGGTCCCCATCCCACCAAACAAAAGCTCCAGGAGGTGTTGGCTGGGTATGCTAAGGACCACACATCTGAAAATGGTGAAGACCAGTCAGATGGAGAAGGAGTGGAAGAGGATGACCTGGTAGATCAAGCCCCTCCACTTCCTAGGGAGAGAAGGGTCCAAGTACCCTTGACTCCAAGAATAAACCTCTCAGTACCTAGAGCCCACACAGGTAGATCAGGTACCACTGAGGACATTGAGGACAGCCTCAATGAAGAGGACAGCCTTTTAGTAAGGCTGACCAAAATATTGGATCTAGAGACCAGGTTGCTGGCTCTAGAAAGAGAGAGAGCAGAGATGGGCCTAGCACCCAACAATGGTGGCAGCAATTTACTTAATAAGGATAAAGAGCAATCTTATGATCCTAAAATCCCCAAAGGGATTGTCCCTAAATATGAAGAGAGTGATGATATCACAAAATGGTTCACAGCCTTTGAGAGGGCTTGTGGAATGAGAAAAGTGAAGAAGTCACACTGGGGGGCACTCCTTTGGGAACTGTTCTCTGGTAACTGCAGAGACAGACTCCTGACCCTTACAGGGGCAGATGCTGGGTCTTATGACCTCATGAAGAGAACTCTGATTGAGGGATTTGGACTCACAACTGAGGAATATAGAATTAGATTCAGGGGGGCTCACAAGACCCAAAACCAATCCTGGATTGACTTTGTAGACTACTCAGTTAAAACACTAGATGGTTGGTTAACTGGACACAATGTGCATGATTTCAATGGACTTTACAATTTGTTTATGAAAGAACATATTTTAAGTAATTGCACTAATGAAAAGTTACATCAGCATTTGGTAGACCTAGGTCTAATTTCTCCCCAAGAATTGGGAAAGAAGGCAGACCACTGGGTCAAGACAAGGGTGACAAAAAAAAAACACTGGGGGTGACCAAAAGAAAGGGATTACAAAACCTCCCCAGGGGAAAGGTGGTGAGAATCCCCAAGATAAAAAGCCTGAGTCTTCTAAAGGGCCCCAAAACCTGCACAGGGGGTGGGTCCCAAAACTCTTCCCAGTCCATTAATAGGTACAGGGGAAAGAACTTTGATCCTTTAAAGGCCTGGTGTAACAACTGTAAGAAGTTGGGACACTTAACTGGAGATGCTGCTTGCCCAACCAAGAAGGCCCCTAGTCCTACTACAGCTACTCCTGGGGTAGCAAGTCTCCAGATGGGATCATCAGTGTGCCAAGAGCAAATCGGGTTGCACACTGAAGCAGTTCTAGTTTCAGAAGGGGAGGTTGAGTTTGCCACTGTAGCTGTGTGGCCACCCAACTTAAAAAAGTACATACAATACCCTTGGATTAATGGAACTAGGATAGAAGCTCTGAGGGATACAGGTGCCAGTGTCACTATGGTGAGAGACACACTGGTTTCCCCTGAGCAATACTTGATTGGGAAAAGTTACTCAGTCACCAATGCTGACAGTGTTACCACTAACCATGCAATGGCTATGGTGACATTAGCCTGGGTGGGGGGGGGGTTACTGGCCTGAAACAGGTAGTGGTCTCTCCAAAGCTACCAGCTGCATGTCTGCTTGGCAATGACCTGGAAACCTCAGCATGTGCTGAGGTTGAACTGAAAACCCATGCAGCAATGCTGGATATCCCTGAATTGGTGTGTGTAAAAACAAGAGCACAGAGCAAGAGACAGGGTGAAAAAGAAGTGTTGGAGCCTGAAAGTATGGCCCAACCTTCCAAGAGAAAAGGTAAGAAGACTGGGGAACCAGCTTCTGTACAGCAAAAGGCTCAGGACCCCTCTCCTCAGGGAGAGGACTTGGACACCCCAGAGGGAACTGAGCCCATGGAGCTTGACCCTTACCAGGTTGAACTCTTAGGCCCAGGGGGACCCTCTAGGGAAGAGCTGTGCCTTAGACAGCAGGTCTGTCCAACTCTTGAAAGCCTGAGGCAGCAAGCTGCTACCCAGGAAAAAGGAGATGTCAGTGGTACCCACTGAGTTTATTGGGAAGAGGGACTACTGTACACTGAGGCCAGAGACCCCAAACCTTGAGCCACTAGGAGAGTGGTAGTGCCTCAGAAGTACAGGGAGTTTCTCCTAACTTTAGCTCATGATATTCCCTTAGCTGGACATCTGGGCCAAACCAAGACTTGGGAAAGGCTAGTTAGCCACTTTTACTGGCCCCAGATGTACCAAAAAGTAAAGGAGTTTGTCAACTCCTGTGTCACCTGTCAAGCCAGTGGCAAGACAGGTGGCCCCTCAAAGGCCCCCCTGATACCACTACCTGTGGTGGGGGTCCGCTTTGAAAGGGTAGGTGTGGACATAGTGGGTCCACTTGAACCTCCCACAGCATCAGGGAACAAATTCATTCTAGTGATAGTGGATCATGCCACTAGGTACCCTGAGGCAATTCCCCTTAGGACTACTACAGCTCCTGCAGTAGCCAAGGCCCTCATTGGTGTCTTCACCAGAGCAGGGTTTCCTAAGGAGGTGGTTTCAGACAGAGGTTCCAACTTCATGTCTGCTTACCTAAAACACATGTGAAAAGAGTGTGGAGTGCAGTACAAGTTTACTACACCCTATCACCCACAAACCAATGGCCTTGTTGAGAGATTCAACAAGACATTGACAGGCATGATTATGGGGCTCACTGAAAAACTCAAAAGGAGATGGGATGTCCTCTTACCATGCCTGCTTTTCGCTTACAGAGAGGTGCCACAGAAGGGAGTAGGGTTTTCCCCCTTTGAACGTCTGTTTGGCCATCCTGTGAGGGGACCACTCTGTCTTGTAAAAGAGGGTTGGGAGAAGCCTCTCCAAGAACCCAAACAAGATATTGTGGACTATGTGCTTGGCCTAAGGTCCAGAATGGTTGAGTACATGGAAAAGGCATCCAAAAATATTGAGGCCAGCCAGGAGCTTCAGAAGCACTGGTATGACCAAAAAGCTGCACTGGATGAATTTCAACATGGGCAAAAGGTGTGGGTTTTGGAGCCAGTGGCACCAAGGGTACTCCAGGACAGATGGAGTGGCCCTTACCCTATACTAGAAAAAAGAGTGAGGTCACCTACTTGGTTGACCTTGGCACAAGCAGGACACCCAAAAGGGTTATCCATGTGAACGGCCTGAAGCTCTACCATGACAGGGCTGACATCACCATGCTGATGGTGACTGATGAGGATCAGGAGACAGAGAGTGAACCTCTCCCTGACCTCCTCTCATACAGCCCAAAAGATGGGTCAGTGGATGGAGTTGTCTTTTCAGACACCCTCTCTGCCCAACAGCAGACTGATTGCAAGCAAGTCTTGCAACAGTATGCAAAGCTCTTTTCCTTGACCCCTGGTCAGACAAACTGGTGTACCCATGATGTGGACACTGGTGACAGTTCACCTGTCAAAAACAAAATCTATCGACAGTCTGATCAAGTCAAGGAACGCATCAGAGCTGAAGTCAGCAAGATGCTGGAGTTAGGGGTTATTGAACCATCTGAGAGCCCCTGGGCCATCCCAGTGGTTCTAGTCCCCAAACATCATCCACAGGGTGGAAAGAGAGAAATGAGGTTCTGTGTGGACTATAGAGGGCTCAACTCTGTCACCAAGAGAGATGCTCACCCTATCCCAAGAGCAGATGAGTTGATAGACAAATTGGGTGCAGCCAAATTCCTAAGTACCTTTGACTTAACTGCAGGGTACTGGCAAATTGGCATGGCCCCAGGAGCAAAAGAAAAGACAGCATTCTCCACACCTGATGGGCATTATCAGTTTACTGTTATGCCCTTTCGTTTAAAGAATGCCCCTGCCACCTTCCAGAGGTTGGTGAATCAAGTTCTTGCTGGATTGGAGATCTTTAGTGCAGCTTATCTAGATGATATTGCTGTCTTTAGCTCCACCTGGCAGGATCACCTGATCCACCTTGGGAAGGTTTTAAATGCCCTGCAAACTGCAGGCCTAACTATCAAGGCATCCAAATGCCAGATAGGGCAGGGAACTGTGGTGTACTTGGGCCACCTTGTTGGTGGAGGCCAGATACAACCCTTACAGCCCAAGATCCAGGCCATCCTGGACTGGGCAGCTCCAACAACCCAAACCCGTCAGGGCATTCCTTGGCTTGACTGGTTACTACAGGAGGTTTGTGAAGGGATATGGGTCCATTGTGGCTCCCCTCACAGAACTCACCTCCAAGAAGATGCCCAAGAAGGTAAACTGGACAGTTAGTTGTTGTTGGAAAGTGGGTTATTGGTAGGGGCAAATGTAGGTCTGCCACTGGCAATAAGGCCACTAACACATGATAGGACTCAGCATAGGTCTTAGAAAATTATTCCTATGCTCAACCCTTGGTAACGTGGCTGCGAGCAGACAGGCTTAACTTCAAAGACAGGTATGTAAAGCATTCAAAAACACCATTTCAGTAAATAATTAAGACACAACACAAAATAAAAATCCAACACCAATTTATAAAAATAGGTAATATATTTATCTTTTAAATGACACCAAAACGAAAAGAATCCACTGTAGGGAACCAGAGATATGAATTTTTAAAGATTAGTCACTTTCTAGTGCTTAGAAACCAACAGGGCTCCTTTTAGTCATTTCGTTTTCTCTGACAGGGACACACCTTTAGAAATTGTTCTGAAGAATTCTCACCACTGTGTTGTGCCGCCTTCTTCAGCAAGCGGGGTCCAGTTAGAACTCCTTCCTGAAGTTCTGCTTGCGGGTCCCAAAGTATCCAACACACAATCCAAGGTTCTGGAATCTCCAAGAGGGTCCTTGAAAGTGTGAAACTTCAATTCCGCAATCCACTTGAACAAAACCCTTACAAATCCACTGGTACTCCAGGCTGGGAATTCTTTGTGGGGATGTCCAGGTGAGCTCTGTTAACCTGTAGCTTGCAGGGAGTCCACTCTTGACTTCTTTTACTCAGCACAGTTAGTCCACAAAGCTGTAGTTTCAGGTGGTGCAGTCTCCAGAGGTCAGGCCTTAGAAGTCTTTGCACAGCAGAAGTTTCAGCAGGGCCAGTCTTGCTTTCTTCAGTTTCAAGCAGCAGATCTGAGGGGCAGGGCCTCTCTCAGATACTTATTCCACAGTCTCTGGGTCATCCAGGAGGTCAAGCTTCACCAATAGGAGTAGGGTACCCTCCCACTTGAGTGACTCCTTCCTGCAGAGTGTGGCATTATTCTATCCCAGAGTGCAACAAATCTTCCAAATCCATAATGGCTGATTTTCCAGCAAGGAGGTAAGAGCTGGCTAAACACACCCCCTGGGATGGCTTATATCCATGGCCTCTCCCCCTACCATCTGCACATACCTTCCTTAAGCCTAGCCCTGACTCTGGGTCAAGAGTGTCAGAGTGAAACTGAAACCCAGGCCTCCCCTCTGCCTTTGAAGAGCATGGTTTACGACTCCACCCCCTGGCCTGGCATTCCTATAGACCAGCACACTGCCCTCCCAGGACAGTTGGTAACCCCAGGGGATCTTTATCACCTCTTCAACGCAGCCTGGCTAATCCCCTTAACTCTGACCAATCAGGGCAGACCACTGGAAGGCTGAATTTGGACCTACAAACAAGAAAGTCTTATAACTTCTTGTATGTACACTTTAGGAGAAATTCAACAATATAATATTGTTGGATTTACTACTACCATTCTGGGAAGTCTTTGAATGGTCCGGCTAGTCCTCTCCTATCAATATTTATTAATCAATAACTTCCTACCATGTTAACCTGTGGGCCATGGGGTTTGCAATGGGGAAAATGACTTGGGCCAGTTTTCTAGCACCAGGGCTTATAAAAACATATTTTATAAGTATTTCCCTAATTTCTACAGGACCCCCAACCCTTGTGCACTTAGGGAGACTTTAGGGGTTCTGAATCTGTAAAAATATTGCAGATCCTCAATTCCCCGTGCTCCTAGCCTCAAAGTCGAATTTGGGCAGCACTTTAACACAATGTGGGGAGTGAAATGTGAAATTTCACTTTACCCAGGCATATAAAAACTAAAATTTTATAAGGGTGTACATTATAGATAACTGACCCCCACCCCTGGGATACCTAGGGAAAACCCTGGGGGCCCCTAAAATGCCAAAACATTGTAGGTTATCCATTTTTAAGTGCCCCAAATCCCAAAGTCGAATTTGAGCACAATTTGCTTTTTAAAAGCAGTCCTGGCACCCAGGGCTGCTTTTAAACTGACCCCTGGCTTCAGCAGTGCACCCATGCATGTGCAGAAAAGCTGCTGGCCTCTAAACTGCCATGCCCCAGGATACTGGGGACTTCTAGGTAGTTTCAATCCCCTGCCCTAGTATATACTAGGGGCTTATGGGGTAGGTCATGACAATTACAGGGGTACCCCACCATACCAGAGTGTACCCTAGTGTATGTTGGGTGTCTTAACTGTATTCTAATGTGTTCCTTTCAGCTTGGCACTGGCCCTGGGCCTGGTTAGACAGAGCCCAGGGTCAGTCAGAGTCAGTTACCACCAGTTCCAGTCAGCAAAAAGTTGGGGGGTGGCCAGGGCGCAGGATGACTTTACAACAGTTGTCAAAAGGCTTTTGACACCCTGAAAGAGGCTATGGGCTCAGCACCAATTCTCAAAGCTCCAGACTATGCCAAGCAGTTCATTGTGCAGACGGATGCCTCTGAGCTAGGGATAGGAGCGGACCTATCCCAGACCAATGATGAAGGCCAAGACCAACCTGTTGCTTCTATAAGCAGAAGGCTTCTCCCCAGGGAGCAGCGTTGGAGTGCCATTGAGAGGGAGGCCTTTGCTGTGGTTTGGTCCCTGAAGAAGCTGAGACCATACTTGTTTGGTACTCACTTCCTAGTTCAAACTGATCACAGACCTCTCAGATGGCTAATGCAAATGAAAGGTGAAAATCCTAAACTGTTGAGGTGGTCCATCTCCCTACAGGGAATGGAC
The DNA here is from genome assembly GCA_963921515.1 of Calotriton arnoldi. Classification (NCBI taxonomy): domain Eukaryota; kingdom Metazoa; phylum Chordata; class Amphibia; order Caudata; family Salamandridae; genus Calotriton; species Calotriton arnoldi. Next base: position 2,525,777 of record CAWUFW010000959.1, on the reverse strand, counting down.
TTTGTAGTGGAACACAGACCTGGGACTGCCCATGCCAATGCAGATGGACTTTCCAGGTTCTTCCACTTAGAAAATGAAGACTCTCTAGGGAAAGGTTAGTCTCAGCCTCTTTCGTTTGGGGGGGGGTTGAGTGAGAAAGTGCCCTCTTTCTGCATGGTTGCCCCAACATTTTGCTGAATTTCTGATGTGCTTTGACTGAGTGTGCCCTGGGCTCCTGCTAATGAGGTACCCAGGGCCTATGCTCTTTCCCTAAAACTGCATTGAAGCCTAAACCCAATTGGCATCTCTGGCCACAAGTCAGCCCCTGGTAAATGGTACCACAGTTACCCAGGGCACTGTGACCAGAGAAGGCCTCTAAGGGCTGCAGCACTTATTGTGCCACCCCTAGAGGTCCTGTACCCTTACACACACACACTGCCTTTGCAGGCTGCGTGTTTTGGTGCAGAAAAAGTGAAGAGTCGACATGGCACACACCTCTGTGTGCCATGCCTACAACCCACTGCCCTGGTATAGATCAGTCACCCCTCTAGCTGGGTGCACTATACCAGTGGTGAGGGTACAGGTGCATGAGCCCTGTACCCCTACAGTGTCTAAGTCAATTCTTAGACATTGTAAGTGCAGTGCTGCCATTAAGAGAATATGGGGCTGGGAGTTTGTCATTACGAACTCCACAGCACCATAATGGCTACACTGAAAACTGAGAAGTTTGGTATCAAACTTCTCAGCACATTAAACCCACACTGATGCCAGTGTGGGATTTAATGAAAAATGCACACAGAGGGCATCCTACGGATGCCCCCTGAAAACTAACCCACCTCCAGGCTGAGTGGCTGCTTTCAGCTGCCACCACCAGACATGTTTCTGGACCGGCGGGAAAAACAAGTGAGGAAGAGAGGTGTGCCCACCTCTGCCAACTCCACTCCCAGGTGGGGGAGGTAAGGTGAAGCACAACTCTCAGTCCATGCCATCTTGAAGATGGGGGGACTCAGCCAACAAGGGACAGGCTCATGCACCCCTCCCAATGGAGGGTGGCATAATAGGGGGTGTACCCACCCCAGGGAAGGGACCCATTGGTCCCTGCATTTTACCTACCTGTAACGCCCCTAAATCGAGTATTTAGGGGCACCCCTGAACCTTGCTTGCTCAGGCAAGAACCTGCAAGCAGCTAACAAGAGGAAGATGCCCACTGACTTGGCCCCAGCCCTACTGGCCTGTCTCCACCTCGAACCTGCTCCTGCGAAATCCCGGTGTGTCCTGCAGCCAGCAACCTCGAAAACCCTGGAGGACCTGCCTGCCTTCAACCACAAACACTTTGTCTCCCGTGAACACCGGACTTGTTCATGTGCAACCTCTGGCTCCGGCCGGACACTGCGAATCAGCCCCACTCTGCACCCGCTGTCCACAGTCCGACCTTGAGTGGGCAAACACCACAAGGAGGTCACCCCGGCAATCCTGACCCGAGATCCGGTGACCCCTGACCTGCCTCAAGCCTCCAGCCGACGCCTGCAGCCTTTATCCGGAAGGTTCCTCCAACCGCGACCAGGAGCTGGTAACAAGATCCAACCCCAAAAGGCACCCCTGCACCCGACACCCCACGGCCTTGTGTGCCCAAACCGACGTTGCCTAACCAACCCCTAACTTCCTAACTTACCTCTCGAAGTAGTGGTCGCACCCAGAAGACCTTCGTCCTCAAGCTGCAGTGCCTTTGCAAACCGGAAATTCCCCATTGAAACCGATGTCGAAACAGCACCCTGCACCCGGTCGCCGTAGTGCCGCTTAGGGTGCACCTTTGGTGCTACTTTGTTTCCCCATTTGCCCTGAGCTAAAGTCCAGGAGCTTTGCTCCCACAACCCATTGGCCTGCTTGCCAGCAGCCACCAACCGGGGGCCCCCTATCCCCCTTTGGATAACATTGGGACTCAGCACTCTGCACCCGGCCGTCCTAGTGCCGCTGAGGGTGTAACTAGAGTGCATCCTTGACCCTGGGGGACCCCTGAGTCTACCCCCAGAACCTCAACTCCCACTACCAAATACTTACCTCAAAACGGATAACACTATTTTCCTCCATAGGATAACATTGACTGATTTTCTGTGAAAAGTTTTTAAGTGTGGAGTTTGAGAAAATAAAGAAATTCTTTAAAATTGCATAATCGAACAAAAACGATTTTACTTACCTGTTTTCAGGAAATGTCCCAGAGTAGTATCTAGGTATACTACTCTGTGTAAGCCTAGTAATTTCAAAAGTTACTTACCTGCTATTTTACTAAAAAGCCTATTCAAGTCTATGTACTGCATTTACTAAGTATTGCATTTCTCTGCATCCATACTGTAAATCAAACCAAAGTGCATATACAATTATCATTCAAACTGTATTTCAATTGCTTTACTACTGTAAAGTATTTATTGCTTACCTATGCCAGGCTTGCTTTGTTCTAGAAAATAAAATAACTAAAAGAACATTTTTATACAAAAACAATTGGTCTGAAGTTCAGTCTTTGAGTGTGTGAATTCATTTGCTGACTGAGTGTGTACAACAAATGCTTAACACTGTCCTCTGATACTGCCTTACTGCTCGACCACACTACCTCAAATAGAGAGTGAGGTGCTATCTAACTTTACCTCTGCCTACCTTTGGGGATCCACTGGACTCTGTTCACACTATACCTCACTTTGGTATAGTATATACAGAGCCAGCTTCCTACAGACATGCTGTGGGAGACTGTCGGCCACGAGACCGGTTCTTGAAAAGCAGCCGCCATGTTGGGAGGGCCGAGAGAATCTCCGGGTGCCCCGTCAATATTGGCTAGTCAGCGGCCGCCATGTTCTTAATGTGGACGATAGTTGAGCGTGTTGGCACCTCCAACATAGACATTTTTGTATCCCGTAGGGATGCCTCAGTGTAGTACCAATGCTGTCGGCCTCTAGACCTGCCGTCATGTTGGGATGGGCAGAGGGAAGTTCCGGGTGCCCCGTCAAGATGTCTAGTCAGCGGCCACCATGTTCTTAATATGGACGATAGTTGAGCGTGTTGGCGCCTCCAACATAGGCATATTTGTATCCCGTAGAGATGTCTCGGTGTAGTACCAATGCTTCCTGCTAATCACATACAGAGCAGTGGGCATAAGCGCCTAAGGAGTTAGTGCATGCACACCTACCGGGGCTGTCTGTGATAAACCTGATGGGTCTGTGCATAAATGTGGGCTCCATCTTGGAACATAGTTTAAGTAACTTGCAAGTCTCAAAATAGAAGACTAATTGAGTTGGGGTGAAAGTAATAAACATAACGCACAGCTGTTGTGAAGTTACCGAGCCGCATTAACAAATGACAGCACTACGTTATTAAAACAAAAATGAAGAGTTTTCTAAAGGCCGCCAAAATACTTCTCAGGTGAAGGAGACCCATCCCCAATCTGAACATAAGAAAAATGGCCTCCTCTTTGATCAGAAGACATGTAACTTTGTCCCCAAGTGCTGCCTAAAGCCTGCTTGTGCCCTCAGAGGACTGCCCTGCTGCAGGAGACCACCAGAGTGACTCCAAGGGCTAGTTTGCTGGCCTTCTGTTCAGAGCTACAGGGACACAAAAAGCTCCAACAACTTTTAAAGTGCACCTAGAACCCGCCTGAAGTGAGTCCTGACTTTCTAAATGGTGCTCCCCAGTTCTAGAACCTTGAAAGTGCTGCTAAATTTGTCCAAAAAGACAAAATCACAAACTTGGGACTTATAACTTTTTCTGCCAAATGTATTCTGAGGACCAAGAGGAAACTGAGACCTACCTGCTTGCTGATTCTCCCTAGGTGCTTCGCCCGTCGGCCTGACTTCGCAGTAACTCCTGCTTGGTTCATCTCTGCAGCAGCAAATCCTGTTCAGCAGCACTTCTCTGGAAGGGTATCCCCATCATGGAGCCTTGGTCGGCTACAGCCTGCAGCTTCATCCTGCTGGAAATATTCGACTTCCAAAAAAGAGACTAAGGGGCAGATTAATAATTCTTTCATGCAGTGCAATGCAGCAAGCCACCTGGCTGCACTGAGCACAGTGAAAAGGAAAGAGCAGGATTGTGCTGTATTTACCATTAAACAGCACATTCCTGTCCTTTCCTAGCGCTGGCACACTTTTGGCTGCCTAGCGCCAATGCAGGCACCCTTGCGTCATGGTGCAAGGGTGTCTGCGTTGTAGGCAGGATTGTTTTTGTGCAGGAAGGACCACCTTCCTGCACAAAAACAATCCTGAGAGACATTTTCCTCTGTTTATGTGTGTTGCAGCATAAAAAGAGGAAACAATGAGGAGAAATAAAGATTTTTCTACTCATTACGTCTCAGCTGGGGAGGCATAGCATTTTGCCGCATTTCCAGGTCCATGGGTGGATGTGTGGGAACACCCAAGCTCCACCCATGGCCCGCCTCCCTGCCACAGAGTAACACAAGGCAGCGATTTGCGCTGCCTTGTGTTACTGTAGAATTATCAAGCCATACAGAGCCACGCAAGGTGGCCTTGTGCAGCTTGATAAATCTCACTTAGGATTTGCGTCGCCCTTGATAAATCTGGCCCAAGGTCCAAACGTAGAAATCTTTTTGTCCAGCGAGTCCCCAAGAATGATGCTGCCTCTTTGGACACCGCGGACTGCCTTGCCTCACTGAACTTTACCTTCTCAGACATTTTTCTTCAAAATTTCTTCTAAATCCAAAGTCAAGGTGAGACTGGGTCCAATCACTTCTTGTATCCATGTGAGGAACTCTTTCCCTCTTGTACCTGATGTGTGTTTGATTGCAGCTTGATGTTCTGCTGCCTGTTCTGTACCTGTTTTCTAAGCCAATGAAGCTTGCACTGTGCTTGAGTAACCTTGAACTGCTGCAGCCTGTGCTGTACCTGCCTGGGTATCTCGATAGTGTGTGGGAGGGAAGGCTGCACTACAGCAGCCCACTCTGCCTGTTTTGTGTATAAGGGAGACTTGCCTACTGCTGCATCTCTTTGGGGAAAGATGATAGTCTGTAGCCCGTGCAGTACCATATATGTGTGCGGGGCAGTGCTTAATTTGGTGAAAAATAAGTGCCAGGGCTCTTGTCAGGAGCTCACTGCAGCTTGCACCACTCATTGCCCCTGACAGCAGTGCCAGTGATAGTAATAACACAACTACTAACCATCACACTCCTACAAGTGTGACATTTCGGACTATTTCTGTTTATTGAATTAATAATTAACTGCTGTTGTGCTCATCTCTAAATTAGCCAGACAGTCCTACCTGGTGGCAGACTGTCACAAGTGCCTCTGTTGACAATTAACTGCTGGTGTCGAGCAACGGAAACCACCAGCTCAAATTAAGCACTGGGTGGGGAAATACTGCACCACTGGTACCTGTGCTTTACCACCTGTGTGAGGTGAGTGGCACTCTGCTAGTGTCGTGTTCTGGGAGCAAAGTTTGCTTTCCGCTTTGGAATCTGTAACTTCCTGCTTTGCAATCTATAACCACTCTTGGTTTGCTTTTCCGCTTTGCAAATTGTTACCACTCCCAGCACTAGAGCAGTTAGCCCTGCTCGTGTCTTGTACTCTCCACTTATTCTGTGTTTAGGAAGCTTGCATTACTGTTGTCCGTGCTGTATCTTTGTTTAGGTTGAGCCTAGCAGCAGCGCGCATGCGCTGCTCGCTCTGCGAGGCATGCTGTAATAGGTTATGCACTGGAAGCCCCGCCCACTCTCCACCCATATTTCTCATTGGCTTTGTCATTGTCCTTCTTAAATGGTGGCTTCTTATTGGTAAATAGGCTTGTTAGTCCCTCCTTGGTACCGCCCTGTCTGCATTGGTTACCGCCCAGAACGACTGGACCTTTTACTTTTCTTGTTACACGGTCTGCATTATAAGTGGGTGAGCACTATTTTGTTTATTGACAGTAATGGGAACAATGGCGGCCGATTTTCTTATACAGCGCTATGCACTCTAAATTGTATGTTGAGCGCGGCGCCCGCTTTGGGGACACCACGCTCAGTTTACATTTTTTTTAAAAACTTTGATAATGAGCGCGGTGCTTACTTCAGGGACACTGCGCTCTGTTTATTTTTTTAAACATTAATACTGAGCGCAGCGCCCGCTTCAGGGAAACCGCGCTCAGTTTCATTTTTTTTTTACGTTGATAATGAGCGCGGCGCCCGCTTCAGGGACACTGCGCTCAGTTGGGTTTTTTTATTTTTTATTTTAATAGCGCGGTGCCCGTTTCATGGACACCGCGCTCTGCATGCAATACAATAGGTATTGCTTTTGCAAAACTTTGAACTATTGGTATTGTAAATGACAGTGCCTTTTAATATTATAAAAGGCATTGCCATGTACAATGCCAATAGCTCAAAAACTCGCAATTGCGAAACCTATTGCATTGTAAATGCTTGTTTTGTTTATTATTGAAGAAGGGCAGATCGGTAGGCAATCCTGAGGGAGGGAGAGAGGGTGAGTAGTGGGCAGGATGGAGGAACTGGGGGGCAATACAGACAACAGAGGGTGGGAGGAAATGACTGGGAGCAAGGGCATGGACAAATAGATGGTGGGAGAGGGGGCTTGTATAAGCAACAACCCAGACGTCAAGGGGGTATAGACACGAAGGGAGGAAAGGTACACTAGGGGGCCTTGTTAAAATGCTGCACTCTGTGCATAAGCCCATAGAAAAAAGTAGCACTTAAAAAATGGCCAGTGGAAGGACACAATAATGGAGCCATGCTCCAGGCTAGGGACAAACACACAAGGAGGGAGGGAGCCTACGCCAGCTGACCGATAAGAAGCAAGTTAAGTAGAACCACAATGAAGACAACAGTGGTAAGTAATGGGCTGCCTTCAAGCCCACTGATAAAAAACTAAGGTGCATATTTATAAGGCAATGGCGGAGCGTGGCATTAGCCTCCTTGGCATAACGCCGTGCTCCGCCACTACTGAAACGCAGGGCTGCACCGCATTTACAACAATATGGTGCAGCCTTGCGTTTTCACCTGCGCTGGCGCTAATTTAGCAGCCTAGTGCCAATGCAGGCAAGCTTGCACCATAGTGCAAGGGTGTTGCATTGAGGGGAATGATTGTTTATGTGCAGGAAGGGACACCAGAAATGGCGTTTTGAAACTTCAATGTGTGCTGCATACATAGAAGTTGCAAAACGTCATTTTTTAATGATTGTTTATGTGCGGGAAGGGAAACCTTCCTGCACATAAACAATCATTGGCGTTTTGCTGTTTCTATGTGTCCTGCACAACGTAGCACACATGGAAACAGCAAAAACGAGGAGAAATAAAGCATTTCTCCTCGTTTCACCAAGGTAAGACCAGGTTCTCCCTGGTCTTAATTTTGGAGCTGCCCCATATTTACACCACCCTTGTAAATATGGGGCAGCATCAAAATCAATGGGTGTTGCGGTGGAACTCCCACCACAACACCCTTTGCCCCCTCCTTTCACGCTAAGTATAGCGTGAAAGGGTGCCTTATTTACAAGGCAGCATTAAGCTACGTTAAGTGGCTTAACGCGTCTTGTAAATAAGGCGAAGCCCATATCGCCACAGGAACGTCACTAAAAGTGACATTCCTGTGGTGATAGGGGCTTGTAAATATGCCCCTAAATATGCCCCTAAATGTCTCAAAGAGACAGCGCATGCGCTGTCTAGGCAAGACCTAAAATCTATGTAAAACATGCAATGCAAAAAGGATGTAAAAACCCAAGCTATGATTAGAGCTAAACACAAGTGTGCTACAAACTCATCATAGAAAATATTAGCATTATACACTACACACACATTAACCATAAACATTCCTCTCTCCCACGAGCATCAGAGCATGAATGTTGGAAATGGGGGTCTCTAGTTGGCAATGGCTGGCGCCACTGTCCAAATAGGGACCCTTCTCCCCAAGTCAGGGCAAGTGGGCTACCCCCTTTGATAACCCCTGCTCAACCCTGTGGTAACGTAGCACGAGCAGCTAGGCCTATCTCAGAGGCAGTGTGTGAAGCATTTATGACCATGCACAATAAGGCAGTAACGACACCACAAAAGGACACAACTCAAGTAGGTATAGAAAAAATAGTATCTTTATCTAAGGTTTGGTACGAGACTCTCAGAAGCGTTTTAACCAGTCATCAGGCATGTAAATCATTAGGGACTTAAAAAGGCAATACGTGTTCACCAGAACGTGGCACTGACTGAGTTCAAGGCCTGGGTCTACGCGACCCGTTGCACACCAGATACCTGCCGTTGGACGGGGACCCAGCACGTAGCTTCTCGAAGAAGCGGAGATGGTGACAGGCGGACTCCCAGCGACCACAGTTCTCGATGGCAGTGGTCCGCAAAGTGCACTCGCAACGATTCGGGCACTCCGGGACAGGCGGGCCCTCAGCGGCAGCAGCACGCGGCTGCGGCGGCCCGGGCTGGTGGTGGCGATGACTCTCGTCGTGCAGCTCTGTGGTGGGCTCGCGGCGGCAGCAGCACGCTCCTAGCTGCGGCGGCCCACAGGACGATTCACGATGGTGCAAGGTTGACAAAGACGTGGGCACTCAGCGGCAGCAGCTCTCTCTTAGCTGCGGCGGCCCACAGGACAAATCCCAATGATGCAAAGTTAGCAAGGGTGCGAGCACTCAGCAGCGGCAGCTCTCTCTTAGCTTCTGCGGCTCACAGGTCAAATCACAATGATGCACAGTTAGCAAGGGTGCGAGCACTCCGCGGCAGCAACTCTCTCTTAGCTGCGGCGGCTCACAGGACAAATCACGGTGATGCCAAGTTAGCAACGGTGCGAGCACTCAGCGGCGGCAGCTCTCTCTTAGCTGCGGCGGCTCAAAGGACAATCCACGATGTGGCACAATTAACACGAGTGCGGGCATCCAGCGGCGGCGGCTCTCTTAGCTGCGGCGGCCCACACAGTTTCAGCGCAGGTTCTGCAGATTCAAATTAAGGCAGGCACTCAGCGACGGCAGCTCTCTCTTAGCTGCGGCGGCCCACACAGTTTCAGCGCAGGTTCTGCAGATTCAAATAAGGCGGGCACTCTGCGGCGGCAGCTCTCTCTTAGCTGCGGCGGCCCACACAGTTTCAGCGCAGGTTCTGCAGATTCAAATTAAGGCGGGCACTCAGCGGCGGCAGCAGCTCTCTCTTAGCTGCGGCGGCCCACACAGTTTCAGCGAAGGTTCTGCAGATTCAAATTAAGGCGGGCACTTAGCGGCGGCAGCTCTCTCTTAGCTGCGGCGGCCCACACAGTTTCAGCGCAGGTTCTGCAGATTCAAATTAAGGTGGGCACTCAGCGGCGGCAGCTCTCTCTTAGCTGCGGCGGCCCACACAGTTTCAGCAAAGGTTCTGCAGATTCAAATTAAGGCGGGCACTCAGCGGCGGCAGCTCTCTCTTAGCTGCGGCGGCCCACACACAGAGTTCACAACGGTTACCAGTCCGTGTTCCTCACAGTAGAACTAGAGGTTCCGGATTACTCGACGGAGGCCTCACCTGCAAGTAGAATTCCTAGCGAAGGAATTCGGGCGGCTGATGGGGTGAAGTCTAATGTCCCTGAGACTTCAGCAGGAGGCGCTCTCAATTCAGGCCCTTGGGTAGTTTCTTCAGCAAGCTTGGTGAAAGTTTCAAAGTCCTTTCCTCTGTCCGCTCGGACAGAGTTTCCGTCTTGACATCCAGAAGGAACACACCTGAAACAGGATTCAGCGCAGCGCTTTATACCTAAAAAGTCTTTGTTCTCTGCAGTCACAAATCAGTGCATCCAGTCAGAACCAGTTCGGTGGGGTCGGGGAGCACTTGGTTTACGAGGCGACATCCTGCCCTTTGGGAATCTGGGGGTCTGCTATCAGACGCCCAGTGGGAGATGGAGCCATCATTCACCTTGCCAGGCACGGCCCTGCTCGGATCAAAGAGTCACCCTCCCCATACTCTAAATGCCGATCTCTCTCTCCAGCCAGGTCTGACCCAGCTGGCCCTGCTGCTCCAAAACCAGACGGCCAATACACACGCTAGCAAAAGCCTACAGGAAAGCTTCAGACCAGAAAATACCTCGTTTCTAGTAGAGGCATTTTCGAACACGGGCTACGCTAATAATCCTTACTAAAAGATGCATCTCCATGTTCTGAGCTTACACATATCAAATTCGACGTTCCTATCAGGTTCCTGGGGGCAGGGAGGATTAAGGCATGCAATACTCAGCCTGCACATTCTGGCCTATGAGAACGGGTGGCCTCGCAATAGTGAACAGTGAAATGGAGGGTAACTCGCTATTAGAACATGCTACACAGACATACTTTCAAAGCTGCTTCGGTGGGTATCGCAAATCAGCGCTGCCGGCCCACACACAGTATTTGGTCTATCAGCCCTGGGCACACGCAGTGCACTGATACTAGGGACTGAAAGGTAAAACAAACGAGCCAATTATGATTATTCCAATTCATACAGTTATCTTTACACAGGGAGCATTCGCGCTGTGTCACTGATTGGCAGTGGCACAGCGCCCAGAGCATCTAAATCCAGCCAACATAGACGGTCAGAAGAGAAAAGAGGAAGGGAGACCCGCGCCAATGATGCCAGGTCTAACAATGAACATAAGTACTCTCTCCCAAGAAGGGGTAAAAGTTCACAATGGGAAGGTGCTAGCCTGACATCTCTCCTGGTGCTAGCCTGAAATGAGTCCTGGTGCTATCCTGACATCTCTCCTGGTGGTAACCTGAAATCTCTCCTGGTGTTAGCCTGAAATGAGTCCTGGTGCTATCTGGACACAACTCCTTGTGCTAGCCTGACATCTCTCCTGGTGCTAGCCTGACATGAGTCCTTGTGCTATCTTGACCAGCGGCTGCCGGCACAAGTAAGCGAGGTGGGGCAGGGCAGGGCACGGCAAGGGGGGAAGCCCACAGACAATGGAATAGGTATTATTTATTTAATTATACCTATTCTGTTGTCTGACGACTTCCCCCCCTCCCACCTCGCCCCGCCCCACCCCACCCCACCACCCCACCGCATTTACCTGTGCTGGCCACCGCTGATCCTGGCTTCTCTCCTGGTGCTAGCCTGACATGAGTCCTTGTGTTAGCCTGACATCTCTCCTGGTATTACCATGACATCTCTTCTGGTGCCTGCCTGCCATGAGTCCTGGTGCTAGCCTGACATCTCTCCTAGTGTTAGCCTGACATCTCTCCTGGTGTTAGACTGACATCTCTAATGGTGCTAGCCTGACATGAGTCCTGGTGCTAGCCTGACATGAGTCCTGGTTCTATTCTGACATATCTCCTGGTTCTAGCCTGACATGAGTCCTGGTTCTATTCTGACATCTCTCCTAGTGCTAGCCTGACATCTCTTCTGGTGCCTGCCTGCCATGAGTCCTGGTGCTAGCCTGACATCTCTCCTGGTGTTACCCTGACATCTCTCCTAGTGTTAGCCTGACATCTCCCCTAGTGTTAGCCTGACATCTCTCCTGGTGTTATCCTGACATCTCTCCTGGTGCTAGACTGACATGAGTGCTGGTGCTATTCTGACATGTCTCCTAGTGCCAGCCTCACATCTCTCCTGTGGCGGGAAGGCAGTGACTGAGATGTTCTACTTAGAGTACGCTGACTCTATCCTAGAGTCAATTGTAAAGATTGCCCAGCAGAGGGAGCGTTTAAATGCGAAGATGTTCGGTGCCCGTGTGTGTCTTTGAATATTCAAGATCCAACAGCAATGGGGGCGTGGCTTGAGCCGCCACAAGATGGCCGCGACTCCGTGAGGCTCCGCGCAACGGCCGGGACCTTTTCTGTTACGGAGCGGCAGCTTCTCGTCGCAAAGCCCATGGACAGGCTCAATTAACTGCCCTGATGCGGGAGAGCAGGTAGCTGTGTTTTTTTTCTTTTTTGTGCAGTTTTTTGCTCCTGTTTCTCCTGCGACGTGTCTCCCTCATAAGGAATAGTTGCGGCCGCCCTTATGTTTGCTGCAGGCCGCGGTGGTGCGGTGGTGTTCTGCTACCGTTTTTAGTGCCCTGCTATTGTTTTTGTCAGGAGCAATAGAAGGATGTCTTCTGTTCACTTGAGGGTGAGGCAATGGCCATTATTTTCATGAAATAGCCATTATTGGAGTTTTCTTTCTGCTTTGAGGGATTACCAGTGCCTTTTCTTCGCAGACTTCTCCTCTCTGCTTTACTTTGGCTGTCAATAAAGGATGGGGACTAGAGAACATGTAAGAAGCTGTGAATGTCTCCTTTCAAGCTGGGCTCTTTGCTGCACGTTGCTAGCTCTGGTATTTTATCATCATTGGTGATATCTCTTCCTCCACATATATATGGAATCCCCTCACCCCTCCAGTCAAAAGGTTGCCTCTGCCACTATGTCTTCCATGCGCAAAGACTCCCCTGCGGCTGCGTCAAAACGTCAAAAGAAGGAGCCGGGCTCTCCCTCAAAGTCTCCACTACCTATCACACTGGATGATCTCATGGAGGAGATAAAACATTTAAAACCATTCGTCATTGATACCAACGCCACCCTTCAGAGACTAGAGGAGAAATGGTCCAATTTGGAGTCGAGGGTTACGGTGGTGGAGCAGAGGATTAGTGACACTCAAGACGTGATTCCTAAAATGGAGGCTATGTCCAAAGAAATAGCCCTTCTCAAACAACAGACTGAAGACTTGGAAAATCGCAATAAGCGCAACAATCTTAGACTCTATGGTATTCCTGAGGGAGAGGAGGGATCTGACATGATCGCCTTTCTTAAACTTCATATTCCTAAGTTAGTGGGCCTTAAGGAAGGTACTACTCTCAACCTGCAATGTGCGCATCGTATTGGACCGAAACTTAATGGCTCTTCCTCCACATCGTCTGGAAATGATCCCAGAGGGATAATTGTTCTTTTCCTTGAATACACCGAACTGTTAATGGTCTTGTCTGCAGCAAAACAAAGGAAGCAGATCTTATGGTCTGGTCACAGAGTCTTTCTCTCACAGGATGTGGCTCGGGCCACTGACGCTCGTCACAAGTCCTCCGTCCTGCTCTCCGTTCCATGAATGCCAGATATGGCCTTGTTCATCTATGTTTTATTAAAGTCACCTATAAGGAACTGACTCTCTCTTTTGACCGCCCTGAGGATCTAAGACAAATCATTTCTCGTCACAAAGGAGAAGAAATGGACCTTGAGAAAACTTGAATATTGACTTTTCTAACATGTTCTGTTTCTCATTTGCTTAATTGTTCTCAATTTATAGGTCCAGATGGTTCTCTTTTAAAAATTCTTTTTAATTTGTTTGTTTAGTACGTGATTGCTATATGTTCGCCCTCTCAAAGTACTATCTTTTAATAATCGTGTGGTTTTCCTTTCACAGATACACCTTGTCTAGTTTGGACACCCCTCCCTGATGTTCTCTCCTCATTGTGCCTTCCCTCTTACTCCTATTGTTTATAATTCTTCGCGTCTTGGTAAGTGTTCCTCTCTCCTTGAAGTTTGCACGCTTCCTATATTTGCTTCTATAAGATTTCTCTCTTTGTGTTATTCTCTTCTACCACGTCTCTTTGACTGCTGCTCCCTATTATATTCTTTCTTTTACTTACTTATTGGTCTTTGTCGTTTCTCCTTGACTTCGCTGACTCTCGTCTGTCTTCCCTCCGCGGTTCCCCGCCTCCCTATGTTACTCTTTTTACTCTGGCAATATGCTCTGGTTATTTTGACTGAAGTCTCTCGGCTTCTTGTCAACTCTTCTCTTTCTACCATTTATATCTTTTGGTTTCTTTCCTTCTCTCTCCTTCCTTTTTTCTGTCTTCCTCTATACTCTTTAAATTTCTCCAATGTATCATCTCTGATTACCGTCACCTTTTTCTCTTTTCTGGCTCATTACTTTTTTACTTTCCCTTTTCCTTATTGGTTTTTATTACTCACTTTCCTGCCTATTGATTCACAAATGTCCGTACGTTTAAATCTCAGTTCTACCAATTTTAAAATGCTCATGTTGTTGCTTAATGTTTTTCTCCTTCCACAATGACTGATAATGTTCGCATAGTCTCCTGGAATGTGAAGGGATTGCGTAATTCCGTCAAGAAACAGAGGGTACTTACTCATCTATCTAGATTGCACAGTAAAATTGCGATGCTTCAAGAGACTCATCTTAATGATAATGATATCAGTTCTCTCAAAAAGCAATGGGTAGGTCATGTGTATGGTTCCCCGGCTAAGGACAGGAAAAATGGAGTGATGACATTATTTCATGAGTCCCTTTCTCTTGTTATAGAGAAGGAGGAGAAGGATGCTGATGGTAGATGGCTCCTTTTGCATCTCACTATAAATGGTTCCCCTATCTCTCTTCTTAACATTTACGGTCCCACTGGTGTCGATTCACAGTTATGGCAGTCCATGTCACATACTCTTCACTCATGTCTTGACTCTAACCTCTTGGTGGGTGGGGACTGCAATCAGGTCATGGATCCCTTCACTGATAGGAAGTCCACTGCTAGATATATTCCCAATAAAATGCAAAAAACCTTTACGAATACGATTCGCTCGAGGGGTCTGGTGGACGCTTGGAGGATATATAATCCGGATAGCTTGGAATTCACATTTTATTCTCCCACTCATAATTCTACATCTAGAATTGATTACATCTTTTTGAGTCCTCATCTCCTCCCTAATCTAATTCACGCTGAAATTGGGTCCATACTTATTTCCGATCATGCTCCCATTTTGATTAATTTAGATCTTCCTTCTGAGCCCTCCAAGCCTCGCAGATGGTGTTTTAATAACTACTTACTTAAAGATCATACTTTTCTAGAGCACTTCAAAGAGTTTTTGTCTGACTTTTTCCTTATTAATGCTAATCCCGACATTCCCTTTCACACTATCTGGGATGCCTTTAAGGGGACAGCCAGAGGATTTATCATTGATTATGTTGCGGTTAAAAAGAAACAACTTATCAAGGAGTCAGCTTTCTTATTAGCCTCCATTAAGCATCTTGAACATACCTACTTTTCTTCTAATAATGATGACACACTTAAGAAACTAGTCCAGGCAAAATTGAGTTTTAATAGAAAATCGACGGAGGAAGCCTCTGGGGTCTTACTTAAAATTAACTCTAAATTTTATGGTGGTCGTAATAGAGCCGGTAAATTGCTTGCGAACTACTTGAAGGTTAAATCCCAAAGATCCAAAATAGTTAATATCATTGATGATAACGGTGTTAATCACTTCAAGGACGAGGAGATATTAAACTGTTTTACGGATTTCTATAAGACATTATACACTCCTGAATCTTCTCCTTCTGATACTGCTTTGGAGTCATTTTTTGAAACACTGCCTCCTTGCTCCTCCTCCTCTCCTGATTGCTCTTTATTAGAAAAGGATCTATCCCTTTCTGTACTTAAGTCAGCCCTAGCTCAGTTACCCAAAGAGAAATCCACCAGCCCAGATGGTTTTACTGCCGAGTTTTATTCCTGCTTCTCACAGACCCTTCTCCCTCATCTTCAATCTCTCTTTCAACACTTTATTTCTCATAAAGAGGCTCGTGGCTCCTTTCTTGAAGCCATGATCTGTTTAATCCCGAAGAAAGATAAAGATCCCTTGTCTTGTGCCAATTAACGTCCTATTTCTTTCATTAATTTAGATTGCAAAATTGTTGCTAAGGTTCTTGCTCTTCGTATTAATAAAGTTATTCCTGATTTCATTGGCTATGAACGGACAGGGTTTGTCAAAGGTAGAATGCTGGCGGATAATTCTAGAACTTTTTTGAATATCATCCATCTTGCGTCTAAGAGTTCCTCCCCTGTTGCAGCTATAACCTTGGACGCGGAGAAAGCTTTTGACCGCATTCACTGGCTTTTCATGATGCGCGCACTCAAGTGGCATGGTTTTGGCCCTGTTATTTTATCCCTTATAAGTTTGTTATATTCCTCCCCTACTACTTCGGTTTTTGTTAATGGATTTCAATCTCCTTACTTTACTCTTCAGCGAGGCACTCGTCAAGGTTGTCCTCTTTCACCTCTGCTCTTTATCTTATCTCTTGAACCTTTTCTTCATTCTCTACGACATTCTTCCGCTTTTCGGGGTTTTACTCATAAATCAATTGAAATCAAGTTCACTGCTTATGCAGATGATATTCTGTTATATTTCTCTGATCCTTCTATTTTTTTACCCGCTTTCACAGATCTTTTATCTTTTTATGCTGCCCTGTTCGGATATAAATTAAATTTTTCTAAATCTGAAGTCCTTCCATTAAACAAGTATTGTTTAAGAAGTATGTTCGAAGGGACGGATTTCAAATGGAACACCAATTACATTACATGTCTGGGAATAAAATATTCCTCCTCAATTGCTAGAACGGTTCAGCTTAATCTGGAGGATGTCCTATTAAAGGTATCTGGCATGGCGGAGAAATGGTCTCCTTTATTTTTGTCATGGTGGAGCAGGTTGGACACCTCCAAAATGATGATGCTTCCAGTTATTAATTTTTACTTGTCCATGCTACCAGTGAGACTTCCTTTAAAATTCTTTAAAACTCTTAATGGTATTTTGAGTAAATTTCTCTGGAACAACCGGAAAGCTCGTATATAACTATCTGCTTTGTCTGCTTCTAAAGAGGGAGGTCTTAATTTTCCCAATTTTCTTCAATACCATTCTTCCTTTGTAATCCGTCAGGTTTTACCTTATCTGTCCTCCTCGGAGGATCCCCCTGTATCGGTGTGGTACAGATTGGAGGATTCTGTGATTCACCCGTTTCCCTTCTCCTCATTAGCTAGTTTTACTCACTCCCCTCGCTCATTTAAGTCCCCCACTATTTCACAATTTATATTGACCTTCAACCCGGTTCTTACAAAATCTCTTTCATCTCTACAAATATTCCTGGACTCCTCTATATGGCATAATAAGTCCATTAAACTTTCTAATCGTACTATTTTTTGGAAGGATTGGGTTGCCAAAGGGATTATCCAGGTTAAACACCTAATGCAGGATATGCAATTTTTGTCTTCCCAGGAAATACAATCTGAGTTCTGTCTACCTGTTACTTCCCTCCTTAAGTATGACTCTCTAAGACTGATTTTAACTCAACAGTTTTCTCTTATCTCTGGAACACCCTCCTCTCCGTCTGACCCCCCCGTTAGAACCGCTACCTACTTACCTTTCCGTCCGGGCCTCTCACATATATAAGTATCTCCATTTCTCTCTTCCCACCCGCCCTAAGAGCAAAACTGAAATCTTATGGGAATCTGATTTGCAACGTACTCTCTCGATTCACACATGGAATTCTATTTGGGCACGATTACATCATACTTCTTGCAATGCTAGCCCCACTCAAACTCTTTATTATTTCTACTAGAGGTTATTTTTAACCCCATTATCTGTCTCTAAATTCAGTTCCGACCTGTCCCCCAATTGCTAGGTCCTGTAAAAACACTCCTGGCACATACTTACACTCCTTCTTCCTTTGCCCTAACATTTCCTTTTTTTGGACAAAAGTATGTAAACTAATTGCCTTTATTTGTTCCACCAACTTTCCTTTTGATATCTACTCCTTATTTCTGGGTAGTAATTCCATACGTTGGCTGGGTGCTCGTAAATTGGGTTCATTTGTGGATTTGTTACTTGCTATTGCTTTTCAAGTTATCACTTCCAATTGGAAGGATGCCTCCAGTGTCACTTTTTCTGCTTGGTGGAATCTTCTCTGCTACCATCATAGGCTAGATAGAGCCTCTGCAACGACCTCTCAGCAACTCCTTCGAAAAGAAGCCTTCTGGTCTCCACTCACTAACTATTTATCCTCTTCTGCATTACGTAACAAAGATAGTAACTTTGTATTTCAGCCGCCGTGAGCATTGTGTTAAATCTTTTTCACATTGTTCATATTTTATTGATAACATTTTGTTCTCTGAGATTTTATAATGTTTATTATTGGAAATTCTTGTTAACATATTTGATAAGGTTGTTGATTCTACTGTGTTTTTCTTTTTCCCTTTTTCTCTCTCTTTCTCTCTTCTTTCATCTCCTATAAAACTTAAAAAATGCTAATTTACTATGGTGCATAACTGTTTAAGATTGTTCTTAACATTGGTTTTAGTTCTCAATAATGTAGGATATATCAAGTTTTCACCTTCCGTTTTTCATATATATTTCATGTTATCCTCTGTACTCCTTTTCTGATTATTGATATAATTCTGTACCTTGCTCTTTACTTGTTTCAATAAAGCTCTTTAAACTTGAAGATCCAACAGCAACGAACGGAGGCAAAAGAAATTGGATAATATATGACGCATTCGAGCACTGCCAGCTGCTGTCAATGTCTTGGCATGTTTAAATAATTCTTTCAAAGGAATTGCAAGAGGACTGTTCGATTTGGTCTCAATAATTAGGAAGCTTCCCCCAGAAGAGGCCTGCCTGTACACTTTGTGATACAATTTTGCTAGCTTGCTTACTTGTTATCTTTCGTGATATCCTCCTGCGTCGCTCAAATGTGCTTTAGTGTTAGCAGGACTATGGAAAACCAGATGCGCCCTCTGTTTTTCCACCGGCAGCTTATTAATAACTTGCTCCAGCATCTCATACGGGTCCTGTTTAACATCTACGTCAGCGGGTGAGTTGATATATACTTTCTTTAGGAGGGCTGGCTTTAGTGTTGATGGTGCTCGTAGCCACAATCTTTGTTGGCGCCCCCCATGTCCTCCTTCTGCACCGATTCCCTATCTACCACCCTGCAATGGCCCCCCCTCGTCTCTCATTAGCCCCCTTCTCACATTTATTTTATAGCACCTTTCATCTCTATGGAGGATGTCTAAGCGCTTTACATCCCAAAGAGACAATGAATCATACGAGTGTGTAAACCAATGTGTACGGAATGTTACTTAAAACAATACGGATTACAAGTGTAGGGGTCATATGTCATCCATAATGGTAGGCAGCACAGGTTAGGAGGGCTTGATCTGGAAAAACCAAGGGAAATGAAATACCAGCATTTGTAAAGTGCACAGCTACCTCCGGAGAGGTGTCCCGGCGCTGAGGGCCCTCGGGAAGATTAAGCGAGCTATTGCCCAGAGTCACATGGTGCTGGGCTAACCTGCCGCCGGCACCGGGGATCGAACCGTGAACCCCGTGGTCCGGAGTCAGGCACCCTGGTCACTGCGCCACACCTCTTCCACAGGGACAGATTCACTACCTTTTCATGAAGTGCTGCACTGTGTGAAAAGAAGAGAGCACAACAGCACCACATCTACTAGGATATGCTGCTGTTAATACCTCCCCTAGAGAAGTCGTACTTTAGACTACCTTGAGCCAATGCACGATAGTGCACAGGTTTTATACTGAAAGAGTACACTTCCAGCACAAGATTCCATCAGTGGCGGCTCCTCCGCTTTCGAAAAGTGTGAGAAGCAAAAACATTAAATGATAATAACTTTCAGTTATTATCATTTTATGTTTGTGCTGCTTTGCAGGCGGGCGGGTGGGCAGGGCTGCTCTGCTCTCAAAGCAGGGCAGGGGACGAGTGGTTTGCCCACTCCTAAGTGCACAATGACTGTTTGGTCGGCCCTCTCGGGCCGCCCAAACCAGTCATGCACACTTTCCCTGTTCTCCGTTCAGGCTGCATTACAGCCTGCATGGAGAACATGCCCACCCCTCCAGCCCCTGGCTGAGCACTGTGTCACGGCGCTCAGACCAATCAGTGATTGGTTTATGGGAGGGAGCCTAGCTGCCTGCTTCCTGTTCCTGAAGTCGGAGGCAGGAGAGCAGTAGCAGAGACGTGGGACCCTGGCGGCGAGGTAAGTTATTATTATTTTTTAATGCTCACTCCCTCCCGCAAATGCGCCCCCGCTTCTTCCCTGCGTGACCCCCCTGTGTCCCCCACACCCGCCCCCCCACCCGCAAGCCATGCGGACTGCCACTGGATTCTATGCTTTGACAAAGTTTTACACTTTACCGCTTTGTATGTGTGTTGTACTGTGCAGCACACATGCAAACGTGGATATGGTTAGAGAAAAAAAATATTTTCTCCATTTTACCCCTGCCTCGAGGAAGCGTAATTTTTTTATGCACATCCCTTTTTACCAAAGTTGGTAGGTAGAGATCAGCGTCAGAATCCATGGGTGAGTGCATGTAAACGGCCATGTACCACCCATTGTACGCCTCCTTAATACAAAGTAGCCCATAGCGCTACTGTTCGTTACTTTAGGGCTACTTTCCAATGCAATTTAGGATCTGCGCTGGAAAATAATTCTCAAAACAATTCTTTGCACCCAGGCACAAATTGTTAGTTAATCTGACTCATAAACTCAGGGTTTGAAATGTAACACAAAGATTAAGGGTGTCTATGCTAATAAAAATATATTAGTACCCAAAAGAACCCTTTTTTAGCAACCTTAGCATAACAAAAATTGAGGAAAAAAACAATAGGGTTCTAAACCTCTGCTTTCCAGTTTGCATGCAGTGCTTTGATGTCAGTTCATAGCTTGGTGTGCTTTATTTGAAGGACTGCAACTTATGAACTCCAAGTAACCAAAACATTTTCAAAAACAAACGCAGTAACCCACTGAGCTAGCTACATAAAATACAAATCTATGTGCTGGATGTTACATGTTATGCTTTGCAGCAGGAACATTGTCCTCTATGCTATTTTATCATGAGTCAAAACTGTGACTAGGCAAATCACAGATCTCTCTATCAAGGGCATAAACCACCTGAGTAATCATGCCCTATTCTGATCCCCTGAAATATGCGGTGCACACAAAGATCTCTGCAGGATGCTTCTATATCGCCTCAGCCTGTCATGCAAAAGGAACCCCCCTCGAGCTTGATGCCCGATGCAGTTGAACCGGTCAGACCACCCTAAAGACAGCACTGATCTGTAGTGTGAGAGTGCTGGCAATTTGTTAGCAGAACATGATGAATTAGACAACGAAAAGCACATGCTAAAAGTTGAACAACCACTCCCCCTGCTGCCAATCTGTGGAATTACCACAAATGTTGGATTTACTGGTGATGCAGCCTTTGGAGGGTTTATGTGGTGTACTGCTTAATAGAATGCTGATGTGGTTGCCAATGACAGTACCAACACGACTACTAACCATCACCCTCCTA
The DNA here is from genome assembly GCA_963921515.1 of Calotriton arnoldi. Lineage (NCBI taxonomy): Eukaryota > Metazoa > Chordata > Amphibia > Caudata > Salamandridae > Calotriton > Calotriton arnoldi. The sequence goes on along the minus strand of CAWUFW010000959.1, from coordinate 2,504,780 downwards.
CAAGGGTGACAATCAGACAATTCAGGGCCACCCGATGCTTTAAGAGTGATTTGGGTGGCACGTATTAGTCATTTGCTTTTTAGATCGATTATTAAACAACTGTTCTTGCGCTCATCTGAAAAGTAAACACACAGCGCCACCATGTGGTTGTCATAAGTACCGGTGTTGACATTTACGTTCTGGTGCAGATCACCTGAAAGAAACCACCAGCTCAAATTAAGCACTGTTAGAGACATAAGGCCTAGTTCTTAAAACATGCATAGATACTCCTGAAGACCTAAGCCTATTTTTGGAGTAAATGTCGGTTTTTCTGCAAATTACTGAGCATTCCAAACAAACTCTCCAGGAAGCTGCAACTAATGTCACGTTTTTTGTGAAAGCATTTTTGCATGTTATAATGTAGTTACTTCACATTTGTGCAATGCATAAATGTGCTGCCCATTTGGGCTAGCTGACTTTTTTCTTTTTGTTTCTCCTTTGGGAACATTTTGTCGGCATCCCCCAGGCTCTGTCCTGGCTCCTCCCCATTTTTCTCTCTACACCACCACCTTTCATGACACCATGTCATCATTTTGGTTCTCTTACCATCTATATTTAGATGATACCCTGTTCTTCTTCCGATTCCCAGTCGTCTCACTGTTCCTTAAGTCACGTATATCTGCCTTACTTCCATTAGTCACTGGATGCCCCCACGTTCCCTCATGCTGAACTCACATAAGATGGAGGTCTTATGCTTTACCTCCTCTTCTGCTGGAACATCTGCCAGCTCTGTGCATCTCACCCCAGATACACTGACTTTTGTCTCTACTGCAAGAAACATTGGTGTTCTTTCTAACACCTCTAACAACTCCATGACCTTTCATCACCACCACAGCCGCTGCAGGAACATATCAAGCCTTCATTGTTCATTAAGGCCATCATCGAACCCCCTTCCACACAGCCAAGGCACTGATTAACTCATTAGTAATCAGCAAAATTAATCATTGCAATGGTCTTCTATGGGCCTTCCTCTTCACTCTTTAAACTTTTGTGCTAGATTACTATTTATTCTCCCTTCCTTCAAAGCCATGACACATACCCAGGATACATCTCTGATACCATCCCCCTAAAAAATTAACCCACGATCAGCTAATTAGTACTTCTTAATTTCACCTAAACCACCCTGGACACCTTCCAGATTGTGGTCCCTCTACAATCACGCATAAGTGAAGCACCTCAGGCCAAGAAAAAACATTCCTTTCAGGTATAACCTGGCAAGGTTTTATAAATTTCAAAAATTCATACATCTGCACCAATGCGAGGTCATAGACATGCTTTTGTAGATTTATATCTTTCCCTGGGAATCGGGCCCTCGGTTTTTGTAAAAGAAACTGTGCCACTGGCGGAGAGAGTCGAAGCTGAGACAAGAGATCCATGGCCTGGGTTCATAGCTTCGGGCCTGAGACCAGCCTGGCGGAGAGAGTCGAAGCTGAGACAAGAGAGCCCTGGCCTGGGTTCATAGCTTCGGGCCTGAGAGCAGCCTGGCGGAGAGAGCCAAAGCTGAGACAAGAGAGCCCTGGCCTGGGTTCAAAGCTTCAGGCCTGAGACCAGCCTGGCGGAGAGGGCCAAAGCTGAGACAAGAGAGCACTGGCCTGGGTTCAAAGCTTCAGGCCTGAGACCAGCCTGGTGGAGAGAGCCAAAGCTGAGACAAGAGAGCACTGGCCTGGGTTCATAGCTTCAGGCCTGAGACCAGCCTGGCGGAGAGAGCCAAAGCTGAGACAAGAGAGCCCTGGCCTGGGTTCATAGCTTCAGGCCTGAGACCAGCCTGGCGGAGAGAGCCAAAGCTGAGACAAGAGAGCCCTGGCCTGGGTTCATAGCTTCAGGCCTGACACCAGCCTGGCGGAGAGAGCCAAAGCTGAGACAAGAGAGCCCTGGCCTGTGTTCATAGCTTAAGGCCTGGCACCAGCCTGGCGGAGAGAGCCAAAGCTGAGACAAGAGAGCCCTGGCCTGGGTTCATAGCTTCAGGCCTGGCACCAGCCTGGCAGAGAGAGCCAAAGCTGAGACAAGAGAGCACTGGCCTGGGTTCATAGCTTCAGGCCTGGCACCAGCCTGGCAGAGAGAGCCAAAGCTGAGACAAGAGAGCACTGGCTTGGGTTTATAGCTTAGATTGTGTGAGCAGTGAAGGCTTGGCTGTGGCTGCTTGCTAGTGCCTGGTGATAGCCTAGTCCTCAGCTCCTCGCAGAAGACTAGAGGTGAACTCAACACTGAAAAGGGGCTCTCTGCTCTTGGAAAGGGTGGCTAGGATCATAGCGCTTACTTTCCTTCCAGTACCACAAGCAATTGTGCTTTATTCTCTTGGGCCTTATAATACATGTCTATTTGTAAGAGACAGGGAAGTACAATTACATTTGGAAGATGCCGAATAATAGCTCCAATAAGGGTAAGGTGATTGTACTTGCAATGTTTGAACTATACATGTATTTGGAAGAGTAACATTCAGCATTTTCACATCTCTTATGCCTTATGTGAAATACAATAAATAAACATAAATACTCAGTTTATTGTAATCATACAAGAGTATAGGCTGCTACTATGCAAGACAAAACTTTTAAGTGAAGACCAGGGAGGTAAGTAATTTGCCAAGGATCACACAATATGGATAGTGGTCAACGTTGTCTGTATTCAGTCTGTCCCTGCCATGTGTCAAAACCACCATTACTCACCATGGTTTCGAGCAAAGCTCTTTCTGGTAGAGACTCTGGGCCTGATTTAGATCTTGGTGGATGTGTTACTCTGTCACAATGGTGACTGATATCCCATCTGATGAAATATAAATCCCATTATATCCTATGGGATTTATATTTTGGTGGGCGGGATATCCTTCACCATTGTGATGGAGTAACCCGTCCACCAAAATCAAAATCAGGCTCTCAGACTAGCCATGGATTCCTCACCTCAGTTGCAAACAAATGTCTGTCACAGATTCCCATCAGATCTGCCTGTGGTGCCTGGGGTCAAGTTACGGCTCCAAGGCCTGCAGAGACTGCGCATCAATGAACCTAAAGGCCATCAGGGAACACAAGGCGAAACTCTATGTGACCAAGCATAAGACTCTGTGACATGACCGTTCCAAGTCCCGCTTTGCATCCAATTTTCGAGCCTTTGGAGCTGATCCAGAGGTGGGTCTTCGTGGCGCTCCGAGTCTTCAGATAAATGTAAAAAAACACAAGAAGTCAAAGTGGGAATCCGCTCCCTCATGCCACCCACATTTGCCTAAACAGGTGCTTGGGCACAACCCTTCTTGATCTCGCTCCCGGAGCTGGGCGATTTTGCAGCCGATTCCACATCTGGTACCAGCACAACCAGACTTTCCAGGTCCTTCAGCCATGACACATCAGATCAAAGAGATCTGCACAGCCATGCTCCAGCTCTTTGGATCTCTGATGACTCCCTCTGGCATGCCTTTTGGCCCCTCAGGAGCTGAGAGGCCTTCCACCTGGGATACCGCTGACAGATTCATACTCTGCGCCAGCTTGACCCTCCTACTTTGCCTTTGGCTCTTATCCCAACTCCGCTCCCAGGGCCACAACCAATGCTGGCCCCTGGTATGTTGATGCCTGTTGGGCTTGGCCTTCTTTGCAGGGTCACCCCCAACATTTTTCCTTCATCCCTCCTGTTTTTGATTAATTCGTTTTTGTTGGCCTTAGGACTCTGCTAACAGTGCTAAAGTATTGTGCTCACTCCTTAAAACATGGTAAGATTGGCTTACTCCTGATTGGCATATTTAATTTACTTATAAGAATCTAGTAAAGTGGTATACGATATACCTAGGGCCGGTAAATTAATTGCTACTAGTGGGCCGGTAGCCACTGCAGCCTGAATGCCATTTTAAACAGCCAATTCGACTTGGCAATATAACCCCCTTGCCAAGCCTTTAACTCCCCTTTTATTGCAAATAAGTACCCCCAAGATAGGCACTAGGTGGCCAATAGGACTGGGTGCATTATAATTAAAAGGTTGGACATGTACTTTTAAGTTTTACATTATCTAGTAGTGAAAAACTCCTAAATGTGTTTCTCACTACTGTGAGGACTACCTCTCCCATAGGATAACATGGGTTGCCTCATTACATTTAATAAGTGCTACCTTTTGATTGGGAACAGGTAAACATTTCATGTTTGGTGTCAGAGAAAATGCAGTGTAAAATCCACTTTAATAGTAAAGTTCGATTTTAAGTTACAATTTTGAAAATGCGTCCTTTAGAAAGATGGCATTTTCCTGCCCTAACTATCTGGTGCCTACAGCCTGTTCCTGGGTCATCAAACTGGGTGTAGTGGACTTTGTCTATTCCTCCCAGACAGCCATACAATAGAGGGGCTAGGTGTGTCTGGGTGGGCCATCACTGGCAGGTTAGGGGCAGACCTGGGCACAACCCCACTTGCAACTGAATAGGCTGTGCTCTGCCGTCACACAAAGGACTTGCCACCCCTACATTGTTCACGCAGACAGCCAGGGTAGGGGAAGCAGGAAATTTCAAGAATTTCAAAGGGAATTCTCTAGAGACCTGTCCTACTTCATAGAAAACACAAGGTATACAAATAGGACCCTCAAACCCACTCTTCTGTTCACTTTCTGGACCCGAGGAAGTACCCACAGAGGACTGCCTGCTGCTGTGGCCTGCTATGTACTCCACAAGACTACTTTGTTGCACCCAGAATGACTGCTTTGCTGCCTGGAGTCTGCGTTGAACCCTCAGTGACCTGCCCTGCTGCTTGAGCTCTGTTCCATCACTTGAACCCAGGACTACCAGAGTGACTCCAAGGGTTAGTTGGCTGGACTCCTGATCAGAGCTTCAGGAATGGAAAAATCTCCAACCATCTTGAACCCGCTCTTCGGCCCAACCTGAGTGAGTCCTAACCTCCCAACTGGTGCCCCTCCAGCCATGGACCCTCGCTGGTGGTGCTAAAGGAGCCCAGATAGCCAAAAGCCAAAATGTGGTACTTGCAAAATGTTAAGCTAAAAACTGATTTAAGAACCAAGGGAAGACCAGGACCAACCTGCCTGTCTATCCATGCAAGGTTCATATCCGGTTGGCCTGACTTCTCAGCAGCTCCCGCTATGTTCTTTGCTACAGCAAATCCTGTTCAGTGGTACTTCGTCAAAGAGGTATCTGGCCTCCTGGAACTCTCAACGACTACAGCCTCTAGCTTCAAAAAAGTGACTAAGCCCGAACGAAGAAATCTTCATCGTTACTTCGTCCAGCGGCTCCCGATGACAATGCTCCCTTCTTCGGACACCTCCTGCAACCTTTCCCCACTGAACTTTACCAGCTCAGAATATTTTTCTTCAAAATATCTTCTAAAGCCACAGGTAAGCGCCAACTTTGACCCAGTCTCGCACAACTAGATGTCCGTGGTTGGCATTTTCATTTTAGGAACTGGTATTTACCTTAAACTTTAAAGATTCAAAACTCCGGTTCTAACAATTGGATTTTTGTAATTTTGGTGTCAAATAATTTATTCAAATGTACTATATTTTTCTAAATTGGTGTGGGATTTTTCTTGTGTTTTCACTTTATTCCTGTTTGTGTGCTGCATAAATTGTTTACACATTGCTTCTAAGTTAAGCCTGACTGCTTTTGTGCCAATCTGCCAGAGAGTTAAGCACAGGTTAATTTAGTGACTTTTGTGGTTCACTCTGACAGGGATTGTGCTGTTGCTTGGGCAGGGTTAACAACCCATTCAACAAACAACACAATTTCTCACAATTCTAATGCGGACTTTGCAGCCTGAAGTCACGGACCTAATTGGCCTTTCCAGCGCCAACTAGACGACTGTCCGGCCTCGATCGATATCCCGCCTGAGGTGCTGCTTGCCCCCCTTGATGTTCAGCTTAGACAACATTCTCTCCATTCCTTTTTTGAGACTGGCTCTAATAATGATTGTGAACTGAGCAATAATTTTGCTCAGCCCTACCAAGATGACAATAGGTACGAGGACACACAGGAGGCCAGTGGTCTTGATACCTCGAAGGGTACAGGTCTGTTTTCTCCACCTGGTTTAGCCACAGAATAATATGCCTCATACGCCATGGTATTGCATAGGGCAGCTGAAGTACTTGACCTCCAGCTCCTCCTAGAGGTGAAAACTAATGACTTGATGGAAGTCCTCCAACCGGAAAAAAATGTCTTCCAGGCCCTTCTTCCCTTTAATGAGGCACTGATGGATAAGTTATTGGGGACTTGGGCCAAACCTTGCTCTGACCCTCCCAGTCAATAGACAAATTGCCAGATAACTTCACCTGCTCCGGGCTACCCAGCTTTTCTTTTGAAAATTCCCTGGCCAGAAAGCCTAGTGGTGCAGGCTATCTCATCCCAACATGTTTCCCACCACTTCACCACTCGGCCTGACAGGGAATTTAAGTGAGAGGAAATGTTGTTTTTTTCTTCAACCAGCTTTGCTCTCCAGTTGCCTCTTGGGATGATATTCACATGCCATTTGAGACTCAGTGACACAAGTCCTCCATGGTGTGCCCGAAGACATTTACCCTGCCCTTTCTCTGGTGAACCAAGATGGTTGTGATGCTGCCAAGTTCACGATTAGTTGTGGCTTCGACACCACTGATTCCATCAGGCAGGCCATAGGCACCAGTGCGGCCATTTGCCGCCATAAGTGGCTGCAATCGCCTGGGTTATCAGGCTATGTCCATTCATACTTGATGGACATGCAACTTGATGGCACCAACCTGTTCGAGGAAAACGCTGACTCCACTCTCGAGCACTTTAACGAGAGCAGGGCTGCCGCTTGCTCTCTTGGCCTTTCTGCCCCACCTCCCTTGGGAAAGACAGTCCAGGACATTCTGGCTATGATACCAATCTTTCAGCCTGGCCCATGGATTTCAGTAAGGTCGACTCTGAGCCTCCTGGAACTGATAGCCTCCAGCATCCTGCTGGTCGAGTACACCAGGTGGCTCTGCAGTGGGATCTGAACTCCTAGTGGGCCCATCATCAAGGGGACCTCTCCTACCACATTCAGATTTCAAAGGAGACTGTGGCAGACCCCTCTTCCTTCCACACCCAGAGGTGACAGTTGCATCGCTTCTGGGTTGGGATGGCCTCCTGGTAGAAGTGGAGATCAGAGGCCTCTGGTCTTTGGCAGAGTCCTGGCTCCACATCAACCTTCCGGAACTAAGGTGCCATCTGCTTGGCCTTGAAAGCCTTCTTGATGTCCAGCAAAGGGAATCTGGTCCAGGTGCTCACAGATGACACAAGTGCCATGCAGTACTGCAGCAAACAGGAAAGAGTGGGGTCACTGACCCTGTGCCAGGAGGCCTTGATCCTCTAGAAAAGGCTGGTCATCAAGGAATTTTCATGGTGGTGAACCACCTAGCAGGATAATTGAATGCCAGAGTGGATTACCTCAGCCATCGATGTCTAGCGGATCACGAATGGCAGCTACACCCGGAGGTGGCGCAAGGTCTCATCTGCGAATGGAAAGAACCTTGACTAGATCTGTTCGACTCCGCAGAGAACGCGCTGTCAGCAGTTCTGCATGTTGGAGTTTTCATGGCCTTTCTCGCACAGAGATGCGTTCATAAGAAGATCAGGACAATCCGGGCCCAAGTCATCCTAGTGGCTCTGGATTGGTCACAGAGAGTATAGTATCCAGAACTCCTGGTCTTGAGCATGTGTCCTCCAAGCATGCTGCCCCTCCAGGAGGACCAGCAGTCAAGCAACAGGGCTGGGTTCTGCACCCGGCCTTCACAATCCCCACCTTCATGTGTGGAGATTGAGGGGTGACAGCTGAACACCTCCAATCTTCCTCTGGAGCTGGTTGATGTCATCTTGGGCACCAGACATCCCTCAACAAAAACTGCATACACCTGTCATTGGGACAAATTTGTATCTTGGTGCAGAACATGCCAGATTGACTCCCTCCAGGCTGAGTTATCTGGCGTTCTTTAATTTGTTCTGTCTCTTGCCTGGCAAGGTTTTGCTTTGGTCACAGTTAAGGGGGATCTTTTGGCCTTTTCAGCCGTCTTAAGTTTGCCAGATCAGCTCTCATTATTTTGATGCAATTTTTGAAAGGGCTGCAACACATTTCCCCCTTCTCCTGCCCCAATAGGACCTTAATCTGGTCCTGACTAATCTGATGTGCACTCTTTTCGAGCCACTGTATATCTGTTCTTTACAGCTCCATACTATCAAAACTGTGTTCCTCATTGCCAATCAGCAGGTGGCTCGCACAGGTAAACGTGGTGGGGCGGTGGGGTGTGGCGGTGGGGTGGGGTGGATAGGCAGTGGGAGGGAAGTCGACAGACGACAGAATAGGTATAATTAAATAAATAAATAATACCTATTCCGTCGTCTGTCGACTTCCCGCCGCCGTGCCCTGCACCGCCTCACCGCGCTTACCTGTGCCAGCCGCCGCTGTTGCCAATGCCATCACCTCGGCACAATATGTGAGCGAGCTTCAGGCTCTTTGTGTCAATCTGCCATACACTTCCTTCTTCCTAGACAAACTGGTTCTGCGGACATAGGCATCCTTCCTGCCGAAAGTTGAGATGCCATTCTACATTGGTCAACCATCACCATGCAGCATTCTAAGCTCCACCTCACCCCTCTAAAGAACAAGAGAGACTTCATCGCTTGGACCCTAAGAAAGCACTGAGCTTTTACATGGTCAAACCACAGAACAATGGGTAGACGATCAGTTCTTTGTAGAGTTCGTTGGAGCAAAAAAAGGCAAGGCAGTGCAAAAAAGAATCATCTCCTGCTGGATCGTGCTCTGCATCAAGATCTGTTACACACTGGCAAAGGAGCAGCCTCCGGAAGGACTGCATGCTCATTCTGCCAGGTCCTAAGCTGGTACCACTGCCACTAGTCCCTGTCATATACATTTGCCAAACAGCTACATGGGCATCCCTCCAAACATTTATGAAGCATTATTGCCTGGACAGTCAGGTTCGCAGAGTGGGGCATTTTGCCCGCTCGGTGCTGCAGGACTTTCTGGTTTGAGTCCATCCCAGACCCACCTCTGAATAGGTATTGCTTTGGTATCTATTCAAAAGGTGAGGAATCTGTGGCTAGAAGTCTCTATCAGAAGAACAAGTTATTTACCTTCGGTAATGCTGTTTCTGGTAGAGACTCTATCTAGCTACAGATTCCTCACTGACCCTCCCTTCCTCCCTGCTCTGTGGTTAGATTCTATCCTTTAATAAGATTCCAAGTCTAGGAATCTGCACACTGTCTACCGATTTGCCTTTGGGGCTCTGTATCTGAGGGCACAGACAGTCTTGAAAGCAACTGATGCCAGCGTGTGGGGGTGGCACCTATATAGGCCCTTCATGTCATTTCCGGAGCAGATCGGCATCAGCATGAAGCCAAAAATTTCCGGAACCAGTCTGATCTCTGGGGAATATTCAAAATGATGTCATTGACATGTTGGTTTTTTTTTTTAGATATCTTTTTATTAAACATAAACATTGACATTCGGCAAAGCAGCGTGCACTTACATGGCAAGGATACATATGGCGATTACATTTAGACATCATTGGTTGCTGGGACACATATCGATCGTTGAGAGGGCTTCAAGGAGACAAAGGTTCATCCTCCGAAGGGACCACAGGGGCCACACAAATATCTCCCCGGTAGGCATTCCACTTATACCACACAGCGGACCACTTCTTAGGGCATCTCGTGCCACATAGACCGTTTTCTCCCTGAACATACACCAATCTAAGTTCCTTTTCCAGGAGGCCAGAGTCGGTGGGATACCCGCCCCCCACATTTGTGCTATATCGCGTTTGGCCACCATTGCACCCAGAGTAGCCCAGAGCCTTTCCATGCCCATCAAATCAGTGGGTTCCCAAACATTAAGGAGACATCTTTTAGCCTCCGTGCAAATGTCTTTATGCAGTACTTCCCGCATTACCTCATGTATCTCCCGCCAATACTCCTGTATCTGCTCACATTCCCAGAGTATGTGCAGGAAGGTGCCCACCTGACCACAGCGTCTTCTGCAATCCCCCCCCACCCCCTCTCCCCTCCCCATATGAACCAGTTGGGGCCCAGTGATGTACGTTCTATGCAATATTTTAAATTGGACCAGTCGTAGCCGAGCGGAAATCGCCACCTCTCGGGGCGAGGCCACCACCTCTCGCCATTCCTCAACGTCAATCTCAAGGCCATCTCTTTGTTGACATGTTGTTTTGACACAAGCTGAACTGATATGAAAGCTCTCCCAGTGGAATGCATTTATAAATGGCTTCATGTTTTCCGAAGATTCAAGTAATAAGATATTATAAGAGATTGATTCATAAGAGATTTAGGAGCCTCAAATGTATGTTGAGGCTTCCATTAGGATCCTCAAGGGAGGTCTGTTCTAAATTCTCCTAAAATTTCTAGCTGAGAAAAGAGTGTGTAGGTTGTTCCATGGTATGAGAACCACCGCCAAGTCAAGTTCTTTCCCCAATACAAATATAGGATTCTAGAGGTCCTATTACTACCAAATTTCTGACCATTGATGGAGAACCTTTATAATTCATAGGAACAAAAAGGGAACAGGAAGTGCATATTCATAAATAAGATTCCCTGTTTTAGATCTTTGAATCCACTAGAAAGGCATGCAGACCTCTTGGGCCACTTTAAGCAGGTGGATCAAACTAGTAAATCCAGAAAAATATTTGCTAGCAGAACACCTGCACCTACTCTTCTACCACCTCCTGTAATCCTTCCGCCTGTACTCCTCTCTCCTGCACTTCTCCCCTCAACACAGTCGATTGACTTTTTGTTGCTCTGAAGTCAACCAAAGAAACTAAAAATATATCTATTTTTGGTGAATTGTTTTGACAGTTTGTCACTAAAGAGTGTCAAGGGCCCCCATAGATGCCAAGACATCTGATCATCATTATTTGTTATTAATCTGTCTAGAACTCCCCTTTACCACAAAACACATTGTGACACCCTCAAGTTAACTCTTCAGACTCAACAATGTGCAGAGTGCTTCCCTATTTTTCACTGCCTACACCTACCTCTGCATATACCTCTTACCTCTACCCCCACACTTGCCCCTATCACTATTACCAATATTCCTATTCATTTTCTCCTACTCATATTACTCCTGAGTACCTTTACTCTTACTCCATAATTTTCATACTCTCACTTCTAAACTTAGCCCTACTTCTACTTACTCATTTACTTCACACCACATAGATCAACTCTGCCAGCTGTTCCTCACTGCAGCCAATTAACTATTAGATCGTAGCCAACCACATCCTGGACCTCTCCCAATCTGGCTTCCGAAGCAACCACAGCACAGAGACAGCCCTCCTCCCCGCCACATACGACGTCCACGCCCTCCTTGAACTAGGCGAAACTGCAGCCCTCATCCTCCTGGACCTCTCGGCCACCTTCAAGATGTCTCTCACAACATCCTATGCACTAGACTTCATGGGCCAGATGCACGACGGATTTTTGCAAGCGCAAATGGGTTTTAGACCCGTTTGCGCATGCAAAAATCCTGTTGGCCATGTACAAACCCTATTTTGCGACTCGCAAAATAGTGTTTTGCAACTCGCTATTAGGAAAAGGCGTTCCCTTCCTAATAGCTACCCCAAATGCCATGTATGACTGTTTTGCGACCGCAATTGCAGTCGCAAAATAGTCACAGTTTACCACCCTTCACAGAAGGGTGGTAAACCACTCGCAAACAGTGAAGGGGTCCCCAGGGGACTTTACAAGCCACTTGATTGATTAGATTATCCTAATCCCAGCAGCATAGTTAGCTCTGATCATAAATGGGTTGCAGCGGCATTTATGGGTAAGATGGCAGCGGACCGGGAGGACTTTGCAATATTGAAACTCTCAGACCGACATGCGATCTTAGGGAAAACTGTTAGTAATTTAGAACCCTATTTGACTGGGAATATGACACGTCATCAGCGACGCTTAATGATTTATTTTAGGTTGAATTTAGTTCCGCAATTAGTTTTTTTAATCATGGCTGTTTTAAGGATTCGGAATTGCCACTATGTGACTTATGAATTATCAATGGACCATGCTTTTCCTGTTTTTTTGATACGCACTTTGACCTCTATTATCACATGTGTATCACGCATAAGAAAGCACCGAGCCCATTTTGTCACCGACACAAACTGCGCTGATGTTGTTTTTTTAAATTGTTTTGATTGTTATGAAGAAATAACCTTCTGGTGGAGGATTTTTGATAATATATGTGTAGGGGCCACTGCCTTGAAATACCATGGTTACTCAAGGTCCCTGAAGACGATTGGATTTCCATGTTACTTCGAGCTGTGTTTTAAGGCAGGTCAGAGTCATCCAACTGTATGGAGCTCCCCATTAACACACATCACACTTGGAACACTAAAGTTAACTTTCTACTGTTCAGCAAGCACAACCAGCGAAGAATTTGCCTACTTGGTGCTTACTTCCCCATTTGTACCATTCGGTTCTCATATCTTCAACACAGAAGCTCCTATGCAACGTCATTAATAACATACGATCTCACACCTACACTCCTAGTCTGAAAACCAACTACTATTTAATGTGCATGGACATTCTACTCAAGGATAGGTCGGCCAATTCTCATTACCCTGAAAAACCTCATTTCCAAGCATGATTTGAACATTCTATTTGGTGAATCCTTAACCTGTAATTGACTCACTTGTTCCCATTTTAAACTTCTTTTGAACTACTGGTGTCTAAATCTCACTCTTGTGCACGCTGTGTTTCAAGACACGGTGCTAGGTTTTAGCATTATTAAGGGGTGATCATCTGGGATGATGTCTAGTGCCAGGTCTGAAGATTTGAGCCTGCTTGCCTGTGCCATGCTGCTAGGGTGGCCAAGGTTCTCTGAAAGCTATCCTAAAATGAACAGTTCTGACTGGAATCTTATTGCTTGCTGCATCCTGGTTCTGTAGTTGATCTCCACAGGTTGTCAGTGTTCTTCCACCATGTTTTTTCTGTCACGCCTCCTGTTGAGAATTGGGACAAGTTTGCAAAATCAGAGGGCCCTGATCTTGATGATGAGGGCACCACCTGCTGTAGATGGCTGAACTCACTTGCCCCATAGAACCGTGTACAGATGCATTTATATTTCATTAAATGCCACTAGATAGCCGAAAAACCATAAATCCACTACAATCATCATGTGTAAAGTTATAAGTTGGAGTTTAAATAACCACCCCTGCATTTTATATGTCTCAACATATAGACACTGACACAGGGCATGCCTGACAGTCAGTCAATAAGGCTTGAAATTCTGTCTAGACATGACTCATGGAGTCACGTGATAAGCTACTGTTTGTCAAACAAAACGTCACAGCAGATTTGGTATTCCTATTGATAAAATACTTATTTGTTCACCAGCGAATCTTTTAAGCGACTTGCATGTTTCATGCAAGCAAACACATTAATGCATCCTTCTACCCACAGATGTGCACTTATCCACCCCAGTCAGCTATTCATACATCCTCATTCGTAACCACCCCATACTCATTTATTAATAATTTCTCCCACAGGTATCCACCCCTCAACACACCTATACTTTCATTTACCCACACACATGCATCCACCACCCAGTCTCTCCCAAGCACATAATATCCATCCACACCCAATAGTTCATCCATCAACCCACAAGCAAGCATTCATCCATTCCCATATTTGCATCCATCCAGATATATATCTACAACCATGCATTTAAATTACCCAGTCATTAATGTACGCACCACAGACCGCCAACCATTAATTTATTCTTGTATACACCACAGCCATCAATTCATCCATGCTTCCAACTAACATCCGCCTGTGTCTGCATGTGCCATATGTGTCTTTTCTGACTACATGTGTGTGCATATTGGTGTATCAGGGTATTGTCTATGTGCATTTGGGTGCCTTCATGCGAAATTTCTGTTTAAGCACTGACAACAAAGAACACATTTTCCTAAAACAAACCAATTTACTTAACAGATGCCTGTTTAAATTGGAATTATTAGAGCCGGTAGCATGTCAACAAGAAACTTTCCATGTGAACAAACACTTTCCAGTAGAGGAGGTTGGAAGCATATGTGGGCTGGTAACATGTTTGCTGGGTTGGGCATATATAAAACGTTTTAGGGAACTCTATATGAGTAATGGGATTGATTTCATGTATTGGTGTGAACTTCTTTGCTGTGTTTTCAGGGATGCAAAGCCGTGGTGTTGTAATTGCTAGTAATGTATACAGTGGTAGCACAGGTTCTCTTGCTCTGCTGGTCACATCTCTCACTGTGCTCTACAACACTCATGCAGGTCTGCATGAGTGCCTGCGACGATGGAATCGTTTAAGACTTGACACAAGATGATTCAAATAAATAATAGTAAATAAATAGTGAAGACAATTTCTCAGACAGTAGTGTTTATAAATATCTAGAAATATCTAGAAAAAGGAAAAAAGTGTGCAGCGCATCTCAATATGGTGTAATTCAAAGGTCGCAGGCAAAATGATCAGCTAACAGTATTCAAGGGGCAGAGTCACTAATTTGCACACCAAACAAATTGCTGCACTGCGTAGCACAAGAGGGAAATCAGTACAGAGCAATATCTACTAAGACTGGTTTGCTTCTGCTGTCATCTCCTGCACTGGGGCTCTAGATAAGCTGCCTTCCCTATGCACAGCCTGGCACCATTGTGCAGAGGTGAGTGTGACCTGTCTAACACAGAATTTGTATTGGAAGCTTACACTTTCACCAGAATTCCGCGCACATACACGTGTTCAGCACCCCAAATAGGGGCGTTAAGCGCTATATAAATGTTCTAATACAATACAATAAAATGCTTGGGTTATTTGGAGATTTGGATTTGGAGCTAACGCCTGCTTGAAAGAGTCATTCATTTTTGGTACAAAGTCTGGTCTGACTATTTTAGTAGATCAGGCTTTGCGTCAAAACTTATGGGTGTTTTGTGTTGACCTTACCAAGAACCGCTCCCTTGATGCAAAGCAATGACAAATAGTGCAAAGCACTTTGGGGCATATGTACAAGGAGTTAACGCCGCCTTAGCTGCACTTTTCCGACGGTTCGACGGCGATATTTTCATCACCATACGTACAAGCTGTCGCTAACCTCTGTTAGCAGCAGTTTTCCGGCGAAAACGTCCATAGAAAAGATCGCCACTTCTGTTGACGATAATGACATGCAAGGGAGGCGTTCCTGTGCAAAAACGGCCGCTAATCCCACTTCGCGATATTTACAAGGTAATTCTTGAAGGTAGAAGGACCAAAAAAACTGTCTCTAACTGCAGTTAGAGGCAGTTTTTTAAGACCAGAAAATAGCTGGTCTTAAAAATGGAGATAACACTTGGGGCCTCATTTCAGCAGGTTTTGGTGCTGGACAGCGCTGCAAGCAACGTTGCTGCGCTGCCCTGCGACAAAACTACAGGGCAGGAATGCGCACCATCAATAAGATAGTGCGTATTCCTGGGCCTCACTCATGAAAAGTGTTGCAGCGCTGCGACAAGACAGCGTTGCAACACTTTTCACTACGCCCTTCTTGCGATACCATGGATGCGCTGCATTCACTGGACAGCGCTCCATGACGCAAGTAATGACAGATACATCTGGAATCCTGACGTATCTGTCTGCGCTAAAGTCACGCATTGCTGCAGTTGTGTCACAAGCATGACGCAACTCCAGCAATGCATGGGGCCAGCCTATCCATGTGGCACTGCATCACCCTTACGCCTGCCATCAGGCAGGCGTAGGGTACAGACGCAGTGTCGTACTACAATTTTTGCAGTGAAATCTGATGGATCTCACTGTGCCACTCCTATGAGGCCTTGTCGCGTGGGAACGCACACCTTGCATACATCATACCTGATGCAGGTATGATGTGGCACAGGGCTTCACAAGGTCACTCATATGCCTAAATGTGTCACTTTGCAAATACGGCGCAACGTGGTGCTAGATTTTGCCTGGTCTTTTCTTGAGGGGTGCCAGGGTGTCGGCGCAGTTGGAGATCCATCGGTGGCGGTTGCGCGCTGCGGTGTTATCGCCTGTAAGCGTTGGCGGAGTGGTGGAGCTGAGGGAAGTTCTTCGGTGGCCTTGATCCAGCTGCGAGGGGGGGGAAATGATGGCGGTGGTGTACGGTAGGCATGGTGAAGACGTGATGTATACAATGATGGTCTGTCCAGGAGAGTCCGGCGGTGTGGCTGTAGTTGAAGTTCCCGCTGGCAGAGGAGACGTGCTCGACCGTGTGTCCTGCTATGTGGCTTGCTGTGGTGACTAGCTGCTTGAGTCTGATGTTGGTGAGCTTCCCCAGGAAGGGGTGGTGTTCTGGTCACTGGGGTTGTCCAGGTAGAAGTAGAGTTCATCGAGTAGGATGTCGTCAGTGGATGGGAGAGCCTGGGGTGCAATGAAGTCTACAATGGTATCGGAGAATGGGGGTCCATGGCCCGGGGGGCCTGCAGATGAGGGTGCAGCTGAGGATGGGGTTGGGGTTGGTCCGGATCTGGAAGTTGAGGTGTTCCATTGTCAACGTTGGGTCATTAGAGTGCGTGGTCAGTCGGAGTGTGCTTCTGTAGGTGATGGCAATGCCTCCTCCTGGATGGTCGGGGTGGTCCTTGCGGGTGATTTAGTAGCCGTCAGTGATGGCGATGTCCAGTCCGGAGCAGAGGTTGGTCCTGGCATGCGATGTGGCGTCCAGGGTTGATGGCGAGAAGGGTGCTGGCGTCGTAGCGGTGGAGTGTCCGAGAGGAAGGGGCCTTGGTGCTGAGCGCGGTCCAGGGGCACACGGACGCAGACGGGCTTGCCTATGGCTTGCCTTTGGCACGGGAGACGTCCATTACAACACGGTCATTACATTGTAATGCCTTTACAACGCAACTACAACAACGCAGGTGCCTTTACATCGCATTCCATTCCAACGCATTGTGAGGTTAGTAATGGTGTTTTTTAAGTTTTAGGGTGGGTATGGGTTTCGGGGGTCAGAGATGAAATTTGGGGTGTATTATGGGGTAAAATATGAAATTTGGGGTGTGTTTTGGGGGTCAAAGATTAATTTCAGGGTCCAGGGTGTGTTTTTAGGGGTCAAAGATGAATTTTAGGGTCCAGGGTGTGTTTTGGGGGGTCAAATAAGAATTGTAGGGTTCAGGGTGTGTTTTGGGGTGCAATGGTTAGTTTTAGGGTTGCATTCACTGAAGTGGCAATAGTAATTTTTTCATCTCCGCTATCCAGCACTTTCCCTATGCAATATGCATAGTATTAGAAAGCATTGTAATGGAGTGCGATGTAATGGTATGCGTTGTAACGTCATATATACCTTTGGCAACCCAGTGGTACGCCCGCTGCACATGGGTGCACAGCACCCGCCATAGAGAAGTGCTGCGGGGGGTACTGGACAGTTGGGAGGTGGGAAACGCCGGAAAGGACACTGGATAGGGCGGGGACTCGGGGGGGGTGTGTGTGAGCGGGTGTTGTAAATATTTAAATGAAAGACATCTTACCTCGAGGCCGGGTCCCGTGTCTTCGTGGCTCCTGCTCTCCTGAGTCTGCTTGAAAGCAGTGGGGTGATGCTCTTCCGTCATTGCGGATGAGCCGCCACTGGGGGTGCATCACAACAGGTGCTAGGCCTGGGTGACTCGACCCCCGGTCCTCCTCTGCTACGCGTCCCACCTTCTCCTTACCTGAACATTGACACCGTGGTGCAATCAGCTGCACTCTCTCCAAATCTGTGACTCAGCCAGCAGGAGCCTCAGCCAGGTGGGATTTCACAAGCCTGGGTACAGCAGTCGCCGCCAAGTCTGCTGGGGAACCTCCCGATGCAGGTGATGCAGCAAGGCCCCCTTAGGTGTGAAGTTGCAGCGCTCCCGTCACACAAGTTAGGCGCAGCTCAGGGGCCTCACCCTCCACAGCATCTGGCCAGCGAAAATTCATCCGGCCTGTGATGCAGAGAGGCGCCGCCCACCGTTGGTAATCCCCTCCGTGCACCACGGTGTAGTGGTCGATCGTAGTATGCGATGCAGACCTCCCTACGTAGGTGCGCAGAAGCGCCTCTACCATTCACAGCTCCAAGGGGCTCAAGGCGGTCTTCTCACACAGGTCAGCAATGTGTCTCCGTGCGCCCTGCCAGACTTCACCACCAGGTAAGGGCGATCGCCGCGCCTCAATGTCTACCGCCACGGCTCATCGACTCCACAGCTCGACCCACTCCAGGCTCCAGACGCAGGTCCAGCGAGGCATCCAGGCTCCAGACGCAGGACCAGCGAGGCATCCAGGCTCCAGACGCAGGACCAGCGAGGCATCCAGGCTCCAGACGCAAGACCAGCGAGGCATCCAGGCTCCAGACGTAGGACCAGGGAGGCATCCAGGCTCCAGACGCAGGACCAGCGAGGCCACCGGGCCCCAGGGACTGTCCGCGCTTTCAAGGTTTTGGATGCCATGGTGTTGCAAAGAGTGCGCAATGAGGAGTGATGCATCACTGGTGTTGCACCGCGATGCGCCTCTTTTCATGGATGTAGCCCTGCATTTCTTCTTCCCCTGGGACTCTGGCTGGTCATCCTGGATGTTGGGGGGCTTGAGGGGGTTGTTGATCTGTGTTGCACTTGGCCCTGGCTGCTCCATTCTGCATTCCATTGTTTTTTGCCTATTTTTCATTGGAGGTCGACTGATATTTTTGGCTATAGAGGCATAAAAACCTCACGTTGGGCTGACTAACGTGCGTTTTTTTGCCGCTAATGGGCCTTTCGTTAGTTTTCGCCCGCTAACGCCGGAATTCCTATCGCCATCATGCTAATGTTACCGGCAGTTTTCACTGCTGATCCCTGAAGCTATCGCCATGTAGCGACGTCTTGTAAATACGTCACTAACAAGGCGATAGTTTTCGGCGGTACACAGCGGTAAGAAAACTGCCACTAACTAGCGTTAGCAGTAGTTATCGCCAGTCCTTGTACATATGCCCCTTTGTGTGCTGAGAAAAGGGCAGCTGTCCAGAGCAACATACCTTTTGCATTGGAAAGTAAATACCAATGTGTCACATTATATCACTATATGTCTCTTTGCATCGCTTTGTAACACAGCAAAGTCTTAGTAAACTGGGCCCACAAATTAAAAATGATTGGGGAAAATATGTACTAAAATTTGTAGCTAAGACTGACGAAAGTAACATATTCTATAGTCAACCTGGTGGTTCCCATGTATCCAAATTCGGAAAATGGATAAAACGAATAGGCATTAAATACATCCATTTCTGGCAGTCAAGTAGACCATCCAAAGGTGCACTGTTGAACACTGAAATATATATATGATAAGAACACAGTACATAAATAGCAACTGACAAGCAAAAAGAGATGTTTGTTTAATGAATAATTCTAGAGTTCTCTTGAACATAGTCACTACTAAATCCACAAAATGATCAATTGCATCTAAGGTCTTATGCCAATCTTTGTCAAAAAATAGTAATCAGTATATTGACCACCCTTAGACTTTACCAAAGCATGATGAAGCCAAGATGAGAGAGTTTCAGCTTTTATATTTTATCATGTTCTATTGTTGTGTAGCATCTTTTCAGTGCTTAATACCCCGTTGTTAGGTGCAGAAGCACGCTACACCATGAGGGAAATGTATGGTTAGCAGAGTGATGTATTGGGTGTCATCCTATGTGTGATGCATTTTGGTGTGCTGCAGTCTCTATAAGTTTTGGCTGTAAGAATTCCTCCAAAATGCTTAACTACATAATTAACTGCTCCTTGGTGATTCTCAGTCCCAAAAACATAACATGGCCCTCAAATCTATTTATTTGTAGTTTCCACTTTTCTTACCACAGTTTCACTTGTCCTGATTCACACAATTTTTTACCTCTCTCTTTGGTTTCAAACGTTTCGCATTATGCACTGTTTTCTTCAAAGAAGGTGGTTACCTTACCGTCCCTCTGCTACGTCACTTGCAAAGGATGGGCTTTAATACTGGCTCTTGTCGCAACCCATTGTTCATTGAAATTCCTACATAGTGACCTCCATTCGAATTCCTCTCCTGTCATTAAGCCAGACATTCAATCAGACTGAGCTATGCACCATCAACTCACCTTTCCCATATGTAAAACAGCCCTTGTAAGGACCAATTAAGACTACTCCTCTCTCAGAATCCTACAGATCCGAAAAAAGAACACTAAAACCTTTCTAAACCATCGAAAGCCTCCTTCATTCAACTTGAATCATATCCCAAAGGCACCCCACAGTCCGCAGAAGATGTGGAGCTCATCTTAGAAGTAATCTGTTTTATTTGAATTGACAGCCATTTTCTTTATGTAATAAAAATTGAATTTCACAAGAACTGGTAGGCGGAGCTCTGAAGTCTGTTACAGCGGTGATGATGCGATTAAATTAGTGCTGATTGGTGATCATTTGGGAAGCTATAGTCATTGAATGTGAAATAACCACACACCTCCTTCTTTTCGAAAACTAAAAAATGAATAAATATTCCTTCAGATAAGAGAGTCAAAGATCCTCAGAAAGTTGGCTAAAGTGAAATAATTCTTTCTCAGCACTTATAGCAATGTGGTTCAGACAGAGTTTGAGGGAAGATTGATTCACACAAGTAGCTCTTGAACAAAAAGCTACATCATTACTTTGTAAACTTTTTTAATGTGATATACCTAACCTCGGCACAAGCTCAATAGTCAATGAGAAACAGAGAGTACGCTCAAGATATAAGATGATGGACACATTTATGTACTAGAGAACATGTCTTTAATCTATCCATGCTTAAACTGGGATCCAAGAAAATCCTCTTTTTTCAGTGATAGACTGTTGGGTGAGATGATGTAGTGTGCTTTTACCGAATTGTAAATAGCTAATATTAAGAATTTGCAATTTGCAATACGGTAAATCAAATATACTATCGAGTACATGCTTTAAATAGAGATTTCTTAAGATTCCGTTTCCTAAATTTCCGAATCGCAAAAAACCTGATTTGTTTGAGTTCCTAAATTGACGCACAGACACTGAGGGATGACATCACAAACCGGGAATACAATGTTACAATCACAATGAAAAGCATAGGGGCTGCCAGGAAGCAAGTGCTGGTCATACAATCGCCTGAAATCTTAAATAATAGCAAGTCAGGAAGGTCAGCAAAAGGGCTCAGGAAGGAAACGATAGCAGAAATTCTCAGATGAAGAAATTGAGATACTTGTAGAGTAATGTGGAGTAAACACTGAGTAGCGTTTTGGAAAAAGCTTCTTTAAATGTTCCAGAAGCCACAAAAAAGAATCTAAAGCACAATACAACAGCGCATTAATTCAGTGGGAGTAACAACAGACATTGTGTCAGAAATTAGAAAAATGTGGTATCACCTGAGCACCAGAGGAGATGCTTGCAAATCGCGGAAGGATGTTGCCGGAACTGGAGGTGGCCCGTCCAGAAATTCACCACCCACACCTTCAGATGATATCTGAGGTTGTGTCAGAACTAGCTTCAGTTGGACGTCTCAAGCTCTTTAGCCACCCTCAGGTTAGTTATTAAAACAATACAAACAGTCCAATATGTTGTTGTAACAAATTCAATTAGCCATGGGAGGGAGGTGAGAACCCTTCTCATGGCAACAACCACAAATCTTGTCAGGGAGAATCATAAAAGTCACTAAATTAACCTGTGCTTAACCCTCTGGTGGCCTGGCATAAAAACACTCAGGCTTAAGTTAGAGTCCTAAAAAGTATTTTTGCAGCACACAAACACAACACAAGGAAAATCCCACACACATTTAGAAAAATAGAGAAAGATTTGTTAAATAAAATGACACCAACACAAATTAAATCCCACCAGTAGTACCAAAGTTATGAATTTTTAAAGGTTTTTAAAGGTTTTAGTAAAATCTATGTTTCAAAAGATCAATCGGCCAACCAAGGGCAGCCAGTAGTGAGATCTGGGCAAAGTAAAAGTAAAAAGTTAAGGCCGACCGTGATAGAGAGCAAGTCGGATCCGCGAGGAAGATTGGTCCAGGTCTCGGCTTACCTTCGGAATTTGGACAAATTTTGAAGAAAAGTCCAGGAGAAGGTAGAGTTCAGAGGGGCAAGGCAGCGGGCTGTGGCCGAGGAGCAGTTGTCGTTGCCAGGGAACACTGGATGAGGTCTCAATAAAGCCGTTGATGATGGCAGGAAAAATCTATGAGCAGAAAAAGCTGGATTGTCAGGCCAAGGAGGTCATCGCCGTTGATGGGAAGCCTGTCGCCCTTGAGCCAGGTGAAGATTTACCTTCAGACTAAGACAATTTTTCGGAAGTTGAAAACCTCCAGTGGGATGAAGCTGCAAGCTGTAGCTGAAGAGGGCTACACGAGGTCAGACGCTGTTGCTTGGAGGTCCTGCTGAACAAGATTTGCTGCTGCGGAGAAGAATGTAGCGGGAGCTACCACGAAATTAAGCCGACTGGCGATGCACCTTGGGCGGATTGGCTGGCAGATGGTCCCAGTCTTCTGTCGGTTCTTCTTGCACTTTTTGATGAACATTTTTCCAATTCCCAACTTTTAGCAGCACCTTCAACACCACTTCCAAGGATCCAAAACCTGGGGAGCACCATTGAGGGGTTAGGACTCGCACCAGCAGAGCCAGGTACAAGGTACAAGCTCCCTGGAGCGTGTTATGTATCTGTAGCTCACACAGGAGTCCAGCAAACTAGTCCTTTGAGTCACTTCTGGTAGTCCTGGGTTCAAGCAGCAAGGTAGGCCTCAAGCAGCAAGGCAGTCCTCTGGGGAGCAAGGCAAGTCTCAAGCAGCAGGGCAGAGCTCTGAGGATCCTGACAGTACTTCTAATGTCTTCCACAGGTCCTGGAGTGTACTGTGGGCTCAAAATGTATACCTGGTGTCAACCTTTGAAGTGGAGAAATCTTCTAGGTTACCCCCACATCTGCTGTAGGAAATCTCTTCCCTACCAGGGCTCCAAGAAGTCCGGGGTGACAAAAGGCTAGTGTCAGGTTCCTTGGTGTGGGTGCTGGAGGCAGCCCTTTGAAATGTAAGTGGGGCAGGGCACAGCTCTGCCCCCAGCAATCCAGGCTGAATGACAATTCATTAGAGTCCAAATATGACATTCCTACCTGTTCCCAATCAAAAGTTAGTACTTTTTAAATGTAATAAGGTAACTCCATAAAATCTTATGGGAGAGGCTGGCCTTATAGTAGTGATAAACACATTTAGGAGCTTTTCACTTCTAGGACGTGTAAAATCTTTGGCTAGCAGAGCGAAGGGCCCTGTGAGTTTCATAGGCTCTCACTCTTTTCTGTGTATAACAAGGGCCTTTTTTATGTATGGCTCTATGATGTAATGTTAATGCTTTAAATTTCTTTGTTGAGTTGGAAATCAATGCAAATCCTTTAGCCCTTCCCTAACTAATTGCGTAGTGGGAGTGCTCAGAATGAAATGTGCTGCTGCATTCTGTAACATCTGCAAATTGTTTATCAGGCCCTCATTCGCACCAATACATAACACGTTAGCATAGTCCAGCCTTGCTGTAATCAGGGTATTGACAATATCCTTTTGCATGTGAGCTGGGAGAGATTTAAAGATCTTTCCCAAAGATTTGAGGAGCAAACAAAACTGGTGGCCATCACCAACCGCACTTGCGGTAGAAAAAATAAATCCTTATCAAATTAGATCCCTAAATTTTTTACCACATCCGCAACTTTCAGGGGTCCTCCAATCCCACAGGCCAAAGTCTTCTAGTCTTTGTCTTTGTCATTTGAGATGTCAAAAGTGATGTCATCAGTGATGTCATTGACCATGTCATGAGTGATGTAATATGTGCGGTCATAAGCAGTGCATTGCGAGGTCATAAGTTATAGTTAGCTCAGGTAACCATAACTGCTGAATTTCACTGGTTTTGTATGAGTGAAATCTGAGCCTAACTATAACGTCCTTGTAACCTTTGTTTTTTTTCAGTGAATTTCTTAGGTTTTTTTAATTCTATTTCCCAACTATAACTTCACTGTAACCTTTGGTTTTTTTAATGAATTTTAAGGTTTTTTAAAATGTATTTCCTAACTATAACATCCCTGTAACTTTTGGTTTTGTAAGTAATTTCTATTTTTTTTTAACTAGGAGTCACGTTTGCAAAGTGGTGGAAGAAGGGGGTGTGACCTCTTGGCAATCCCGCTATGTGGGACTTACTGAAAGTAACAGGAGGGCTTGTTGGCCCCCAAGGACCTTCATCAGCCAAGGGGATTTCATCCCTCAACCAGTAGTTTGCCAGGAGGCACATTTGCACAGTGGTGGGGAAAGGGGCTGTGGCCTCTGAAGACCTCTCAGCAATCCTGCTGTGTGGGACTTACTGGAGGTAAGAGGAGGGCTTCTTGGCCCCCAAGGACCCTCAGCATGCAATGGGACTTAATCTCCCAACCAGTAGTGGGCCAGGAGGTGCTTTTGCAGAGTGGGGGATAAAGGGAATGGTGCCTCTGATGACTTACTGGAGGTAACAGGAGAGGCAAGTGGCCCCTAAGGAACCTCAGGAGACAAGAAGACTTCATCCTCCAACCAGTAGTGCACCAGGAGACGTGTTTGCAGAGTGGTTAAAGGGGGCGCGCCTCTGGCGACTTGCTGGGACCAGCTTCATTTTTTAAATACATTTTTTTATTTGGTAAGGGGGACATGTGCCCCATCCTTTCCTGGGGCAATTTCTGCCCCAGGGACCTCATCCACCGGGGTCCGGCATAACTACAATAGGGAAGGGGGGCCACACGGTTCCCCTCCCTTGGGTCAATTTTGTCCCTGGGGATCCCATCCCCCAGGGCCAGGCCTTTTTGGAATGGGGAAAGGGGCCACTCTGCCCCCCTTTGCAGGCTGATTTTGGCCCCAGGGACCCCATCCCTCGGGCCAGGCCTTTTTGGAATGAAGAGAGGGGCCACTCGCCCCCCTCCCTCGGGCCGATTTTGGCCCCAAGTAACAAATCCCTCGGGGCACGGCCCTTTAAAAATGGGGAGGAGGCTATTTGTCCTCCCTCCCCGGGCCAAATTCAGCCCCGGAACCCCATTCCCTGGGGCCTGGCCATTTAAAGTGGGTGCCTCCAGGGCACCCACTCTCCACTGGGCCTGAAGGCCCCGCGGTCCTTGCCTCCTGCAGGAGCCGGCATTGGTTTTAGACATAATGAGCTGCTAAACATGCAACTCCATCTGTCTAAAAGCAATTCTGCTCCACTTCCAGCATACAAGACCATTTTTAATGCTCTCGCTTGCTGGCACCCCGGGACACAGCAGCAGCTGGCCCTGAGGGATGGCGGTCCCCAAGGCCATCTAAGACTCCAGAAGGGGGGGGCACGTGGCCCCCCCTTCTTTCCTATTTGTAGGGCCTGCCCGGCGATGTGGCGATCCCCAGGGCTGGGAATGGCCCCACCCATTTTTTTAAAAATAAGATGGCACTGGGGAGGCGGTGTACCCCAGGGATGGTGCATACCTGAGGCCCCCTCACTACAGATTAATCATGGCCCTGGGGAGGTGGAAGTCCTCCATAACAATAAATTAGCCCCAGGAAGGTTGTGGTTCCCTGGGCATGGGGGGAGGCCGTACGGGCCTCTCCCACATGAATTTGTACTGAAGCACCGGTGAAGTGGCAGTGCCCGGGGCATTAATGAGCCCAAGGATGGTCGGCCCATGCACCCCCATCCTTTATTTAAAAAAAGCTCCCAGGACCTGGCCCACACGGGTGTTGATTACTGAAGAAGCACAGGGAGCTTGCGCTGCTGTTTTTTGCCGTGGATTCACCCACAAATTTTCTGCACAAATTGAGTAAAAAAATATCCCTGTGGGACCCCACCTTCAGTTCTAGGTGGTCAGGGTAGTCCTACCCTGCCTCTCTTTCTTTATTTTTTCTGCTTTTTGTGGGACTCAGCTCAAGCAGAGTCCCAAGATTGCTGCCAACACTTCCTGGTTGAAGAGTTGGCAGCCAATCAGATATCAAAACGGGTAATGTTGGATCCGCGGGTAATCCGCTTCCCCAGATACACAAATTTGATTTCTGGTTAATATCTCCCAAACTACTGATTGGATTTACACCAAATCACAAAAACCACAATCTGAGTACCAACATCTCGTTTTCTGCCAAATTTGGTGTAGTTCCATCCAGAGGTTCGGGCTGTAGTCATGTCTAAAGGTCCAATGGGAATGAATATGGGAAACGCACCTTTTTTGACCCCCCTTTTTCTCTGCCCCCGCTACATGAAACACCCCGAAACTTACTGACATACCTGGCAAATTTTTGGGGATTCATCAAATGGCGCCAAAGACATAGGCAACTGAAAATCAACTTTTTAATAGATACTCTGTCCTATCTATAACTACCTACTGGCAACCGCCAGTAGGTAATATATATATAAATATATTTTTTTAAAGATGTAATTTGCACTGTACCACACTGCAATAGTAAATGCATTTTAGACATGTGATGATGTTTTTATATGTGATGTTTTATGGTCAAAATGACCAAATAAAATTTAAAAAAATACTATTCTCATCCCAGTCTGTACAACAGTAGAGAAAGTGTTGGACTGCGGAGGGGTAACTTTCACTAGTCCCACTGCAGTTAGTGCAATAGTAGGGAAAGCAATGGAAAGCAATGGAAAGCAATGGAGGGGTAACATTTACTATTCCCACTCCGGTCTGTGCAACAGTAGGGAAAGCGTTGGACTGCAGAGCGGTGAAATGTACTATTCCCACTCCTGTAAGTGCAACAGTAGGGAAAGCGTTGGACTCAGGAGGGGTAAAACTTACTATTTCCACTCCAGTCTGTGCAGCAATTTGGAAAGTACTTCACTTCAAACATATTCAAAAAACAATTAAACAATTTCCATAATAATTAAAATGTTTAATAACTAATATCAAATAAAAGAAATTTGATTAATTGAATATTTAAATGAATTCGCACACTATACTCCCACATACCTAGCAACCCAGATTTAAAATATAATTAAAATAAAATATTATAACACATATAACACATTAAGTAATAAATAAAATAATTAATAATAAATGAATCATTAATTGGTAATTAATTATGACTTAAATAACTTCCCACCCTATCCCTCTAAAAACACAAGCCACACCTAATATATAACATAAAAATATGTTTATTTAACAAATTACATATTTATAAATGAATTATATATTTTAAATAAAATGTATAATTAATTGATATTTAATATTGACTTAATTAACTTCCCACACTACATCCCTACAAACCTAACAACCTGCACCTGAAATAGAAATTAAAATATATTAATTACACAATTTACATAATTATCAATTAAATAATTAATAATAAATCAATAATTATTAATCAATTATTACTTAATTAGCTTCCCAGCCTATACCCCTACAAACCCAACAACCCACACCTAAAATATAACTTACAAAATATCATAATTACCCAATTTACATAACTAATGATCAATTAAATAATTAATAATATGTTGTAATTATTTATTAATTCATTATTACTTAATTAACTTCCCATCCTAAACGCCTACCAACCCAACAACCTGCACCTAAAAAATAACATAAAAAAATAATAATGACACAATTTACATAATTAACTATCAATTTAATTAATATTAATTACAAATAAATATTAATTAATTATACTTAATTAACTTCCCAACCTGTAATCCTGCAAACCTCACATCCCGATACGACACTATAAATTGCTATTAAGAATTAAATTAAAATTATAAATAACTTAAAATTACAAACTATATTTTAAAATATTAACAACAATTATACAAACACAATATAACATAAACAATTAAGATATTATTTAAAACACATAAAGATAAAAAAACGATATTTTTTACGACTATATTATTGAAAATTATATTAACAACAAAGACATGTTTGAAAACAATATTACTTACCTTGACAATGCAATATTTTTGTTAACAAGATTTCTGCATCACGATATTTATATGACATGATATTAAAAACGTGATATTTGTGTAGCTTGATATTTATAACTCGATATCATGTCCAAATACCCTCGAAAGTTAACACCCACGGTTCTATTAAGCTGGCCAAAGGAGCCATATAAATGTTAAATAGTATAGGGCTCATAGCTGAGCCCTGTGGCACTCCACAGCTTAGATTCCTTTAGTTTGAGGTAGAGGGAGGCAAATAGACCGATTGTTCTCTATCTGGCAGGAATGAATGAAACCAGAGCAATGCTTTTTCCTTGACTTCTCCCTCCTTGAGTCTTCCAAGGAGGAACTTGTGGGTGCCCATGTCAAACGTGGCCGATAGATCAAGCAAAATAAGAATTGCTTTCTTTCCCTGATCAAGCTTAGCTTGAAAAAATTCTGTGACCTCTAGTAAAGCAACTTCAGTACTAAACCCCATTTGGAACCCTGCTTGAGACGGGTGGAGTACATTATTATTTTCAATAAACTCTATAATCTGATTATTCACCAGCTTCTTCAGCATCTTTCCCATAACTGGCGATAAAGAGATTGCTCTGTAGTTGCTTAAGCAGCTGGGAGTCAGCATTCATTTTTTTCAATAGAGGCAGGACCTAGGCCGTTTTCCAAGCTAACGGTACTACTCCCTCTTCTAATGATAGATTAAATAGTGATTACCACTCTATTAATTGAGGGAGCCATCCGTGCCAAACACTAAGGGGTCGATTCCGATCTCGGGCGGAGGCGCACCTAACACCATTCGTCCGGAAAAAAACCAAGCCGAATGCGTGTTTCCTGACCGATTCGAACATTCGTACGAACGAGCAAGTACGATGCGCATAACTGCCCAGATCCCGACCCAGCCGTACTTACCCATTCCAGCTCCTGTTCCCCGCCCGAGCCGGATCCGTAAACGCAGAATAGAGTCGCATGGAAGCAAAAATACAGCACCTTCCGGCCGGACCAGTACGATGCGCCTTCCGTACGCGCCGAACCCGTCGCTACGTCCGGCACGTCAGAGCATCCGGGAGAGCCGCACATAAGCTCCGATTCGCGCCACAAGACGATCCACGGCTACGAGACGAACAAGCCAGCCACGAGTACGAGTCGAAGCAACGAGAAAGCCGAACGAGACGAACCAACCATGAATCCCATCGCGCAGGTCCTACCAATACTTTACATCTATTACCGGAACAGGTACGGACGCGTACGGCGCAGAAGGTAAGTTAAACACCCACTACACAAACAAACTACACGTACCCGACATATAACACACACACATAGGGATGCAGAAATGACTCACACTAGCAACAGCAGAACCATAGGGGCGGGATGGCTAACACCAATGCCATATACACCCATAGGGGCCTGGATGCCAACCACTAACACCACCCCTACTCATGAGGGGCTGGATGCCTACCACTACCACCACCCCTACTCATGGGGGGATGGATGCCTACCACTACCACCACCCCTACTCATGGGGGGATGGATGCCTACCACTACCACCACCCCTACTCATGGGGGGCTTGATGCCTACCACTACCACTACCCCTACTCAGGGGGTGCTAGATGCCTGTCACTACTACCATCCCCACTCATAGGGGGATGGATGCCTACCACCAACACCACCCCTACTCATGGGGGGCTGGATGCCTACCACTACCACCACCCCTACTCATGGGGGCCTGGATGCCTACCACTACCACCACCCCTACCCATGGGGGCCTGGATGCCTGTCACTACTACCATCCCACTCAGGAGAATTGATGCCTACCACTACCACCACCCCTACTCATGGGGGCCTGGATGCCTACCACTACCACCACCCCTACTCATGGGGTGCTAGATGCCTGTCACTACTACCATCCCCACCCATAGGGGGATAGATGCCTACCACCAACACCACCCCTACTCATGGGGGGCTGGATGCCTACCACTACCACCACCCCTACTCAGGGGGGGCTGGATGCCTACCACTACCACCACCCCTACTCAGGGGGGCCTGGATGCCTGTCACTACTACCATCCCCACTCATAGGGGGATGGATGCCTACCACCAACACCACCCCTACTTATGGGGGGCTGGATGCCTACCACTACTACCACCCCTACTCATGGGGGGCTAGATGCCTACCACTACCACCACCCCTACTCATGGGGTGCTAGATGCCTGTCACTACTACCATCCCCACCCATAGGGGGATGGATGCCTACCACCAACACCACCCCTACTCATGGAGGGCTGGATGCCTACCACTACCACCACCCCTGCTCATGGGGGGCTGGATGCCTACCACTACCACCACCCCTACTCATGGGGGGCTTGATGCCTACCACTACCCCTACTCAGGGGGTGCTAGATGCCTGTCACTACTACCATCCCCACTCATAGGGGGATGGATGCCTACCACCAACACCACCCCTACTCATGGGGGGCTGGATGCCTACCACTACCACCACCCCTACTCATGGGGGCCTGGATGCCTGTCACTACTACCATCCCCACCCCTAGGGGGATGGATGCCTACCACCAGCACCACCCCTACTCATGGGGGGCTGGATGCCTACCACTACCACCACCCCTACTCATGGGGGGCTGGATGCCTACCACTACCACCACCCCTACTCAGGGGCTGCTAGATGCCTGTCACTACTACCATCCCCACCCATAGGGGGATGGATGCCTACCACTACCACCACCCCAACTCATGGGGGGCTGGATGCCTACCACTACCACCACCCCTACTCATGGGGGGCTTGATGCCTACCACTACCACAACCCCTACTCAGGGGGTGCTAGATGCCTGTCACTACTACCATCCCCACTCATAGGGGGATGGATGCCTACCACCAACACCACCCCTACTCATGGGGGGCTGGATGCCTACCACTACCACCACCCCTACTCATGGGGGCCTGGATGCCTACCACTACCACCACCCCTACTCATGGGGGCCTGGATGCCTGTCACTACTACCATCCCCACTCATAGGGGAATTGATGCCTACCACTACCACCACCCCTACTCATGGGGGCCTGGATGCCTACCACTACCACCACCCCTACTCATGGGGTGCTAGATGCCTGTCACTACTACCATCCCCACCCATAGGGGGATGGATGCCTACCACCAACACCACCCCTACTCATGGGGGGCTGGATGCCTACCACTACCACCACCCCTACTCAGGGGGGGCTGGATGCCTACCACTACCACCACCCCTACTCAGGGGGGCCTGGATGCCTGTCACTACTACCATCCCCACTCATAGGGGAATTGATGCCTACCACTACCACCACCCCTACTCATGGGGGTCTGGATGCCTACCACTACCACCACCCCTACTCATGAGGTGCTAGATGCCTGTCACTACTACCATCCCCACCCATAGGGGGATGGATGCCTACCACTACCACCACCCCTACTCAGGGGGGGCTGGATGCCTACCACTACCACCACCCCTACTCAGGGGGCCTGTATGCCTGTCACTACTACCATCCCCACTTATAGGGGGATGGATGCCTACCACCAACACCACCCCTACTCATGGGGGGATGGATGCCTACCACTACTACCACCCCTACTCATGGGGGGCTGGATGCCTACCACTACCACCACCCCTACTCATGGGGTGCTAGATGCCTGTCACTACCACCATCCCCACCCATAGGGGGATGGATGCCTACCACCAACACCACCCCTACTCCTGGGGGGCTGGATGCCTACCACTACCACCACCCCTACTCATGGTGGGCTGGATGCCTACCACTACCACCACCCCTACTCAGGGGGCCTGGATGCCTGTCTCTACTACCATCCCCACCCATAGGGGGATGGATGCCTACCACCAACACCACCCCTACTCATGGGGGGCTGGATGCCTACCACTACCACCACCCCTACTCAGGGGGGGCTGGATGCCTACCACTACCACCACCCCTACTCATGGGGTGCTAGATGCCTGTCACTACTACCATCCCCACCCATAGGGGGATGGATGCCTACCACTACCACCACCCCTACTCATGGGGGGCTGGATGCCTACCACTACCACCACCCCTACTCAGGGGGTGCTAGATGCCTGTCACTACTACCATCCCCACCCATAGGGGGATGGATGCCTACCACTACCACCACCCCTACTCATGGGGGGCTGGATGCCTACCACTACCACCACCCCTACTCAGGGGGAGCTAGATGCCTGTCACTACTACCATCCCCACCCATAGGGGGATGGATGCCTACCACCAACACCACCCCTACTCATGGGGGGCTGGATGCCTACCACTACCACCACCCCTACTCAGGGGGGCCTGGATGCCTGTCACTACTACCATCCCCACCCATAGGGGGATGGATGCCTACCACCAACACCACCCCTAATCATGGGGGGCTGGATGCCTACCACTACCACCACCCCTACTCATGGGGGGCTGGATGCCTACCACTACCACCACCCCTACTCATGGGGGGCTTGATGCCTACCACTACCACTACCCCTACTCAGGGGGTGCTAGATGCCTGTCACTACTACCATCCCCACTCATAGGTGGATGGATGCCTACCACCAACACCACCCCTACTCATGGGGGGCTGGATGCCTACCACTACCACCACCCCTACTCATGGGGGCCTGGATGCCTACCACTACCACCACCCCTACTCACGGGGGCCTGGATGCCTGTCACTACTCCGATCCCCACTCATAGGGGAATTGATGCCTACCACTACCACCACCCCTACTCATGGGGTGCTAGATGCTAGATGCCTGTCACTACTACCATCCCCACCCATAGGGGGATGGATGCCTACCACCAACACCACCCCTACTCATGGGGGGCTGGATGCCTACCACTACCACCACCCCTACTCAGGGGGGGCTGGATGCCTACCACTACCACCACCCCTACTCAGGGGGCCTGGATGCCTGTCACTACTACCATCCCCACTCATAGGGGAATTGATGCCTACCACTACCACCACCCCTACTCATGGGGGCCTGGATGCCTACCACTACCACCACCCCTACTCATGGGGTGCTAGATGCCTGTCACTACTACCATCCCCACCCATAGGGGGATGGATGCCTACCACCAACACCACCCCTACTCATGGGGGGCTGGATGCCTACCACTACCACCACCCCTACTCAGGGGGGCTGGATGCCTACCACTTTCACCACCCCTACTCAGGGGGGCCTGGATGCCTGTCACTACTACCATCCCCACTCATAGGGGGATGGATGCCTACCACCAACACCACCCCTACTCATGGGGGGCTGGATGCCTACCACTACTACCACCCCTACTCATGGGGGGCTGGATGTCTACCACTACCACCACCCCTACTCATGGGGTGCTAGATGCCTGTCACTACTACCATCCCCACCCATAGGGGGATGGATGCCTACCACCAACACCACCCCTACTCATGGGGGGCTGGATGCCTACCACTACCACCACCCCTACTCATGGGGGGCTGGATGCCTACCACTACCACCACCCCTACTCAGGGGGGCCTGGATGCCTGTCACTACTACCATCCCCACCCATAGGGGGATGGATGCCTACCACCAACACCACCCCTACTCATGGGGGGCTGGATGCCTACCACTACCACCACCCCTACTCAGGGGGTCTGTATGCCTACCACTACCACCACCCCTACTCAGGGGGGCCAGGATGCCTGTCACTACTACCATCCCCAATCATAGGGGGATGGATGCCTACCACCAACACCACCCCTACTCATGGGTGGCTGGATGCCTACCACTACTACCACCCCTACTCATGGGGGGCTGGATGCCTACCACTATCACCACCCCTACTCATGGGGTGCTAGATGCCTGTCACTACTACCATCCCCACCCATAGGGGGATGGATGCCTACCACTACCACCACCCCTACTCATGGGGGCCTGGATGCCTACCACTACCACCACCACCCCTACTCATAGGACGGGTAATGCATGACACAACCAGCATACTCCAACATAAGGAATGTCAGAAAAACACATCCCCCCAACACCATGACAAGCGTGTGTAGACTGTGTCAAATGCCTACAACACTGAACATGAAATTGAACATACAATGTGACCCCCTATCACATGTGTCACACATAAATGTGTGTGGCCTCCACAATGCAAGCAGACCATGACCACTTTGGCAATGGGGTCTAAACCCCCATCATCACAGTGACCAGAAGGTAAATGTGGGGTCCATAGCTGAAGCACATTTTGAACATTGTGGCAATGGGGTCTAACCCCCATCATCACAGTGACCAAACGGTAAGTGTGGGGTCCATAGCTGAAGCACATTTTGAACATTGTGGCAATGGGGTCTAAACCCCCATCATCACAGTGACAAAAAGGTAAGTGTGGGGTCCATAGCTGAAGCACATTTTGAACATTGTGGCAATGGGGTCTAAACCCCCATCATCACAGTGACCAAAATGTAAGTGTTGTCATGGAAAAAGCTGCAAATGCCAAACAGCATGGATGATTCCTGGTCACAGAACAACAAACACATCAGTGGCATAGTAGTGCTTGTGTCCCATAGCAACATAGATTGGGTGAGGCAAACAGTGCATTGTAAATAAGACATACCTTTGGCCATGTGCAGACAAACATCACCCATGGGGGCTGACATTGGCAACATTCCTCAATAACACAATGACAGAAGTGACCATCATAATGCAGCCCCACATATCTGCACCAATGGGCACACAAATGTAGACATACTGTGGAGACTGTAGATGTGAGGTGAACAAATACCATACCATGGCAGCAATGGGACATACAAACCATGATCATTGTGCTGACTGATGACCTACGAGTACCAGGGACAGCAGGGGAAACCCACCAAACAACATACAGCCAATGGCACACTAAAGATATGCCAATGCAGTGGTGCAGATGCACAAACACAAACAGGCAGCCCCACACTGCATATCAAACACAACAGGTGATGGGGGGTGCCAGTGTCCCCAGGCAACCACACAACACATGAGGAGGCCTGAATCCCAATTACACAGATGTGCATACAGTGCCACCCAAAAGTAACTCATGGATCGGATTCCCCTATGTGGGCAATCAGGCACTGTTAGATGAGAGGGAGCACAAATTACACATGTCACACAAGCTTGTAAGAACAGCAACTAACACAGCAAGAGACAGACCCACCACAGCACTACCCCCAGGGACCCCACATTGTGGTGACACTGGCCTGCATGATAATCCCACTGTGATGACAAAGCTAGATGTCGTTCACACTGTGAACCACAGTCATGTGTCCTGAGCAACAAACTACCATCACACCTACACAAGCACAAATCAATCAGCACGGCCTGTCAGCCAAGGCCAATATGGAGGCAGGGGTCTAGCCGTGAAACAACTCTCATTTGCACACACTCAACACCACACACCTTGATCTCCACCAATGTGCAGCAGTGAAGCTCACATGGACTGGTGACATTGCACATGCACCCATGACAATCCCAGGGGTGGTGGTGGGAACTAAGGTGCAGAAACACATCACACATGGCCAGTCAACAAGACTCGTGAATGTCTGACACACTGCACAGTACGCCGTACATGGGCATGACGTCAAATCCACCCCAACCAATGGGATCCCAGCCACAGTCACACACCAATGAAGAAGCCAAGGTCACCCACAAAGAACACACATAGACAACTTCCAACATTGCAGCTCTGACCCTGAGGAGTGGCAGCAGTCACACACACAACGTGTCACAATCACTGAAAGCTACCACAAACTGTAAATTACATGACTTGTGTAACCAACAAGTGCCAAGGGGAATTCTGACTGTGTCACATCTGCGTTTGCCCACATCCCCAGTCCTGACAACAAAGACAACTAGGGATGACAACCTGATGAACATTAGTTTGCCATGCACCCACATCACGGAGAAACCAGGTACAAGATGCTGGATGAACACAGGACAACTCAGCAAGCATCACAAACAGGAACATCCGTAGGGACACAGCCGGTGTAGGAAAAGGGAAGGGAACACACACAGACATGCGTATACAACACACAACACGGGACCAGGCAATGTCACGGGATTACACACTGCCATGAGGGCACGCCACTCCTGTGTAAGGAAAGCTGTGCCATACGTTGTCTCTGCAGGGCTCCATCATGTCAGCAGAACACTTGGTCACTCAGTCAACAATTAGCACAAAATGAAGGCTCTCGTCACATCAGCCTGGTCATGGGAGTGTCACCGAAATCATCTGCACAGATCCAACACACATGTATAGCAAGTTGCACTGATAACACAGATGAGT
This sequence comes from Calotriton arnoldi, assembly GCA_963921515.1. Taxonomy (NCBI): domain Eukaryota; kingdom Metazoa; phylum Chordata; class Amphibia; order Caudata; family Salamandridae; genus Calotriton; species Calotriton arnoldi. Next base: position 2,468,579 of record CAWUFW010000959.1, on the reverse strand, counting down.
CCTTCCCCATTGATGCCCAAACTTGCATGTCCAGTGGAGATGGTCACACGGTCAGGGAAATAGACAAATTGAACAATGGCAAGCACAACAGATGTGCAGGGGTGTAAGCCACAGATGTGATATTGCAAATAAAAGTAGGAAATCCCATTGCCAAATCTTGAAAACATGACACCCTCATATTGCTGCAAAGGATGACATGGATACACACCAGGATAGGACACATTCCCCCTGGACCACATGGGGTCCTGCACAGTAACACTTCATTTTCCTGACATCAAAAATCACCATCACTGCAGCAAGGGCATGGTTAGCATCATCAACATCATGTACATCAGAAGCAAAACCACTAGAGAACAGAAAGTAGCTTTATTCAGCATATGTGTGTTTAAAAGTGAAAGTCCAGAAAAAACACAAAGGCCAATGGCCAGTCCATTATCAAAGTCCAAACAGGGTGACAGTGGCAGATGTCACCCTTTGCATGCCTGCACAGCCCTGGACCAGGGACAGTCCCCTCGGAGGGTCATACAGGGGGGCAGGCCAGGCACCGCAGGGACAGGATCAGGGCTCCGCAGAAGGTGGCAGGGAAGGGGTGGTGGGTGCTGGAGAGTCACTGACAACTACAGTGGAGGTGTCTGACATGGTGTGTGCCGGCACAACTGGGGGGCATGAGTCAGATGGTGTGGGTGCCGGCACGACTGCAGTGGGCTGGGCAGATGGAGTGGAAAGGTTCCCCACTGCAGTGCCCAAGTCAGACGGGGTGGTAGTGGACTCCACTGCATTGCCTATCTCCAGGGGAGTAGAATGGGGTACAGGTAAGGTGGGCAGGACAGAGGGGGAGGACACGGTCTCCACACCAGTGGCACAAACATGCGCAGCGGGGGGTGTGGTGCTGGAAGAGCAAGTGGTAGGGGGAGAAGGCCGGATCATTTTGGGGATGGTGTATCTGTGGGTGGGGGGACCTGGGGCAGGGTGTGGCGGGGGAACCTGTGGAGTGGGGGCCTGAGGGATGGAGGAAGGAGACTGTGTTGTTGAGCTGCAGGGCGGTGGCGGGGTCTTGCTCTTCCGGGTCCGGGGGACTTGCGGGTGGGGGCCTCAGTCTGTCTGTGCCTGGGGGAGGGTGTCCGGGGGTGAGGGGCACTCCCTCTGTGTGGGTGGACTTCCTCTTCCCCCTGTATGCTGGATCAGCTGGATCGGAGGGGAAGAGGCCGAGGTCACAGAGGAAGAGCTGCTTTGTAGGTGGGGTTGCAGGTGAGGCAAGGGAAGGGGCCTTGGAGGGAGAGGTATCGGAGGACTGCGGAGTGACTGTGGATGCCTGTGTGTGTGTCTGTTCCCCATCCCCTGTGGGTGTGGTATCAGTCCCCTGAGGATGCTTGCGTGCACGTTTTGTTTTTGTTTTGGGTGTTCCTGTGCTTCTCGTGTCTGTGTGTTTGGGTGATTGTGCAGGTGTGCATGTGCTTGGGACAGGTAGGGTGCCAGGAAGTGTGGATGGGGCAGAGGTAGGAGGGGTGAGGGACTGTTGGAGGAGGGACACTGCTGCTGCCAGGGAGGAGTCCATGGACCTATTGCTCCTCTGTAGGGCAGACATGCCCGATGAGATGCCCTCCATGAACGACACCAGCTGTGTCAACAGAGTGGTGTGTGCATGGAGGACACTCAGCATTGCTGTCTGCCCTACATGGAGCTGGCGAGGTAGGTACACAGACTCCTCACTCAGGGCAGCAGGGGACACAGGGGCAGGGGTTGCGGTGCCTGGCACGAAGGAGACATGCTCCCGAACATGGGAGCCTCCACGGACCTCTGGAATGGGAGCCGATGGGAGGGCGGTGGTGGTGGTGGTGGTGGTGGCGGGGACAGCAATACTAGCTGGGGTGTGGTGGCTGCTGACACCCGCCTCCACAAGGGAGTCATCCTCCGAGCTGCTGTGGTCCTCAGCTGAGGTAGATGGTGCTGAGGACTCCTCGGTGTGGCTCCCCTCGCCCTCCGTGCCACTGGGTCCCTCCGACCACTCATCGGCTGCTGACCCAGTCTGGCTCTGCAGCTCCTCCTGGTCCGTGGAGCTGTCCCCTCCTGTGGCCGTGGATGTATCTGCAAACAATTAGGGAAACATACAAACATCAGTCACCTGCACTGACCGCACACACCACAGTAAGTACAGCACATTACAGAGCAAGCCCTGGCATCCTTAGTTGAACATTGCCAAAAGTGCTCAAACAGATTAGGAGAAGCCAATTGTCAGTCTGATGGTCAACCATGGCACTCACATCCCTCCTGGCCTTGCACCCATCTGTCTGGTGCCTGTCGGATGGTAACACCCCAGTGTGGACACATGCACCACCTACACAGTAGTTGGACATTGCAGAGAACACAGTGAAGTATGTGAACATGCACACATCACATCTCTTGCCACTGAGTCAGTACAGGTGTCCGGATAAAGGGATGGCCAGAGTCTAATTTGAAATGCATGTGATGCATACCAGCACCAGACACCATGATGCACCCATGTCCTGATAGTCAATGCCACAATGGGGTGCATGTAGCACATGTCACTCACCTGCAGGATCACTCTTAGGGAGTTTAATGCCATGGCACAGGCATGCCTGCAAAGTCATACATCACTGTCTCCAGTCACATGGGCAGGGCAGCCAGCCAACAACAGTCTGCACTGTGTCACAATCCTAGGTCATGGGGAATGCAAGTTCTGTAGCTGACAAGTGCACATGTCCATCCCCCACAAACCACATCATCTGAACTCTTATTCGTCCACGTCATACCAATTGGACATATGGGAGACATGAAACACAACCCTCTGAACCTGAGCACCTCACAGTCTGCTGTGAATGAGAAACAGCTGCCTGAACTTCACAGTCGCATACCCCAGTCTGCACAGTCAAGTGATCAAACACCTATATGTCACACAAGTATCGTCTCCTATGGTCACATCTCAGGTGGCATGCCGAGCCCTAACCGATAAACACCCCAGTAGTCCTGACAACGAAGCCACAGCACAATGACACAGAAGCAGACACCTGAGGGAACATTTCACTGAGCACAACGTGTCAGCTGATACACGGGAGGGGAGTACAGAGTGTATTGTATGGCCTGGAGTAGGTATGACTGTCCTGCTCCACGTGAAAGAGGGATGAGCCCTGGACAGTAGGCAGGTGGCTAAGTATGTGTGACACACTTGATATATATACTCCTGAGGCCCAAACATTGTTCCCACCCGCAGCATGGGTGTGTGCCAAATACCCCAGGCACATGTGGTGAGTCAGATCAGCAATTGTACCACATATCAAAGTTACACGCAGATTACATGTCAGAACTCAGGCATTGTGTAAGCAATTGACCCACCCATGAAGCCCACCACAAAGTTACGGGAACAAATGCTGTCGCCCACCTTACGCTAAGCAAAATGCAAGGACACAGTACCCAAGTGACACAATTTCCAGACTGTAAGGGCCACACCTGGGTATCAGATGAGGAGTGGGCATGTCACAATTGAGGGACATGGGTCCTGGACCACAAGACTGATGTACTGTGGAAGTTTAACCAGGCCAGAGGAGGGCACATAGCATGTCAGACAAAGTTCACAGTGCAGTCATGGACTCACCCCCTCCTTGCTGCTGTCTGGCCTTCAGCTGCCCATCCAGGTCCGGGAAGACCACCGCCAGGATCCTGAGCATGTGGGGGTCAGGGTCCGGTGTCCGCCCCTCCTGCGAGGAGGCGACAGCTTCAGCTGGACCCTTGAGATCCTCCGGGTCCAGCCCCGAAGGTCCTGCCACCTCTTCTGGCAGTTGCGGATCCGGCGCTTGTAGACCCCCACGGATCTTACTGCCCGGGCGATGGTCAGCCAGATTTCCTGCTTCTGGTGGGCATCAACCTGTGAGGATGACAAAGTGAAAAGGCCATTACCACACATGCAACATATCCGTGCATCACACATTTGGATATACATGTGTCAATCACAGGGGCACATGATGTACACAGGCAGTGCAACGATGGCTATGAACAGTTTGCCAGCAGTTACTACATGGTATCATTGCCTGGGAAGTAAAACCTTGTTGGAATGCACTGTTACTGCACTATACCTGTTCAGTGCATGTAACTACACACTTTGGGGGTGACAACTACTCAGTGAGCATGCTAGCCAGTGGCGTGCACACTGTAAGTCTTGCTAGTCAGACAACATGCACATTTAGTAAGGCAGTGGACAGCACACTCACCTGCTCCCCTGGTTTCCCATACAGCTTGCTGTACTGTGGAAGGAGGCTGTCCAGCAGGGCCTGGTTCTCCTCAGTGCTGAAGGCAGGGGCTCTCTCCACAGTACGTGCCATCGCAGTAGCCAGAGGATACAGATACAGCAGCAGTGGTGGTGGCAGATGTCATCCTGGAGCATGTAGTGCAGGCAAGTGAGCTCTCAGGGGAACAGCCAGCATTATATGTGTGCTGCAGAGGCAGATTCTGTCCCATGTGTCCAAAGTGATAGGTCCAAGTCGTTTGCATCTTCTGAATCTGGCCAATCCATGGAATTGCACCACTCATACACGCCCACAGCATCCTTCAAAAGTTCAACTTCATGACACCCATGAATTTGCAACATTGTTGTGGGTGGCCATCTGAATTCACTGCATCAGACTCGTTAAAGGTTCGAAAACGCGTCCGTTGCCATGCCAGGCCATAGGCAATGCATGCGCACCGATCGGTCCATTGCTGTACAACGCGTACCCGTTCACATCATATGCAATGGCCAATGCGTGCACACCGATCGGTCCATTGCTGTACAACGCGTATTTCTGACAACATCATATGCAATGGCCAATGCGTGCACACCGATCGGTCCATTGCTGTACAACGCGTATTTCTGACAACATCATATGCAATGGCCAATGCGTGCACACCGATCGGTCCATTGCTGTACAACGCGAATTTCTGACAACATCATATGCAATGGCCATTGCGTGCACACCGATCGGTCCATTGCTGTACAACGCGTCCCTGTACAAATCACTCGCATATGTCACCATGGTTGTCACTGGTGAACGTATGCCAGCCACAATTACTTGCCAGGGACTCAGGGGCACACCTACAACACCACAGCCTGTCCACACTGTATCGTAAGGCATGTAAGGCTGCATTACCTGTGTGTGTATGGGGGTCAACTGGTGTTTTCTTTGGTGGCACTTGTGGGCAGCCACTCCCAGGCCGTGCACGTGCTCATGGGGACAGAATCCTTTGTGTGTTGTGCACATGACCACTGTGATGTGCAACTGTTCAGTTCAGGGCATGTTGCATGGTCACATTTCCAGGTTGTGTATGTGTATGTCATGTCACATGCACCCTGAGTCCCATGTGGGAAGGTATGTACGTCACAGGGTGACCCATTGCCACAATATTGATGGCACTCCACAGTCTGTGTGCATGTTGTGTTTCAGATGTCTCTGATTCAATGTGCACAATGGGAGACAGTCTCCACATCCACGTTGTTTGTGCCTCGACTTTGATGTTGTGCGTGTGTGTGTCACAGACGTCCATGTCTGTCCTGCAGAGGCAACAGGGGCCACTACCTGTGGGAGTCATGGTTGTATTGCTGACGTGTACATGATACGCCATGTCATGACAATGTCCATGTGGCAATACAGGGTCCCTGGGAATCTACCTGTCAATGAGCTGTGATGCCTGTGGCACATCTGTCCTCACTTGTCACTGTGGTGTGTGTTTGGAACGTGACAGCAGTACATGGGTACTGTGACACAGCCTAATGATTTCCCATGGCACGACCTGGAACTTGTTGTCAAGACATGTTGAACTGTGATGTTAGATGTTGGCCATGTAGGTGCCATATATGTCCATACAGAACGGCACACACATCAAGTACTTGTGTCTTGTAATGATGTATCATGTGATATTAAGTATGGTCAATGCCACATATGTGGGGTGACTGACAATCTTTCTTTGTTCACCTATGCACTGCAGGGCACCAGCTGTCCATAGACCATTCCCTGACCTTGCAACCATGGTGGAACGTGACTGCATCCGACGGAACTGCTTCAACAGGCCGCTGATTGAGGAATTGACGGTGCGGTTGGCCCCACATTTGCAACCTGGCCGGACATACCCTACAGCGCTGACCCCCAAGGTGAAGGTGATGGCAGCCCTACACTTCTTTGCCACCGGTACCTTTCAACACACTGTGGCGTCTGCTGGTGGGATGTCTCAGACCATGTTCAGCCGTGTGCTGCGCGATGTTTTGGAGGCAATGTTGAGATACCTGAACCAGTACATCTATTTCCCTAAACGTCAACAACTCACTGACATCAAGAGTGACTTCTATGCCCTGGGGAGGATGCCACATGTCATTGGCTCCATTGATGGGACACATGTGGCTTTGGTACCACCACAGGCACATGAGCAGGCATACAGGAACCGTAAACATTACCATTCTATCAATGCTCTGGTGGTATGTCTTGCAGATATGACCATCTCACATGTGTGTGCACGTTTCCCCGGTTCTGCACACGATGCCTACGTGATGAGGAGTAGTCGCATCCCGAGGATAATGTCACAGATGCAGAACCAGCGTGCCTGGCTTGTCGGTGGGTGCTGACTTTGTACCATTGTGTGTGTTCTGCAATGTTGTATTCCACCCTCTTTTCCAAATCAGCTAATGTTCAATTGTCTGTATGTAGGTGACTCCGGATACCCCAACATGCCGTGGTTGCTGACACCCCTCAGGAACCCTGTGACACCAGCCCAGATGCGCTACAATGAGGCACATGGTCGGACCAGGAGAGTGATCGAGCGGACATTTGGTCTCCTGAAGAGCCGCTTTCGCTGCCTGGACAAGACAGGAGGGGCCCTCCCATATGCTCCAGCAAAGGTGTGCAAGATTGTCATCGTCTGCTGCATGCTACACAACCTGGCAGTGCGGAAGGAGTTGCCTCTCATCCTGGATGATGATGACCAACATCCGCCACCTGTGGAGGATCCTGGCCTGGGCCACGATGCCAGTGATGATGATGATGATGATGGTGATGTCCGCACACAGCTCATCACCAACTTCTTCAGCTGAATGTGAGAATCCAGAGATGTCATGTCAATGATTTGAGTTTGCATGATATGTGTTGGTGGTGCTCTGTTGCTGTTTGAGTGTGGCCATGTGCTACTTGACTGGATGCGTGCAGCGGTGTGTCCTTACAGGTAGTCTGTACTCCCCAACAGTGTTCACATGCTAACTTGGTTTTGTGTAGGTATCTTTTGACATGTATTGGGCATGAGTATTGCAGTTCTGTCCTGTTCTTCAGTGCTTTTGACTGTGTGTCATGTCTGTCCTTCACAGGGTGCTTTCAGAGTTGTTTGGTCCACTCGGATCCCCCGACACCATGGTTCAACTTCCAGGGTGGAAGCAGTCGTTTCCCTACAGGTGATGTGCCCCACGCCCCTGGACTTTATTTCTTCTACAATTGTTGACTGTGTGGCCACTGCCACGTGGGATTACCTTGTATCTGTAGTGGAAACAACATGTTGCAAATGTGTAATAAACCTGTGCTTCACTTTGGGATGTGCGTTGTCTGTGGTCACACATATGACTGACATTAGCTTTCTTCACCTGTGGGCTAGTTAACACAGACTGTGAATAGGTGTGGTGTCTGTGCATTCCACTGTATTTCCTGGCAACATCAGTGTAGGCGATGAGTCAGATGGCCCTGGTGTGTATGTGCTGTGTAGCCCTAGTGGTGTGTCTCCCTCATATGTGTCACGTCGCCATGACTCACATGACGGGGTTGAACCTGCTGTAGCAGTTAGCATGCACAGTGTCATTTAGCAGATCATCATCTCCATGACAGAAACAACATTGGAATCACAACAGAGGCAAGTATGGTGTATTAGTGATTTTATTTTCATACATGTGTGAGGACAGTGCACAGGATGGTGGGTGCTGTACATTGGGATTGGAATCCAAAGTTCCCAGATGAGTTGGAAGTGTTGGTAGCAGAAATGTCCTGAGTAAAGTCCACAGTCATCTGATACATTGGTCCAACTTAAACTCCCCATGTCATGTGAGAGAGTTGGGTTGCATTTGACAGGGTGAACAGTTTGCACACAAAGGTGGATTTCCAGAACAGGTGTACGGTTCCTGGGGGATGTACATGGCCATCAGCCTCTCAGTTCTCCTTCCTCGGATGACCCCAATTCTTTGGGGGGGACCCTCACGTGCAGGCTGCTGCGGTGCAGAGGACTCTCCGCCAGAGTCATCCTCCCTCCCTGTGGCAGTTGCAGTTGTTGCAGCACCAGATGTTGTGGGCACACAGGGAGGTGTGGCCATGTTGGTGCTAATATGGCGGAGGCATGTCAATATGTCCCTATGCACCGCTGTCAGTTCTTGCAATGTGTCCCACTTGGACTCCATGCCAGCCATGTGTGTCTCCACACAGGACATGTGTGTCTCCACACGGGACATGTGTGAGTCCAAGCGGGCATGATGGGCAGCCTGCTGCTGTTGAATGTCCTTGAGGATCCCCACTACCTGGCTGACCTCTCCGGTGCTATTCTGGTACGCATCAGCAATGCGTACCAGTTGTGGGTCATCATGCAGTCCAGACCCCTCTGCAAACAGCGACCTCTGCCTACCACCCCTCCCACCACCCCTGGCCACACGTGCGGGACCTGCGGTGGCACGCACAGGTGACCCTAGGCCCCCTTGGGGGTTGGTACTGGGGTTGTTGTCCGTTGCTTCACGGTGGGCCGGGGTCACTGTGCTGTTGTCATTGGTGGTCCTTGGTCTGTCCGTGTCGGCGGGGGTGGTCTGTGTGTTGGCAGTTGTTGGAGGTGTGGGTGCAGGTGGTGCAGATGTTGGTCCTGCTGGTGCTGCATGATGACTCACACCGGAGGTGCCAGGTAGGTCTTCGCCATCCGAGGAGGGCAGAGGCTGTTCCACACCAGAGAGCTCAGGGTCCCCCGGAGCCTGGGACAGGGACTCCTCATCGTCTGCTGCTGTGTCCCCGTCATCACCTTTTTTTGGAAGAGACACACAATGTTTGTTATGTTTCTACAGGCATCAATGGTTCAAACACCTGACAGTTGTGACTGTACCTCTGGATGCGGGCCTGTACATTGCATTGTCCTAAGTTGTCACAGTCAGAGGTTGGTATTGGTGTAGCACATTGTCCTGCCAACCTGAAGCATTTCAATGTGAATGTTGAGGTGTGTGCATGGCCAGCATTGGTGGTATTTGGTTGACATCCGGCCCTCCTTCTCCCCCCAGCCCAGTTATCCCACCATGAAGCATGCCACCGTTTCAGTGGGTGCAGGTTGATTCTCAGGATGTCAGTCAGTGGTGTCCAGCTGTTGGTTGGTGCCCAGTTCCCAGCAGGGCCTTGTGCTCCCCACAACAGAGCACCATTGTCAGACATCTTTGAAGTGGCTTTTCACTCCCTGTGAGGTGTGCATGGTTCAGTGTGAGCTTGCTGGGCCATGTGGGTGGGGGATGTTGAGCTGTGACTACCACTCCCATCATGCTATTGCCTACACCCCCCTTCCCAGCATGCCCATGCTTCCTTCCTTCCTTTTGAGTGGACTTCACTGTGTGTGAGTGTGACAGCAATGGCAAGATGGCTGAAAGTGTGGTCCTGCTGTTGGTTGGTGCCCAGTTCCCAGCAGGGCCTTGTGCTCCCCACAACAGAGCACCATTGTCAGACATCTTTGAAGTGGCTTTTGACTCCCTGTGAGGTGTGCATGGTTCAGTGTGAGCTTTATGGGCCATGTGGGTGGGGGATGTTGAGCTGTGACTACCACTCCCATCATGCTATTGCCTACACCCCCCTTCCCAGCATGCCCATACTTCCTTCCTTTTGACTCTGCTTCCCTGTGGGGTAGTGTGCCTGTGCTGACAGGATGGCTGACAGTGTTGTCCTGGCGTTAGTTTGGCTACAAGTCCCAAAGGTGTCCCTGTGCTTCACACAGCATAACCCAGGGTGGTGGTTCTTTGTGGGATATTTAATTGGAGTGTGAGGCAATGCATTCTCCCAGGTGAGTTGTGTGGAGTTTGTGTTAAGGGTGTGTGTGGGAAGAGCTGCTGGTAACTATGGTCAGTGCTGTCAGTCCTCCTTCCCACCCAGCCAGATATCCCACCATGGAACGTGCTGCCATTGCAGGGAGTGCAAGTTGTCTTTCAGGATGTCAGTCAGTGGTGTCCTGCTGTTGGTTGGTGCACAGTTCCCAGCAGGGCCTTGTGCTCCCCACAGCAGTACCCAGTGTCAGCCATCTTGACAGTTTTTTTCCACTCCCTGTGATGTGAGCATGGTTCAGAGTGGTGTTGATGGGCCAATTGTGAGGGTGAGCAATATCTGTGACTACAACTCCCATCATGCTATTGGCTACACTGACTTCACCAGCATACACAGAATTCCTTCCTTTCAGTGAGCTTCCCTGTGAGGTGGTGTTCTGTTATGTTATGTTATGTTAATTAAGCTTATAAAGCGCACAGCTGCCCCAGCAAAGGGGCGTCCCGGCGCTAATGCAGAGTCTAAGAGGGCAAGGGCTAGGCTGTAGGAAACAGGTAAGTTTTAATGGCCTTCCGGAAAGATAGCAGGCAGTCTATACGGCGAGTCTGCACAGGAAGGGAATTCCACAGCTTAGCGGCCAAGCAACGGAAGGACCTGCCCCCCGCCCTGATACGTTTCACTCGTGGGACAGTGGCCAAGAATTGCTCAGCGGAACGTAGCTGACGAGCAGGAACATAGGGGACCAGCAAATTGGATAAAATCTCAGGGGAAGGAAGTTTTAGAATTTTGAAGGCCAGACATAATGTTTTAAATTCGATCCTCTTGGAGATGGGAAGCCAGTGGAGGCGGCGTAGAGCGCCTGACGTAGAACATATTCTGGGGAGTCTGAGCAGAACTCGAGCGGCTGCGTTCTGGACTCGTTGAAGACGGTTCACTTCGGCCTTGTTGGCACCAAACAATAAAACGTTGGCATAATCAAGTCTTGATAGAATAGTCGCCTGAACTATCAATTGACGTGTGGCTGGGTCGAAAAACCCCAAAATAGGCCTCAGACCCCGTAGGAAACCGGAACAGGTGCCAGCGATATTCTTAGTGTGATCCTGGCATCCAAGAGTGGAGTCGAGCCAGATCCCTAGATTCTTAACCACCAGCTTAGGTGTTGGGGCGCAGCCCAAGGATGCCGGCCACCACTGCGTACTCCAAAGCCCCTTGTCATTCCCCACCAACAGCACCTCAGATTTGTTGGCGTTGAGCTGAAGGCAGTTCGTGGTCATCCAGCGTGCAACCGCCTCTAGACCGTTCCGGAACTGTGTGGCGTCCCGAGGCTGGTCATCGGAGAGGGCTACCACCAGCTGAGTATCATCAGCATAAGAGACCATGGTCAAGCCATGGTCCCGCGCCACTCCTGCCAAGGGTTGGACATAGAGATTAAAAAGAGTGGGGCTTAGCGCCGAGCCCTGGGGGACCCCCTGTTTGATGGAATGGGCATGAGAGAGAAAGGGGGGGGCGGAGACCTGAAAAGATCTGTCGGACAGAAAGGACCGAAACCATTCCAGTGCCAAGCCGACTACCCCTGCTTCCTCTAAACGGCGCAGGAGGATCTGATGGGAGACCGTGTCAAACGAGGCGCTGAGATCAAGCAGTATCAGAGCCGCCGTTTGACCCTCATCCAGAATGGTCCGCAGGTGTTCACTCACTGCTAATAACGCTGTCTCGGTGCTATGACCGGATCGGAAACCATTCTGAGAGCTGTTGTTCAAAAAGTCCGAAAGAACTTTATTAGTGTGAGCCTCCGCGATTTTAGCAACCCAAGGCAAGAGAGAAATGGGTCGGAAATTTTCCGGCTTGGTGGGATCCAATGAGGGTTTTTTCAACAGGGGGATCACCCTAGCCTGCTTCCATGCCGAGGGGACCATCGCCGTGATGAAAGAAGAGTTAATCGACTGACATAAGGGCGTGAGAAGTTCTGGTGGTGGCAAAATGTCTGACAGTGTTTGTTGGTTAGATTTGTGCGGCTGCCTTGCTCTATTTGTTGTTGGGTTTGTACATGTCATGACACAGTTACATTTCACTTTGGGATGGCAGGTATTGTGTTTGTCTAACTAACATACACATCTTGGGATGATTCTGTTTTGGTTACTGTGGCTTTGCTGACGGTGCATGGTTTCACTATCCCCTTGACAGTGATGTGTGTGTATTGTCACAGGTTATTGGGTATATTGGTTGTGTACTCACCAGGCTCTGGGATGTTTGATAGTCCATGTACGCTCTCTGGTGGTAGGATGGCCCGTACCTTCTCCTCCCAGGGCCTGAGGTATACTGGTTTGGCAGGAGGGCCAGTGCCGGTGCGATGGCTCAAGGTGTAATCCTTCTTGAGTAGGGCCTTGACCCTCCTGCGCATGTCATACCACCTGTTCTGGATGTCTTCCTTTGTGCGCAAACATGGTGATTGTGCGTTCACCCTGTCGACGATCCTCTCCCACATCTTGGTTTTCTGCGACATGGGGGTCTGTTGGACCAGTGTACCAAACAATTGTGGCTCTACCCTGAGGATTTCATCTACCAACACTTCCAATTCACTGTCTAGGAACTTTGGATTCTTCTTTGGGGGCATGGTGATGGGTGGTGGTGGGGATTGATGTGTGTGTGAGTGTGCAAGTGAGGGTAGGTGAGTGTCAGTTTTGCTGGGTGTATGTGAGGGTGCTATTGGGGAGTTGCTAATGGTGTGTGGCTTGTGTGATGGATGAGTTGTGTGTGTGTCTGTGGTTGCTGTCTGATGGTGTTCTGTGCTGGCAGGTCATTGGAATTTGCAAAGGATCATGGTAGGGATTTGTGGCCTTTATATGGGTGGAGTTGTGGGTGTGTCTTTGTTCCATTCACCCCCGCCCCAGTATTTATTGAATTTGTCAGTGCTTGTTTGGCCCTTTTTTTAAAATGTATTCCTTTGTAGTTTTGGGGCATGTAGGAGACGTTCTCCTGATCGAGTAGGACGCTGCAGTTGTCTCATGCGAGCTTCTCCGAGTCTTTCAGGCTGTGTTTCTGCTGTGTTTTATGTGCGGCGTACGCGTCGGTCGCGGAGTATTGGGTTGCTTCGGCTCCGTTTTGTATGCGTGTCGGTCGTACGGCTTGGGCTCCGTGCGACTCCGTTTAGTTTTACACGCATTGCATCGTACTGCGCGGGTCGGAGTTCGCGGGTACGTTTCTGTCGGCTTCATTCCTGGTGCGTGTCGGTCGGTTCGAATCGCGTGTTTTTCCGGCCGGGTAGCTGTTTTCCGTGCAGTTCGGTCGCTCGGCTTGTGTTCCGTACGAGTCGGTCGTGATCCACGTGCATTGCATCGTACTAGGCGGATCGGGCAGCGCCGGTACGTGTCGGTCGGACTAAATTCCCGTACCGAGTCGGTCGGTACGTTTTCCGGCCCGAATCGGAATCGGCCTCTTAGTAGGGCATGGATCTAGAGGTGATCCTGATATTTCTTTGCCAAAGATTACTTCGGAGCCCTCCAAGGGGATTTTTTCAAAAGGAACCCGTTTGGTTCCAATAGAGGAGGTATCCTCTGCACCTCCATAGGAGAACTCCCATATGCCTGTTTCTTAAAATTGGCATAAATTTGATCCACATTTCCCTCAAAAATAGGGAGAGGTTTCCACATAGGCTTTGAGACACTGGGATGGGTTGTTGATCCACTCCGAGGCAAAGAAAAGACTTCACTATGCAAACAATTGTCCTTGGAGTAATATTGGCCATCTTGATATCTTTGGCAAAAGCCTCTGCCTTGGCCTTATCAATACTTTTCCACAAGGCCTTCAGGGCTTCCTTATATAATAACTTGTCAGCTTCCAGATAAGCCCATTTCCAGCACCTTTCCAGCTGTTTACTTTTACTCTTTTCAGGCTGTAGTGATGAGGTAAACCAGGCCACAGAAGGTAAATTCCTTTTTTCTATAATTTTTTTGAAGGGGACAGTTTATCCAGATCTTGAACAAGGTCTTAGTTAAAATCATCAACTGCTTTATCTACCCCCTGTCATCTTAGGACCTGAATTAGATGTTGGTGGATGGTTACTCCATTACAACGGTGACATATATCCCATGCGACAAATTATGAATCTCATAGGAAATAATGGGATTTATATTTCGGCAGACGGTATATCCGTCACCGTTGTGACGGAGTAACCCGCCTGCTAACATATAATTCAGGCTCTTAGTCTGAATTTGCTCACACATTTCAGTGAGACTGGAATCAGAGATAGTATGCCACAGGTGGAATACTTTTTTTGACCTACTCATTATCTTAAGCTCGCTATGAATTACCAAGGAAAAAGGAACAAAGTAAAGATCAGACCATGTTGGGGAGGGAGGTTTTTTGTTCTTTATGAAGGGATGTTAGAAAAAATATGATCTAGTTGATGACCAGGTGTGTGAGTAGAATCCCTACCTTTTAACACCAGATTAAGCCCGGTCGACTAGTATTAACCCTTCCTTACAGTCAGAAACCTCTACATGCAAATTAAACTCTTCAAGGACTTCAAAGTTTGGATATTGCAAAGAGTATAGAGTAATTACCTTGGCTAGGAGATATCCAAAATAAGGGGAGTGCTTAATAGGTCGATAGATCAGAGACCCCGAGACAGAAACATTGTCAGATACTTCAGCCGAGAAGATAAGTTCCTCAGCTTGCCCCAAAAGATTCAACAGATCCAATTGTTTGCAGGAGCAGTGAAAAGAAAGAGCAGTAAATCACTGCCACTTCCCCACCTTTTCCTGATTCATGATCAATGCACAGAATTGAACAGCTATCTGGAATGGCATCTGTCAAATCTTAATCCAAACTTGCTTTTAATCAGGTTTCCGTTAGATACCAGAAATTCTCATTCAACAGTGCCCAGATATCTCACTTTTGTTTGGAGAGAGATCTGACGTTAGTTAGACAGGCTCCTTATTTTTCCTAGACTTGGTTTCCTTAACTCTGTCAAGTGAACAACATCAGCATCCTTAGTATAAGGGAGGGAGTCGTTACCTGGTTGAATTAAAAATTGCCAAGTGGAGCATATAAAAATATTAACCTACTCTACTAAGTTAAATGAAGAGTTACAACAGGAGTTTCCCTGCCCTGCCATTAACGCCTCTTTCTGGTATAGAAGATTGACCTTTTCATCTGTAGGGAGCGTAACAGCATGGCTGTTGCTTGATGCCGACGGGCGCAGACTGGCTTGCCTTTTGCGCACCAGCGGCGTGCCCGCTGCACGGCGGTGACAATGCAGCATTAAACTGGCCTGGGAGTTATCAAGTCTGCCCAAAAAAGCCTGCACACTACAACGCTCACACAAAAATTGACGTCTAGTGTGGATCAGTTTGAAAGAGTAAAAATGGCCGCGATTCACTAAAATAGATTATGTCCCCCATAGTGCCACCAAATTCATCCAAAATGCAGTGCTTCGGTTAAAAAAACATACCCCCCAACAGAATTCCCTTGCGTGTAAAAACTTTAAAATCAAATACCACTACATGCCTTAGCTGTGCATCCGCAACACTGCATGCACTAGATGGGTCTGGGTGTGATAGGGTCCTGCCCAAAAGTGCCAACAGACTAGGACGCTCACACCAAAAAATGGCATCTAGAATGGATCAGTCTAAAAGAGTAAAAATGGCTGTAGTTCACTAAAATAGATTATGACCCCCATAGTGCCACCAATTTCATCCAAAATAGTTTTTCAGTTAAAAAAACATACCCCCAACAGAATTCCTCAGCGTGTAAAAGCTTTAAAATCAAATGCCAGTGCCTCACTTGGCTGCACATCCATGTCACTGCAGGCTTTAAATGGGTCTTGGAGTTATCATGTCCCACCCAAAAAAGCTGGCACACTAGAATGCTCACACTATAAAAGGGCATCTATTGGGGATCAGTCTAAAAGAGTAAATATGGCTGTGATTCAATTCAATTCAATTCAATTCACTAAAACAGATCATGTCCCCTGTACTGTCATCAAATTCATCCAAAAACTGTTTTTCATTTAAAAAACATAGCCCCCGAAAGAATTCCACAGCGTGTAAAAACTTTAAAATCAAATCAAATACCACTGCCTGACCTAGCACATTGAAATAATGTTTTTAATATTCGTTTGGCAAATAAAGACCATTCAACATTATTTACATTATTCCTACATCCTTTCACCACAGATATTGAGGCAAAAATATGAGAGGGCCATGAAGAAGTAAATCAGGGGAAGGTGGAAGATCAGAAATCTACCATTATTGATCTTCCTCCGCCAACTAACATTACAAGTCCCACTACAGTATGTGAAAGAAAAGTTGCTCCCAGAAGACAAACAACCAGACCATCTACACATGTACGTCCACCGACCTGGCGTAGAACAAATTTCTACATCCAAAGATTTAGACGGCAAAGGTTAATACAATTAAGTCATCTCAAACACCCCATGAGGCAGATGCAACACCCTTAAGTGACAAATTTGTGCACATTTAAAAATTAATGAGGGATGTACAAATTAGGCAATTAGACACTATAAATACGATTGCTAGAAACATGGATGGAGGAAAGGCTTCCATTATTAACAGCATTGATACTTTAAACAAAACTATGAAATCATAATATGGGGCAATTCATGAGGAGACTCAACTACATAATTAAAGATGTCACTATGTAGTTTTTAGAATGCAAAAGTATTGTAAGACTGTTGAGAAATTTGCTACTGTCATGGGAGTGCTTAGCAGAACAACCATACATATTCACCAAGAAATGGCACACTGTTGCGGGGGTGGCTTGGACGTTGGTAATGGCGGTCACGTGAGCCTGTAGCTCCGCACCGGCCCACAACTATCCTGATCCCCTGGCAGCAGAAAGAGCCCAGATACCAAACTAAAGACAACCTGGGAGACCGGAGGTGCCCCCGAGTCCGGTACCAAGTTCCCGGCTGCGCGAGGAGAGCTGGTGAGACAGCTGGGGGCAACTGAAGCAAGGCCCTGAGTGACTCCGAGACGGTGCAGTAAGCGCTGGCGCGGTGAGCGAGAGTTCGAGGGACCTGAAAACACCGACTGCTCTGCCGCGATGGTGCAGCGAGGAGAGCGCCTTGCCGGGAACCGATAGCCTGAGCCATGAGAGCGGAACTGGGAACACCGCTTGGGTGACCAACGCCCGAGCAGACACAGGACCTGTCCTGCGAGACCCTGCAGGAGAGACACCGGACGAGCAAGTCGGCCTCCCGCAGGAGAAGGTGGTGAGAAGCCGGGGCAGGGCGCTCTTAACCCGAAGCTCCAGAGGCTGACTTGACGCCGGAGAAGATTGGCGAACCTCCCGCTGCCTGGGAGAGTTGACGTGGTGCAGCGGCGGCCAAGCCGGGGTGCCCCCAAGATGGCGTCTCAGGCGACCTGAAGCATCTCGACAACAGATCGGATCTGGGCGTCTTGACCAAACTGCTGAGGCGACGCAGCGCTGAGGGGTCTCCTGAGCGGAGACACCTACAGTGAGACGAGCGGCGATCGGGGGGGTCCTGCTGCCTGACTTGGTCTTCCAGCAGTGACGGGAGCCCAGCTGTGAGTGCCAGGACCGGAGTACCTTGGACTGAGGTACGAATATAAAGCCACACACTGCGGCGAGATCGGATGTCGGAAGACAGCCTGGCGCAAGGGTGCGGGGAAAACAAAACGGGGGCAGCAGTGGACCTCGTCAGCTGGAAGTGTGGGGGCAGCCTCATTTGTAATTAGACTGAGGCATACACAAGGACCTCGTAGAGGGAAGCATGATCTGACCGTCACCTGGTGTGAACTGTAGCTTGGGAAGAATTGCACCTGGTGATCGAGCTCCAGGACAATAGTGCTGTGAAGCAGTGCGACAGGGTGAGTCAACAGCGGATTGATAACGGCCCACTTGAAGTTGGGAGGTGCGGATGGCCCTTTTCCTGCCTACAACTGGGGCCTAAGCAATGAACTGGAATTCGGAGAAGAGACACAATGCAACAAGAGTGTCCCTGCTACAGTCAGTGTGATAACAGTGGAGGTGTGATGGTAGGGTGAGGACCCTCTACAGGTGCGAGTGCGTGCAGGTGCTGGCCTGGCTCTGTGACCACGCCCGGGAATTGCGACTGTTACTGGAAAGAGCCCCTAAGTGACACGCATGTGATCTACAACCCCCACTCATCCTTGGCACAGAGTGAGATCGGTGGAACAAAGAGTACATAGGCTGTATGAGACCCTCCACTAGTCGCCCAATTGGGGTTAGCCATAAGACACGGGAACCACTGGGGGAACTCCCTGACACCACTCAGATTGCGCTTGTTGTCCCCCTCCCCAAGACCAAAGAGGTGGGTGCTGGAGTGATGGATTTTAGGCCCCTCTCCATGCTCAACCTCGACTTTAAAATTCTTAGTAAGGTCCTAGCGAGCAGTTTACTTCCCCATATGAAATCTCTCATACACCCTGATCAGAACAGGTTTATCCCATCCCGCAATACCTCCTACAACCTTCGCAGACTCTATTCAATCCTATACCAAGCGGACACATTACTTAACCATCAAGCGGTGGTCCTGTCGATTGACTTAGAAAAGGCCTTTGACACGGTTGGCTGGGAGTATCTATTCAAAGTTATGCTGCGCATGGGCCTTGGGGATGATTGGGTGAGATGGGTACAGCTCCTTTATGCAACCCCCACTACGAGGGTCAAGATGGGCAAAACAATTTCTGGTCAATATAGGGTTCTCCGAGGCACGCGACAGGGGTGTCCGCTCTCGTCCCTTTTGTTTGCTCTAGCGATAGAGCCACTTGCCGAGAGATTCAGACGGGGGGGTGATGGATTGGGTCTTAAGGTGGATACCCAAGTACATATCATTTCACTTTATGCAGATGATATGCTGGTGTACCTCGGAGATGCGGCCACAGGCGCCACTATGACTTTACAAATCATGGAGTGCTTTGAACACATATCAGGCCTCCGGGTCACCAAAGCCAAAACGTACTTGTTCCCCGTGGCGGGCCCGCTCCCTAGACCTGAGGCTTTGCGCATGGATATCCTCTGGACCCCCCACACATTTAAATACCTGGGTATCCATATCTTCCATTCACTAGAGGATATGAGGGAAGGAAACTTGGGCAGAGCTCTGCAATCCCTTAGGTCCTGTGTTCTCTTTTGGCGCACTCTGCAACACCCCATTATGGCTAGGATTTCCTTTTCCAAAATGGTTATGCTACCCCGCCTCTTATATTATTTTGTTAACTTACCAATACTGATGACTGCGGGTTGGTTCCGCCCGCTGAATTCTTTATTGCGGGAACTGGTGTGGGGGGATGGCCGCCCGAGAGTCTCTCTAAAGATATTGTAGCGTCCCATGGCTGAAGGAGGATTGGGAGTACCGAACTTTGAGTTCTACATGCTTGCTGCCCAGTTACAATGGCTGGCATAATGGCTGGAGGGAGTGAATGAGGAGGGCACTTGTCTGTTGCAACCTGCTGGTCACCCCAGTCTTTTAGTAGCTAAGCTAGTGGCCCCGACTACCCACACTCAGTACAACTCGGTACTACAGAGTACTGCCCTACAGGCTTGGAAAAGATCCCTAACCAAGGTGAAAAGGGCCCGAAATACTCGCCTATGCTTCCTCTGGTGGGCCTACCGCATGGAACACCTATGTTGATATTCTCAGCAGCCCAATTGCTTCCTTGGACTGAAGCAGGGGTGGAGAACGTAGGAGACTTCTACGTGGAGAAAACTCTCGTCCCTTTTGAAGAGTTGGTGGATAGTTGTGGGCTGCTACCAGGTCAGTTTTTACTCTACGAGGCTCTTAGCCGCACCTTTGGGCAGTTAAGGGGTGGGGGAAGGGAGAAGCCTGAGACACAGCCAATCGTACACGCATTGCTCACGTTGGGTACGAATGGACACCAAGTAAAATGGTTCTATGATGCCTTACTCGAAGCGTCCCTGGAGCCCCTTAGCGGCTTGAAAGATGGGCGAGAATAGTAGGGGGGGAGTTCACAGACGCTGAATGGGGTAAGATATTGCAGTCCCCTAAAAAGATCTACCGCAATACAAGCCTCATATATGTACAATTCAACTTCATACATATGACCTACATGACTCCCCACCGTCTTAACATCACCTATGGATAGGACGAGCGGCAGTGCCCAAGATGTGCCCACCCTGATGCCGACTTTATACATAAGACGTGGGAATGCCGGCAACTACGCCCCTTTTGGGAAGGTATAATGGCCAAACTTAGAGAAGTCTTAGGTAGGGAGCTGGCTTGCACGGCGAAGGTGTGTTTGCTGGGACTCTTCCCTCGACCGCCTAAGAGAAAAGTTGGGAATAGGCTACTCGACCTAACCCTGGGCCTAGCTAAGCGTAGAATAGCACTGGAATGGAAATCAATGCATGGGCCCAAACATGAAAATTGGAATCAAGATGTGATTAATTGGGCTAGAGCAGAGGGACGAGCGTTATGTTGGGAGGAAGCCAGGGGGCTGAGGCAGCGCCCCATAGCTGAGCAGTGGAAAGAATTAATAGCGGAATGGGAACAACCACACCGTACCAGTAGTGACGATAGGGAAGGGGAGAAGGTTGCCCCAGGCGGGGACCCTGAAAGATAATATCTCTGTCCAATCTCATACGAGCAGACTTGACCAGGTGAGGCTCCCACGCTTTTGCAACACAGCGAGCCGAGACTAGTTTAATGAAAAAAGACTGTCGAGAGGAGAGAATTCCTCCCCCTCCCTACCCATACTCCTACGCGACCCCCCCCAAGTATCGATACATTGGTAACAAACAGATAGACAATACTATACTACTCCACTGCACCAGTTTAAGTTTATGTTCAAGGTTTTTGTGGTTTATAAAAAATAAATCCTTTAAATTAGAACAATGATGTTACTCCCTGCAGTGTGGCCGATAACCACCCATGCATGCATATAAAAATGAACAAAGTGAAAAAAAAGGAAAGGGAAAATCCAGGTAAACAGTAGAATAAGCAACGAGATGTATAACAGAATGTAGTTAATTGGTATGCTATGTTAAAACAATCCCAGATTTACACTATGGTGATACAATTGCTGACGTTTAACTATACCCTGGAATGTACTTGAATAGCAACTCATGATGTTCTGCTACCTATGGATGCAAATCTAGGTCTGCTGTTTGTGGATTGTAAAGTTGTATACGAAATGCCAATAAAAATAAATTTTAAAAAAAAGAAATGGAACACTGTTGCAAGGATGTAGCTAAGGCTATTGCTGAAAACCATGCACAGATGTTCTAGTGATCAGGCAACCCTTTCTCTAGCAAGTGAGGAGACTTCCAGTCACAGTAGTTTGTCTGCGTCTGACATGATATGATGTAGGCATGCTCGTAGTTAGGCCGCTGAAAGAAAAGGGGAGGTGCCGGAGACAACTATTGATAGGTAAACTCCAAGCAAGTCAAAAAGAGGCATTAAAAGAAGTTTGTGAAAATCAAAACATATATCTATTTTGGCTTACATTTTGAAGCGAAGAATGTTTATTTCTAAAACAAATCCTATATCTTTCCCTATTTTGTGTCCTCCAATTTCTTGTGAATAACATGTAAGGAAACTAGATTTTGACTTCGAATGTTAATTATTATACATTATACAACGCTTATAATGCACTCATATTAGAAATAGTTGTTTGTTATGCATGTTCTGTGATCCCTTCCATCAGCAACCCTCGAAGCATTATGAATTGGGCTTTGAGGCTGTAGGTTTCCCTCCTCATCTGAGCTGCCTAAGTCAGGCTGGATAGGAAGTGCTGTTTTGTTTGCAATGTCGTGCAACACTGCACAAGCTGCTATTATTTTGCAAGACACTACATGTGAGTATTACAAAGCACCACCACTTTTGTGTAGGCAGCTAAATCTAACCTTAGGAAGTCTAAAGTGCTCTCTGTAACTGCCCTGGTTCGTCTGTGGGCAAGATTATATCTTCCTTTCGGTAAGTGTTGTAGCATTTAGGTATGGGGTCATGATCCAAGTACAGAGAGCATATGCACTATCACCTAATACACACATAATATTACAGTTTAGAGCAATGCACATGTATATGTGAAAAACAATTAAAATAAAAACCTAAAAGAAAGTAATTCCCAAAATCCACGCTTGAAGGGCGGTTGTGTAGGCACAGTGCCTGAAGATGTATGAATCATATGCTTCTCCAGGAGATTTTGCAGCAAGGTCTGTAATTAAACAGCCTACATTGCATATAATTTGTATGTTTAAAGAGTTCTGGCTATTCATATTTTAATACAAATATTCTGTGGCATTTGGCGGCCAAATTAAAACATGTGTGCCATCCACACAGCCTATATATAACATGGGGAAAATGAACCATACAGAAAACATCAAATTTTATCTGCTGCAAATCTTGTGGAGTATTAAGAAAATATGTCTGTTGATGTTAATCAGTACAGCATCCAAAAACCGGTGAAAAAACAGCAAAGTGAGCTTTGTGAAACGTCTCCTTCTAAGGCTACTACACAGTGATAGCTCTGTGAGCCTTAATGGTGAAGGTAGCAAGGGTAGGGAAAGAGACACTCCTGTGTGTGTCCTGGACAACACCGGGTCTACTTCTGCTATGAGATCTAATATAACATTGCTGCTCAGTTTATACTGATCATAAATCGCATCCTCGGTCTGCTGGATTAAAGTCACACTGACTCTGAAAATGCCCTCCTGTCTTTGTTTTCTCCTCTGCTCATTTGTCTCATCCTCCTCGTAATAACATACAGACACTGAGGGAAAAAAGGGGTTTCCTCTCCTTTTATAGATTGCACCTGATTACCACCTGCTCCCCTTGATGCTAATTGGAAAATGCAAAAACCTGTTTTTGCAACTATTCACAGATGGCGCACGATTAATGCATCCCTTTTAGGAAACACAATTAGAGATTCATAAATTGATCATCACTATTTCCAATCACAAAAATGGATTATGGAGTATGTTAGACTTGGTTTGCATCGCCATTTTTGCGAATCGAAACAAAAACCAATTTGATACATTTCATACTATACTATTCGCATATGCAAACCTATTCGCAACTGATTTAAGAGTGGCAAACCCTTCATACATCAGGCCCTTGGTTTCTAATATTGGTCTCAAGATGGGCAACTGAATGTTGACTGGCCTCAAAGTTGGTAATCAGTGTCTCTAGTAGACATTAATGAAGTGAGCTGGAATTGGAGCCTAATGAAAGAGGAGTAGAATCTCACTGATAGGGATAACATGTTTACTGTTGCATTATGATGACTTGTTTATGGCTTTTTGCCAAGCATGTGCATAAAACATTCTGTGAAAAGATGATCAACTAATCTGATGAACCACTGACCAATTGCTCCTCTTCAAAACGCTTCATCCATTCCTACCCACTAGAAAGCATGACTGTTCTACAGGCTGGAGAGTACATGGTTTCATCATCCTTGTATTCTCCTTGTTGTCATTACAAATGGATGGGAAAGAGGAACCAAAAGAGGTCACCAGTCGACAAAAGACCCAGTACAAAGGCCACCTTGCCTTCATCTATTCCAGTCTATCCTTTATTTTGCTTATGATTTCTCCTCCTTCTGTGCATAGCCATTTTTTTCCATCTTATTTTTCTTTCTTTTACTTTTCCTTCCTCATTGCATCTATTTTTGCACACTTTACTTTTCACCTTCTTATTACATCCTAGACACCAGTCTCTCCTAACTCTCTTACCTTCTACAAGATGCTTTCTTTAATTCAGGCTCTGAGTTAGGGAAATATCTCTGATTTCGGGATGAGATCTTAAACCCAGTGGTGAACCCGCATATAGAACTTCCTCCACTATAGAGATATTGCAGTGGTGGAAATTATGCTGCTGGATTTCTCTCAAGAATTAGGACATTCCGACAAAATCTGAGGATTTTCCCTCAACACTGATCTTTTGTTTGATATTCTATGTTTACATGTCGCCCTTGATGTAGTATTCTTTACTTTTGTTTTTTGTTTTTCAATCCTCTTCCCTGTTTCTTTCTTATACCTACACGCTTTCCATTCATTTCCCCCTATTTTCTTTGCTTTCCTTTCTTTCATATGTTTTTTATGAACCAATTTTCCTAATACTTTTATGGGGAACTGCCTTTTTCCCTTTATATATGGTGTCTTGTTTTTGTTAGCTTTTTATTTGTGAGTTTGTGTAAACTCTTTCATGTTTCAAATAGTTTATTTCTTTTTGTTTTGTTTAGGCTAGAAGACCTAATGAAATGAGGGACGGGGCAAATACCTTGATTAGCCTCTAGCAGCAGTGTTGCTCCTAGAATTTTATGGCAGTCTTATTCTACTAATGACATTGGGAATCTTGCAGGAGTCAACCACTCACCTGGCTCCACAAGAGGAAGAGCTAGAAGCAGCTTCATGGAAGGTAGCATATTCGCTAGTCAGATGCAGCACATCCCACTCAATATCACAGAGCTTGACCTGTAACTATTTCACAAAAGTGATAGGGAATATTGCCCAAGCCCAGAGAACTAGCACACTCCCACATCTCACACTACAAGACACATTGGGAGATGCCTGCTGAGGGCGCTGCTAGCTGTGGAGAGCTGTGCTTGTCTTCAACGCTAAGGAAGTAGCTTTAGAGATACCAGCTACATCAGACTCGCCAGTGGCATCAATGAAACAAGTGGCATGAGCGCCTGCATCAGTAGAAGCAGGTTCGGCAGCAAAACAGACAACACAAATGAACCAGCCAAAGGAGATGGGAATATGGAGGGAGATATCTCAGTCTGCCAGCATAAGTGACAGAGAGGAAAGCAAATATTCTCAACAGCAAAATGTTCAGGGCGTTTGTTAATAGGGGGTTACTGAGTACCAGACTTGTTATTGGAATGTCTGCACCAACGACACTCTCAAGAGCACACAACAGATCACTGTGTAGCCACAACTTTGTCACAACAACAGTCAGCTCTCTGAGCAACAGTTTGATGTGGAGCAGTACTAAGGACAGAAGCTTGCATCACCAACAGCAGCAGCATAGCCAGGAAATAAGACATTGTGGGCCCGATTCTGATGCGGTTAGGAAATCTTCCCGATCTAATCGGTTTGGAAATGGTTTCCGACCGACTCGGATCAGGAGAGTCCGACCGACCGAGTATGATGCATCCAGATGCTTCCAGATACGATTTGGTTGGACTTCCATTGACTTCTATGGGAGCCTATGTTCCTAACCGCATCGTAATCTGGCCCTAGGTCGGAAAGACACGTTCCCAATCCGATTCGGAAGAAGCAAATGCCGTTAGAAGGCCTTCCTAACCACATCGTAATCAGGCCCTAGGTGGGAATGCTTTCCTAACCGCATCGGAATCGGGCCCATGTATTGTGGTGTTCATGATGGAATGCTCCAGGTGGTGGCAACCACCATCAAACAGCCCACATTTGAGACTGGGGTGCTCAGACCCTGACGTACTAGGATATTTTATTCTGATATGGGCACCAGAAGATCTATTATCATTTTCTTTTCACGGCAGTGGCTTCTTGTCTGTTTCAAAGGCTCTTACCTAGATGCTAACAGTGAGGAACACAAGCAGTAGACACCATCTGGCTAAATGTCTGGATGTGGTAGGTCTCGGTCATTCAGTTTTGTGCCCAGCCCACTGCCCACCTTACCTAAAACACGACATTGCAGATGTGCCTTACTTTAGTAGAGGGATTTTAGCTCTTGTGAATAACATTTACATTACCAGCAGCCATCCCAGTCAGTCCAGGGCAAGTGGCGGATCACTGACAGAATATCGACAACAACATCGACCTACAGAAATATCGTGACAAAAATATCGTTGTCAAAAATATCGACCTCCTATCTTCAAAATGGCAAGTACAAAAATATCGAAAACAAAATATTGTTGTAAAAAACATTGATGTATAAAATATCGTTTTTTATTTATGTATGAAAAATAATGTAAAACAAATTAAATAATAAATTAAACTTTAAAAAAATTATTTAGATTTATTTGTAAATGTTAACATTTATAAGTAATAAATTTAATGTAAAAAAATTAAACATACATATATAACATGTAATATATATATATTTACTTAAAAACAATTATTAAATAATAATTTTAATTAATTTTAAAATATTATAAATATATTAAAAATAATAAATAAATATATATATACATTTTGCACTACATTGAGGGCAACAGTAGAGAAAGTGTTGGATAGCGGAGGGGTAAAAATTACTATTCCCACTCCAGCGAATGCAACAGTAGGCAAAGTGTTGGATAGCGGAGAGGTAAAAATTACCATTCCCGCGAATTCAACAGTAGGGAAAGTGTTGGATAGCGAATAGGTAAAAAATACTATTCCCACTCCAGGAAATGCAACAGTAAAGAAAGTGTTGGATAGTGGATAGGTAAAATTACTATTCCCACTCCAGCGAGTGCAACAGTAGGGAAAGTGTTGGATAGCGAAGAAATTTTTTTTACTATTACAACTCAAGCAAGTGCAACAGTAGGGAAAGTGATGGATAGCGGAGAGGTAAAAAATAGTATTCCCACTCCAGTGAATACAACAGTAGGGAAAGTGTTGGATAGCGGAGGGGAATAATTTACTATTCCCACTCCAATGAGTGCAACAGTAGGGAAAGTGTTGGATAGCGGAGGGGTAAAAATTACTATTCCCACTCCAGCAAGTGCAACAGTAGGGAAAGTGTTGGATAGGGGAGGGGTAAAAATTACTATTCCCACTCCAACGAGTGCAACAGTAGGGAATGTGTTGGATAGCGAAGGGGTAAAAATCACTATTCCCACTCCAGCTAGTGCAACAGTAGGGAAAGTTTTGTTTAGCGGAGGGGATACAGTTACTATTCCCACTCCAGTGAGTGCAACAGTAGGGAAAGTGTTGGATAGCGTAGGGGAAAAAATTACTATTCCCACTCCAGCGAGTGCAACAGTAGGGAAAGTGTTGGATAACGGAGAGGAACAAATTACTATTCCCACTCCTGCAAGAGCAACAGTAGAGAAAGTGTTGGATAGTGGTGGGGAAAAAATTACTATTCCCACTCCAACAAGTGCAACAGTAGGGAATATGTTGGATAGCGGAGGAGTAAAACTTACTACTCCCACTCCAGCTAGTGCAACAGTAGGGAAAGTGTTGGATAGCGGAGGGGATAAAATGACTATTCCCACTCCAGCGAGTGCAACAGTAGGGAAAGTTTTGGATAGCGGAGGGGAAAAAATTACTATTCCCACTCCAGCAAGTGCAACAGTGGGGAAAGTGTTGGATAGCGGAGGGGTAAAAATTACTATTCCCACTGAAGAAAAGGTCAATTTAAAAACAAACAAAACATCAACTACAATATAAAAGATAACAATTCCAAAAACAAAACATATATAAAAAGTTCAAAAATTACAAAACATAGAAGCATAATATAATGTTAAAAAAAACTAAAAATTACATACAAAGATTAATTTCTAAAAATTTAAAAATAATGTACAAACAAATGAATATTCTATAATAAAAATTGATTATAATCAAAAACATTATTTATTACTTAAATATAATATTTTTTTACCTACCCTATAACACCACACAATTTACAACACACATCTAAATTTAAAAAACAAAGTGTACCTCCATAATTAACACAATTATTTAACAATTAAACAAATATTATTAATTTAAAAAACATTAAAACAGATAACAATTAATATACTAACCAAACTTTACGCCTATATAACCAAAATCCATAAACAAAATAAAAAATAAGCAATTACCAAAAATATTTATCAAGTAATAAATAACTATTAATGATCAAGTAATGATTAATTATTTTAAACTAAATTACTTTCCACCCTCTACCCCAATAAACATCACAACACACACCTAAAAATAATTACACAATTTCCATAACTAATTTTACAATAATAAATTAATATCAAATAACCACAAATCATTAATTAATGTACGAAAATTTACTTCCCACCATTTACCACTATAAACCCCACAACTCACACATCAAATTAATTACCAAATAATTAATTATTTAAAAATAAATTACCTCCCACCCTATTCCCCTATAAACCCCACCACCCATTTCTAAAAACATGACGCAATTAACATAATTAATTAACAAATAATTAATTAATTAATAACAATTAACAAGCAAATTATAAATAATTATTAATACATTAATTCCCACAGTTAACACTATAAAGTAAAATTAAATAAATATTATATAAAAAATATTAATAAATATATAAAAATTAAATTACTTCCCACCCTACTCCCCTATCAACCCACAACCCGCTCCTAAAAAAATGACACAATTAACATAATTAACAATTAATTAATAATAATTAACAACCAATTAATAAATAATTAATAATAAATTAATTCCCACAATTAACACTATAAAATATTAAATAAATAAATATTAATTAATAAAAAATAATAATAATGTAATTATAATTAAATTACTTCCCACCCTATTCCCCTATAAACCCACAACCCGCTCCTAAACAAAATGACACAATTAACATATTTACCAATTAATTAATTAATTAAAATTAACAGCCAATTATTAATTAATTAATAATAAATTAATTCCCACAATTAACATTATAAAATCTAAATTAAATAAATAAAAATTAATATTTAATTTATTATAATTATATTACTTCCCACCCTATTCCCCTAAAAACCCACAACCCGCTACGGAACTAAAACGCAAAATTAATTTAAAATAAAATTAATAACTACTAACAAATTAACACATATATTATAAAACAAAAGCAATACTTAGACAAAAAAATAGAGCACATACATTTAAAATACATACTAGAATACATAACACTAATTAAAAAAACGATATTTTTAACAACTATATTTTAGCAAACGATATTAATGACTTCGATATTTAAAAAACGATATTTCTTACCTTAAACTTGATATTCTTGACCACGATATTCTTGCTGTCGATATTTCTGTGTCTCGATATTTCAAAGTCGATATTAGTGCAAGTCGACATTTCCAACTCAATATTCGGACTCTTTACCGCAAGTGGCGGAACAGAAATTTCCATCTATGATGTGAAGATTAGGCCCCGCTGGACAGCAGCACATAGCAGACCAGGAATGGAGACCCAGGCAGCCAGAAAAGGGAAATGTTAACATTGTCCAGTGATGCATAGTAGGTGCACAGTGCCAATTCAAAATATCGTTCTCGTGAATCAATAATGGCACTTTCCTCATCAATACAAAACCAAGCTGGGTGCTCTTACTCACCTTGACAACCTGGCCTTATATCGATGGTCACACTCAATGAGTGCCAATAGGACATTACATTCAACACCAAACACATATAACATTATTTCTCTCTCCTTGTACTGGGTTGTTTCGGGAGTCTTAAGGCTTAATTACTAGTCTGGCGGTGCACAGACTGCCAAACTCGTGGAGGCGCAGCGATCTCCCAACCGCCCTATTACGATTAGGGCGGTCGGACCGCCATTGCCCTGCCGCAGCCACCAGGGAGCCGCCATTCCCTGGTGGTGTTGCGGCGGTCAGGAAGCATCAATATGCTTGGTGGTACCACCACGGTACTGCCAAGCATATGAGGAGTTTCCTCTCTGCCATGGTTTTCATGGCAGTTCCTCCTCCATGAAAACCCTGGCGGAGAGGAAACAAAGTAGGCCCTGCAGGGCCTTCTTGTGCCTCTGCGCCCTGGGGTGCATGCAGGGGGACACAACATGTCCCTCATTGTGTGCATGCACCTCAGTTCCAGCATGGTATGGAGTTCTCAGTCCATGCCGTGCAGGAACTTTTTTGGGGTGTTCCCATTACGGTGCCCATTTTCAGGGCACCACCGTGGGAAGGTAAAAAAAAAAAAAACACCAGACAGGAGGAAACTCCTTATCTGGCAGGCGGCCCGACCACGACTTTGGCGTTGCGGCAGCGGGGCGGACCCAGCACCGCACCGCCAAAGTCATAATCAGGCCCTTAGTCTGTCCTGTTGTCTCATTTCCTTTCTGTATAGTTTACCAAAATGTAGACCTCTGTTTCCAAAGGTTTTGTGGAGTGTGTGGCAATGAGTTGCCCTTACTAAGGGGCTCATTACGATGACGGACGGAAAAGCATTCCGACCGCCGTGCTAGCGGGAAATTGCCGCCCGCAGGAAATGCGGCAAAACCGCCGGCCAGATTAGGATGCACCGCCAGAAACTCCCTACCGCGGCGGTCGGATTCCAGGATTCAGCGGCAGAAAAGCTGAAAATCCATCCGCGGCAGTCGGATTTGCTGCGGAAAGGCCAAAGACCGCCGTTTCCCCAGCGACCAGGAACACATGGAGCTATCCGCAGTATTGCCACCGCCATCCTCGATTGGCCGGATTCTCCGCAGCGGTGTGGTGGGCTGTTTGTGGCATCGTAATACAACCGGCGGTCGTAACCGCATTCCGCACGGTGGTCCCTCCCTTTTGGCTCCGTCCGCCACCGCTGCGGAAGGGGATTCCTGGCGGTTCCCGAAACACCGCAGCGGACGGGAAATGGGCTTTCTTTGCCCATTGTAATATGGCACCGCAAGGACCGCCGATGGAGTGCGGAAAAGGGCATTTTCCGCCAGCACCGCGGATGTGCTACCGCCCGCCATCGTAATCAGCCCCTAAATTCTCCATGTATGATTATTCCAACCCACGTTCTGTATCTGTGCCTTGTGCCCTAACTCCAAATTAGACTTATTTCCCATTGATTGGCTTGCATCTTCAGGGTGTAGTGAGCCATGATCGGGGTTATTATGTTTTAGTGGCCATTTCAGAGTCAAGTTGTAGAATCTCATTGGAGTCAAGAACTCCAAAGAACAAGGCACCAGTCACAGTTCTGAATTTTGTAGGCCCAGGAGCAACCTGTACACTAAAAGAGGTAAAGAACAGCGGCCACCACGTCGAAGACAAATATGCAGTGGGAGCTCAGGCAATGTAGCAAAACTATGTATGATCTGCAGGGAACAGCGATTCTGAATCATGAAAAGAGACAGATACGCTCTTTATTTATTTCTTACACATTCTTGTTCTCTTTTTAAGCCACAGACATTCCTGGCAGAAAAGGAAGATTTGCCAGGGATTGGCTGGAGGACTGCTAAAAAACCACCATACGCTATGTGCCAGGATAATGGACTTGGATGGCGTACTGTAAAGCAGTGCAAAATGTATCCTGCTACAGGACTAAAGGACCTGCATTGATGGGTGTACCTGGAGAAAGCTGTGCCACGAAAAATCCCGAAAGTACAGTTCAGTTGAATTCAATAAATGAATATGAGGATTTTGGATGCAAGAATTGTAAGAAAAATGCTGCAAAGTTTAGTGGATTTAAAGGTGTATAACAATCATGGCAACCTATGTCCAATCTTCATGCCCCATGTTTGCTGTGCAAATTTTATGCAAGGCATCCTGACATACGAGAAGCCACACCGCAAAGATGGTGGCATTTGGGGACACTATAAGGAACCAGGGCTAGAGGTCTTGTTAATCGCTATTACTGGTCGAGTGCAAGGAGGGTTACTGCAAACCCTCTTATGCAGAGTTTTGTTCACAGGGGGCTGTCATCATGGATTGTCAGCATTGTCTGGACTGACGCTGTGTGAACACAGAGAGCGCATGCTGCATGGAAGCCTTCTGACAATGAGTTACTATTCCCAGCAGGCCATGAATTCTTTCATATTCTGGAGAGACAGCGACCATCTTGTATATCTGGGTACAACTTCCTTCATTGTCCATGGCATCTTTGATAGGCAACTGTGCTAGAATGCTGCAGCAAGGAGGAACTTGCTACATGGATCTCAGATTTCCTTGTCAAGACTCTTGCTTCCCTATGGATTTGTTTTGAAAGGCATTAGAAATATGGACAAATGTCCAGAAAGCCATATTGTTGATGGAAACAAATTATGAACTATTTTCTGAACATTTACATAAACTCTTGTAAGATGAAAGGTGGCAGTTATATTTGGCAGATGTAATCCTCTTATGGAACAGAAAGGATTCTTAGTGTGGACTATGTTGCTCATGTTATGCGTGATTGTCAGGCATAAAGTATTATCATGTAGTATTAATGTACAAATTGTCAAGAAAAGAACAACAGAATATTACCTTTGTTGGTTAGCTCTCAGTTCTACAAGAGTCAAGTAGAAACTATAACTTCTCTACCTCAAAGAGTGCATAGTGACAAAGCTTGAGGTAGTCAAATAGTGCATAGTGACAAAGCTTGAGATAGTTATTTAAGTCACAGTGAGGAGTGCTAGTAAACATATACTTGAGGTACTTGTTCCTGTGTGTGTTTAGTTTGCAGGACTTACAAGTGCCACGAGCAAAGTTCAGACAGATAGTTACACAGAGATACTGATAAGGTATATCCACACAGTTAAGCATAATAACCTTCCACATCAAGTTAATTGAGATGTCTCTTTGCTTTATAGATATCCATTACATCCTACAGCATCTTTGATCAACAGCAGTGAAAAGTCAGAGTGGTGGAGTCCGGTATCTCTGTTTCTTCTGTTATCCAATGCCCGTTCCCTGTCTACAACTGCCCATCACATTTCTGTTTATGTGGTCGCTGGTGGTGGTGGTGAGAGATGGAAGAGTGCATTGCTTCCATTGGATTCCACACTCAAGGTTAGGGCACTTTAATAGAAATGCTATTTTGCAACCACAGTACTGCAAACATGAGTAAATACAAATGAACGGGTAGCAAGGTGTCCAGGTTCCTAGTGACTGATACAGATCACCAACAAAAGACAGGAAACACAGCACAACAAGCAAAGGTACACCTTCCTCTGCTACATGTTGCACATAGCAAGCGGGGTCCAGTGACCTTGCTTGATGCTGCCAGTTCTGATCCTAGATGTAGAGAAAGCAAGCATAGAGAGCAGGATTGCAGAGATTCATGGTCAGGAGCAGGAGCCCGTATCAGCTGGGCTCAGCCAGCATTCATCTTCCAAGGAATGCGACCTCAAATAGATGTCAAACACTTATTAAATACTGTGGCAAAAGATTTAACTGTATTGAGCTTCTTGCCTATAACTGTACAGTATCTTTTGAAATTCTGGGCCAGAGTCTCTGCAATGAGAATTGCGGACATTCCACCTGTTGTGAAGACTCCCCCTCGACTGCGGGGCCTCTGCCACGAGTGCGGAGGCCCTTTGTGAATCAGGCCTCAGTCACTAATATTTTCTTCAAACAATTTTCCTAAAATCCCCATAGGCTTTTATCAGAATTTGGCTTGACAAAATCACAGAATGCCCAAGCCCAATGAACTACATACAGCAGTATGAAGACCCAGTGCTGGCTTCCTTATCATATGATGGTTTTATAAGGGAGTGGAAGAGAAAGTTGATTTTTACTCTTGTGCATTGATATGTAGCCCCTCCCTCACAGGAACTCTGTGACGCTTTAGCAGACCACTTCCACAACAAGATATCCACCATCTACAAGAACTTCAAGACCCAACCCACTTAACCCCACATCCTCCTCACTCAAACGGAAGCCTTCCCAGATCAGCCACTCACCGCATGGGAACAGGTCACCACACAGAACATCACTCACTTCCACTCGGGAGCACCCACAGACCCCTGCCCCACCACCTCTATAACCTCGGAGGCAAGGACATCAACCGCCAACTCACCACCATCCTCAATGCATCCATCGCTACAGCCACCTTTCCCGATGCATGGGAACACGCAGAAGTTAGACCTCTTCTCAAAAAACCCTCCACTGACGTCAGAGAACTTCAGAACTACCGCCCCATCTCACTGCTCCCTCTCCCCACCAAAGTCCTATAGAATGCCATCAACCAACAGCTCACCGAATACCTGGAGAGAAACAACCTGCTCAACTCCTCCCAATCCAGTTTCCACGCCAACCATAGCACCGAGACCACCCTAATTGCTGCCACTGACGACATCACTACCCTCCTCGACAGAGGAGAATCATCGGCCCTAATCCTCCTCGACCTCTCCGCAGCATTCAACACCTTATCCCACCACACACTTATAAAGAGACTGCAACACATTGGGATCCAGGAAGCAGCCCTCAGATGGATCGCATCGTTCCTCACTGGATGAACTCAGAGAATCCACTTACCTCCCTTTGCCTCAGACCCAAGAGCACAATCTGCGGAGTCCCACAAGGTTCATCCCTCAGCCTCACCCTTTTCAACATCTACATGGCACCTCTAGCCGACATCGTCAGAACACACAATCTCAACATTATATCCTACGCCAATGAAACCCAGCTCATCCTCTCGCTCTCAGCAGACCCTACCACCACATAGGCCAACTTCCACAACTGCATGAAGAACGTCACAGACTGGATGAAGACCAACTGTATGAAGCTCAACACTGAAAAGACCAAAGTGCTGATCTATGGCAAGAAAGCCTCTCCCTAGAACGGCAGCTAGTGGCCCGCTAAACTCGAACCCACTCCCACACCAACAGACCACGCCCGCAAACTCTGCATCATTCTGGGCAGCAAGCTCACCATGAAGTGACAGATCAATGCAGTCTCCTTCGCCTGCATCCACACCCTCTGCATGCTCTGAAGAATCTTCAAATGGCTCCCCTTCAGCACGAGGAAAACCGTCACTCAGGTCCTGGTCACCAGCCGGCTGGACTACGAAAACGCACTGTACACAGGAACCACCATCGAACTCATTAAGAGACTACAAATGATACAGAACTCAGCAGCCAGACTCATCCTCAACCTACCCAAATAGACCCACATCACCTCACACCTCAGAAACCTCCACTAGCTCCCTTCCAGAAAAGATGCCAATTCAATATATTGATGCACGTCTACAAAGTCCTCCACAACCTAGGACCAGCATACATAGACCACTGCCTGAACTTCCACGAACCGTCCAGAGACCTTCACTCCGCCTCCCTCGCACAGACACTGCACATCCGCCGAAACCACAGCAGAGGGCATTCCTTCTCCTACCTCACCGCCAAGTCCTGGAACGGCCGTCTCTCCATCTCCGGACATCATCCTCGCTGGGGGAATTCAGGAAGAGACTCAAGACCTGCCACCTAGTGCCTAGATACCCTTAGCAGCGCTATAAAACACTAATTGATTTTGAATTTTAGGCTGTGGTATTTCGAGAAACAGCTTCTTTAAGTGTCTGAAAATCAAAAACACCATTCCCCAGAATACCCATTAGGCAGATTTGGTGCACGCATTAGCCGTTAATTTCAACCTAGAACTATTCATCGTTAATGGTCAACTTTCTTCTTTCACCCAATATTACACATAATATTTTGAAGGATCTATTGTATCATACAGAACTGAGGCCCTGTGATCACTGGTATAAACTAAGGAACAATAGACCAATCTATTTTCCTTCTGCACAGAATGGTCATACCTGCAAACTGGTAAAAAATACAAAAGGATAAAACTTTTTTGTCTATTTTATACTATGAAACAACTGCGGAAATGTGGCGGTAAGTCAACATCTGATTGTCATTGCTGTGGAGCACTTGATTTAAATTTAGCATATTTGTTTCTTGAGCCAAGAGCCAGCATTTTTTTATCTCTCTTTTACGACTAAGATATATATTAGATTCAGAAACGTACATGTCATCTGGAAGGAGATGTTGGGTTTACTCAATTATAACTACTCCTGTTCTTGGCTGTCTTGATAGTGACAATGGAAATTGAATTGACTGTGTCCACCACAAGTGAGTTAATGGCTCATATAATATTTTCTTTGTTCTTCGGTGCTGGTCTATATCAACATCTGTCCCTACCCTTTGCCTTCATTCTTTCCCTTCAGACACTGACATTCACCCTGTGGGAAGCAAGTGCAATAAGGAAATACTATACTTCCAGATGAATATGTAGAATGAGGGTAAAGTGGTCAGTAAACATATGTGTTTGTGTCAACATGTGTGTGTGTGTACGTTTGCGCGTGCACGCAGGTGTAAACCCATTCTTGACGGTAGCACATGGGCACACAACTCCAGAAAAAAACAACGCACCCACAGCGCTAGCTCTCTTCCCAGCTTTCATAAACTTTTGATGTGTCCTTGCAACGGTTTTGGAAACACCTAACAATCGTAAATATGGACCGAGTGTGCATCAGGTGAAAATTATGATGAGCAACAAGCAGGAGAGAATTCACCATGTGTGTAGGAAAGGATGCTATGCACTGGAAAAGTACTTTGCTAGAAGACTAAAACAAGAAAGGGAAAAAAATAAAAATGCACTGGTTAAGTCACATCAAGCAGAAGTTGCACATGATTAGGGTTAGACAAATAGGATCAGACTTTGTCATTTTTAACTATGCATAAAATATGCATGCAGAGTTGACATAAAGGTACAAATGTTTGTAAATCGGCTGAAACTGAAAGTTTGAACTTATTCACATGAGTAAGATGTGACATTTTAGCGGAACTCTACGTGAAGCTGGCCCTCACGTTTGTGAACATCTAAATATATCACCAGGGAGGTAGATATCAAGAGTGCAGCAGGTGCAGTAACACCGGAATAAAAGGTATAGGGGGAACTGCAACCAAATTATAGCTGTTTTGTGCTTCCAACCTAGGGAAGGTTCGCCCTATTATTCTTGCTTGCATTTGAGCTTATGGCACCCTTGCTACTCCAGAGTATCTCAGCCAAGCATGTCAGATGAGGAACCAGGCACATCTTTATTTTCTTAATAAATGGTTGCTTCCCTCGCGGTTTAATCTGGAGCCAGCCTTTTATTTGAGCCAAAAAGCATGTTTCGAGGCATTCGTCATTCAAATATAAACCACGAGGAGTCAAAGTCTTGAAACTGGCTGAGACTGTAAGTTTTTATCGAAAACGGAAAGCTCATTTGTACCCAATAAACATTCCTTCTGTTGGGATCCACTGGTGTGCTAAGGACGCCTCTCCATATATGAGCCCCTGGACCCGGCAGAGAGCCAGGGTTCGCAGGGTGCCAGGAGACAAGAATTCTGTAAAGGAGGCTTGACGCAGCACCTTAACAGGAATGGCTTCCGAATGGGCTGCGAAGAGAGAGGCTTCCACAGAGGCTCCATTTTGCTTAGCCAGAGCACATGGCTGGTTTGCGTCTGACTTCCGTTTCCTGTTGGCATGCTTTGCATGTTGTCCATCGAGACAATGCTATCTGATTCAGGATAGTGCAGCAGCAATAGTTGAGACACAGGATGTCCCTCGGGAGATAGTCTACTGGGGTCAGTCTGTGCGGAAAGGGACTCTGCAGGAGCCAGGTTCTCACAGCACTAAGATACAAGGTTGTGAAGCAGTTGGGCCAATAGGGGAGGAGCTTTGAGTGCAGGCACATCCCAGAGCTCCCTGTGCCTGTAGGTGTCATACCTGCCACAGTGCCACCGTGTGTCACACGATTTCGGCTCCCTTCACACGGTCACACAGTGAGGAGCCGAAATCACACGGTTGCAGGTAAACAATGGATTTTCAGCTCCTTTTTGGAGGCAATAGGCAGCTGATGTCCATTAAGAGGTGTGAAAACACCCCAGGACATTGGCGACAGCCTCAATTACCCTTTGTTTCTATTTTTCGGGAGGGGGGGCTTGGTGACGGCCCCCCCCAGGTATCTCTCGGCACAAGGCCCCTCCCCCGCCAAGGTCCCGTCCCCTCCTCACACGGTGGCATTAATTTGTAAGTTGGCAGGTATGAGGTGTACTATGGTCATCTAAAATTCTACAGTCTGAGAAAATCAGATAGAAATGGGTGAGTCTAGAAGACGCTGAGTTAAAGAAACCAACAAGGCTCTCTTACACTGAGAATGGGCCATGGTCATATGTCCTGTAACTTCTTTCTCGGTCCTGGGGGTGAATAGGGACTGTCAGGCATAATGCTGCTGCACCGTTCAGAAGCACAAACCTCCTTCTCATTGACAAGCAGGTGAGGGAGGTTTTGGACACGGTCAGTGGCACGCGTCATTTTTGTGTCCTCCTGCCCCCTGAACAGATGCGCATGGTCCTCATGCATCTCTCAGTCCCAGCCTTATTGGCAAATATCCAGTGACTTCATTTCTCCAAAATCATATGGGGAAAGGAAGTGACATCATACACCATTTGAATGCCTAGTAATAGCAGAGGAAGTGATTTCACACAGACGAGCGATGAGCCACTGTCCTTTATTAACATGTGCTACCATTCTAGTTGTCTTTTTTTGGGGACTAAAGAGAGTTTGAAGCATCCTGAGGATGCAATTTGGGGCTAGGGAGCACGTTATTTTGCATAGAATTAAACTTTCAATTAAACACAAAATCAGAATTAGTCTGGAAAATACTCAGTCTGTTAAACAATCAAGTGCATTCTGTTGGTTTCATGACAGCGATGCAGTTAGGTTATGTTATGTTACAGTATCACCCGCAAGGGTATCCTGGCACTGAGCAGGTGCGAGTGCTAAGCCCTGCTTTTGGTTATTTGAAAAGCCCGGTCGTCATCTTGCGGAATTCAACAAGAAAGGAGGAGGACGGTTTAGGAGTGATGTAAGAGAATGCCTGTACTCCTGACCTGGTTCTATCTATGCCTGGGATATGTGTGCATAGGAGTCTTGAGGAACAGAAGTGTCTGGGTGGTTGGTGGAAGGAGATGCGACTGTTCAGGAATGCGGGGTCTAAGTTGTGTAGTGCCCTGAATTTGTGTGTGAGGAGTTTGAAATGAGTGTGTTTTTGTAGCAGGTGCCAGTGGAGCTCCCTTTGGTGTGGTGTGATGTGAGTTCTGTGTTGAAGGTTGAGTATGAGTCTGGATGGTTTGTAGTCTTCTAACAAACTAGTTGGTGGTCCCAGCGTAGAGGGTTTTCCCGTAGTCCAACTTACTGGTGACTAAGGCGTGAGTGACAATGTTTCTAGTGTTGCTTGGGAGCTATTGGAAGATTTTCCTCAGCATCTTCAGGGTGTGGATGCGGGATGCAGTGTTGGGGTTGACTTGCATGGTCATATTCAGTTTGCTGTCGATGATTGTTCTGAAATTCCTTGAGTGGGTGCTGCGTGTGGGTCTGAATTTGGCTGGCCACCAGTTATAGTCCCATGGTGAGGTGTTCTTGCCGAAGACCACTACTTCTGTCTTGTCCAGTTAGCAACTTTGGTCATGCAGGCAATGAACTTGCTTCTTTGGGTGGGGCTCTTGTCCGAAAGGAAAAGTATAAGTTGTGTGTAATTGGAATAGGATTGGAGGTTGATGTTTTGTGTGCAGATGACGTTGGCCAGAGGGATCATGTATGCTTTGAAGATTGTGTGGCTGAGCAATGAACCTAGAGGCACTCCGCAGATGACTTTGCAGGCTTCCGAGGAGTAAATTGCCTGGCTGACAGCTTTTGTTCTATCTGTTAAAAAGGAGAAGATCCAACAGAGAGAAGGTCCTGCCCCCTCCTCCTCTTCTTCTATATCTTTTCCAGGAGGAAAGGAAGGGACCATGTCTCGTGCCTGTGACTACGGAATCCCTACCCTTTTCTTCGTGACATCGTTCAGCTGCAATCCAGTTCACAGATAAAACCTTTTTAAACTATAGTTTGTATTTTAATTTGTATAACATTTTATGCACATTAAGTTGGTGATATAGGGGGCGCTGTGCAAGGGCAGATCTTTACCAGCTCCTGGGCTGAACCTTAGGACAGCAAATCCAATAGAATACTATTGCTTTTGGGGAGAGCTCAACATGAGGGTGATAGCGGACTACGGAATATGGGACAGGCCACAGATTAGGTAGAACACTACTTTCAGACCGAACATATGCCACCACCAACATCGTTGTGCCAAACAATCCCACTGATCAGGGGAATGAATCTTGTTATATACAGGTACAGGCATGGCAAAACGAGAGGCAATACTCATTACCAAAACACACGATTGTGGAAAGCATACTCCTCATCCTCCAACCCACAGAATGGTGTACACAGGAAGGGATGTTCACACGTAGCAATGATTCTAGGCTTAGAATCACTACAAATCCCAGCATACACCAAACAGGGTTCTGTGAGACATGCGACTCATACGAATAGGATGGGGCATTTTCAACACCACGGATGACTTGTTTAGGCTTACTGTACTCAGAAAACATTCACTAGTCCCACTCCCTTGCGAACGGACACCTAGCGGTTATTTATTTATAAAATGTTATCGTCCGCGCGCCCTCTGTAAAACATGATGCATTTTGCTGTTACAATATTTATTATGTTTCATCTTTTCAACAATATGAAAGCACTTGAAAAAAGCTACTAAGAGTGTATTCTATGTTTACATGTAATCTCCCAAGATGGCGGTTATGTATACTGCTCACTGTAGCAACACTAACACTTTAGTCCTTTGTCTATGCTCACAATGTACCAGGAAGTGTATGTAAGATACTGCAACTTGTCACTCCGTTGTGTGAACAAGACCTTTCGAGGTTGAAACGCGTCACGGCGGGTTTATGATGTGAATAAACCCCCTTGCATTGATCTTTGGAGTTCTGGTAGTTTTTGCGAAGACCTCAGAGCGCGATTGGAACTCCGTTCTTATCTGATTTTGACAACCGGTTTTCTCCGGCGGCATTGCGCCACCCCTCTATGGGCGGAGGATCTCCGGAAGGAGTAACTGATTTTGTGATATATATATATATATCCAACAAACCTCTCCAAAGGAAAAGTACACTGTACGCCTTGGTTGGTGGCAAAAACGAGGCTTTTTATTTTCATGTTCATACTGCAACA
The DNA here is from genome assembly GCA_963921515.1 of Calotriton arnoldi. Classification (NCBI taxonomy): domain Eukaryota; kingdom Metazoa; phylum Chordata; class Amphibia; order Caudata; family Salamandridae; genus Calotriton; species Calotriton arnoldi. Next base: position 2,427,913 of record CAWUFW010000959.1, on the reverse strand, counting down.
ATGGGCTTAAAAACCTGACGCGTTTCAGCTCCTGTGGTGAGCCTTAATCATAGGTAACAGTCTTTGGCTTTCAAATGGTGACCACATGTTTAAAATCTACGTATACCAGACCACCCTTATATGCTGCGGTCTTAAAGTCACAGAGTCTTTTGCCTGCGTTTGGAAGCAGTTTTTGCACTTTTTATTTTGACTTTCGCAGTGGCATTTTCCTTTTACTTTACTTTTTCCGGGGCACATTGCTGTCATTTCTTTAAAAGCATTTCGTTCCACATTACATTTCAAAAGCTTTTAGATGGATTTATGAATGGGAACCTGACCCGCCCGCCTCCACTATGATAGAGAAAGGTATGGAGTTATCTAAACCAGAAATGTAATGTCGAACGGGGCGAGGTATGTGAATGTGGATTCCACGTTTATGGGCTGGTGACAAGATAAAGGCACTGCACGGAATCAAGCACTGTGACATGAAGGCTAATGAAAAGATACCGTTAAATGAAATGCGGATGGAAACGAAATGTTTTTAAAGAAATGACAGCAATGTGCCCCGGAAAAAGTAAAGCGATACCAAATGGGATGATGGACGGAGCGTTTGAGCAAATCAAACACTCACCCCCAGTCAACTGATCTGGGTTTAATCCATCACCATTCTTTAGCTCACTCCACCTCCCCAGTTCAGACATGGACATATGCAAATCAGTCTGACCCTGTGCCTCATGGGAACAGTCCAGCCCGAACTGCCAAGCCATGTCTTCCCTGGACCGGAAACAAGCATCCTGGGATCGGTGTCTGGCACAGGGTCAGACTGATTTGCATATGGCCATGTCTGAACTGGGGTGGTGGAGTGAGCTAAAGAATGATGATGGATTAAACCCAGATCATTTGACTGGGGGTGAGTATTTGATTTGCTCTAACGCTCCGTCCATCATCCCCTTTGGTATCGCTTTGTTCGCCCTAAGTTGGCAGGGTATGCCCAGACGTGGGTCCCTTGCTCACTTTGCCACTGGATTCAAGATAGCCTGGCTGATGAGGGTTTTGAACCCGAAACCGGTCCCAGGATGTTTGTTTCCGGTCCAGGGAAGACATGGCTTGGCAGTTCGGGCTGGACTGTTCCCATGAGGCACAGGGTCAGACTGATTTGCATATGGCCAGGTCTGAACTGGGGTGGTGGAGTGAGCTAAAGAATGATGATGGATTAAACCCAGATCATTTGACTGGGGGTGAGTGTTTGATTTGCTCTAACGCTCCGTCCATCATCCTCTTTGGTATCGCTTTGTTCGCCCTAAGTTGGCAGGGTATGCCCAGACGTGGGTCCCTTGCTCACTTTGCCACTGGATTCAAGATAGCCTGGCTGATGAGGGTTTTGAACCCGAAACCGGTCCCAGGATGCTTGTTTCCGGTCCAGGGAAGACATGGCTTGGCAGTTCGGGCTGGACTGTTCCCATGAGGCACAGGGTCAGACTGATTTGCATATGGCCATGTCTGAACTGGGATGGTGGAGTGAGCTAAAGAATGATGATGGATTAAACCCAGATCATTTGACTGGGGGTGAGTGTTTGATTTGCTCTAACGCTCCGTCCATCATCCCCTTTGGTACCGGAAAAAGTAAAGCAAAGGGAAAATGCCACTGCGAAAGTCAAAATAAAAAGTGCAAAAACTGCTTCCAAACACAGGCAAAAGACTATGGGGCATATTATCAAGCGGCAGCGATAATTATCGCTGACCGCTCTTAGCGTGGGGAATAGTATCGCCGGCTATCGCTGAAAATTATCGCCATGCTAACGCTGTATTAATAACGCTTAGCGCAAAGGCGATAATTTTCCAGTGATAGCGGTGTTTTCCATGGAACATCGCTGGTTTTTCAGCGATGTTCCATGGAAAAGCGGCGATAATCTTGTGAATAGGGCCTGTGGTCTTAGCCACACAATCCACCCCCATGTTAGGTATGCCTTAGTCAGGAATTTAGCAGACGTTAAATTCCTGCGTTAAGGCATACTTAACGCGATTTAAAATATCGCTAACCCACGTTGTTAATATGGCGATACCTGGGTTAGCGATATTTCCCCATGTTGTTTTCACAGGCACGCCTCCTTTGCATCTCATTAGCGATGCGATGGGAGGCGTGCAGAAAACGGACGCTAATTCAAGGAATCACGCGCTAGCGTGTCCTTGTTAATTAGGCGATAAAATTATCACCGCTTTTCATCCGAAAACGGACGCTAAAGCGGCGATAATTCTTTAACGCCGCCTTGATAATATGCCCCTCTGTGACTTTAAGCCAGCAGCATATAAGGGTGGTCTGGTATACGTAGATTTTAAACACGTGGTCACCATTTGAAAGCCAAAGACTGTTACCTATGATTAAGGCTCACCACAGGAGCTGAAACGCGTCAGATTTTTAAGCCCATTGTTGCAGTATGAACATGAAAATAAAAAGCCTCGTTTTTGCCACCAACCAAGGCGTACAGTGTACTTTTCCTTTGGAGAGGTTTGTTGGATTAATGAGCGAGGGAACTCCATCCCCACACGCTGAGGCCGCCCTGATAAGGAGTTGGGTTCCTGCACGGAGATGCTTTTGGATGGATATATATATATATACCATGAAACAATTCCAGCATTTACCTGAGCTATTGTTTGCTTGTTGAATACACTGCATGATGGGACCGGTAGTTTAATCCTAAACTGCCGGAGTACTCTGCATGGTAACATGCGTCAGGTGTGCGCCTCACCACTTTGGAGGGAGCAGCATATAAACAGAACAATCAAGAATACCTGGGTTGAACTGCGGCATCAGAGGAAGGCTTAACGCCGAAACACGTCATGCCGAAATCTCTCAATAAATTGCTTTTGAATCCCCGCTGTGTCCCTTGATCGGCTCGAATTGGAGAAGATTTTGTTTCTATATGGAGCGTGCAGCCAGTGACGCGCACAGGGGACCCTTCCACTTGGAGGTCGTGGACAACATTGGCAACGGGTGGACTCACTCTTTCTTTTCGCTGAGGTATCGGTCGCCCACGACCCGCCACTCGAACCCTGAAAGCGGAGCATCTGCTGCCATTAGGCGGACGATGACTGCATTGTGATACGCAGTAAATGCACAGACGTATCCAGAACTCGGCTTCAGCCAGTAGGTAGGCTGGAAGTAGGGGGCAAAGACAATTTATTTTTCTGATTTTACCAGGACTCTTCCTGAACCACGAAACAATTCCAGCATTTACCTGAGCTATTGTTTGCTTGTTGAATACACTGCATGATGGGACCGGTAGTTTAATCCTAAACTGCCGGAGTACTCTGCATGGTAACGTGCGTCAGGTGTGCGCCTCACCACTTTGGAGGGAGCAGCATATAAACAGAACAATCAAGAATACCTGGGTTGAACTGCGGCATCAGAGGAAGGCTTAACGCCGAAACGCGTCATGCCGAAATCTCTCAATAAATTGCTTTTGAATCCCCGCTGTGTCCCTTGATCGGCTCGAATTGGAGAAGATTTTGTTTTTATATGGAGCGCGCAGCCAGTGACGCGTACAGGGGACCCTTCCACTTGGAGGTCGTGGACAACATTGGCAACGGGTGGACTCACTCTTTCTTTTCGCCGAGGTATCGGCCGCCCACGACCCGCCACTCGAACCCTGAAAGCGGAGCATCTGCTGCCATTAGGCGGACCATGACTGCGTGGTGATACGCAGTAAATGCACAGACGTATCCAGAACTCGGCTTCAGCCAGTAGGTAGGCTGGAAGTAGGGGGCAAAGACAATTTATTTTTCGGATTTTACCAGGACTCTTCCTGAACCACAAAACAATTACAGCATTTACCTGAGCTATTGTTTGCTTGTTGAATACACTGCATGATGGGCCCGGTAGTTTAATCCTAAACTGTCGGAGTACTCTGCATGGTAACGTGCGTCAGGTGTGCGCCTCACCACTTTGGAGGGAGCAGTATATATACAGAACAATCAAGAATACCTGGGTTGAACTGCGGCATCAGAGGAAGGCTTAACGCCAAAACGCGCCATGCCGAAATCTCTCAATAAATTGCTTTTGAATCCCGCTGTGTCCCTTGATCGGCTCGAATTGGAGAAGATTTTGTTTCTATATGGAGCGCGCAGCCAGTGACTCGCACAGGGGACCCTTCCACTTGGAGGTCGTGGACAACATTGGCAACGAGTGGACTCACTCTTTCTTTTCGCCGAGGTATCGGCCGCCCACGACCCGCCACTCGAACCCTGAAAGCGGAGCATCTGCTGCCATTAGGCGGACCATGACTGCATGGTGATACGCAGTAAATGCACAGACGTATCCAGAACTCGGCTTCAACTAGTAGGTAGGCTGGAAGTAGGGGGCAAAGAGAATTTATTTTTCGGATTTTACCAGGACTCTTCCTGAACCACGAAACAATTCCAGCATTTACCTGAGCTATTGTTTGCTTGTTGAATACACTGCATGATGGGCCCGGTAGTTAAATCCTAAACTGCCGGAGTACTCTGCATGGTAACGTGCGTCAGGTGTGCACCTCACCACTTTGGAGGAAGCAGCATATAAACAGAACAATCAAGAATACCTGGGTTGAACTGCGGCATCAGAGGAAGGCTTAACGCCGAAACGCGTCATGCCGAAATCTCTCAATAAATTGCTTTTGAATCCTTGCTGTGTCCCTTGATCGGCTCAAATTGGAGAAGATTTTGTTTCTATATGGAGCGCGCAGCCAGTGACGCGCACAGGGGACCCTTCCAATTGGAGGTCATGGACAACATTGGGAACGGGTGGACTCACTCTTTCTTTTCGCCGAGGTATCGGCCGCCCACGACCCGCCACTCGAACCCTGAAAGCGGAGCATCTGCTGCCATTAGGTGGACCATGACTGCATGGTGATACGCAGTAAATGCACAGACGTATCCAGAACTCGGCTTCAGCCAGTAGGTAGGCTGGAATTAGGGGGCAAAGACAATTTATTTTTCTGATTTTACCAGGACTCTTCCTGAACCACGAAACAATTCCAGCATTTACCTGAGCTATTGTTTGCTTGTTGAATACACTGCATGATGGGACCGGTAGTTTAATCCTAAACTGCCGGAGTACTCTGCATGGTAACGTGCGTCAGGTGTGCGCCTCACCACTTTGGAGGGAGCAGCATATAAACAGAACAATCAAGAATACCTGGGTTGAACTGCGGCATCAGAGGAAGGCTTAACGCCGAAACGCGTCATGCTGAAATCTCTCAATAAATTGCTTTTGAATCCCCCCTGTGTCCTTGGTTGGCTCGAATAGGAGAAGATTTTGTATATATATATATATATATATATATATATATATATATATATCCTCACGAGCTGCCTGAGTTGCACCGCCGCAGCTCCCGAACAGAGGGCGCGTCATCGAAAAGGACCACCCAAGAAAGGTCCACTTAATTCTCCATTCACCTCGTAACAACAAGGATGAGGATGCCGTGTATAGATGCAAAAAAATGGTTTATTCGCCGGCACCCATTGGACGCGTTTCACCTGCCATGCAGGCTTGCTCACCAACGCTGAAGTAAAGTTTTACAATCACTTTTAAACACATTTTTTTGTTGCGTGTCACGTGAAAACTACTGTGTAATTACAACTGAAGACAGACTGGTAGTTTTTCTTCCATTAATCAAGTCAAATTTAAATCACAATGATTTTTACATAAATTCATTTGTTTGCTAACACATAGTATTTCATGTGTAATCATAGACCAGGCAATTTTCGAAATAATTTCATTTCTGAATAAAATATCCCGATTAATACCCGAGACGCCATACTCAATACTTCTGTACCGCTATCATTATAACTTAACAAGGCTCAAATTAACACCAGTGCAAGATCTCTTCTAGGTTGTTTGCAATTCAGCCCCAGTGGGCATTATTTCATATTATTACTACACTATACTATACCATTCCAGCCCAAGCGGGCATACTTATTAGCATATATATAATTAAAAAACAGCTGCCTAAAAAAGTGCAAAGTGCTAATGTGATAACTTAAAACAACAAAAATAATAATGAACTTAAAAACATATGGACAATTAATGAGTTTGAGAGAAAGTTACTTTTGGCATATGTTCTTCATAGATGAGTATGGAAATCTTCTTCCATATTCAATCCTTCCGGAGTTTTGGTGTCGAGTTCAATAATATAACACGACTCCAATTTCCTCAATTTCTTCTCCCTATTACCTCCCCTGACATTGGGTGGCACTGCATCGATTACAAAATAGATCAAACCCTTTTCATTCTTATTATGGGAGTACTCAAAATGGCGGGCAACCGGATAAGATTTATCACCATTCTTGATAGCCTTCAAATGTTGTAGTATGCACTTGTGAACAGGCAGAATTGTATTGCCCACGTACCTCAGGCCACACGGGCACTGAAGAACGTAGACAGCAAATTCGGTCTTGCAGGTAAATTCACCCTTTACTCTCTTCACTTTTTTAGAAAGGCCTGACGTATATGATGTAGTATTTTTCCCATGAAGGCAGGCTTTGCACATAGTGCATTTTAAAAAATCTTGTTTCTTTCTTAGCCATAATGTGCTAGGGTTTCTTTGTTGTCCTGTTTTTAACATATTACTGACGAGTGCTTGTTTCAAGGATTTAGCACGTCTGAATGTTATCTGTGGTTTCCGCAGCACTGATTTACCTAAAATAGGGTAATTCCTTATGATGTGCCAATGCTTGTTCAGAATGTTTCTTAGATTACCCTCCTGTTTGCTGTAGGTTGTAATCATTCTGCATTGATCTTTAGCATTCTTTTCTAATTTCTCTTTGGTCTTACTTTTATTGAAAATAATTTCTTCCCTCGATTTTTTATTTGCTTTGAAAATTGCTGATCTAATACACTCATCTGAATACCCTCTGGCCTTAAAACGAGTTTTCAGATATATCAACTCCTTGCTCATCTCTTCCTGATTACTGCAATTCCTCATAGTTCTCAAGCACTCTCCGTAGGGAATGCTTCTAATCAGGTTCTTAGGATGGAAGCTTGCTGCATGAAGCAGCGTGTTTCCTGCTGTTGGCTTTCTGTAAAGCTTCGTTTCAAGCTTCCCATCCTTGATATATACAGTAAGGTCAATGAAGTTTATGCTCGTGTCACTGATATTAGTTGTGAACTTGAGGTTAAGGTTATTAACTTGCAGCTTTTTGGTGAAGTCTTTTACTTCCCTTTCTGAGCCCTTCCATACCACAAATAAGTCGTCTATAAAGCGACTCCAATGCATTATGTGATGTTGCCATTCTTTATGGTGCATTGTCCGGACCACCTGCTCCTCCCACCAGCCCATATGTAAATTTGCATAGCTGGCTGGGGCGAAGCAGGTGCCCATAGCCGTACCGCATGTTTGGTGGAAGAGTTCCCCATTGAAAAGGAAGTACTTGCTGGTGAGACATGTCTTTATCATTTGTAACAGCATCTGCGTATGTACATATATATATATATTCACTGAAAAAACCATAGGTTTCAGGGGCGTTATAGTTAGTTGGACATTTCACTCGTACAAAACCATAGAAATTTCCCCGTTATAGTTAGTTCAGCTAACTATAACTCGTGCGCACGCAATGCACTGGTGATGACGTCACATATTACATCACTCATGACATGGTCAGTGACATCACTCATGACATCACTGATGACATCTCAAATGACATCACTGATGACATCACTGATGACATCATCCTTGTGATAGAGTGGCAGACCTCCTCTCACCCTAATATAACCTTTGATACACACACTCAAAAATACAAACTAACATTTTCAAAACAATGGACATACCAATACCAGTTACAACACACCTATTCAGTAATTCCAAGATCTACACACACATCCACTCATTCACCAACAGTCCCTATACAGTCACTCATACATGTACTCACTCATCATATGTACTCATACACCTATACATCCTGTTACACACCGCCACTCATCCATAGAGTTACTCACACACATAGTCACACATGCAAACAAAGTATCAAACATCCATTTACTTGCATATACAGTTATACACACACTACCACACTTACTTCTACAGAAACTTACACATACTTACTCTCTTAAACAATCACTTATAGAAACACCTACTTATTTGTAGAGGAACTCTTCCAATCTCTCACTCTCACATATACTCACTTATATACACCAATACTCACATATACTAGTTTAAAACATATGTAGTTACTCATAAAGACACTATTGAGACAGTCATTCACTCACTAACATACCCATACACACACTCATCCACCTATACAGTCCTGCACACATGCTGTCTTCAACACATACAAACAGTGAGTCACTCATTCATGCATCTATGCACTAAGTAATACCCCCCACCGAACCATACAGACACTCAGACACTCATACTGATACTCAAAAAACCAACTATTAATCCATATAGACACTCATGTAGCTACTCACCAACCCATGCAGCCACTTATACACAAAGTGAGAGACTGATACAGATATTTTCATATTTAAACATTACTCACTAACCCATGTATTCACTAAGATACACTTAATCAGTCAGTTATACAATCAATTTTACAAAAAAAATCATCCATTTAGACACTTATATACCAATTTATTCTTCCTTCGACCTTGAGATATACATATATAAAACATATTTAATTTTCAGAAAAACACACATTCACTGGATGATGTCATCAGTGATGTAATCAGTGATGTCATTTGAGATGTCATCAGTGATGTCATGAGTGATGTCACTGACCATGTCATGAGTGATGTAATATGTGACGTCATCAGCAGTGCATTGTGGGCGCGCAAGTTATAGTTAGCTGAAGTAACTATAACTGGGGAATTTCTATGGTTTTGTATGAGTGAAATGTCCAACTAACTATAACGCCCCTGAAACCTATGGTTTTTTCTGTGAATTTCTAAGGTTTTTTAAATGCTAATTTCTAACTATAACGTGCCTGAAACCTATGGTTTTTTCAGTGAATTTCTAAGGTTTTTTAAATGCTAATTTCTAACTATAACGTGCTTGAAACCTATGGTTTTTTCAGTGAATATATATATATGTATTATACTATGTATACATGTGAAAATGTCTCGGTCTGCCTGTTTGCCTCGGTGGCACGGAAAAAATGGGTGGAACTGACGTCAGCACGCCACCGAGGTCCTCTTATGGCTCCGATGACGTCATACGGTGTCGCGAGCGGAGCCGTGCTATTATGACATCCTTGTTGATGTGGGAGAGCTAGGAAAGAATTTCCGTGGAATGCTGGTGCAGGGGATATTCACCTAAGTGTTCAGGCTAGTCCTTTGGGAGCAACTGTTTATGTTGCCACTCCAGAAACCGAAACCAGTGATCCGAGGGCAGAGGCCCTGCAGATGGCACACGAGGTGGAGTGCCCAGTCGTGTGCACCGGCGGGGGAGCGAAGTGACAAGCACCACAACCCACAAAAAAGGTAACGAGGGCACTGAATAACACAGGATCTTCTCTTTGTATCTGGCAGGAACAACGAAGTTAAAATGCCCTAGTACCAAAATGTAGAATTAGTGCTACAACGGTCTTCAAGAGGACCTCCGATGCCGCTTCTGCCTCCCGTACCCTGGAGGCGGCACATGGGTCACGCAGTACGGTCCTACTGCGGTGGGACGCACACTCGTTGACCTCTCATGGCACTGCTCCACACTTCAGGGAGGACGCTTTCCATTAGCTATGTTTTCTGATGACGTGTCGCGCCGGCCCCGTCCAACAACAGAACTCCTTTAGATCCAAACAGACTCTTCCACTCTCTCACCGGAAGTTAAACCAGGCCACGCGGACACTTTCACAATACAACAGCCGGGAATGCACTTTTCGGTAAAGGAACCACATTCCTTCCTCCTAATTAATCAAATAAACGTCTCACTGAAGAACAGGGGCCAGCTTCGATCGGTAAACAGCCGTTACAATGACTTTTTTACTTCGCGATACCATTACAACGCATGCATTACCATGCATGCGTTGTACATCGCGAAGTCATTACTACGCATTTTTTTAGAACGCATGGTCATTTACCACGCATGCCTTTACAACTAATTTTGTTGTAAAGGTATGTATGGTAAATGAACATGCGTTCTAAAAAACATGTAGACGATCCACGTCGTTGTAAGGAAACAGAGGCTGTTTCGTTTCCTCACAACGACATGCACCGCCCCTCAGAGACGACGTGAAGCAGGAACCACGAGGAGAGAGGAACCACAAGGAGTGAGAAGTAAGGGGGATTGGGCATGGGGTGGGGGTTTCTTTTCTAGGGTTTAGGGTAGTGCAGTGGTGTTTGGGTGGTGTAGGGGGTCATGCTGGGGGTAGTGTTTTAGGGTTTAGGGTAGTGCAGTGGTGTTTGGGTAGTGTAGGGGGTCGTGCTGGGGTAGTGTTTTAGGGTATTGCAGTAGTCTAGGGGGTCGTGCTGGGGGTAGTGTTTTAGGGTTTAGGGTAGTGCAGTGGTGTATGGGTAGTGTAGGGGGTCATGCTGGGGTAATGTTTTAGGGTTTAGGGTAGTGCAGTGGTGTTTGAGTAGTGTAGGGGGTCATGCTGGTGGTAGTGTTTCAGGGTTTAGGGTAGTGCAGTGGTGTTTGTGTAGTGTAGGGGGTCATGCTGGGGGTAGTGTTTTATGGTTTAGGGTAGTGCAGTGGTGTTTGGGTAGTGTAGGGGGTCGTCCTGGGGGTAGATTTAGGGTTTAGGGTAGTGCAGTGGTGTTTGTGTAGTGTAGGGGGTTGTTCTGGGGGTAGTGTTTTAGGGTTTATGTTAGTGCAGTGGTGTTTGGGTAGTGTAGGGGGTAGTGCTGGGGTAGTGTTTTAGGGTTTAGGGTAGTGCAGTGGTGTTTGTGTAGTGTAGGGGGTAGTGCTGGGGGTAGTGTTTTAGGGTTTAGGGTAGTGCAGTGGTGTTTGGGTAGTGTAGGGGTTCATGCTGGGGGTAGTGTTTTAGGGTTTAGGGTATGGCAGTGGTGTTTGGGTAGTGTATGGGGTCGTGCTGGGGGTAGATTTAGGGTTTAGGGTAGTGCAGTGGTGTTTGTGTTGTGAGGGGGTCGTGCTGGGGGTAGTGTTTTAGGGTTTAGAGTAGTGCAGTGGTGTTTGTATAGTGTAGGGGGGTTTAGGGTAGTGCAGTGGTCTTTGTGTAGTGTAGGGGGTCATGCTGGGGGTAGTGTTTTAGGGTTTAGGGTAGTGCAGTGGTGTTTGTGTAGTGTAGGGGGTAGTGTTTTAGGGTAGTGCAGTGGTGTTTGTGTAGTGTAGGGGGTCATGCTGTGGGTAGTGTTTTAGGGTTTAGGGTAGTGCAGTCGTGTTTGTGTAGTGTAGGGGGTCGTGTTTTAGGGTATAGGGTAGTGCAGTGGTGTTTGGGTAGTGTAGGGGGTCATGCTGGGGTTAGTGTTTTAGGGTTTAGGGTAGTGCAGTGGTGTTTGGGTAGTGTAGGGGGTCATGCTGGGGGTAGTGTTTTAGGGTTTAGGGTAGTGCAGTGGTGTTTGTGTAGTGTGGGAGGTCATGCTGGGGGTATATTTAGGGTTTAGTGTAGTGCAGTGGTGTTTGGGTAGTGTAGGGAGGCGTGCTGGGGTAGTGTTTTAGGGTTTAGGGTAGTCCAGTGGTGTTTGGGAAGTGTAGGGGGTCGTGCTGGGGGTAGTGTTTTAGGGTAGTGCAGTGGTGTTTGTGTAGTGTAGGGGGTCATGCTGGGGGTAGTGTTTTAGGGTTTAGGGTAGTGCAGTGGTGTTTGGGTAGTGTAGGGGGTAGTGCTGGGGTAGTGTGTTGGGTTTACGGTAGTGCAGTGGTGTTTGTGTAGTGTAGGGGGTCATGCTGGGGGTAGTGTTTTAGGGTTTAGGGTAGTTCAGTGGTGTTTGTGTAGTGTAGGGGGTAGTGTTTTAGGGTTTAGGGTAGTGCAGTGGTGTTTGTGTACTGTAGGGGGTCGTGCTGGGTTCTAGTGTTTTAGGGTTTAGGGTAGTGCAGTGGTGTTTGTGTAGTGTAGGGGGTTGTGTTTTAGGGTTTAGGGTCGTGCAGTGGTGTTTGGGTAGTGTAGGGGGTCGTGCTGGGGGTAGTGTTTTTGGGTTTAGGGTAGTGCAGTTGTGTTTGGGTAGTGAAGGGGGTCGTGCTGGGGTAGTGTTTTAGGGTTTAGGGTAGTGCAGTTGTGTTTAGGTAGTGAAGGGGGTCGTGCTGGGGGTAGTGTTTTAGGGTTTAGGGTAGTGCAGTGGTGTTTGTGTAGTGTAGGGGGTCATGCTGGGGGTAGATTTAGGGTTTAGGGTAGTGCAGTGGTGTTTGTGTAGTGTAGGGGGTCGTGCTGAGGGTAGATCTAGGGTTTAGGGTAGTGCAGTGGTGTTTGGGTAGTGTAGGGAGTCGTGCTGGTGGTAGTGTTTTAGGGTTTAGGGTAGTGCAGTTATGTTTGGGTAGTGTAGGGTGTCGTGCTGGGGGTAGTGTTTTAGGGTTTAGGGTAGTGCAGTGGTGTTTGGGTAGTGGAGGGGGTAGTGTTTTAGGGTTTAGGGTAGTGCGCCCAACCAGCCACAATATCCGTGGACAAAGGGGATCCTGACTCTTTGGAACGCTCCGCCAATTGAATAATTTGGGTCAAGGGCCCTACCACGTCCAAGACCTATCAATTCCTTTCTTGGGATCCCTCATATACTTGGAGAAAAAGGTACATAGTTTCTCATCAATTTCAGGCGTGTGTGCCACCTTCCCCTTCAGTGAGGGCCTGGGGCATTCTCCCCTCATCCTATTCCTGACCTCCCTTTCAAGGGGTTGATGGATTTTCCCCACCACATACTCTGCCACTTTGGCGTCAGGGGTCCACTCCGCCGACCTAGGATGGTAAATTTGGGTAGGCTCGAACATGTCCGAGTGGACCCCGTCCCCAACCGGGGACTGAGAGGAGTGGGACTCTGGACGCCAGGGACGCCCCGAGTCCTTATCCTCATCGGAGGAGAAATCGTCCTCCGATACACCCTCTCCCTCTAAGGGAAACCCGCCGTCGGGGTCTACAATAGTGGTGACAGCGTCGCAATTTTCTCTGGGCTCCTCCTCCTCCCGGCAGGGTGCATGTTTTAGCGTTCGCGCACTCTTGAGGAAGGTCTCCGTAAGTTTATCAAATCCTTCCAAGTGCCCCGCGTTATGCTTAACGGCCCTTTTATTCCCCATCTGGGAGCTACTGGGACCCGCCACCACCAGATCTGGGTCACTGAACACCCCAGGGATGCTTTTCGCCAGCTTATCAACCTGATCCCTAAGAGGAGCCAGCGCCCTAGAAATAGCCAGAGAGAGGGCTTGGTCCACTGCTGGAGGGAGAAGTTGGGGGCCATTCCTCCTCCACTTCCTGGTAGGAGGAGTAAAAATGGTCTTCTGGAGAAGACATGATAGCAGAGGGTGTGAGCACAGAACAAATGCCCTTAAAATCCTTAAGGCAGCCCCTCGCCGGTGCTCCAACAGCTGGGCTTTCCCCGAAGCTGTTATAAGAATAGACTGAGGCGCAATACCAATTACCACCACCAGGTGGCGCTGGTCACTAACGTGGCCGTGTGGGGAAATCACCGCATAGCGGTGTCAAAATTAGGCAAGGGTTGGTCGGGAATCAAGCGGACACTAAAGGAGTGACCGGATTCCCAAACGCGCGTAAAGACCAGCAGGAGCGCTCGACGGAGAAGCCTCGCTCGGACCAGACGCGCCTGACAGGATCTCACCGCGCGCAGAGCGCACAGCGGGAGAAACTGCGAGGGAGAGAACGCGCTCGGGCAAGAGCCTGCTGCGCAGGGAATATGAAACAATACCAAGGCAATAATGCTAATAACGTGCACAAGAAACCGCTATACAAACAGCAACAACGTCAGATTAAGCCAAGAATGTAAGGAATGCACTTAACTGACGAGCAGTGAAGAAAGAGGAAGCGGAAGGGACGTCACGATATTATATACGATGGACTGTGATATGATTGGACTATAGTTGCCTTGGAGACTACCCCCTAATGGTTCATGGGTTGTGTAGTCTTTTGTTTAATGATTGTTGTGTTACGTTTTCTTTGAACTGCTATGCAAATAAAGTGAGGAAAGATATGCATAATCCTCGCCTCCGTCCTGCCATAGAATTCATTAAACTCTATTCGATCTGATTTAGAAACATAGATCATAAAAGTGTACATAAAAACAGTAAATCCTCTTTCCTAATACAATACAGTGAGAATTAATTAAAACCAGTAGGTAAAAACGGGTGTTACAAAGCCCGGTTCAGAGCAACTTTAGGTTAACAGAATCGTAAAGTTCAATGTTTCGCAAGATCAGTCTCATGTACTTCGTGCAAAATACGCAATAAGGGGTCCAAGTAAGATGTAACGCTCCAATACCTGACCAGTCTGCACTATATAAAACTGCAGAAAAACTAAAAATAAAAAGTGTTTTGCACACTTCTGTCATTGGGCTATATGTGGGCTACATCTGGGTGATATTTGTGCTACATTTGGGCTCTTTTTTCTCTGGTGGCCATCTTGGGAGACTTATTTGTTATGAAGTTTCCTAATTTCCTCATTTACTGCAGTCTCCTCAGTAGGAAATGCTTTCGGTTTTTTACTTTGATTCCATCAAGAAGGCATTCAGATGTGTCACATATTTGCCATAAATTCAGAATGTTAGCACTCTAGTTGTTCATTAGATGGGGGTTCATTAGATCACTGTAGTAAAGCTACTGCTCACCAGGGAGTTAACTGGAAGTCTACTGCTGGTATTGAAAGTGATTGTTTCAGTCTGCATGTCAGAATTTTCTAATGAAATAGAAGAGGATTTGAGATCTCACTTAAAACATGCCCTAAATTTTCTTTCTGCAGCACTAACCATAATTTCTATGGCAAAATGAACCCCTCATTTTGTTCCTTTTTAAATTAAATGTTTTAAGTGTTACCAGTTTATTCCAATCAAGATGGCTTCAGGTGTGCCATAATTTTGTCATAAGTAAGACTGTTAGCTCTCTAGTTGTTCTTTAGAACACTCTGGGAAGCTGCAGTAGAACACAAAGGCATCAACTGACAGGCTGCTCCTGTTGAAATATAACAGGAAGATATTTGAGATCTCACTTAAAACATGTCCTAATTTTTCTTTCTACAGCACTAACCATAATTTCTATGACAAAATGAACCCCCTCATTTTGTTCCTTTTTAAATTAAATGTTTTAAGAGTTACCAGTTTATTCCAATCAAGATGGCTTCAGGTGTGCCATAATTTTGTCATAAGTAAGACTGTTAGCGCTCTAGTTGTTCTTTAGAACACTCTGGGAAGCTGCAGTAGAACACAAAGGCATCAACTGACAGGCTGCTCCTGTTGAAATATAACAGGAAGATATTTGAGATCACACTTGAAACATGTCCTAATTTTTCTTTCTACAGCACTAACCATAATTTCTATGACAAAATGAACCCCATCATTTTGTTCCTTTTTAAATTAAATGTTTTAAGTGTTACCAGTTTATTCCAATCAAGATGGCTTCAGGTGTGCCATACTTTTGTCATAAGTAAGGCTGTTAGCACTCTAGTTGTTCTTTAGAACACTCTGGGAAGCTGCAGTAGAACACAAAGGAATCAACTGACAGTCTCTGCCCTTGTTGGATGTACATGTTTTACTGAGAATGTCAGACTTCATTCTCACATGACTGAGAAAGATAATGTGAATTTACAGAAAATATGCTCTCATTTTAGCTTCTGGAGCACCTTCCAAAACTCTATGGGACAAGCATGTGAAAATAGTTTTCTCTCAAACATGATTCATGATATCCCAGCAGAAGGTTTTTCACAGGGTAAAATCACCTTAGAACACACCACAATTCCTGAAATTAGTATGGTACCATCAACAAATGAATTCTAATGTAACTAAAGTCTGTTATCACCCTTTATAGTTCTCCTTTTGGTAACCCTCAAAATCTTCGATTCACTACAATGCATTTCAATGGGGTACTATCATGTATATTGGTCCCAAGATGGCTGCCAGCAATTCCAGGATGAAGTGCTGACAGCCAATCAGATCTCACGATGACATGTGTGGTTAGGCTCCGCCCAGATATCGATATTTTTCTTTTTCAAATTTCTCAGGAACTACTGAACGGATTTACACCATTTAACAAAAGGGTTCTTTCTGAACCAAGAACTACCTCTTTGCCAAATTTGGTGTAATTCCGTTCAGCAGTTCGGGCTGTAGCCGTGTCTAAAGTTTCCTATGGAAAATTGCATGGGGAAAACACGTTTTGGGACCCCCTTTTTCTCGGCACCCGCTTGCCGAATCACCCCAAAACTTTCAGGATAGGAGCAGACCGGAGCGCCCCACGAGTTTTGAACATTTCGCGAAGATTCGTCAATCGGCGCCAAAGTTATTGGAAATAGAATGTTGTGAATTTCCTATGGAAAATAGGTCCTAACTATAACTACCTACTGGCGACCTTCAAAGATTGGCAAGACATCACAGTTCTGAAAAAGGATCCATCCCTTAACATAAAACCATCCGATAGGGGAGGTAATATAGTTTTAATGGATCAAGAACTATATTTAAAAGAGGCAAAGAGCCAGCTTAACAACACAACTCATTATCAACGTCTCTTGTCAAATCCTTTGAAGGAAATGGAAAAGGAATTCCACATGAAGCTCCGAATATGGCAGGGCATGAAAAGAACTTATTGGAATCGGAGGAATACATGTATCTAGAAACTGAACATGATAAAGTAGCTACATTTTATTTTTTTGCCAAAAGTTCATAAGAATGTGGAAATTCCACCCGGTAGGCCAATAGTGAGTTCGATAGGCTCACTAATGGAAAATTGTTCACAATTTTTTCACTTATTTCTACAACCATATGTCACATCCTTACGCTCATACTTAAGGGCCTCTACTGACTTTTTGCAAAAATTGGATGGAATACCATGGAGAACTGAGTATGTCATGGTAACCCTCGATATAATCTCTCTTTATACATCCATTTAACCACAAGGATGGCATTATGGCATGCAAACACTTTCTGAGAGATAGACCAATTGAGCACATGGAGCACACACAAATGGTGATGGATATGTTGGAGTATGGCCTCACTCACAATGTGTTTACTTTTAATGGACAGTCCTACCTCCAATTACAGGGCACGGCCATAGGTACCTCCTTCACCCCCACCTATGCAAATTTTCTTCATGAGATGGTGGGAGAAGGAAGTGGACTGGAGGGTGGCTAATAACATCTATATGGAAAAGGTCATGCTCTGGTGCCGTTTTATAGATGTCTTATTCATCTTGTGGGATGGAGAGATATCAGAATTGGAGAACCTCATCGAAATACTAAACAACAATGAGGTTATTAGATTCACTTCAACTGTAAGTAGGACACATTGTGAATTTTTAGACGTTAATCTGGATGTCAAAGATGGAGGTTTGGTTTTGACAATCCACAGGAAAGCCACAGCAATGAATTCCATATTACATGCCAATAGTGGGCATCCATTGGCATTGAAGTGGAGCATTCCATACAGCCAAATGTTACGAGCAAAAAGAATTTGCTCAAAGAAAAACTATTTGAAAATGAAATCAAAAGGATGACAGAAAGATTCATTCAACAAGGGTATCCCATGAGTGTACTGCAAGATGCCAGTGGAAGAGTCAGAAAGAAGGCAAGAGCACAAGTACTTTATCCAACCAAGGAGGAGCAAAAGAAAGATTAAACAAAAAGGCTTTTCTAGGAATACCACTCAGCACATCCCACCATAAAGAAAATATTACAGAAAAACTGGAATATCTTGCGAAAGGAGAACCTTATAAAAGATGTGGTGGACCAAAGTCTCAAGATAACTTTCAAGAAAACTAAATTGTTGGGATATATCTTAATAAGAAGTCATTTGGAACCAATCAGACAAAAGAATTGGCTAGCAAGTAATATTAAAGGATTCATGAAATGTGGTTCTTGCAGAGCATGCCAATTTGGGATCAATCGAAAGACATTTGTAACATTGGATGGAGAAAAGACAATACAAGGCAGAATCACATGTGAAACTGAATTCGTGGTATATGCACTTAAATGCAGCTGCAATAAATATTATGTGGGTAGCACCATCAATAAATTAAAACTATGAATATTAAAACACATGCGAGCCATCAGAAATGGAGATATGTCTTATCCAATGGCTAATCATTTTGAGAATATACATAATCGCTCCCTGAAAGGTTTTGGTTACTTTGGAATTAAACATATACTGAAAAATCCAAGAGGAGGGAATAGAAAGAGAGAACTGAGAAGAGAGGAATTAAAACTGATTATATGGATGGGCACAGAAGTCCCGATGGGACATAATACAGATGCAGAACTATATGTACATCTTTAACAGTCGAACATGATCTCCACAGGAAATATTCCCTCCTCTGGCTAGATAGTGGAGTCCACCAGCAATAAAGAAATCCACACATGAAACAGGAAACTGGATCTGATTTTGGAACTAGGAACTTGTAATCCATAAATGGTTCGTGCATGGATCACAATTAAATGAATTGTTGTGTAAAAGTATGGAATTGAATTCTCTCTAGGACCATGACTTTAAAAAAAGAAAATTAGTCATGAGAGATTCTTTCGAAGGATCCCTGCAATACAGAACATGAAGTGACTGTGATGGTTTTATGATTAATGCAGGCACAAGCAGTTTATGCAAAATGCTATTTTGTATGTGGATGTTAGCACTTTAGGGGGTCATGTGTGATGGGTGAATAAGACACCTTAAGAAGGCGTGGGACTTCTAAGTTGAATTTTCAACGTAATTAAAAAGTGAATACTTTTGAATCTGGGATATGCACTAGCACTTTATTAGAATCATCATGAAATGATGAGGGGCATGCACTTTATAAAGGATCATGTTATTGAGGCAGGTATAATAGACCGATGGGTAGAGAAAATAACATAAATGAACACTGCAGCATAGGCCATCTTATAAAGAATAGTACAATAAAAGACATCGAGTACCTTACTGTATTTATAACATATCATAGCATGCGTCACTTCATAGGAACAAGTGCAATAACCTTACATAGGGAGGGAGGAGAACATCCTATAGCACGCCGCTAATAAAGAATAGTACAATAAAGGACACCAAGCATTTTATTCTAATTTTAACATACTATAGCACATGCCACTTTAAAGGGACAAGTGCAATAGCCTTATATAGGAAGATAGTAGAATATCTCTTAGCACACGCCACTTTACGAAGAGAAGGGAAATAACTACATGACATAAAGGAAGGAATGAGTCTTCCCCTATCCCATTTGTGAGAAAGTGCCCTCTTTCTGCATGGTATGCCCCCACTGTTTGCTGAATTGCTGATGTTCTTTGACTGAGTGTGCCCTGGGCTCCTGCTAATCAGGTATCCAGGGCCTATGTTCCTTCCCTAAAATTGCATTGAAGCCTAAACCCAATTGGCATCCCTGGCCACAGGTAGGTCCCTGGTAAATGGTACCACAGTTACCCAGGGTCCTGTGACCAGGGAAGGCCCCTAAGGGCTGCAGCACTTGTTGTGCCACCCTTAGAGGCCCTGCACCTCTTCACTCACACACTGCCTTTGCAGGCTGCGTGTCTTGGTGCAGAACAAAGTGAAGAGTCGACATGGCACACATCCCTGTGTGCCATGCCTACGAACCACTGCCCTGGCATAGATCAGTCACCCTTCTAGCTGGGTGCACTATACCAGTGGTGAGGGTACAGCTGCATGAGCACTGTACCCCTACAGTGTCTAAGTCCATTCTTAGACATTGTAAGTGCAGTGCTGCCATTAAGAGTATATGGTGCTGGGAGTTTGTCATTACGAACTCCACAGCAGCATAATGGCTACACTGAAAACTGGGAAGTTTGATATCAAACTTCTCAGCACATTAAACCCACATTGATGCCAGTGTGGGATTTAATGTAAAATGCACGACAGAGGGCATCTTAGAGATAACCCCTGAAACTCGACCAACTTCTAATGTCCCGACTGAGTGGCTGCTTAGGCTGCCACCAACAGACATGTTTCTGGACCCCTGGGTCGAGAGCCTGCTGCTCTCGGGGGCCTGAAACAATGAACATCCTGGGACGAGGTGCCAAGCCTCCTCCCCCAGGATGGGCAGGGTTCACGAAGGGGAAGCTTCAAAGGCATGCCGCCTTTGTGAGCCTCCCCAGACCATTTTCTGCTTTCAGCAACTGGTCCCCACTGGTTCTACCCCCCACTTTGGGCAGGAGAACCGGCGGGAAAAACAAGTGAGGGAAAGAGGTGTGCCCACCTCTGCCAACTCCACCCCTCAGGTGGGGGAGGCGAGGTGAAGCACAACTCTGAGTCCCCGCCATCTTGAGGATGACCCAACCAACCAGGGACAGGCTCCTGCCCCCCTCCCTCTGGAGGGTGGCACGATAGGGGGTGTACCCACCCCAGGGAAGGGACCCATTGGTCCCTGCCCTTTACCTACCTGTAACGCCCCTAAATCTAGTATTTAGGGGGCATCCAGAACCTTGCTTCCTCAGATCCAGCCTGACAACAAGAAGAAAAGAAGAAGGACCGAACAGCCGTGCAGCCAGCTAACAAGAGGATGACGCCCACTGACTTGGCCCCAGCCCTACCGGCCTGTCTCCCCTCGAACCTGCTCCTGCGAAATCCCGGTGTGTCCTGCAACCAGCAACCTCAAAAACCCCGGAGGACCTGCCTGCCTTCACTTCCAAAGACTGCTTCTCCTGTGAACACCGGATTTGTTCAACTGCAACCTCTGGCAGCAGCCGGAGACCACGAATCTGCCCCACTCTGCACCCGCCGACCACGGCCCGAGCCCAAGTGGGCAAACACCACGAGGAGGTCACCCCGGCGATTTTGAACCGAGATCCGGCGACCCCTGACCTGCCTCAAGCCTCCAGCCGACGCCTGCAGTCTAAAACCAGAAGGCCCCCCTAACCGCGACCCGGAGCTGGTAAGAAGATCCGACCCCAACAGGCACCCCTGCACCCGACGCCCTTGTGTGCCCAAACCGACGGTGCCTAACCAACCCCTAACTTCCCAACTTACCTCTCGAAGTGGTGGTCAATCAATCAATCAGGGGTTTGTTAAAGCGCGACTACTCACCCGTAAGGGTCTCAAGGCGCTAGGGGTGGGGGGGGTGCAGGTTCCATCCATCAAGGAGGGGGTCTGTCGAAGAGCCAGGTTTTGAGGTTTCTTGCGAAGATGGGGAGCGATGTTGTCTGTCTGAGGTGGAGCGGAAGGGCGTTCCATGCTTTGGCCGCGAGGAAGGAGAAGGAGCGGCCTCCCGATCTGGTCTTTCTGGTGCGGGGGACGACGGCGTAGGAGAGCTGGGCTGATCGTAGGGTCCTTTGGGGTGCGTGGAATTTGAGTCGGCTGTTCAGGTATGCTGGTCCGGTGCCGTGGAGGGCCTTGTGTGCGTGGGTGAGCATCTTGAAGGTGATTCTCGCCTCGATAGGGAGCCAGTGGAGTGTGCGCAGGTGCTGGGAGATGTGGCAGTGTTTTGGCAGGTTGAGGACCAGTCTTGCGGCGGCGTTCTGGATGTTCTGTAGCTTGCGGGTGAGGTTTTTGTTTATTCCGGCGTAGAGTGCGTTGCCGTAGTCGAGTCTGCTGGTGACCAGGGCGTGAGTGACGGTCTTTCGGTGTTCGAGGGGGATCCATTTGAAGGTCTTACGAAGGAGGCGGAGGGTGTGGAAGCAGGAAGACGAGACAGAGTTGATCTGGTGGTCCATTTTGAGCTCGGAGTCCAGGATGATTCCCAGGTTGCGTGCGTGGTCCGTGGGGGTTGGCGGGTTTCCGAGGGCGGGGGCCACCAGGTGTCGCTCCAGGCATCGGGGTTTGGGCCCATGATGAGTACTTCTGTTTTGTTGGTGTTTAGTTGTAGGCAGCTGTTTTTCATCCATTTGGCGACGGCTTCCATGCCTTCTCGAAAGTTGCATCTGGCGGTGTTGGGCTCTGCTCGATAGGGAGAGGATGAGCTGGGTGTCGTCTGCGTATGACACGATGTTGAGTCCGTAGGTTCTGACGATGGGGGCGAGTGGAGCCATGTAGACGTTGAAGAGCGTCGGGCTGAGGGAGGAGCCCTGGGGGACTCCGCAGGTGGTAGGTGTGGGGTCCGAGAGGAAAGGGGGGAGTCTAACCCGCTGCGTCCTGCCAGAGAGGAAGGAGCGGATCCAGTCGAGGGCCTTGTCCTGGATTCCTGCGTCGTGGAGTCTGCGTATTAGGGTGTGGTGGGAGACTGTGTCGAACGCCGCTGATAGGTCGAGGAGGATGAGGGCTACTGTTTCTCCTTTGTCCAGTAGGGTGCGGATGTCGTCTGTTGCGGCGAGGAGGGCGGTTTCCGTACTGTGGTTTTTTCTGAAGCCGGATTGGGAGGAGTCGAGGATGTTGTGTTCTTCAATGAATTTGACGAGTTGGCTGTTGATGGCTTTCTCGATGACTTTCGCTGGGAACGGGAGCAGGGAGATGGGTCTGTAGTTTTTGAGGTTGGTGGGGTCCGCTGAGGGTTTCTTTAGGAGGGGGTTGACCTCGGCGTGTTTCCAGTCGTCGGGGAACGAGGCGGTCGCCAGGGAGCGGTTGATGGTGTGGCGGAGCATGGGTGCGATGGTGTCGGCGGCTCTGTTGAAGATGTGGTGGGGGCAGGGGTCCGTGGGGGCCCCTGAGTGGATTGACTTCATTGTCTTCAGTGTGTCTTCGGTGGTGAGGGCTGTCCAGTCGTCAATCACTGGTTTCCGGGTGTCGGGGGTGGTTGGTGAGGGTTCAGTGTGTTGGTTGTCTTCGTCGAAGTTGTCGTAGATGCTCTTGATTTTGTGGTGGAAAAAGGTGCTGAGTTTGTCGCAGAGGTCTTGTGAGGGAGGGATGTTGGTAGACTCGCTAGTGGGTTGGGCGAACTCCTTGATGATGCTGAAGAGTTCCTTGCTGTTGTGCGTGTGGGTGGAGATTCTGTCTTCAATCGCTTTTTTCCTCGTTTCTCTGATGAGCGGATGGTGGGCGTTGGTGGCGGCTCTGAAGTTGTCGTGGGCTTCTGTGGATTTGGTGTTCCTCCAGGCCTTTTCGAGGCGGCGGCATGTTCTTCTGGACTCTCGAAGTTCGGTGGTAAACCATCTGGCTTTCTTGGCGCGGGTATTGTTGTTTTTCTTGAGGGGGGCTATGGTGTTGGTGCTGTCCGAGATCCATCTATGCAGGGTTCGGGCTGCGGTGTTGGGGTCGTCGTTTTCCGCGATGGTTGGGGTGGAGTTGTTGAGTGAGGAGGTGAGCTGGTCGTTGGTGATTTTGGTCCAGTTTCTTCGTGGAAGCAGGTGCTGGTGTCTGTGGATGGTGGGTGTTCTGAAGGTGAAGTGGACGCAACGATGGTCGGTCCATGGGAGTTCGGTGGTGTGGCTGAAGGTGATGGAGTTTCCTGTAGTGAAGAGGGGGTCGAGGGTGTGTCCTGCTGAGTGCGTGGGCTCGGTCACGATCTGGCGCAGTCCAATGTTGTGGAGGTTGTCCAGGAGGGATGTGGTGTTGGGGTCCAGTTGGTTGTCGAGGTGGAAGTTGAGGTCTCCCAGCAGGGTGTAGTTGGTGGATGCGATGGCCTGCGGGGAGATAATGTCCGTGATGGAGTTGGCGAAGGGTCCGCGGGGTCCAGGGGGTCGGTAGATGAGGGTTCCTCGGAGGGTGGCGGTGGGGCTGGCCAGTATCTTGAAGTGAAGGTGTTCCATCAGTTCTGTGGGCTCGTCAGGGAGTGTGCTCAGGCGGAGGCTGGATTTGTGGACGATGGCGATTCCTCCTCCTGGGCGGGTGGGGCGGTCCTTCCTGGAGATCTTGTATCCTTGGGGGATGGCGATGGCGATGTCCGGTCCCGAGGTGGTGTTGGTCCAGGTTTCGGTGAAGAACGCTACGTCCGGGGTGGTGCTGTCGAGGAGGTCCCAGATTTCTGTGGCGTGTTTGTGGAGGGATCGGACGTTGAGGAGGATGCATTGCAGGGTCTTCGGTTCGGTTGTGGTCTTGTGGGCGGGTTGTGCTGGATCCGTGTTCTTGGCGGTGCTGCAGGTGTGCCAGCAGCGGTGACAGCTGAAGGTTCCGTGGGAGTCGGCTGGTGATGCTAGCTTGCAGTTGTTGTTGCGGCCTGGGTTGAGTGCGTGGAGTGCTGCTGGGTCATAGCGTTGGCGGGGCGGAGGTCCAGGGTTCCTGGCGCTGGTCGCGGTCGGGTCAGCGGCGTGCCAGCGGCGCAGCCGCGCAGTGGCCGCCATTAAGTAGGGGTCGGGGAGGGCTGGACAGCTGGGAGGCGGGAGCGGGGAGGGGAGCTGGATTGGGCCGGTCGCGCTGGGGGGGAAGGGCCACGGGGGCAGCAGCGGCGGGGAAAGGTAAAGGGAGGAAATAAGGGATAAAGAAAAAAGGGAACATAGGCAGAAATAAGGCACAAAAGAGCAGAGATGCAGAAAAGTGCAGAAAGGTGAAAGATAGAAAAGGGTAGAAAAACGAGTGAAAGAGCAGAGTGAGAGGAAGGAGACAGAGGTCCACTGGACCACCAGGGATGAGGCGCAGGGAAACCTGCGGGTGGAGGAGGGCCTCGATCACCAACACTCGAGAGTGCAGGGGCAGGGGCAGGCCTCACTTAATGGTGGAGCTGCGAGGGTGGGAGAGCAATTTCACTGACAATGAGTCAGTGGTCGTGCTCGCCTGTCCCCGCAGTGGCCGCCATTAAGTAGGGGTCAGGGAGGGCTGGACAGCTGGGAGGCGGGAGCGGGGAGGGGAGCTGGATTGGGCCGGTCGCGCTGGGGGGGCGGGGCCACGGGGGCAGCAGCGGCGGGGAAAGGTAAAGGGAGGAAATAAGGGATAAAGAAAAAAGGGAAAATAGGCAGAAATAAGGCACAAAAGAGCAGAGATGCAGAAAAGTGCAGAAAGGTGAAAGATAAAAGAGGGTAGAAAAACGAGTGAAAGGGCAGAGCGAGAGGAAGGGAAAATGAGCAGAAATAAGGCAGAAAAGAGCAGAGATGCAGAAAAGTGCAGAAAGGTGAAAGATAGAAAAGGGTAGAAAAACGAGTGAAAGAGCAGAGTGAGAGGAAGGAGACAGAGGTCCACTGGACCACCAGGGATGAGGCGCAGGGAAACCTGCGGGAGGAGGAGCTCCTCGATCACCAACACTCGAGAGTGCAGGGGCAGGGGCAGGCCTCACTTAATGGTGGAGCTGCGAGGGTGGGAGAGCAATTTCACTGACAATGAGTCAGTGGTCTTGCTCGCCTGTCCCCGCAGTGGCCGCCATTAAGTAGGGGTCGGGGAGGTCTGGACAGCTGGGAGGCGGGAGCGGGGAGGGGAACTGGATTGGGCCGGTCGCGCTGGGGGGGAGGGGCCGCGGGGGCAGCAGCGGTGGGGAAAGGTAAAGGGAGGAAATAAGGGATAAAGAAAAAAGGGAAAATAGGCAGAAATAAGGCACAAAAGAGCAGAGATACAGAAAAGTGCAGAAAGGTGAAAGATAAAAGAGGGTAGAAGAACGAGTGAAAACGAGTGAAAGGGCAGAGCGAGAGGAAGGGAAAATGAGCAGAAATAAGGCACAAAAGAGCAGAGATGCAGAAAAGTGCAGAAAGGTGAAAGATAGAAAAGGGTAGAAAAACGAGTGAAAGAGCAGAGTGAGAGGAAGGAGACAGAGGTCCACTGGACCACCAGGGATGAGGCGCAGGGAAACCTGCGGGTGGAGGAGGGCCTCGATCACCAACACTCGAGAGTGCAGGGGCAGGCCTCACTTAATGGTGGAGCTGCGAGGGTGGGAGAGCAATTGCACCCAGAAGTCCTTCGTCTCCCTGCCTGCAGTGCTTTTGCAAACCGGAGGTTCTCCATTGGAAACAACAGGGCGCCCGATGTCGAAACAGCACTCTGCACCCGGCCGCCTCAGTGCCGCTGAGGGTTCACCTTTTGTGCTACTTTGTTTCCCCATTTGCCCTGACCTAAACCCTAGGAGCTTTACTCCCACAACCCAGTGGCCTGCTTGCCAGCAGCCACCAACCGGAGGCCCCCTATCGCCCATTGGATAACATTGGGCCTCAACACTCTGCACCCGACCGCTCTAGTGCCGCTGAGGGTGTAACAAGAGTGCATCACTGACCCTGGGGGACCCCTGAGTCTAACCCCAGAACCTTAACTTCAACAGTCGATAACTTACCTGTGAACCCATAAGCTGTTTTTCCTCCATAGGATAACATTGACAATTTTTCTTCCAAAAAGGTTTTAAGTGTGGAGTTTTGAAATCTAAAAATATTCTTTAAAAATCGCACAAATAACCAAAACGTATTTACTTACCTGTTTGCAGGAAATGTCCCAGTGCTGAATCTAGGTATCCAGCACTGAGTTAGAAAAAGTAACGTAAAAAGTAACTTACCTGTAATTTACTGAAAAAGCCTATTCATTTCGATGTACTGTATTTGCTAAGTATTGCAACCTACTGCATCCCCTGTAAATCAAACAAAGTACAATTCCTATTGCATTTTCAAACTGTTCTACCATCAGCAACTTATTACTGTAAAGTATTTAATGCTTACCTGTGCCAGGCTTGCTTGGTTCTAAAAATAAAACAACAGTATATTTTTTTATACAAAAACAATTGGCCTACAGTTCAGTCCTTGAGTGTGTGAATTCATTTGCTGACTGAGTGGGTACATCAAATGCTTAACACTGTCATCTGATACTGCCTTACTGCTCAACCGCTCTTCCACAAATAGA
This sequence comes from Calotriton arnoldi, assembly GCA_963921515.1. Taxonomy (NCBI): domain Eukaryota; kingdom Metazoa; phylum Chordata; class Amphibia; order Caudata; family Salamandridae; genus Calotriton; species Calotriton arnoldi. Next base: position 2,401,263 of record CAWUFW010000959.1, on the reverse strand, counting down.
GAGTAACGTTCTATCTAACTTTAACCTCTGCCTACCTCTGGGGTCACCTGGACTCTATACACACTATACCTCCCTTTGGTGTGGTATATATAGAGCCAGTTTCCTACATTGATAGATCAGCGGTGGGATATACAACTTGCATTTGTTGGACTACTTGGTTACCACCTGATCACACGACAGAACTCGTAAATTGCCTTTAGAATTCTGATTTTTTCAAATTGGCATTTTTTTCCAAAACACTAAAAGTCTTGTTAGGGCCTTGCTTAAGTCCCTTTAGAATTTTAGAAAAGAAAGAGTCACTGTAGTCAAGGGTAGAGGGGTTAGAACTTTTTATTAGAATGTCTCAAAATAAGAACCCAGCTATTAGTGAAGATAACCATGATGACATACAGGACATGGTTGAGGAGCTTGACCTCACCCCCTACCTTCACTTGTCTTTCAAGGAAGTAAGGTCCTTATGTAAAATCAAAAACATACCAATGGGTCCCCATCCAACCAAACAAAAGCTCCAGGAGCTGTTGGCTGAGTATGCAAAGGCCCACCCTTCTGAAAATGTTGATGACCAGTCAGAGGGAGAAGGAGGTGAGGAGGATGGAGATAGGTGCCCACTTCCACCACTTCCTAGGGAAGAAAGGGGCCCTGTACCCTTACTTCCAAGAGTCAACCTCTGGGGACCTAGAGGCCACACAGGTGGCTTAGGTTCTGGTGAGGACATTGAGGACAGCCTCAATGAGGAGGACAGCCTTTTAGCAAGGCTGACCAAAAGACTGGACCTAGAGACCAGACTCCTGGCTCTAGAGAAAGAAAGAAAGGAGATGGGTTTAGCACCCATCAATGGTGGCAGCAATCCAAATAATAAGGATAAAGAGCAATCTTATGATCCTAAAATCCCCAAAGGGATTGTCCCTAAATTTGAGGAGGGTGATGACATCACTAAATGGTTCACAGCCTTTGAGAGGGCTTGTGACATGAGAAAGGTGAAGAAACCTCTCTGGGGGGCACTCCTGTGGGAACTGTTCTCTGGTAACTGCAGAGACAGACTCCTGACCCTTTCTGGGCCAGATGCTGGGTCTTATGACCTCATGAAGAGAACTCTGATTGAGGGATTTGGACTCACAACTGAGGAGTACAGAATTAGATTCAGGGGGCTCACAAAACCCAAAACCAGTCCTGGATTGATTTTGTAGACTACTCAGTAAAGACACTAGATGGTTGGTTAACTGGACACAATGTGCATGACTTTACTGGAATTTACAACTTGTT